>JNEN01001260.1:0-600000 GCA_000697355.1 Syncephalastrum monosporum B8922
CGTCTTGCATCACATGCATGTTACTTTATTTCTCATGTAGATCACCACTGGTATGCGAATGGGAGTGCCACCCCGAAGATATTGTCTTCCAGTATCCATACGTCATCGCATTTGACCAACAGTTTATTGAGATCCGGCATATTGTTACGGTAACGCAAATAATTAAAACAAGGCACCGCTCACGCTAGTGGTAGCTTTGTTTATCAGAAATCCCACTAAACTTTTTATTTCACAGGGCGATCTTGTACAAATTATACCAGGCAATGACTGTCGACTCACGTGCTTGGAAGGGTCAGTTATCCAAGGCTGCATTGTCCATGCAAACCGGCCAGCATTCCAAGACGTCTTCCAGTTGGTACCTCGAAAGAGTATAGAAGAGACCAAATAATAAATGAGAGGATGATAATGGGTATTCATTGACAACAAAGTCCGCTTAATATGAAAGAAGGTTTCAGATCAAATAAATGCGGTGCATGACCATTCAGCTGAGAGAAAGACGGGAAAAGGAGAAACAAAAGGGAAGATTGAGTTCCTGAAAGAAATATAATAAATTTTTCCTGTCAATGCACATGCATAAAAGCGCGGGCGATGCTCACTTCACACGTTGTCGGCATGATATCTCCCAAGGATACAACGTTGGAGTGTTCTCCTTGTTCATATTGTGTTACAGTGCTTTCAGAAGCAATGACACACATGCTCAAAATTGAGGTCACAGGACAACAACATTGATGTCGTTAGCCGGTCCAATTCAGTTTACAGCAACCAAGGACACAGTTTTCAGATAATGCGATCGATGATCAAGTTATGTCGACAACGGATGGCAGTGAGAAATATGGTATATTGAATATGCTCCATGTCAAGGCAGCTGCAAAGTACTTCTGAGAGGGCGGATCCAAGGTTGACGGTCTTTCGCAGTGACACTCCGTGCTGCTTCAATTCGGTCAACGAGATTGTCTTTGCTCCTCAGCGGGTTCTTCCTCACGCCCGCCTTTATCTTAGCCCAGCAATCTTCAAGGGGATTGAGGAAGGGCGTGTATGGAAGCAAAAATAGAGGGACGTGTGTATCGATCTTTAATAGATGTTACACTGGATCCTCCATTTGTTTTTCTATCGCTGCAATAACACTCCCGTTTTATGGACAGAGGCATTATCAGTCACGATGTACATGTTCTGCAAGCCATGCTCGTTCAGGACTTCTGCCACATGTTCCACAAAGAGCTGGAAATGGGAAGAAGTTGTATCAGGGGGGAGTTGGATCTCTTCCCACTAGCAACCTTGCGTTTCTTGGACTGTGGTCGCTCAGGAACTTGCTGCGAAAGGGCGATGATTCCATGCCGGGAGATATAGCCGAGGATGCTTAAGTTGGCGCCCGGGCTTGTTGGCACATCACATTCGCAGGCGTTCCTTTTTTCGACCATGCTACTGGACGCACAATGGTCTTTAGAAAGCCGCTTTCGTCGATGAAGATACATTGCCGTCGGTAATCAACGTCTTGCTCGACTAGGCGCTCAACGAACTGTCTGCGCTGTTCCCGGGTATCTTCCGAGTTCCGAGTCTCCGCGTGTAGTCTTGACCGAGTGCGGGTGAACGATAGCTTCTTGATGAGGTGACGCTGAACCGACGAGTCACTGATCGAGAAGCGCTTGAATTCCTTGCAGACCTCAGCTGTATCTTGTTGGAAGGCTCCGCCGAATTGATCTCGCCAAGGATATTTTGGAATCGGCTCTGTTCGTTGTGCATATCGTATCCAGCATTCGGTGATACGAAGGCCTTTCTTGGCCCGAATCAAGGAAGGGATTGTTAGCCACCATGACTTTTGTTCAGACGGTTTGAACTGCAAAAGCAGATCCGCCCGCGATATCTTGTTGGCGCCAAACACCAAAGCCCCAGGTACAGAATGCTATGATCTGACGATGCTCAGTGTTCATCGCTCAAATTCGGTGTACGCTCGGCCTTCTTCACTATCGCAGGGAACTCGTCAGTGCTCGTTGCTCTGTTGGATGCGACGTTTGGCTGTCGAGAGCGGTCGAACCCACCTCCTTGGCACCTTCATTGATAGACATCCGCTCATGATGTTGGGTCAGGCTGATTAAGCGGACAATCTTTGCGTCAATGAGCGTGTTATAAGGTCCCGCGGGACGTCGGCGCGGGCGCTCCTTAATAACTGACGAAGGCTCCTGGACAATAGGGCGCTCCTGTCCTTCCTTGTGCCTGTAATCATACTCCTTGGCTGGACCCTCCCAGTCCATATGTCGTCTGAAGCAGAGTAATGTTTTCTGATGGCTAGCTCGTATGGGAGAAGAATGAAGTAAACAGTAACCGAAAATCAGGTCAATTTCGCGTTTTGCAGCTCATTTTCAGAGCCAGTTCATATTCAGCTTTGCTGGCCCACGTCGATTTTGATTGGCTCCAGGCTAATATATTTGCTGTATGGAAGCACAATGAAATGATGTCGAATATGGGGCACGAAGTTGACATGCATGCGTGTGTTTTAGGCTGTACCCCAGACTACCTACATTATTTCCCGCCGGTCACGGTCGAGGTGGTAAGCGTAATCAACGCTCCGTCCCTGCAACGCTTAGTGTCGTCTTCATTAAGCATTGTCAGATCGTATCATTCTGTACCTGAAGTCTTGACTTCAATAAGACAAAAGTCATGGTTGCTGAAGATTCCTCCCTTGATTTGGGCCAAGAAATACATCTTTATCACCAAAGACATCACTCCCGTCAACAACGACGTCGCCACTCCCATGGGACCCGCTTTTCAGCTTGTCGCTTTTCATTGTTATATGTCTCCTTTATAAATATGCTTTCGTTTATGATATCCTTTTCTTTATTGCTATTCTTATATATATCATCGTTGTATTGCCGCCAATTCCCCGAAAGTCCAACCGTTTCTCTACAAACTCGATATGCACGACAAACAAACGCCGATTCCAAAATATCCTTGGCGAGATCAATTCGACGGAGCCTTTCGACAAGATACAGCTGCGGTCTGCAAGGAATTCAAGCGCTTCTCGATCAGTGACTCGTCGGTTCAGCGTCACCTCATCAAGAAGCTATCGTTCACCCGCGCTCGGTCAAGACTACACGCGGAGACTCGGAACTCGGAAGATACCCGGGAACAGCGCAGACAGTTCGTTGAGCGCCTAGTCGAGCAAGGCGTTGATTACCGACGGCAATGTATCTTCATCCACTTTCTAATGATGTTCGGTTTGTGGCTCTTATAGATACTTCCATTTCACATCTTGAGGAGTATATATAAAGAGTCGACGTTAGAAATTGAATGGCATCATTCCAGCCTTTCATATGCTTTTCTATCATGCCCACGAAGAATATCACCTCCCACGGCCAAAGCAAGCCAAATGCCAACGAGACCATACTCCGCACAAGGCTCACGGGAACAGCAAGCATCTCGGCCCCTGGAGAGCGCCCATCGGGGGAACCTGTGCAGCGAGCGCTGCGCGTTGTGCCCTTACAACGCGTTTCGTCGAGTCCGCCATTTTTTTTTCCTGTCCTACTATTGTTTCCCATATTCTCACTGCACTCGAAGCATATTCCATTGATAATGAATCGAAATCAGGTACACGAGGATTGCATGTCATGGATCAATATGACTTAAATGTGCCTAATCTTCTCAATTAGTTTACCGTCGCTGAAACAGTGTGTGAAGCGATCCGCGCGCGCCTTCAAAGTTTCGCTATTCCTGTTGACCGCCTCGGCGAGGACGTGGTGCGCGACACGTTCTTCCAGAACGGCGCGGATATCGATCGCGGCCTGCTGCTGACGATCGAAGAACTTTCGAATGATCACACCCGTATCAGCACGGACAACATGGAGCAAGCCCTCCCTTGGGACGAGGTGACCACAGACGCGCCCATTGGCCCAGTGGTCTACACACGTACCTGGGAGATTCCTCGTGGACTCCTTCGCCGTATCCACCTTGCCGTCGCCATCGAGGACGTCGCCGCATCCGGTGAAGATGTCGACGTTGAGAACGATGACTTGGACCTCAACACAGGCGCCATTATTTCTACCCTCCCGAGCGCTTGGGCATGGGCAGACAATGTCCTACCGGGGGACGCAGCCATTGATCTGGGTGAAACTTTTAACGACAGTTCTGAGATTGTCTACGCTCGGTACGTCGGCCAAACCAGAGACAATCCTCGCCGTCGCCAGTTTGAAGACGAAAATCGGCCGTATGGCTGTCTCAAGCGGTTCCTTGAGCCCTTAGAATGCGAGTCAAACGAAGACCAACAGGTCGTCAAGCGTCTTCACTACTTTACTGTGCCGAATGGCGAGCAGCAAGAACAGCTCGACTTTTACGAGCGAATGGCGATTGCGTTCTTCGGCCTCAATACGCTGATCAATCGCCAGCCAGGCGGCGAGCTCATGAGCTATCAGCCCACTTGGGACTTGGACAGCGCCGTCCGATCCATGGCCACCGTCGCAAGGGATGTCTTTATGCAGCTTCTCCAGTCCAGCCGCCCAATGGACGACCTGGTCCACGCGTCCATCCGGGACTGGGCTTCAATGCTGCAGCAGTATGCTAACGAGACCCGCGTTGCAACTCAAGCGGGGAGACACCCCTTCACAGATAACCGCCGCGATGCCATCTTGCGCGAGTCATTGCCACGAACAGTCGGGGGTCATGTTCCTATGGTCATCATTGGCTACGACGTTACGTTGGCCGATTACCATAACGCGTCCACTTTCTGGACCGGCCGCTCGAAGGCCTCCATCGTGGTGCACCCGATGCTTCAAGCACTTGGTATGCCTGAGGCATTCTGGCCTGACCAGGTCGAGCGGCATTTGCCCTTTGTAGACTTGTTGCCGTGGGTGTCGCGCAGCTTGATGATGACGGATGATCCGCGGCTGCAGCTATGAAATACCTTTCATCGGCCCACCCTCTCATTACAGTATCCTTTGGAGCAATATCGTCCTCTTTGGCCGCTGCAAACTTTGCTCTCGGTAGGGACACGTTCCTTGCCTATGTCGGCATCCCTACCTTGCAGCACATGACGAGCGTACCTCTCTAGCTACTTTTTTGCCGCCTTCTTGGCTATGACGCGTACTATCGCGTACTGTCATACGTGAAAGTTTTTTTTCCAAGTTTTTAGACTTCTTGTTGCAAGCGATGATGAAGACATTAGAAAGGACATAAATATACAAGGTGTTAAATAGAAACCTAGCTTACCCAACTTCCTCTTCTGTTGCTGTTCTATACGGTGCGCTATCACTGATACTGCTTCATAGCACGTTCTAAACCCGGTTCCCTTGTCTACCCACCGCAGATCTTCTTTAGATATCCCATTATGCACTGCAAAAATTGATCCGGTAATAAAGGATAGATCTCGAAAATAAATGATCCATCATATATTTCCACCGGGAGTTCGTTGATTCCGTGACAATCTTATAGGGTCAACCCAGGATGCATCCTGGTTTTCAAGGCTGACAGCGTGTGAAGTGAGCATCGCCCGCGCTTTTATGCATGTGCATTGACAGGAAAAATTTATTATATTTCTTTCAGGAACTCAATCTTCCCTTTTGTTTCTCCTTTTCCCGTCTTTCTCTCAGCTGAATGGTCATGCACCGCATTTATTTGATCTGAAACCTTCTTTCATATTAAGCGGACTTTGTTGTCAATGAATACCCATTATCATCCTCTCATTTATTATTTGGTCTCTTCTATACTCTTTCGAGGTACCAACTGGAAGACGTCTTGGAATGCTGGCCGGTTTGCATGGACAATGCAGCCTTGGATAACTGACCCTTCCAAGCACGTGAGTCGACAGTCATTGCCTGGTATAATTTGTACAAGATCGCCCTGTGAAATAAAAAGTTTAGTGGGATTTCTGATAAACAAAGCTACCACTAGCGTGAGCGGTGCCTTGTTTTAATTATTTGCGTTACCGTAACAATATGCCGGATCTCAATAAACTGTTGGTCAAATGCGATGACGTATGGATACTGGAAGACAATATCTTCGGGGTGGCACTCCCATTCGCATACCAGTGGTGATCTACATGAGAAATAAAGTAACATGCATGTGATGCAAGACGGTGTCAACATGAATCGGACTGTGCATCATTTTTCTGGGTCTATGCGGTGTCACATACGTGCTATCGCGGGGCACCAGCGATTGGTTATGGTTGTTGACAAAGAAGGCAAACTTGTTGTAGCATAGCAGAAACTTGTTCTGCACCCGGAACATAGCCAACGGCTTCAGATCGTCGCTGCGCTGCGTCAAAAACTCGAATTCGGGGTCATCTTGATAAGGGATGCTCCGTCCGCTTGATAAATCATTCAGATTGATGATTTCGAAACCTCGGTCGCATACAATAGCCAATCGCGCTTTCAGAAAGTGGATCTGTGTCGCCCTGGCCCCCACAGTGAATTCCTACCAAACGAAAAAAAAAAAAAAAAAAAAAAAAAAAAAAAAAGGGAAAAAAGGCGGTCTTAGTGTCTCCTTCTTTTTGCGTCCCATCTGCTCTTCCTGGGGAACACTTCTCCGGCACCTCCTCTTTCTTTTTTTTTTTTTTTTTGTTCCCCTGCAAAGATTATTTCAGAGAAATAAATAAAACACGAACCTTGTGTTTGTGGAATCGCCCGTTCTTATTCTCATGGTGACGGAAGAAGCTGTGGCGCCGTAAACGGCTTTCATGATGATGCCCATCATGCTCGTCCCGGGGTGTCAGCACCATGAAATTGGTCGACACAGGCTTGAGTCGGGCATAGACCAGCATCTCCATGTCGTTGCAAACTCCGAGCTGGAAAAACTGGACATGATCCGCTACTTCCTCCATCAACCGGTCAGGGGCCTTGACATTCTTTGTAGAAATCAGTTCGTCCAGAGGATAGGCCTGGAGAATTTTGTCTGCTCACACATTGATATGGGTTAGATGAAAGACAGAACATTACCTATTTCCTCTCCCTTTTTCTCGTCCCGTCTTCATCCTTTCAGAGACACGTACCTGCTAGGACAAGTAATATCCTCTGCTTCTCCATGACTGCAAGCTGCGTAACGTATTTCAAAGAGAGAACCGACCGCATCCTTTGTTTCTCCTCTAGTGCTTTGATATACACGCCGGTCGTTGTTCCCACAGCAAGCATCTTCGTTCCGTCCAACGTTGCTAACCGAACGTCAGTTCTTCCATCTTGCTAACAATCAAAAGACTTACCGAACGGGATAGAGCAATGAACCCGACCGTGCCCATCCAATAAGGATGTGCTACCCTCGCGGAAGTAGGATGCTTCCATGCTTTGCAGCTCGAATGCCTCCGTCTCACCCTGCTGCTTCAAACGTGCTCGAGCTTCGTGAATGGCATCAAGCCATCTGCGCTTCTCATCATAGGAGCTGCAAACGAAATGATATTCACCCCCGTGACGACCGGGGTTAATAATTGTGAGCGACAAACTGTTACCAGTGAGCGAGCTGTGGCGCATCGTCGCCGAGGTGCGCAGATTGTTATAAGCGGTCAGCGTGCTGCTATTGGACTGCAGACGCGGGCGAGGTAAATTAAAGTCGTTTGATTTACTCTGTGGCACGAACAGCATCTGCAGAGGAATAGGCCGGCGCCAGATACGGTATTCAGTGCCTTGGCTTGTTTGGCGCGGTTTGGTGAGCAGGAGCATGTGGTCTAGTAGCACAGCATGAACGTGCTTCTCGCTGACTTCCAAGGCCGAGTTTTCACGCTTGAGATTGCCACGGAAGTAAACTTTGCGGCTGGGATCGGTCAGCTTGAGGTCATAGTATTCGCCCTGGCGGCAGGTCAAGGCATCGTTGAGCTTGAGAATTTCGACACGGTTGCGGATACTATCCGAAAGTTGGTCGCAAAGGGCAGCTGTCTCGCCAATAATGGCGCTGCAGCGCTCCAGTGCAGCATGCTCCTCGCTGTCCTTGTCATTCTTTTTGATCAGCGCATGCAGAAGCAAAGGATAGCGCTGCACGCGCATCACAGGGCGCAAGAGATAATGGCGGAAGGACTGCTTTTTGAGTCGGCTGTCCGATTCGACGTTCTGCAGGAATGCACGGAACTTTGCATTTTTGCGCATTTCATCGGCCACAATGTATTCCGCTAGATGTACATTGGGTACATACGCGGCAAACGGGTTTCGGAACCGCGCAAAATGTTCCACGAGGATATCAGCAATACCAGGGACTTGCTCACCCGTGTGCTCGTCCTGCCGTGCAAATAGGTCTTGGCATAGGTCATTGCTGAGGTCAAGAAGTTCCTTGTAGTTGGAGAAGACACTTCCAACAAAGAGACTCAATTGCGCCTCATCGAGGACGTTGGCCTCAATTAAAGGAGTCACGATGACCTGCCAGAGTGTCAGCCATCGAAGATAGTAGACGAGAGACTATGCCAATGCTCACCTCGTGCAATATCTCCAAATCACGCTGGTATTGTTCCTCCGTGTAGACAATCTCATTCATGGCTTCCTGTCGATCACGTTCATGCTGTTCGATGGTCTGGTAGATTTCTGGATCTATTTGCTGACCCCATGTCTCCGACGTGTGCATCTAGAAGATCTGTTAAGGGACCACCGCACGTGCTCACCCGGTATCCGTTTTGCTTACCCCATCTGTTTCAATGAGCGAAGATCGAAGAGAGATCGTTCGAGTGAGGTCGGGACGAGTCTTTAGGTGTGCGTGTGAGTATGTATCATGGCATCGCGTTCTTATTCTTACCTCTGTGTCTTGTATGAAAACATCGAGTTTGTTGGGGCACCTGGGTGCATAACAACCGCCAGCTCCGGGTTGACATCCGTAGACATAGCAAGGTGTCAGACTCGTGATAATACCGAGCGGAACCCATTTGCCACTGATATAAAAATCATTGAGAGCATAGATTTCGTCTGCCGTGCTGACGAACGCCTTAGCCGAGCGTGTGCGTTGAGAGGATTCCACGACTTGGAATACACCTATCGGCTTGCAAAACATGAGGGCTTCCGCCACAGTAGCACAGTACTCATCCGGGTAAGCATCTTGCAAGATTTCACGGATGATCGCCTACAGTAAAGAAAAAAGAATAAGGTGAATAAAAGGAAGTAGATTGGAAAAAGACGCCCAGAGAAATGTTCATCTTACCACAGCCTCTTGACCCGTAAACGAGTGTTTTTTGTTGTTGAGAACCGAGAGCTCGCGGACGCCTTGCAAGCTTTTGACGGATTCGACAAACTGGCGTGTAAGCTCTGAAAGACGGTGGACATCCATAGTATCATCTTTGGTCGCAAGCTGCACGCTAACCATCTCGTCTTGGTGCGCATAAGCCTGCGGCGCAGGTGCCGCTGCTGCTACGGAAACCGTCCCGACCCTCTCCGTAGGTGAGGGTGGAGGGGGTAAGGGCTTGTTGATCAAAAACGTTTCCTCTTGAACCTCAGTTTGGACCTCGTCCTCATCGCTGTCGGTATCGCTCTCGTAGGGTCGGATCGATTTTCGTTTATCTCGGACATTGGGGCGGCGCATCGAAGTACGGTGCAGCTCTTCAGCAGCAGCAGCGGCCGACGGCTGGACCGTGGAAGAGCGGTATCGGTTGATGAAGTCCTGCTCAGGAGGTCTAAAGTATCCTGGCGGAGGATAAACGGGTAATTGGGCAAATTGCGGTGGCGCGTGTCGCCTTTGGGAAGGGTAGCGCACCGGCATAGGCATGTAGGCTTTCGGCACATCCGCACCAAAAGGCGGATAGGGTGGCGGCGGTGGAGGAGCAGGTTGCGGCATAGGTGACGGGTAGGCATCAACACGTTCGGAAGAGGCAGGCGGATAATGCTGCGGTGGTGGATAAGGAGATGCAGGCGTTGGTTCAGTATGATGCGCGAGCGGCGAAGAGGGTTGCGAATTGGAGGAAAGCGAGGGCGGGTAAGGCGATCCTGGCGGATACGGCGATCCTGGCTGCGAGTGAGGCGTCGTGTGTGGCGGTGGAAAGGCCGCGCCCGAGTGGTTTGGCGGATAAGGCGAGGGAGGTGCAGGCTCAAAATGGGGCGAGTACGGGGATCCGGGCTGATCCGGGTAGCGATGGGGTACCGGAGGGCCAGCAGGGCCAGGAGAAGCTGGTGGATAGCCAGGCTGGTAATATTGGCGCGGCGGGAGCGGAGGACCACTACTCTGATTCTGCGGAGGTGGATAAGGTTGCTGTTGATACTGGGGGTGATGTTGCCGGCCCACTGGATGGGGCACGGGCATGATCATCACAGGTGGCCGTCCGTTGGGAATTGAATAATGCCCAGCAGTATTAGTAGACCCATTATACCCGTGCATCGGCGGCGGTGGAGGTCGCGGATGGGTGTGGTACGATGGGTGATGGCCTTGTGACGGATCAGGATATCCCATAGGCATTGGCATCGAAACGTGATTGGTGTCGTAATTCGGGTACTGCTGTCCATACTGTGCTCCTTGTGGGTATTGCTAAGTAGGTACAAACGCTTAAGTGAGGCACTGCCTTCCAGTGTAATCATGGTACGTACAGTGCTCGGGTACTGAGGGACGCCATTCACTGATACAGGTCTCTGAGGTAGCTGAGGTGGCTCGTCGGTCTCCTCATTCCATCCCTGATGAGGCCTCCGAGACTCGCTTCTGTCAGAAGGCGGCTCACTGGAATAAGGTGGATGGCCGGGATACCGGGGCTGATCTTCGGACATTCAGTAGAATTGCGCGCGTGAACCCGAGGAAGAAGAAGAGATGGCGAAAGCACTGACTAGACAACCCGTAAACCCATCTCTCAGTCAGAGACAAAGAACGCTTATTCTAGCCCACAACGCAGGACGGCCCAGTGAGGGAACACTGTTTTTGCTTACCGAGATGGCAGTGCGTGAAGTGGGTGCCTCGGTTGCTGTCCCGACAGCAGAAAAAAAAAGTGAAAAAGAGAGTGTTCTTCTCTTGTGACACCTTGGCTGAGCACATTTTGTTTTCTGTAGCACGTCTTTCAATGCCAATGCTCCAGTGGCTCTTCTTCGGGAAGTGCCAACAATTGCTCCTCCTTCCTTTTGTCATGGCTCGTCATCCATCATAATAGGAACATGAAGACCGAGGTGCAGAGTACAGCTCGACGTAGGCACTCACCAACCGCATATGGGGTATAATGGGCGAACTTGAGCATGCTACTATTTCTATATGGACTTCGTATCCGTGTAAACTACATCTTCACCAGCATACCCCATTCCCTTAGCTGTCTGCCTAGGTTCAGCAAAGAACTGAGATTCCTGCAGAGTTCTTACATTTCCCTGCGTAGAAAATGAGATATACGATGACCACATATGTAATAAGCAGTACATACTGGTCTGTATCATACAACATATGCATGGCTACCATCTAGGCATATTACCAACGTAGCTCTTCCATCATGCACCTGCAAGAGCGCAAAGATGCTTTCTTCTTTTAAATTAAACTGTCTCTCATACATATATTGCTGACTGTTCTTGATAGAACGCATTTCCACGAGCATGAAGTAGTATAGATAAAGAGAATATCTCGTTAGTGTATAGCTCATGCTGTCATACCGATAAAACAAAGTCATATTATTAGCGTTGAAAGTATAGTTATCATATGTTTGGGAATACTGCCTCACGGAATGATGCTTTCTACAAACAATGAGCCTATGCAGGCACTATTATTTTGATACTTCATTATATAGCACCCGTCGTCTGCCCCACCATGATATACAGCCAGGAAATCGTGTATGAATTATGACGCCACTACAAAAACTGACTCTTTAGGTATATATAATGAATGTATACGTACATACGGTATCACTTGCCGTAGGTCTTTGTGTCTATACTTGTCCTTCGAATTACACTTACTTAGTCCACAGCATCAATAAATATAAAACAATTCGGTACCTTGTCACGTAAGCTAACACATGCTGGCTGACTTGATAGTCGTAAAAATACGTATCCAGGTCAATTTAAGCTCATTAAACATGGCAGGTCGATTGCGCACACAGGAAAAGCGGTACTGCATATGTTATAGGATATAATTCGTTCTTTGTTTTTATCGCCGGAGATATGCTAATGTCCTGGATGATGTTTCTAGACAGAGGTCCATTTATTGGGCAAATTTAATAAGAGAATGATCGCTCAAAATCGGGGAGGAGTCAGCCCCACGACAAATGGGATCAGCATGGCAGACAAGTGATACAGGTCAAGATTGGTACGTTAATAGCAGCTGTGCTACCGTGGCTCAAGCCCGCCAAGTCGGGTTGAAGGGCGCGCCAGTCACAGGCGTTGTTGGCTCGGGATTGGCATTGTTGCGGGTGCCTGAAAAAGGTACCTGGTTCATGAGCCCTGAGATGAAATGCACATAATAAATACACAGACATTCAGGGAATGAATCTTTGCAGAGGAGAACCCCTATTTATAATAGTCTGTGAGCTGTCAAGAATTTGGCAGTGTAGTAGCTGTAGGGAAAATGTAAAAAAATAAAAATAAAAAAAATAAAAGAAAAACATAGGAAAACTAGACACTGAAAAGGAGGCTGACCCCTTTTGGCTTGCCCTATTGTTGTCATCAAACCAAAACTTGATGCACACACCTCGTGTGTAAAAATAAAGAGGATGAAAAGAAGAGGAAAGGATAATCTATACGTAGATGATAAACTTAGCTATAATCTGAACTGCGACAAGTTTATGGTTGTGCAAGAAATTGAAAGTGGTGGAACTTGAAACTTTCACTCAGCAGAAGCTAAAGAGCACCAGCAGCACACAAGTTCAATTATTGAACACTCCAACACCATACCCACTCACTTACTCACTCACGCTCTTAGTGTGCACACACCCATATCCTCTTACCCTTATATATACACTTTCCTTACACCGCATTCATTACTCTATAATATTTCTTTTTTTCTACCGCGCTGAAAAAAAAAAAGTGGAGGTGTGTGCACAGCAACGATAACAATAACAACGACGAGCGTTTCCCCCTTTCCCTTCCTGTACTTGTTTCCATTGCGACCATCGGCTGTTGACGATGAGTCAACGCGAAAGTGTCTCCGTCCATCCCTCGTCCCATCCATCTCCACCGACGCCCACACCCCAGCAAACGGATGACTCTGCATCGTCGGCTGCTTCCAAGCAAATGTCCAAGGTCCTGCTTCGGACGGCGCTGCAGCGAGCCAACTCGGCCGTAATGTGCGATTCGAACAACGATGTGGTCGGAGCCATCGACGCCTATACCGAAGCTATTTCACTGCTCAACCGCGTCCTTTCGACTATCGAGAAGGGAAGCGACCGTCGTCGACTGCAGGAAATCGTACGTCCAGCATAAATAACAAGGGAGAGCCTTTCAGGGCTTATTCTTATTCATTTACCTAATTATGTATAACCATATGTATGTATGGTGTGTTTTTAGCATGATTCATATACAGAGCGTATTCGATTACTCGGTGCCATGTCCCCCGCCAAATCCGACGACGAGCCGCACGATGAACTCTATGAGACCTTTGACGATTACACCGACAAGGACAGGTCTAACTGGCTATCCAAACCAGCAAAACGCAACTACTCCGCAAAGAGACACCAGCAGAACCACAGCTCTTTCCTTCGCCGTATGACCTCGGAATCCTCGCTCGACAGTGCCGTTTCTGACGCGGCCAAAGACAGAGACACGTCCTCCACATCCCGAACCCGCTGGCAGAACACGTCTTCTTCACCTACTGCTCCCTCTTCTTCTCCAACCGCAACCCAACACACCACGAACAATAACGCTGCCATGGCAACCATAAGTACTCCTACCACTGCTTCCTCTACCATTTCCGCCACACCGTCCGCTCCACCCGCCCCTTCTCCTCTCACCTCTCAAAGCACTCCCACACGCTCCAAGCACCCGAAGAGCGATCCTCAAGACGACCCTCCCGTCCCAGACCATTCATCCGATCGCACGCCCCGTAACCAAGATGGCTTCGAGGTTGAGCGATCCTTGAGCGGCTCTACTGATTCCTCGTTAACCGACTCGCTCGATTCTCTCAGCGAGCAAACTTCCACGGCTACCACCGCCACGGCCACCACCGCGACCTATCAGCCGGCCATGACGCTTCCGCCCCTGCAAAAGAAGCGCGTCGAACAGGCTTCTCCGTCCTCGCGGACGAGCAGTCTGCCCAAAGTACGTCAGCAGCACTCCAATCCCGCCCTCAATCAGGAGATGCGACGCGCTCAGCAGCAAACACAGCAATCCGCATCTGTGCAGGCACCTCAACAACAGCAACAGCGACAGAGTGGATTTGGTTCGGTTAGGAAAAAGTCAAGCAATCGCCTCTCGCGTGTCAGTCTTCATAGCGATATGAAGCGTAGTCAAAGCAACAGCAGCAGTCATACCATGTTTAGCAGCATGTTCAACACCATGCCGCGATCCTCCAATGCTTTTCAACAACAGCAGCAGCAACAACAGCAGCAGCAGAACCAACAGTCACCACACCAGTTGGACTCATATTTTGGAAACACAGCCCAGGGCATGACGACGGCTGGTTCATCATCATTGGATGACCGGCCTATGCGACTGTTATTGGCTCTCAAGAAAAGCATGGAGGAGGGTGCGTACATCACACCGCGCCTGTATATACCCAAGAACATGTGGTATCAGCCCAATATCCGGCTACAGCACATGGAGGTGAAGATTGCTGCCTGCGAATCTCTGATGGGCGACTTGGCAAGGTTATCCAAATGGAAGCGGCTGGATGACTTGACTGCGTCCATGCGGCTCCTTGAGACCTTGGAAGAAGCGATCGAAGGTCTGCAGACCCTGCTAGCACGGAAATTAAAACGCGAGAGCATGGCTGATGCCACGCCACCCGCCACGGCCTCCACGAGTCCGACAAAAGACCACCATGATGCAGGCTCCAAAAAATTCATGTCCTGGGGTTCCAAGCTCTCCAAATCCGTTGAGCGGATGAACGCATTCAGCTTGACCAAGACGTAAGTCACATCATTCTATCCTCCACCGGTTTGCTTACTTTCCAAAAAAATTGCTTAGCGAGGACCAATACCGAAACTATATTGATACTTTGCAAAAGGTGTTTGCTCAAGTGCAGATTATACGTGAGTTCTTTCAAAACAGTCCCCACAACAAGCAAGGTGGCTAATTTTATGCACGTAGCTACATGGAGCCAACATTACACCGTTGTGAAACGCGACGCAGAGCACCTGAGTCCAGCGTGTGATGTGGCGCTGCAAAAATTGGCACGGATAGGTGTCATGATGGACGAAGTGCTGGGCGGCTTTGTCGTACGCGATTTGACAGTACTACTTCGAAAATGGCTGAAACGCGGCGGCTCATGGGTCAACGAATGAGTCGGTCTCTTTATCTTTAGTATAGTTATAACAAGTTTTCTCTTAGTGCCATATATAAAACGGATCTCAAACCTACCCCAACGGGGATAATGCTACTACTCTATATATACATAAGCTACATGAACCCAAGATCAGGCGGTGGGGGAGGATGGAAGACAGC
Source organism: Syncephalastrum monosporum B8922 (assembly GCA_000697355.1). Taxonomy (NCBI): domain Eukaryota; kingdom Fungi; phylum Mucoromycota; class Mucoromycetes; order Mucorales; family Syncephalastraceae; genus Syncephalastrum; species Syncephalastrum monosporum. Next base: position 15,435 of record JNEN01001260.1, read on the forward strand.
GGGATGGACGCGTGGCTGACGTAGAGAGTTTGTAAAGTCAAAGTCCACGCCATCGCCGCGTGCGGCAAAGGAAGAAGAAAACAGAGGCGGTGGAGGAGGAGGCGGTGGTGGATGATGATGCGCGTGGCGCCATGCAGACGCAGACGGTGGCGGGTGCTCAGAATACATGAGGTACAGCATGTCGTCATCTACAGCCGGCGGCGGCGGGCGACGGAAAGGCATACGCCGCGGAAACGAGAATGCGCCCGGCGGAGGGGGAGGAGGGCCCCCCGCTGCGACAGCGGTCGTAGCCGCGTGCACAAGCGGATATCGGCGTGGCGGTCGCGTCTTCTTTTTGAGGCTGGATTTCTTGGGTAGCATATCAAAATCAGGTGGCGACGAGGGTGCGGACCTGCTTTTTGGCTGTCGACGGCGGGAGGACGAGGAGGAGTGCCTGCTCAACGAGGATTTCTCTTCTTCAGATCGCTGTGGCGCTGAGTCCTCCTCTCTGGGCATCATTGGGTCGCTACTGCTGCTTGTGCTCGTGCTGTCACGACTCTCTTTCCTTTGTACGGACCGCCGACGTCGTGGTGACGAGTCCGTACTACTGTGGGTAGCTTGATGTTGCTGCTGCTGCTGTTGTTGCGTTGTCTCCAGCGGCTGCTGCTGCTGTTGTGGCTGTTGTTGTGGCGGCGCAGACTGCTGCTGCTGCTGCTGCTGCTGCTGAAACTGTCTCGCTTGTGCGTCTTTCCATTGTAGAGCAAATCGTAGTTGTTCGCGCGTTTGGTGAATCTGGTCAAGCATAACTTGTTCACGTCGGCGGTGCTCTGACTCGCGTAGAAGCCACTGCTTGTGTTCCATTTCTCGTTGCTGTTCCATCAACTCAATTTGCCGCCGCAGGGCATCGAGACTAGTACGTAGCGCTGCTGTGGTTTCCATTTCTGCCGTAGAAGTATTAGCAGCATTTGCTGTAGCCGTGACCGTGGTCGCCGTAGTGCTATCGCCCGCTGCAGCAGCAACACTGTTGCTGCTACCGCTATTTGCAACACTCTCACTGGTAGGAATCCCTGTGGCACCGTTGGCAATGCCGTTGGTAACAATTTGTTGTCGAGGATTCGTCGTATCCTGTAGTTGTTTCGGTGGTTGTGTCTGATCAACGACAGGTTCCTCACCGTGCAACGGAAACAAGTGCTCGTCTTGGACTTCCCAAGGTGATTGTGGGGCCGAGTCATATTGCCGTCCTGAATCGACGCTACTATGGCTGCTTTCACTTCTGATAATCAGAGGTGCGGGGTTTGTTGGCGTTTCAGATACAAAGAGCATTTCCCGCTGACGCTTGTTGGACAACAATTCGCCATCGTCATTTTCAGGATACAACAGGAGAACACTACCGTCGCCGGTACTTACTTCCTGCTGCGGTGAGTATTCGTCGATCTGTGTCTTGTCGAACTCCTGCCGCCGAAGGATCGAAGAACTGCTTGTGGTCAAGGGCGGGGGTCGCCGTGGTTTGGGCATGGCCAAGACAGGCGGCGAGCTGATCGTCCGTACAGGCTGGGGGCGTCGTTGGGGCGCCTCGGATGGATACGGCTGCTCTTTTCGCAGCTGCTGCGATGAGGTCAAGCTGTTGCGAGATCGTGTGCCGTCTGTTTTGACAGTTCGTTTTATGGAGTCTGACACAGAAGAAGTGGGGGTCGGCCCAGCGAGTAAAGCGTCGATGTCTCTGTTACGCATTTTAGCGTGTTCCACACTCGCAACCATTGGCACAGGTATCTTGAGGTCACCTGTCCTTTTCCTGCGAGAGGAGGTGGACGAGTTGAAAAGTTTCCGCATGTGTATGTGATCCGGAACAAGAGTAAAGAGAAGAAAAGACGAGAAAAGATGGCTATAAACAAAAGGACATGTAATGGGAAGTGAAAGGGGGTTAGCCCGGCGGTCAACTGACATTTGCACACTCGGAGCGAGACCCGATGATACCGAAGTGGAAATTCACAAAAAGAGTGCTCTTCACTTTATGAGAAAAAAAGTGACGTAGAGATGCAACAGGCTGTTCTGTTTTTTTTTTCCTAAAAAAAATAACTCTTCATCTTGTGTCTATATCTATTTAGACAGGCTACTGTGCAAGTCATTCCCTCGTACGCGAGAGGATTACCAGTACCGTTTTACTCGTCTGGCTGGTTGCATAACGTTTTCAGGGACCATCTCCTGGCAACAGCTCACAATGGGTACGAGTTCCTTCATACATAATCATGCATGTATAGTATGTGTTGCTACCTTATTTCTGCTGTATTGAAGAGTAGAAAGTGCCATATATTATAAGAAGTTTCCGTCTCTCGAAGAAGAGCGGCATGCCATTGTCATATGCTACATGAGACGCCCGTTTGGGAGGGAGCAGTGGCTAAATTTTTATTGGCTGCTCGAAAAGCGGAGACGGTGGTGTTTCTTTTCTCAAAATATGCAGCAGCAAGAGAATGACAAGCACCAACAGGAGGCACACGGCCTGCCACCGATAACACCAGACCTCAATCACTCGCCTCCAATTTTTACTGCTCAGCACCAGCAATCTAACCCGGTATTATCTTTATCCTTACTCCTCATTATATCACACTTTCGCTCATGGACGCGTCTTTTTGTCATTCTTTTGAAATCACACCTCCTCCGAGAAGGCTCATGTCCCTGAGAATGACACAGCGTAGGCTCGCCCCTCTCTTGCGTAAACAGCGTCTGATAAACTCAAATATTGATCTAGCTCAAAACAACGCGTCCTGTATGAGTTTATGCAACGAGAACAGGCGACCAAGAGTCAGGTTATCAGGGCAGCTTACGACTACCTTACGCAAGAGGAGATCACTATCATGTTGATGGACTGTGCTTTTAATGAAGTAATCATCGCCTCTCCTGGGTAGTAACAACGAAGTTCACATATGCTGTGCTAGAACGAAGTGCTGCACCGCTTAGAAGAACGGCCAGACTATCTTGAAGGGATCCGACACATCATTTCCGTGGCAAAACCAAGTACGTCTACACTCCGTTACTACATGTTTGCTTTGCAGATGCTCATGTTATTCGTCACTGCATGCAGATATAAACATACCACCCCCGCCGTCTTCGCCCATATCACCACCGCGTGCCGTACAACCCTCATACCCACCTTCATCTCCCATTCCAACGCATGCACACGCTCAGTCGCAAAGGAAGTTACTCCAAGGGGATGAGAAATCACTCAAACGCGATAAAAAAAAGTAACATCTATTCCATGGAGTGACCATGAGTGATACTCACCTGCATTTGTGCTTCTATTAGACGGACACGACAACCGGGTCGTTTGGCCCTGGATGATGCATTGAAACAAATGCAGATGAAGCCGGGTAGCGCTTATGAAGGCTGGTCTGATGCTCGCATACGGGCCTATCAGATGATCGAGCAGAACCCAAACAGCTACTATTATCGGTTTAATGCGCCAGGTGAAGAGCAGCGGAAGGGCGCCTGGTCCGACCAAGAGCGCGAGCTGTTCTTCAAGCGTTTGCAAGAGTTTGGTGCCAACGGCCAATGGGGTATTTTCTCCATGGCCATCCCGGGTCGCGTGGGCTATCAGGCAAGCGACAAGAAGCAATCTCTCGTTTTATTCAATCGCGGCTCATGGTGTGTGTGTGTGTGTGTGCGTGTATATGCGTACATCTAGTGTTCCAATTACTACCGCCTGTTGATTGAATCGAAGCAGATACAAGATCCAAACTACGTGCTGGATGAAAAAGGAAAGGCGCACTACCTCTTTGAGAAGAAAAGCGCGGGTGGAAGCATTGAAAAGGCGATTCGCACCCACAGTCCACACACCTTCAACAAGACGAAAAAGGGACGTAGCAAAAGAAAAAGCGACAAGGACGAGGACGAGGACGGCTCCGGTGCCTTTACACCGTACCCGAAACCCACAAGCCAGAGACAGCGAGTGACGCGCTCCATGGCGCGTTCCTGATATATGTATACCCTTTTTTCTTGGTATATCTAGCCCCATTCTATTCCCCCCAACTGAAGAGAATTTGCAAACAAAAAAGAGGAAACGCAAAATTCGCCGAGTTGGCCAGTGACTGCAAAGTTCCTTTTTTTTCTGTGTGTCTCTCTCTAAACTTGACACGGCCCTATCTCAATTTTATCTATTTTTCGTGCAATGTCCACAGAAGAAAGCATCGCCAAGGCCAAGAGAGCCTTGCTTAAGGCTTCAGAGACCAAAAACAGCAAGGTGAGTCTGACGATCTCGACTTTCCCTTGATTTTCTCGCGAGGTCGCTGGTTGCACAGCAATGGAGCCTTCCCAGTGCAGCCCATTACGCCCACGCAGCATCGCACCATGCCATTCCTCAGATACTACCGTACAATAGGCATGTGCTGATCGTATCTGCTTGTGTAGGATATGCTGGATATCATGGACAATCTCATCAAAATTAAGGCCACACAGGACTTGTTGCGCGTAAGGATTAATTAAAGTACTTTAAAACGGATCGCTCTTACAATATCTCACGCTGGCAATTCCTGTAGAAAACTGACATAGGCAAGACGCTGGGCAAACTACGAACCAGCGAGGACGTTGCTGTATCACAGAAAGCAAAAGCAGTCGTCAAGAAATGGAAAGACGACGTTGTGTTGAGCGCCAAGCAAGCCTCACAACCCAAACCAAAATGTAACTCATACAAACCAGTCTGCATTGTCTGGATATTAACATCACACACAGCGCCACCCTCTGAAGCAGCCTCCACCAAGTCGACTCCGTCTAATACCGCCTCGCCTCCTTCCGATAATGCTCCACCCCGCACAGCCAAGACGGACGACGTGAAATTCGATTCCACCGGCAGTGTACCACGCGATAAAACCATTGAACTTATGTACGGTGCGGTGGCGCTTGGCAGTTTCGCTGGTAAGTGACGCAATAAGCGCCAAGTGACATATGCAAAAGGCACGCATATCTCTAATGCCATCCTTATCACAGATACGGGACTGCTGCTCAAGCGGGCCATGGGGATAGAAAAGGCCGTCTTTGAAGAGTTCGGGTCGGTCAACGATGGGTACAAAGGCAAGGTGCGATCTCTGGCTCTGAACCTGAAAAGCAAGAGCAACCCTGGATTGCGCGAGAGCATCGTGTCTGGTGAGCTCCCCGTCACCAAGTTATGCAAGATGAGCGTTGAGGTATGTGTTTCTCCCCGCCATGTGGCCACACGTGGTACTGACGAACTGCATAATATCCATCGTCTTTAGGATATGGCCTCCGAGGAATCCAAAGCACGTGATCGCAAACTGGCAGAAGAGGCCTTATTCAAAGCTCGAGGCGCTGGCTCGGCTCAAGCTGAAACAGACATGTTTATCTGCGGCAAATGCAAGGGCCGGAGGTGCACCTATTTCCAGATGCAGACTCGCAGTGCAGATGAGCCTATGACGACTTTTGTTACCTGCGTAAATTGTAATAACCATTGGAAGGTAAGGCGCGGATGCATGCAATTTATCAAAACCAGTCTTACTCACCCTGATACGCTTCATCCGTGGTCTTTAGTTCTGTTAAGAAAAAAAAAAGTCAGGAATGTAACACAGCGTCACACATTATTTTATACATCCTTCATACAACCATCATTACCGAAGAATCTAGTTTTCTCCAAGTGCCGCATTAACTTTTTTAAGGCTATTTCGCGGAGTCATCCCGGAGGAGGATATGTACTGAAAATTTCGTCCGTCAATTGCTTCTGTATCTTGCGCCACCTCGGCATCTCCCCAACGGCTGCTGCCCATGTTATGCCCGGCGAAGCAAATGAAATAAATACATCCTACCTTCTATGCTTTGGCAGTACGGCACAGTTCTCCTTATATTTGATACTTGCAATTGATCCAATCTTCAGCAGCATTTAAGCTCACTCGCAAAACATGCTGTACGATCGGTATGCAGATATCACAAAGGTAAAGTTTGGCACAGAATGTAATTCCACATTTCTGGCCAGCAAACTGCTTTCACAGCGAATGCCCGCCCGTCCATTTGGAAGCGATTGACATGGAGCAGATAGAGTTTTAGATGTAACCCAGGCTTCGGTCCTTCATTCAGTATTATAAACGAGTTCTAACATTGGAGTTCCATGCGAAGTGATTTACCTATAGTGCCACTTACGTATGCAATTATAAAGTTCATTTTACATATGTATAAGCACATGTATGGTAAACGTGCGATAGATGGTGCTTGGAAGATGTTATGTAATAGGCGGTTATATAATTTTATCTCCTCCTGTCAATTTACTGTGATATTCATGTCGTTGTTCTTTCCACGTAAAACAATTCCTTATATCAATGACACTTTTAGCCAGAGGTTCTAATGGAATGCCCGTGGCGGCGAAAAAGAGCAAGGCGGAAAAGAAAAAAAGGACAGAGCAGATAATCAGTACTTTGAGTGCACACAGCCCCTGAGCGTTATCCAGATTTGGATCAAAGTGATGTCACACAAGGCTTTCGAGGTCAAGTCGAAAGGGACTAAAGAAAGAGGGGAATGAACGAATAGATTTCCTTTTTCTCGCTTTTCTTGCGTCCTTCTTCCTTTCCTTTACAATACAGCTCCATGAGTGACCTGGACGAAGCGTTACGCGACCTGGAGAAGCAGGTGAATGATTTCACGCTGGTAAAGTACCTTAAATTGGGAGCACAAACACAAACAAAAAAGGGCCTCCCCAAGAATGGTGGAGCCAACGGCTCACCTTATTGTATTTCACCCATCAACCCATATTAATCCGTTTGTGCGCCCTCACCAGGCAGTCGACGAAACGCCCTCAACGCCTCAGCAGGACCGTCTCCCGGGCCGCGACCTTCCTGCGACACACGCCCCTTCGCCCTCCCGATCCATGACCACCTCTCACCGTCACCATCCCCACCGCCATCCCCGTGCTACCCGATCCGACCACAGCAACAGCGATGAAAGCGACGACGACAACGTCTGTGTCGCCGCGCTCAGGAACAAACCACCCCGTCATCTCTCGAGAAGTGCCAGCCAAGGCGCTTCCATCGCCCGATCCCGCCGAGAACCGGCCCCACCGCCATTGCCGCAACCGTCTCTCAACCCAAAGAATGACAGTAACCAGGATCAGGATGACGATCTCAAGGCAGCTGTGCAATGTGCCTGGGCCGTCCTCGAAGGTCGAGGCGATCCACCCGCGACGACCGCCCTTCCGTCTCAGGTGAACCCTCCGCCTCAGCCTCAGGCCCATCCCCATCCCCAGCGCCAGGCGCCTGTGCCTGTCAAGGTAAACCCGTCAATTCATCACCTTATTTCTTATATTTTTTTTTTTTATTTTACCCTGATTCCGATATGGCTCAATTAGGACGACATGCGCTCCAAGCCAACCTTGCAGCAGCAGCAACCACCCACGCCAAGCCCCCCTGCACGCACCCTCACGACGCGTATCTATATCAACGACGCCTCCAACCACAAGGTCGTCCAGCTGACGAGTGCCCTCACGACCGCCACCGTCCTCCAATACCTCAAGCGCAAGGGCCTCTTGGCTTCGGGCGAAAACTGGGCCATGTTTGAATATGCAAGCGGACATGGCATCGGTAAGGGACACGCCCCAGGTTCAGGGCCTACCTTATAACCTTATAACCTCATATGATCCTATTCTGAGGGGCTCATTTCCGTTGTTTGTCTCTTAGAACGCCCTCTACGCGAGTGGGAAGTCATGATCGATGTGGCTTCCAACTGGGAACCCGAGGAAAACAACTCTTTCCTTGTCAAACCCTACAACTATCGGACCTCTTTGACGGCCGAGGTACCACAAATATATTCTATGCTCGCACTTTATAGAAAACACCAACGCTTCCTTTGTTCTATTTAGCCCGTACTACAGAAGACGTATCCTCCGAAGCATGGCTGGCTCTACATTGAATACAAGAAGGGCAAATGGCAGAAGCGCTTCTGCTACATCATGGACAATGCTATCCATCATGCCAAGGACAGTAAGGTACGTCGAACGGTGCACGGAACCCGGGAGAAACACGAGAAAATAGAAAACAGGCGAGCACGCCCGGTATGTTATTTTCGGATACTGAAACCGGTTATTTCTTTCCAGGGATCAGGATCCGCGATCCTGTGCCACCTTGCCACATTTGACGTCTATACCATGCTTCAAATGACCCGATCCTCGCCTACCCACTTTGTGTTTGCCTTGCGGGCTCAAGACAAGCAAAAGATCTTTGAACGTCAGGAGGATTATATCCGCTTGCTCTGCGCAGAGGACCAACTGTCCTTGAAGGAATGGGTGCTGAGTATCCGTTGCGCTATCGTAAGTAGACAGGAGAGGGAAGAGAGTGGAGAACCGATGGCCTGCGATGCTCATGAGCCATGGGACTGGGTTATCTTTAGAGCACGATGCATCACCAGCAATTTCCACACCGTGTACTGAACCCGTTCGGACCCGCCGATGCCCCGCCGCCGCCAGCAGCACCACAGCCCAGAAACGAGGAGGGACGTAGTCTTTCGCGCAGTAACACGTCGGGCGGCGTGCGACGACACAAATCGACCCGAGAGCTGAAATCCAATGGGTCTGGCAAACTCTCGCGTAGCGGGACCTTGCGAGGGACGGAGGCACCCTTGCTCGACTACAGCGACGACGGTCCCTTTGCGAAAGGCTCGCTTCTCAACAATGACGCCACCACGCCATCCTACCATCATCCGCAACAGCCGTACCACCCTCCACCTGTACCACCCATGCCAGCCATGCCTGTCGAAGATGCCCAGCCCGCCAATACCTTGATCCAGATCGATGACAAGGTCAAGTTCGCCAAGGGCTCCCTTCTGGACCAGAGTAACCACAGCAGTATGCCCATGGTGCCGACCGCCAATGCGGCGGCTGCGGCGGCTGTGGCGGCCTCGACGACCAGCAAGCTGTCACGCTCGAAAAGCACGCACGCGACAGCGGCCGACGGCCGTGCGACCTTGCGACGCAAAAACACGACCGGCCGAACCCGACATGAGATACCCCTGGCTGCACAGCCCGCGATGCCGCCTGTCGCCAATGGAAGTCCCATGATATCCTCAACGGGCATACCCAGCAACGGACCCTTGCTTCAGCTCGATGGCACACGCGAGCAGGTCCACACGCAGGAACTCATGAGTCGCCAGGTCAAGCCACTGCTTAATTTTGCGGGTGACCGACGCCTGTAACTGTTTTTTTTTCTTTCCCTCTTTTTCGCCAACATGGGTTCTGAATGTTTTCCACGTGTGTGTATGTGTGCGTGCGTGCATGAGAGTGCTGGAAACTTTTACTGACTTCCCATAGGCCATGCATAGATAAAGGTGACAACATTGCATAAACATAATGAGATAAGCATCCATGATATTGATATAGGGTGGGTGACGAGCTGAATGACATCAGGCAATGGTGGTAGGATGATGGATGCTAGCGGATTGCTTGGTATCGGTGTCTGGCTTGGCGGTGGCGGTGGTGGCGGTGGTGGTGCTGGTCGGCATATTGCCTGTCTTTTCCAGCTCGGCAATTTCAGCAGCCGCTATACATGATTCATCGGTCAGACACACACACGCAGAACACACACAGACAAAGAAAAGGACATACTCAAAAAGCGACCTCCCGGACCACGTGGTCGTCTCATGGCATGCTTATGCCTGCTTTCGTGCAGGTAGGGCTTACGGGTGCGGGAGTTACGGCTCAGCTCCTCTTGCCGGAAGCGGGCCGCCCGCCGCTTTAGGATACGGTGATACTGCTTTGCGTTGACGTAAAGCGGCTCTTCTTCGGGCGGACCCTCGGCAGGCGCCTGTTGCTGTGGATGCTGCTGTTGCTGTGTGATCAGGACTTCGCCATTGGCCCCACGGTAGACATGGGGAGAAACCATGACGCCGGGCTATGCGGGGTGGTTAGACAGGGCCCATCATTCATTGTACCTTTTATATACAGATATATAAATATATATATATTACCAGTTGCGCAGCAAAGCGAGTTGGGTCATAGCTCACGCCATGCTCGTCGCCCTAAGGTATGATAGAGAGATAAGAACGCATCCACTCTAAAACGGGCAAAACATACGATATTGACTTGGGCCGAGGTGGAGAAGGCTGTGTTGTTGCTTGTCTCGGGGTACGAACCGTTGCTGTTGGTACTGAAAGGAGAATGGTTGCGATCCATCATGGGCAGTTCAAACTAAAAGCCAAGCCATTGCAAAGGAAGAACGAGGACGACCGGCGAACGGCAAGTGCAGTAAACAGGGACGCGCGTGAGTGGAAAAGGTGCGAAAGGTGTACAGCACACATACTTCACAGAAACCGCGCACAAGCTGAGAGATGATATGAGTGGAGGAAACTATGAGCCAATCAATGAGGACTTGTCCTTGCCCTTTTTCTTTTCGTCGCTGTTCTCCCCTTGTGACCGTGACTGCCTTATCATTTCAGTAGAAAGATCTTGTATCACCCCATCTCCCTCCCTATGCATATTGCATTCAGCCCTCCATCCTGGCGTGTCGGTGCGCGAGCAACAGGGTACATTTCATGATGTGCACTTTTAGTATAATACAGTGAATTATGTTTGAATGCTGACTGACAGCATATCTTGATCTTCCAGGTCTGTATCTTGGATCGAATCCTCGAGCGAAAGCCTCTCGCCTTCAAATGAGAAAGCAATCTTTTCTGGAGACACACTTAGCTGTCTTTGCTCCACATAGTATCTTGCTACGCTATTCAGTTCCGTGGACTGGCGTGTTCCAATGTGTTAGTACCACCCTTCCACCTGATGTCTAACGAGCTTACCGGTTTGACGCGCACGATAATATCGTCTGCGTCTTTACTTCGCAATCGGATCACCAGACGTTCCTCTTCGACCTTCTCGGACTCCTTGAGAAGCTCCTCTTCCTCTTGTGCCATTTGTCTTATCCTCGCCGCTCTTGCTTCCGCCTCCTCTTGTTCTTTGCGACTGTAGTCAGTCTTCAGGTATGCCTCTAAACGACGGTCGTGCGTCAATCAAAGCTTTTCTTTTTTCTAGCGACGGAATCCACCTACTCATGATATGAACTTCATGTCCATCCATCGTCAAACTGAAAGGAGTCGCGCGAAGCACCACGGGTGTGTTGCGGTAGGTGAGTAACACATCATCTTTGCGCAGGAATTTACGTTTGCAAAACGAGCTCAGGATCTTGTCAAAGGGATCGTTCTGTTCAGGCGGTACGTGAGCGTGTGAATCCAATTGTCCCAAGGAATGCTTACGTCCATGACAATCATCTTGAGAGGTTTGGTTAGGCTGTCAACAAAAGCCTTGGCTTTTGGGTCTAGTTGTTCGTGATTGGCAAAGCTGATATAGTGGATCTTGATCGTGACTTTCTGAGGCGTGATGGCGTCCTTGGTAGGAGTACCGTCTCGGCCAGAGGCAATCATGGCGAGCTCGGGATCCAGATCTTCAAAGTCGTTATCGGGTATATTGTAAGTCGAAGGGGTGGGAGGTGTTGACTGGGTCACGTGCGTTTGCTGCTGTAGAGATCGCTGCTTCTCCAGAAGACGTAGACGCTCAACCCTGCAAGACATTGCGTGAGCTTCAGTCCAGTGAGCGCTTTACTCCTTTTCTCTTTCCATTACCCTCGTATTTCTTCGGGTTCGTCCAAAATAAACAGGTCATCGTCTTCCTTACTATGTATTTAAAACGATCAGTTTCATGGGTAAAATCCACTTTGATGAAAGCAAGACGTACGCGGGTTCAGCAGCGGTGGAAGACGGTCCAGCACTGGCAAGATCCAGTACCTCGGGCGTTTGACTCTTCTCGTTCTCGTCTTGAGATACTCCGTTGCTGTTGGTATGGTCCATGCTGCCTTCTTTGCTTTGGTTGCCCTTGCTACCGTCGTCGTCGTTGTCGTCGTTGTCGTCGTCGTCTTCCAAAAATATCGTTTTGATCATCTTTTTCGGTTTCTTTTTGCGGTTCAAGAAGTTTTCCTCGTCTGATTCAGAACCATCGGAATCAGAGTCAAAAAGACTGATGCCCAATAGCTTCCCTAAGGTAAAAGAGTGAGCTGCCTTCTCCTCGTGGATTTCCCACCACCATGCTGAAAGAGGGGGGGGGAGGGGCGACCTTACTTTTTTCCAGGTATTGCGCATAGTCACCAGAATGAGTAATGTCTGGTGTCTGCTTTACTTTCCCTTTTCCTTTCGCTTTCGCTTTTCCTTTTCCTTTGATCGAACGCCGTGAGAGGTGACTGGTAATGTCGAAATCGGCCATGACAAGCGAAAATGAAGGCCAAAATAAAACAGGAAAGCAGAAGAAGCTGTCCACTGGTTCACATAGCCTTATTTGGTAATTAGTGAATGATTTCCTCACAAAGAAAGTGACAAGCAATCATGCAGGCGAAATCGTGTTATATTTCTTGATAAAAAAAAAAAAAAAAAAGAAAACAATGTATGGATAGATGGAGTCTAAAAGTCGTGGTGTGCAAGCTTTTGGATACCTTCAACATCAAAGATACCTTTGAGTCCCTTTTGCTCTATGGCAGACGTGATAGCTTGAGCGACGGTATCAATGTGCAGTGGTGGGGTAGTAATGGCCGTGCCAAACGGCAATGAGTTGAGCTCCTTGGCGATCGGTTTGGTTAACGTATTCGCCAGCCGTAAACCCATGGCTACTGGCGCTACGGTCGGGCGTTTTCCACCATACATGAGACCTAGCCTAGATGCATGAGTTTATCGTCCGATGTACTGCACACAACACACACGGGAGACATACCCGGTCGCAGCACCACCGAGCGGAATTCTGGCTGTGCAAAGAGATAGCGTTCCACTTCGCGTTTCGTACTAAAGTATCGTGGATCGACAAAAGGGAACAAATCGGAAGCAGAGATATATACAAAAGAATCCATGGTGGGCAACTTGGCTACCGTTTTGGCCACCGTGATGGCTAGATTCGGGCATTCAGTCATTACGGGGTTGTTCTCTCTCTCTTCCTCGAAGACTTACCCGTATCTCGGTTCATTTTTTCAAAGGTAGGTCGCTCGGCACCCTTCATTGGGTTGCCGCGGTCATGCAGTCCTATCAGTCCGCCGGCGACCTTGCCGATGCCTTTGGCAGCATCGCAGAAGCTCTGCGCACTCGCGAGATCCTTATAATCGCTTTCGGATATGATGCCCACGGTTTGGACAACATCTGTCACACCCTCAAGGTACTTTTCGTACGTTTCTGGCTCCAGACTGTCACCCTTCGCCCATTCGACCTACACGAAAAGACGGGATCGCCGGCTGGTAAGAAACACGCGTCGCGATCAAACCCATTGCAGCAGCCAGTGGAGGTTCTTTTACCTTTTCAGCCCATGCAGGGCGGCCGTGCTTGAAGACGCTGGGTTCACCCTTGCGGCTGCAGCTGCGTTTGAGAGGACAGTTGGAATGCAAGTGTATAGAAAACTGACCTAAGGCTCACAGTCTCCCAACCCTGACGCGCGGCGAATTTGCAAATGTTGAGACCTAGACACCCATGTTAGCAGGAAAACAGAGAGGTAAGCCGACTCACCGAGGAATCCAGAGCCACCGACGACGAGGATCTTTTTAGCTGCGGTTGTAGACATGACAGCGGAAGGTAAGCCAATTTTTCAAGCAGCAGACGCGGACAACTTAAATTGGGCGATTGGCAGGGGCGTAGAAATTACACCCGAAAGCCATCATCGAATTAAATAATAACAGTAACAGTACCAGCAATAGTCATAGCACACAAGTGTATTACGCCTGAAGCCGCTTATCGCTTATTTAAGATGGGATAAAGCTATAGTATGATTTCTTGATTACTGTCACTGCTCATGCTACGACCGACTCGGTTATCGCTGTCATGTCAAGACGTGTATACATAGGCAATATACCGTCAAGATGACGGCGGCAGGGGTTATTCTATCCAAAGGACCTGAATCATTCGTCAGTCTGATGGCAAACGTGGCTTTTATGCTCAATATCCACGCTTGCACCGCATGATGGACTGTATAAACGAATAACGACCGCTCCTGAACTGCATAGATTGATAAAGTTCGGTCGCGTTGGATTGCCATGTGGCAGTATGCAATTCCCCGTTGGTGGTGTGTAACATCGAGTTTTTTGGGCTCAAGCGGCGATCATTCTTTTTGTTCTTCTCCCTGCACCGTGCACAGAGTCACCTCACAGTGTCATGCGTCTCATTCCCGCTTTAGTTACCGTGGTCACAGTGGGAATCCTGATCCTTGGGAGCATTCTTGTATTGAGGCTGCCAGAGATGCTTTCTGAGCGTACACCTTGGGACTCGAACGTACCTGGCCAGAGCAAGGCGTCGCTGACAGGAGGCGTAATCAGTGCAAAGATGAACAATGCCACCATAAAGTATGCCGATCCCTTTGAATCCCTTGAAAGGATCATGCTCACACACATATACACACGCTTTTTCTATGGTCCAGGGCTGAGATAGGGCGCAGCACATGGAAGGTAGCGTTGAAGATATAAGCATAAGAAGTGAAAAGGGACACTCGTACGACCATCATAGGACAACAGCTTTTACATACGATGGTGGCCCAGTACCCAGAAGAGCCCAAAGACGATGAAAGGGCAGCACTGCAGCAATTCATCACACTGCTGTCTCGATTATATCCATGCGGTGAATGGTAATGCGTATCTCAGTCTCCTCATATTTGACTCATCTCCACCTCTTTCTTTTTGCAGCGCCGAGCACTTTCAACTTTTGCTGAAAAAATACCCCGCCCAGACCTCATCACGCGTCTCGGCATCCCAGTGGGCTTGCGCTATCCACAACAAGGTCAACGAGCGTCTCGGAAAGGAGATCTTCAACTGCGCAGACATTGAGCAGAAATATCAGTGCGGCTGTGAAGAGGATCCCCTAGACACTCTGATCGCGACGACCGCATCTATGAAAGATGAATAAAAACCTGATTTCTGCCTGTCGAAGACTCCATTATCATTAGCAACAAAAGACGAAAGTAAGCTTGTGAGAAATGACTGATATTTCCACGAGAGCATTTGAACACACCGATTGGAAGAGGATAAGTAGACTTTCACCGTAGGAAATGAAATGAAGTACTGCTTTACCAGGAGAAATACTGATATAGTATTCCTCAGAGTTCACGCGATTTCAGCATTACTAACTACTCCAGGTAGAACTATTGACTTACTCCATACTCCAGGTTTCCCAGTACAGCGGTATGAAATAGTCACCTAGGTTAGGTTCGCAGCGCAGTTGCAAAGCAATCTGGGCGTTGCTTTCGGGCCTTCACTCTTCATCTATCTATCACAACGACACACCAAAACGTAGCCCAGACAGGATAGAAAGCCTTTCCTTGAGGAGATAGTTGAGATCAAGGACAATTGGGTCACCCAGTATTTTGCCGGACTGAACCAGCATGCCTTTGCTACGCTGTTTTCTTCTACAGATACATGGGCACTATCATTCATGCGCTAAATGTGACGTCGCAAAGCGGAGGCAGCCAGCTTAACTGCTTCGACCCTCCCCTTTGCGGCGTCGCTACAAGTGATGTGCTTGTATATCGTCGGGCCCACACGCAGATGCTCCAGTGCCAGGATCTCCTTGAGCAAACCCTGATGTTTGACAGGCTGCTTTTTTGACGTCTTCCAGCCATTATTTATCCATACGGAACGCCAGGTACTGCAAGCTCGGACGGCATATTGCGATGTAGTGCAGATCTCCAGCCTGCCGGGTAAATATCGAGAGGTGGTGAGCACATGAACAAAAGCCTGCAAAATGGCAAGATGCTGCGTCTGGATTGGCCCTTGGGCAGACCGACTCATGTTTCTAGGGTCGTCGTCTCCCCAGTAAACGCCAAACACAGCCGCTGTGGAGATATCACGGATGGTATCGTCATCGTGAGGGCCACTCCCATGAATATAGACAACGCTGGTGGTGTCGGACGGCGTGGACGGTTCGAGGGTAGAACTGATATGCCGTGCGTCGACAGCAGTCGCATCGGTGGCGGTATCGCTGAGTTGCAGACGACGCATACGGTCGAGGATAGCATCTTCAGACATTGTGACAGGTAAATGGACTCGCATCAATAGTGTAGGAGCAGACGTAAGTACGTAGAAGATATAGGTAAAAAAATCAAGAAGGAAAAGGTAGGTAAATCTTTGGCATTTTCAGTTCCATATTTATATTTGTATCAAGCCAGGAGAGGCTCCACTTTGAATAAAACGGTGATCCATTGATAGAGTTTTAGGTGCACTTGACCGCAATAATAAATAACAAGTTTGAAAGTCGAATGCATAACAGTGAGACTCAAGCGAGAGAGAGTGATGGTAAAAAAAAAGGTGAGGCGCAATTTTTGATTGATTAGGATCCTTGCCTCCGAACGTCACATTTTTCGCGCCCGCGCAAGTCGCGAACTTGCTCACACTTTTTTTCCCTCTTCAGTATATCAAGCCTTGGACGATGGGTACGATTCTAGCATGGGCCGTGTTCATTTCACTCTGCAAACGACTCACACGCTTCCTTGACTCTGTTTAGCTTTTAACTTTGGCGGAAACAACAACCCAAGCCAGCCAGCGTCAGGCTTTGGTGGCTTTGGCTCCTCAGGTGCGTGCCTTCCATGACACCCGACTGACTATGTTTTGTCTCATGCATCGATGGACCCATTAGGTACCTCGTCATTTGGTGGATTTGGACAACAATCGCAGGCGGGTGCTGCTTCGGGCGCTCCTGCGGCGAGTCCGTTCGGTGCCGCTGCCGCGCCTGCTACCGGTGGCGGTTTCGGCTTTGGCGGTGGTGCGGCCAGCACACCTGCGTCGACGGCGGGTGCGGCTGCTCCTGCTGCGGGCGGTTTTACGTTTGGTAGCAATACGTCCACGGCGCCAGCGGCAGGTGGCAGCGGTGGTTTCTCCTTTGGCAGCACAGCATCCAGTACGCCTGCATCACAACCTGCCACAGGCGGGTTTTCCTTTGGCGGCGCAGCAAGCACGGGCGCCAGTGCTGCTCCCGCCACGGGCGGTTTCTCCTTTGGCGGCGGTGCTTCGGCAGCCCCCGCGGCTTCGACTGCTGCTCCTGCGACAAGCACCTTTGGTGGCCTAGGCGGTGCGTCAGGTAAAGATTCGTGTGTGTGTCTCTGTGTTGTTTCTTTGTCTCATATTCTTCCCGTCCCCCTTTTCTTTTTCTCATGCGTAATCAGGCTCGACACCGTCTTTTGGCGGCTTTGGCGGTGCTTCTACCACGGCCACGTCCACGTCCACACCTGCACCTGCTGCGTCCGGCGGTCTCTTTGGTGCGAACACATCCGCACCCGCTACCGGTGGCGGTTTCTCCTTTGGCGGTGGCAGTGGTGGCGCAGCTGCTAGCGGCAGCGGTGGTTTCTCCTTTGGCGGTGGCAATGCCACATCCACGGGTGCTTGTAAGTAGAGATAGGGCTAGATATGAAGTAACAAATGAGCTCACCAGTTTCGCTGTCTCTCGTTCATCGTACAGCCTCTGCAGCAACGACCGGCGCACCTTCCGCTGCCACGACCGCTCCCGGATTAACGACGTCCGCACCTACACTCACCACACAGCCCACCGTGTCTGCCCCAGCCAGCGCAGCGGCTACTACCTCCAGCACGACGGCTGCTACTCAGTCAGCCCAGAAACCCGTCACGGTGCCCACGCCATCATCGCTTAAAAACAAAACCATGGAAGAGATCCTCAATATGTGGTCGAAGGATCTGGAGAAGCATACGCGCGAATTCCACACACAGGCGTCCAAGGTGGCGGAATGGGATCGACAATTGGTGGACAACGGCCAAAAGATCTCTAACCTGCACAAAGAAGTGACTCAGATCGAAGATTCCCAGAAAGAGATCGACCAGAACCTCGAATACATCAACGCCCAGCAGGAAGAGCTCAACAGCATCTTGGACACATACGAGAAGCAGATCAAAGATGTCTATGACGACAGCAATCTGCAGCAGCCCATGCAAGTGGCGGATGTGCAAAGAGAAAAGGCGTACGGTCTGGCGGAAACCCTCAACTCGCAGCTGGACGACGTCAACAAGAACCTGAAGATCATGATTGACGAAATCAACACGATGGGCCCGCAGCAGGCGGAAGGCCGCGAGGACGATACCGTCAGCCAAATCGTCAAAATCCTGAATTCGCACCTGAACTCGCTGCAGTGGATCGACACGGCTTCTACCGCGCTGCAAGGCAAACTGGCTGAAGTGACCAAGCTGCAGGAGGAGACGATCCGGAACCATGAGCCCATGCTGCGACGATAAACGCATCGGGCCCATGCGCGCATCCCCATCTTTTCTTTTCTTTTTCTTTCTTCTCCCGCAATCCTTTCCACTCCACCCCCACCCCTCCCGGGCCCCATGCTCTCCCCCTCCCCCCCACTCGGCCCTTTCGAACGGGTCAAGGCGGTCATGCCGTTTCCAAACTCACCTCTATTCCTAAGGAGTCCCTATTGTATCCAACATGATATAGCCAAATAAACATTCGAATCCCTTCATGAGAAAGCATCCACCGCTTAGAGGATATCAGTCGAGGAATCCACGTTATAAAATGGACAAGGGTAAGTAGATCAGGGGAAGGGGGGGTTGTTTCCTTTGCAAGTTTATGCCAAGAGGTACTTTGAATCCATCTGTTTTTGGCAAGCGTCTCCCTGAATGGACGTGTAGGTTTGTAAGTTGTATGTCCGTGTGTGTGTGTGTGTATGCGGCGTGCCTATGGGTTGCATGCAGTGCTGTGTTGCAAAAAGGGCAAAAGAAATGTCGCGCAAACCCACCATCGCGGTCCGTGCTCCTTAAAGACGCTTAAAGTGTGTAACATTACCGTCTTTTTATTTTTATTTGTCGTTGGGCAAAGCAGCCAGTACCACAATAATACGAAATAGAAATAGAGTCTATACCTCAGCTATGTACGGAGACGATGAGCACGATCAGGACAGCGATTACGGCGGACGATACACGCCCTTATCGACGACGTCCTCTGCAAAGGACCCGTATGCGTACCCGTACCAGCAACAACCACACCAGAAAGACGGCTACCGCATTAGCTTTCGCAGTGTCGACGATGACGAATTGCAGCGGCTCATGCGGACCTTGGTGACGCCTGTTCCTGCCTCCACCGCAGGTGACTCGCATACCCAGAACGCGACGCACCACCCACCCCCGTTTTACGACTCCAGCAACAATAACAACCATTATAACAAGAGCAGGAACAATAATAGTAGCAATAACAATAGCAGCACGGCCCGCCGAGGACCCACTGTCCCTTACCGCGACGAGCTGCAGGAGATCCTGGACGGACGAAGCGAGTCGCCACGGCGGGCAGACAGCCGCAGTGAAAGTGTGGCTCTTTTCAAGCAGCTCAACAGTGGTAACTTGATCCATCTATACACGTATATTAAGAGAGTCTCCTCCGTTCTAAGGCACATTTGTATGTAGGGGACGATGATAATTCGTTGGATCTGCTCAAAAGCGACTTGCAGGAATGGATGGATCCAAATTTACTAGACCTTCTCTCGCGTCCTAGCAGCAGGGCTCCCAGTACCGTATCCGACCCTTACCACCCTCACCCTCAACAGCAACATCAACGGCAACAGCAACAGCAAAGGTATGCCATGTGATGCTTTAAACAACATTCGTCACTAATATGACGTATTCGCAGACGGGCACCCTCACCGCCGCTGCCTTCACCAGTCATGATCGAGCCACCCGCAGTTTTGGAAACACCTGCGTTACGACCCAAAAAAGTGAATACGGATGCTATCCCCATGGCAACCCACGGCAAGGGTCGCTATGACCGCTCCATCCGTCGACGTTCCCATGCTCTGTTGAATGAATCAGCCGAGAAGACCCGACAGCTTTTGGACGCGGTCGAGCAATCGTTCTTAGCCGAAGAAGCCCAACCGCCTTCGCCGCCACCCCAACCGCGCCGACGCCCTCGCCAACACCCCGAACTGGAGGAGGTAGACGAGAAGGCGGGTCTTGCCAAAAAGCCAAGCCGATTGGATGCGATCCTGGCTCTGCGCCGAGACAGCGATGCGTTGCTGGAGAGACGCCTTTCGTTGCTCAAGAAACGGGCCGATAGCTTGCTTGGTGATAGCAGCGAAGCGGACGCCTCAGGATCAGCCACACCCGCAGGCCGCCGGCGCTGGAGCACCTATACCGGAGGAGAAGCCGACCTACTGCCTGCTTCTTCTGCCACCGCCGCCGCTGCTTCTCTTCACCATGCGACATTCTCCTCTCCCTCATCTTCCCGGCGGGTCCGGACTATATCTTTGCCAGGCACCGAAAGTGCCATGGCTGAGAGACTTCCGAATACAACTCCACTCTCTCCTTTGGATGCTGATTTTGCCGAAGACGAGTTACTTTCGGCAGAGGAACGTCTACCTCGGGTTATCGATCGACTCTCCTTAGCGCCCTCCTCACCGCGAATCGCGACGTCCCGTCGCTTGGAACCCCACTATGAAGACGACCCTATAAATGTCACGCCGCGCATGACACCACACCATACATCAAAACTATACGCTTCGTCGGGTCGTATACACGATGAAGAAAAAGAATGGCGACCCCGGGCCGGTACCCTGCGCGTCCAGGAAGCGTCACAACCTGTGCTACACGAAGGACGTGGAGTGGAGGACGAGCACGAAAGGACGCCCAAGCTACTGCCCAAAAAGCATCAGCCCGGCTCCTCCGGTCACACCCAAAGACGGAGAGCCACACTGAGCACGACGGAAGACAAGACACTGATGTTAATCCCAAAGCGCTCGTACAAGGACGCCCCGCGAAAGACGCATGTGGATCAAGAGAAGCCACGTCTCCTCGCCAAACGCACTCTGCTTGCCAACCCATCCAAAGAAGCGGTAGACAGCTATCCTGTGGAGAGACACAGCCATCGACGAGTCCCTCTTGAGCAAGACGCGTCGCCGACACTGCTGCCTCGGCGAGCTCGGCGGTACACTCAAGGGACGACGTCTTCCCTGCCCCAGCCTCCTCCTGCTGCTCCTTCGCAGCGGAGACGAGCGACTGTAACACAGCATTATGAAGAACGTGGCGAGGTAAGAAGGGATAGAGTTAGAGTATCCATACAAAAGGAGGATCAGGTTTAGGTGTATTGGATCTGTCAGCTGAGAATGGGAAATATGGATAGGACAAATCAGTCGCCGAGTCAGCCAAAGATATCCTCGCAAGCATTCGGGAAAGACGACGCAGAAGCACCGCCCTTGACTTTTGACGTCCCGCGCGCATCAGAGACACCCGCACACCCGCACCCACCCACACACACACACAAAAAAAAAAAAAACAAATCTCATTGGGAATTTCCCATGCACCCATTATACATATTCCTCTTTTTTTTTTTATCTCTTATCAACCCTCCTCCAGCCTTCCAGTATTGTATTCCCTCCCTCTTTCCAACTTGCCCTTGACCCACCCGTATGAGCTCTTCCTGCAGCGACAGTCACAGCCAGACTGCCTTCGACCTGTTTCCTCCTTTAGACAATGATAACCAAACAACGACGAGTCCCCCACCTTCTGACCCGCAGGCCCAAGCCCAACCCCAGGCCCAGGCCCAATCGAGTCCTTCCCAATCATCCCCTTTGAATGGCAATGCCGCCGTCTTCAACATTTCATGGGGAGGCAGCGAAGACAAACCACCCGCCGAGCTGTGCAGCCCTGATCAAGAGGTGCTGGCTCTGAGCCGCCGTCCGCCGCCCAAGCCTCGGGGTATTCGACGCTTGCCCGAGCCTGAACCGGCGGAGGACGGCTCCATCGACGAAAATACCCTCAAACGACGCAAGGTGAGCCAGAAGAAAGCCATTGTTTTTTTTTTTTTTTTTTTTTTTGCTTCTTATTGACTCTGTCGTACACGTATAGAATACATACGCAGCGCGACGGTCTCGGATGAAAAAGTTCTTGAAAATCGAGACGCTTGAAAACAGAGTGAATCAACTTCAAACTGAAAATGCCAAACTTGTGTTGCAAAACGCCCTGCTCGAATCTGAAAAGCGAAGCTGGCTTGTCCAAGAAGCGGAATTCAAGAAGCGCATCAAGCATCTCGAAGACGCACTGGCGCAGCATCACCCATGAAAAATGAGAAGCAAAGAATGTGTATCTTGTATTCTTTTTCTTGCCTTCTTTCGTTTAAATATTCACAACCCCCCAAATCATGTATATAGATACCTCCCCTCTCTACTGCCTTATAGTATTTGTTTTCGTCTGTGCATATACAAGCATCTTGTTTCCTTCTTTTTCTTTTATATCTCTCCGTTTATTTTGCTTCAAGCTTCGTTCATTAGCCGAAGGGTCTTTTGGACCTCCATACGGCGCTCGTCTAACAAGTTCTCCAACTCGCGTTTCTTGCTCCGCACATCGTCCACAATGCGATTCAGGCGTCGCACGGCATCCCTTGCCGCCTCGATATCGCGCTCCTGCTTGCGCACCTTATCTTCCACGTCGGCCTGATCTGTCAGCTGCTGCAATTTATAGTCGTACAGCGCCTGGAACTGGTCTCGTAACGGCCGCGACGCAAACGAATCATAGTCTTCTTCGTCCTTGGCAGCCGCGGACCGGCGCTCGGCTTCCCGGACGCGCTCCTTCAGCTCAGCCAACTCGCGCTTCAGCATGTCTTCCTCGTCAAACTTGTCGCCCTTGACAGCCGAGCCTAGATGATGCAATGGGAGAGGCAGCGTGAGCCCAGCGTGCCTAGAACAGGACCGCATCCCGGAGGGTGGGGGAACGGGGGGGACTTACCTTTGGAAGAGAGCGACGTGCTGGCCGCGCCCAGGCGGTTGACGTAGCTGTCGGCCAACTTGGCGCTCTTGGACATGGACGTCGTGTTGCCCTTGCGGGCGCCGCTACCGGAGCCAGGCCGCTCGCCCAAGTCGGCCGAGTACTCGCCTGCAAAGGCCTCCTTGAGATCGGGGGGCAGCGATTTCGGAATAGGTGCGCCCTTGGTGCGTTGGTTGAGGATGTGGTAGAAGGTGATGCACTGGTCCTGGGTAATGCCTTGCATGTGGTTGACATTCACGAGGTTCCTGCAAAACGAAAACACACGTTTAATATCAACTCAAAACAATAAAGCGAGGTATCATGAGTTTACCAAGCGTTCGAGAGATCGGTGCGAGGCAGACCGAGGGTAGCATAAAAGTCCTCCATCTCGCCAACTAGAGACGCCAACGTGAGTAGATGGGTTCAGCAGAGATAGAGCGGAAAGGGCTTACATTTGACTTTGCCGGTGTCGTTCGCATACTTTGCAAAGATGTTTTGGTAGGCGGTCATGTCTTCTGAGGTCATATCCCAGCTGAACTCGACCTGGGGAGCAGCAGGCACAGCCGTGTAGCCGGTGTAGGCGGGCTGCATGGCCTGGCCGGTGGGCAGCGGCTGTTGGTATTGCATGGAGAAACCGGCCTGCTGGGGGTAGATGCCGGTCTGTTGCGGTTGCATAGGTGAGTGGTAACCGGTCTGCTGAGGGTAGATGCCCGTCGGTTGCGGCTGCTGGTACCCCGTAGGCTGCGGCTGTTGGTAGCCTGTCGGCTGCGGCTGCTGGTAGCCGGTCTGCTGTGGGTAGACACCGGCGTTGGCGACCAGGTGTCCTTTATTGGCGGGTATCAAGGTGGGTGGCAGCGTTGTCGGGGGCTCGACGCCGTTAATACAGTCGAACGTCAGGTGCATCGCAACACAGAACTCTTCAAAGTCGAGGCTGCCATCTTTGTCTATATCTGCTAAGTCCCTATCCAGCTAGGTTACATGGCGTCTTTGAACCGAAACCGAGCCTCGTACCAGATGCGTTCAAGACGGTGTGGAGGTAAATTGGAGCTCAAGAGAACATCTCTCGCGACGTTGGCTGGCGTGGTCCGTGTCAGTACGTCTAGGGATGCCAATGCCCATAGGCTACCAGATAAACGAGAGTCATACCTGACATGTAGCCGTTGACTTGGCCTCGTGCTTGGAAGATTTCTGCATATTTTGCGCGTTCTGCTTGAGTGATGCCGCTCATCTCGAGAAGGTTGTATGGGTAATAAACGAGTTGGAATTCAACAGCTGCTCAGATTGCCAATTCGGGATTCCCATATATTTAAAGTCCGCACCTGCCAATATTCCAAATCTGCCCACTCTGCCTGTGCTCTCTCTCTTTTTCCAACCATGGTAAGCTACACCCATCCATCGTCATGCATCCATCCATGCGACTACCGGCCCATCCATCCATGCATCCATTCGTATACATGTATGTATATACTGGACGAGATGGATGAATGGATGAATGGCTGAGTAAATGCATGGGTGCATGTCAAGGTATCCATATACCAGTATACTAAAATACATGTGCTTCCTTTGTAGGGCCGCGTTAGGTAGAGACGAGCACGCCATGATGATGCGACAATGATACTAATGCCAACAACAGAACCAAGACCGTCAAGAAGGCTTCCCGTGTCCTTATCGAGAAGTACTACCCCCGTCTCACTCTGGACTTCCAGACCAACAAGCGCATTGTCGATGAGGTCGCCATTCTCCAGTCCAAGCGCCTTCGCAACAAGATCGCTGGTTTCACCACTCACTTGATGAAGCGCATTTCGCGCGGCCCCGTCCGTGGTATCTCCTTCAAGCTTCAGGAGGAGGAGCGTGAGCGCCGTGACAACTTTGTGCCCGAGTTCTCTGCTCTGGACACCTCGGCTATTGAGATCGACCCCGACACCCAGGTACCCGCCCAACCGCATGTCCATATGAACCTATACTTATCATCTGTCTATCACAATCACTATCACAATCACTATCACTTTTCCCATTATCATCATCATAATAGGATCTGCTCAAGTCGCTCAACTTCGAGAACCTCCCCGGTGTTCAGGTCACCCAGCCCGTTGCTGCCCAGCCCCAGGAGTTCCGCCGTGGTCCCCGCCGTGACAACCGTCGTCAGCCCACTGCTTAAATTGAATAATAAAACCATTCCTTGTGTGTTTTGTTGTTCTTTTAAAAACATAAAATTTTATAATTGCACTGTTACACCTTTTGATCGCAGATCTGTCTTGGCTTGTTGGATTTCCTATCATACAATGACAATGTGAATATCTGATACGGACATACTCTGGGTTAGATATGCTGTCCGAAAGGCTTACCAGCATCAGCTCTGTGTATGCATCGGGGCAATCGCTAAAGGTCATGACGTGCCAGCCCAAGTACGCCAGACTGTATGCGCCAAAGGTAACAAGCGCCCACCAAGGGAACTAGAGACGCGTATTAGTAGAGAAAGGAGGAAGACGAGATGAAAGATTAGGACATGTACCACTGGTATAATCTTGTCTTGAATAATTTCAGGAAGAGGAATGAGTCCCAAAAAGAGGATGATATAGATGACGACAGCAATGCCTCCGTTTGTGAATGCTTCTTTAGCTCTGGTCATTGTAATAGACAGAAAGAAGTACGGGAGAAGGAGGAGAAGGAGAGGAGAGGAAAGTGGTCAAGTTAATAGGATGGGACTGGCTGAGAATGCGATGCGATAGAAACGAAGCAAAACGAGCCGTTCCTGCAATTTCTCCAAGTGACTGTCTCTCTCATTGAAAATTGCCACTTTTTTTTTCTGTCTCTCTTTTTTTTTGACATTTCGACCCCCATTCACCACCTCCAGCACCCGATGCCCAGCACAAAGCTCCCGGATAACGTCGAACTCTTACGCACCCGCGTTATTGTCGAACGCGATCGTGTTCACAGTGTAAGTCTCAGGTCCTTTCATTAAAGCACTCAAGACTCATTCATTCTGTAGGTGAGCGGAAGCGATTACCCTCACCAGTATCCCGGCATCAGCGGTGCTTGGGATCTCGAGGAATTTCGCAAGGTAAGCTCGTCTTGTGCCGTATACTGGACAGTGCGTGGCTGAACAATACTCGCACTTAGAATTTGAAAGTGAGCGTACACCACCTCTCGCAACACAGCATTGAGTTCGATCTTATTGGCGTCGACGCTTCGATCGCGAATGCTTTCCGACGTATATTGATTGCAGAGGTACGTGCTGACGAAGGTCGGGAAATGTTTAGCTAAGTGCCCTGGCAACAGGTTGCTACGATGGCTATTGAGACCGTCTATGTCGTCAACAACACATCGATTATTCAAGACGAGGTGCTCTCCCATCGTCTGGGTCTTATTCCTATCAAAGCAGACCCTCTCATGTTCGCATACATGCAACGTATGTACTCCACATGCTGTTACGTGCTTCCCATGGATCTCATCCAATGTCTATGTCATATATTATATTATAGCCGACGAGAACCCGACCGACCTTAACACAATTGTTTTCCGCCTGAAGGTCAAGTGCGAAGTCAACCCAGACGCCAGCCCGGACGAGACAGACCCAAAGAAGAAATACATCAACAGCCACGGTACGCTACTAAAATCTACAGCATGCTGCAGGCAGGCAGCTCATAAAACTGTTTCTAGTGTATTCCAGTCATCTGGTGTGGGAGCCCAAGGGCTCGCAGGCTGAACGCTTCAAGGATGCGCCTATCCGACCTGTGCACGATGATATATTGATTGCCAAGCTGCGACCAGGCCAAGAAATAGACGTGGAACTGCACTGCTGCAAGGGCATCGGCAAAGAGCACGCCAAGTGGTCTCCTGTATCCACCGCATCGTACCGTCTGCTGCCCGAAATCCGAATCCTCGAACCCATCACAGGCGACGCTGCGTACCGATTCCAAAAGTGCTTTTCGCCGGGTGTCATCAAAGTTGTCACCGAGAACGGCGTCCCTACGGCCCAGGTCGACAAGGCACGGAACGACACGGTCAGCCGAGAAGTCTTGCGCCACAAAGAATTCGAGAACAAAGTTCAGTTGACGCGTGTGCGCGATCACTTTATCTGTAAGTTGCGCCTTGCAAAGAAAGAAGACGGCGAACTGGCGGTGACTGATGCAAACGAACTTTTTTTTTTTTCATAGTTAACATTGAATCCACTGGTATTATTCCTCCTGAGGATCTTTTTGTGCTGGCGATCAACGTCCTGGAAGAAAAGATCAAGCACAACCGTGCATCCTTAGAAAAACAACAATAAATTACCTGCATATCATTTTCATTATTAAGCACGACTCTCAAAAGACGAACACTCGGCAATGATGGGGCTACACGGTTATTTATTTATACTTCTGAGTACCTTTATCGCATACATGAAGGTCAAGTGCGCACTAAAAAAGTAAGAAGAAAGACTCGATGAGTTCAGCCTTTATTGAATGACCTCCAAGAGATAACATAATGTATCATTTGAGAATGGGAGGAACTTTATGCATTTGTTGCGAGGTGGGACAGGCAGCCAAGCCACGCATCCACGGCTGAATTTTAGAAATAGACAGATGGAATTTTTGGTTCAGCTTGTCGTCGACTTATAGATCTTTTTGGCGTCTTCCCCATGGCAAAGCAGAAGGCACGCACTCCAAAGCAGACCAAAGACGCTCACAAGCCATCCGAGGCCCCTGTGTCTGCTAAGCCGGCAAAGGCTGCCAAGCCTGCGAAGCGATCGGTCTCTTTCAAGGAGCCCCTTACCACCACCGAAAAGGCAAAGGCAAAGCAATCGGCTCAACCCCCGAAACCATCCCGGAAACGATCTGCCCGGGAAGAGGACAGCGACGACGAAAAGGAAGACTTTGGTAACGTTGCCCTTGACATGAACTCGGATGAAGAGGAAGAAGACGCCCTTCAGAACGGTGCCACGGCCGATTCCGAAAGCGACGAGGAAGACGATCTCGATTTCGAGGCGGACATCAACATGGAATCGTCAGACGAAGAGGAGCTTGGCGAGGAGGAGGAGGAAGAGGAAGAGATTATCGATGATGACGAGGAAGACGAGGCGGATATCGTGGATGACGACGAAAGTGGCCTCGAAGAGGAAGAGGACAGCGACGAAGAGGACAAAATGGATATGGATCGTACGCCCGACAGCAGAAAACGCCAGTCCCTGCCTCTGCTGCCTGAGATTGAGGCCAACTACGACAGTGATTCTTCCACGGAAGAGGTAAGTAGGCCCATGCCAGGATCGCTAGGGTGGGTGGGTGATTGACAGACAGATCGACTCTTAGACCGAAAATACCATTGGCAACGTTCCCCTGGAGTGGTACAAGGATCTGCCGCACATTGGCTACGACATTGACGGCAAGCGCATCCTGAAGCCAGCCACGGGCGATGAGCTCGACAAGTTCCTCTCTACGATGGACGACCCCGATTCTTGGAAAACGGTGCGCAGCGATGTCGAGGGCAAGGACATTGTTCTGAACGACGAGGAGATGGACATTATTCAACGCCTTCAAGCGGGTGAAATCACAGATGCGGGTTACAACCCGTACGAGCCCACCGTCGAGTTCTTCTCGAGCAAAACCGAGGTCATGCCTATCTCGGCTCGACCCGAACCCAAGCGTCGTTTCGTGCCCTCCAAATGGGAGGCCAAGAAGATCATGAAGATCGTGCGTGCCATCCGGGCTGGTCGTATTGTGCCGCGCAAACCCAAGGACGAGAAGCCTCGCTTCTATAACCTGTGGGGCGACGACGACACGCCGCGCGAGGACCATGTCATGCACATTCCTGCACCCAAGATGGCGCTGCCCAAGCACCTCGAGAGTTACAACCCGCCGCCCGAGTACATTCCCGACGAGGCCGAAATCAAGCGCATCGAGGCACGCAACCAGGAGCGTGGTATCGAGACGAGCAAATCCTACCGCCGCTACAAGAACCTGCGCAGCGTGCCTGCGTACGACCAGTTCATCCAGGAGCGATTCAAGCGCTGTCTCGACTTGTACCTCGCCCCGCGTGTGCGCAAAAACCGTCTCAATGTCGATCCCGAGTCGCTTATACCAAAGCTGCCCAGCCCCAAGGACCTGCAGCCCTTCCCAACCCACGAATCCATCTCCTATGTCGGTCATACCGGCCGCATCCGCTGCGTCTCGATCCACCCTGCTGGTTTCTATGCGCTCTCTGGCTCCGACGATGGTACCCTGCGTTTGTGGGAGGTGGCGACCGGCCGCTGTCTGTTTGTCTGGCGCTTTGAGGTGGTTGTCCAAGCCGTGGCATGGAACCCTAACCCGGATCTTTGGCTCTTTGGTGTTTCGCTGACGGGTGGCGAGGTCTTGATTATCTCGCCTCCCAAGTTCTGTACGGACGAGGTCGCAACGTACACAGACAACTATGTTAAGGACGGCTTCAGTGCACAGGGCGGTGAAGGTAGCAAGCACATGACGTGGGCCAAGGCCAAGGAGAGTGAGGAAAGCGAGTACGGTTACAAGCTGCGCCTTGAGCATACCCATACCGTCAAGCAGATCACCTGGCATCGCAAGGGCGATTACTTTGCCACCGTCGCTACCGAGGCTCGTGAGCGTGCTGTCCTCATCCATCAACTTACGAAGCACCAATCGCAGGCGCCCTTCCGCCGCGTCAAGGGCCTCGTGCAGAAGGTCGCCTTCCATCCCATCAAACCCATGTTCTTCGTCGTCACCCAACAGTATGTCCGCATCTTTGACCTCATGCAACAACACCTGGTCAAGACACTTCAGCCCAATGCACGCTGGTGCTCGAGCATCGACGTTCACCCTGGCGGTGACAATGTTCTTATCGGTACTTATGACAAGCGCGTGTCCTGGTTCGATTTGGACTTGGGCAAGGAAGCCTACAAGAATTTGCGCTTCCACAAAATGGCCGTTCGCCAAGTCGCGTATCACAAGCGCTATCCTCTCTTTGCATCTGCCTCCGATGATGGCACCATCCAGGTCTTCCATGGCATGGTCTACAATGATTTGCTGCAAAACCCGCTTATTGTCCCTGTCAAGATTCTCAGAGGTCACACCACCAAGGATTCGCTGGGTGTCCTCGACATTCAATTCCATCCTACGCAGCCCTGGATCCTCTCCACGGGCGCAGACGGCACCATGCGACTCTGGACTTAGATTTAGTTTTAATCGAAATGCATATTGTACTCTTTTTTTTCTTTGTTTGCACGTTTCCCCCATTATTTTCTTTTTCCAACTTCATTAAACACATGACTATAACTATTCAGAAAGAAATTGAAATAAGGAAACTTAGAACGCGTCGTTGTTGTAGGACTCTTCGTCGAGGAAGGAAGTCACCACGGTACGATCGGCAAATTTGCGTCCAGAAAGAGCACGCAGACCTTCCAAGGCCTGCTCTGGGGTTTCGAATCGAACAAAGATCTGTAATAGACAAGTCGTCAGATTCTTCTTCCAGCGACACGTTCCATCTTTCTTCAATATTTACCTTGCCTAAGCCTGCGACGGACTGTCCAGACTTGGGTCGGGGAATCTTCATGTCAATAACCTGTCCAAATTTGGCACACTCTTCTGCAATATCCTCCCAAATATCTGGCATAAAGCAGGCAAGAGTCAGTAACAGCGCTCCGCTTCCATTTGAAATAGTTTTGTTTTGTTTTGTTTTGTTTTTTTTTTTTTTTTTTTTTTTTTTTTTTTTTTTTTTTTTTTTACCTTGATACTCCTCATCATCCTCGAGCTCCTCTGGTGTCACCATGTTCATTAGTTGCAGGACACGCGTAGCATCTTCTTCCTTGACAGGACCAATAGGCATCACATTCATTGGCATACCACCTTGAGGCGCATCCATGTGGCGTGCGCCCACGCTGGCGCGCTGTACCACCAGTTTGCGATCACCCAGTTCCATATTGTTCAAGCCCTGGCATGCAAGATCTGTCACGCTGGGATCAGCATACTCACAAAAGGCAAAACCCTGTTATGTAAAGCAGTCAGGTGAGCGCCATGCAAAAACGTCTATCTTCATCACGCATCTACCTTGGATTGTCCAGTGGAGGGATCTTTGACCAAATTGAACGCTCGGAGCTCGCCGAATGATTTAAGGAGTTCTACAACCTGATCCTCTGTCAAGTAAGAAGGCAACCCACCGACGAAAATCTTGTTTGGTGTATCGGGGACAGCATTCGCTGACATATCTACATCCAGGAGGCCTAGTGAGTATGCATTTGCTTGTCCATGGTAGAAATAAAAAAAAAGTACCATATTCATTGTAACCTGGGGGCTGGTAATCCTTGGGCCGGCGAATCCGGAGCTGGTGGCCCTTATAGTCGATACCGTCAAACTGCATGGCGGCCGTAGCTTGGTCCGCAGTTTGGAACTAACACAGGTAAAGAAATTCAAGGCGTCAGAAGCACATCATACCCATCTATCAAAAAGACATACTTCGACAAACGCGTAATTCTTTTCATGGTTAATCTGGACGGACACAACGGAGTCCTCAGTGGCGAGACCGGCTTGGCGCATGGTGTTATTGAAGAAATTGGACGCGCTGGTTTCATCGAGATCCAGAGGGATCTGGCCTACATAGAGACGACGCGCTTGACGGGCCAAGGTAGCATTCAGAGCAACCGGGCCTGCTGCGCCCTGGGTGACGCGCACGCGCGAGCCATCGGCCATGAAGGCGTGCTCACTCGGGGGTGCAAAGGACTGCGGGGTGCGGGTGCCGACGACCTGACCCGGCAAGGGGAAAAGACCGGTCATCTTGACCTGCTCGGCCGTCATGGACTCCATACCTTGGGGAGCCATGTCCCAGTTGTGCAGCTTTCGTGGGCGTTTATGCAGCGGTATGACGTCTTTGTAGCGGTCGACACTGCGGCTTCTATGACGTCTTCTGTCAGGAGAGCCACGGCGCGAAGAACGGCGGTAGTCTCTATCTCTGTCGTCGCGTCTGTGTCTTCGTTCGGACGAGCGCTCAGAACGTCGGTCCGAGCGCCGGTCGCTCGAACGATGGCGCGACCGTCTGCTGTCACGCTCGCGATCCCGATAACGATCGTCTCTGCTACGCCGACTGCTTCGATGGTAGCCATCGCCACTGCTGCGGTGGTAGCCCTCGTCTCTGTAATACGGATCCTCTGAATTGTAATAAGCATCTTCTCTACCGTAACCACCATCTCGATGACCTTTGCATAGACACACAGGCATCCGTGAGCAGAGCATGTCTCTCTTTTTCTTTTTCTAATCCTCTTTCTCTCTGTCTCTATTGAAACTTACCATCGCGAGCGTAGGCCATCTCCGGGTGGCTACCACCACCCGTTTGGCCTAACTCCTGTCCAACCGAATTCAAAAAGGAATTCGCAAGATCTGCTGAACTGGGCGCTGCAATAGACTCTGATGAGTTTTCTGAATCACGATTTCGCATTAATGCTGCTAACCTTCTGGCTGATAGTTGTCATTCCAGGACATGGTAGGCAAACCTGTAGTGAAAAAGAAAACAGGAAATGATTCGACTCACATAACACAAAGTCACGGCAATTCAAAATTTAAAAGAAAAAGTAGTGTCTGACAAGTGTCATTCATTCTATACCAAATGCCTCTTCGCTTACCGACGCTTTTTATGCGCTTTTAATGTTAATATGTATTCATTACGGATGCTGATGATGATTTATCTGGTACTTTGTATGTAAGCAGTGTATGTTTCAGTGTATGCAGCTGAAACGTAGTATGTGTGTGTATGATACAAGGATGGCACTAATGATATTAAAGTTGTACCCACCGGCGATAACAAGAGTTATCTGTCAAGTCTAGTTTCCTATTTAGATCAATGAAAACAATAAAAGAAGACATGAGTCATACCAAACGTTTCTTCAGAGTCGCAATGACATTTCTTCTGTAACTCTCTGGCTTTGGGGCAGTGCATGAACGAATCATGCTGGTATCCAATGTCGTCAAAAAAATGAACCGCGTCTTTGCCGAGTAGAATAGAGGCTGCAATCGAATGTACCTGAAACATTGAACATATATCAATAACGACAGCCTAGTTTCCATAGTACTGTACATACGGGAGCGTCACCCCATCGCTCGTAGAAGAAGCCGCCTGCCTTGTCTAGGTACTCGAAAAATCGGAGGTAGCTCTCGCTGCGGAAGAAATTCAGATCGCCAATTTCAAAATTACTCCAGAAATGACAGAGGTTGTAGCTGTGTCCATTGTTGTTGGATACAAAGTCCATCAAGTTGTTTTTTGGAATATACTGAGGGTACTCTTGCATAAATGATCGTACTGTCTTCCAGAGGGTGGGGATGGTAGACTCGTACTCTATTAATGCAATGGTCCAGCCTATGTATAAAATATCAAAGAAAATCAAACAGCATATTAGGACACGAAGGGGTTTCCTCTTTCTTTTCTCAATGGACTTGCCATATTTCTTGTTGTTCTGCTGCATATATAGGAAAGGGTCATAGTCCAGGTCACAGAAGAACTCAACGCTGGGTTCAACGCGCCTAACGATGGCATATTAAGACACACACGTGGCTATGCATGTTGTTTCCGTGCTTACCAGTAATAGTCATATTCGTCCAGTAAAGGATGGCGAAAGAAGAAACCGCTATTAAAACTGTTCTGCCACCATTGGTATCACGCTGGACGAGAGTTTTGCTACTAGGAGAAACGTGTTCTTTGACTTACCGACACATGTGGCGATAAGATAGACTGTCGCCATAGATAATGCCTTGGTCGCCCATCTCTTTCCTCAACTGATCGGCCTTGGGAATATCGATCCAGTCAGGATAACTCCAATGCTCTTTTGGAATAAGACCTTTGTTGTTGTGTTTCCGTATGTAAGATCCCATATTCTCTTTCTTTTGGTGTTTCTTGCATACCATATTTTGTTTCTGATGTCGTCAGATTGGATGTGAGCTCGATAAACTCGTCCGTAAAGGGTTCATCGTTTAAGAAAACATAAGGATAGTTGAACTTTGAGTTGAAACGCGCCTCGAGCTGCCACATGGCTCTGCGTACACCGTCCAGCTCAGAGTTCCGTGTAAGGACAACAAACGCAGCTTTGGCGCGCGTCGTGTTCAGCCATGCGGCCTCGGCGTGCGTGTCAGGCAAGTTGGGGTGGTTGATCATGGACGGATGGGACCAATCGCCACGATCGTAATTGTCGCTCACCTGAGTCAGGAGAGGCGACAAAAAGAGAAAAGATAGCACGCCGAAGCAGACGTAGAGTACTAGCACGGAGTGTCGCACGGAGGGTGAAAAGAGCAGCATAAGAAACGAGCAGAGGGAAGGAGGATATAAGTTAAGTAGACAGTATGTTATGTATGAAACATATATATTGTATGCAGGTATTCAATGTATGTATAAACCAAACTGGTATATATTATCTGGCCAAGCGCTCTGCTACTAACCTCGACTCCTTTTTTTTTTTTCTCGCTTCTTGGCGATCAATCATACCCCGCCTGCTTGTTATTTGCTGTCCTGGGCCACGTTGGCGTGGTGTAACGGGCAATCTGCCAAATCTCCCGCGGCACTTTTCCCCAATGGCGGCAAACGTTCAAAGGGCATGTAACAGAACTTCATTACCCAAGCGCCGCTTCAATTAAAAGTGCCAACTCGTCATTTTTCTGTATCTGCGTATGAATTGCCAAGATATGTACTCTGGTTAAGACAAGACTCATGTGTCATAGTATACTCTATACACGCACGCACGGGACAAAAAATACGGAAAAATCAAATCGATGTTTATATTTATCTGGTGAAATGACCACATGACGAAAAGTGAAGGGTCCCACTGTAAGTCCTCAAACTAAGATAGCAAAAACGAGACTTCGGGTTCGATTGTGAGCCAAGCCGAACCAAGGTTGGAAAAAAAGAAGATAAAACTAAAACGACTCTATGCTGTTCTGGTGCCATTCTTATCCCAAGCTTTCTTTTCTTTTCCGTTTTCTTCTTCAGCAGTAATTTTCCGTCGGATGCGTGTAGTATTTTTTGTTCTCAACACAGAAAGGGATATAATCGATGACGCCGTTCATGGTTTCAGCCGCTGACAGAAGCAAAACAACGCGTCTTGTCTTATCTCTAAAGCACAGTGCACTGACCTCCTCAAAGTTATCTCTTGAGTGCACGCGTTTTTCCAGCGGCCAGGCAACTGACCCGGGCACTTCCGACCAACCATGCCGCAAAGGGAAACTGTTATCTTCAAACTCGGGATCTGTCCATTACGTATGGGCCATTTCGAAAAGCTTAAAGCAGCTCACTCTGTAGACCAAGCTGTGATAAACGCAAGCATAGCTGCGTTACAAGCATCTCCTGCATCGAGGGATCTACTATACTTTTTCTGCACATTAAAGCCATGATACCAGCGATTACATTCAAACCGCCAAATCTATTATCTGCGTCGCTTGCCTTACATGGCTTACTGTTGACAAAATGTATATAGAATCAATGACGAAGGTTGTACAATGAGGGAAACTTCCTGTCAAAACAGCTGGAAGAACGAAATTATCGTTGTGATGGATAACACGATCCCACTCGTAAATTTTACATGGCAAATCTCGTTCCTGAACTGGTCCTACATCAGCGGTTCTTCTGAGCACTAGTTGGCAATCATTGACATAAGAATCATAGATGGTTTCTCCAAACTATTTCCTTCTGTGTCTTTAAACGGTTCCGGCATACTCAAAGTTGCTCATGCCCGGAATGGTCCACTTTATTTATATAGTTTGTAGTGATGTGTATCATAATAAGCGATATGCCAAATTTGTTCGCTGTTTCATGAGAATGCATTCGCAGTTTTCGCAATGTGCATCTTCGAAGACCTCGAGGGCGCCTGGTAGCTGGGTCTTCTGAACAATGGAATGTAACAGCGAAACAACTTCTGCTTGACAGGTTGCAAGAGGCTGACGCCATCCGCACTCACATGGTATCCCTACATAAGTACGTATATCAAGGAATATAGCATGAGTGCTTTGCCTTCGAGGTGTCAGCCCCGGAACATAGGTGGGGTAGAAAGCCGCGATCAGTTTAATACTAATAAGGAAGATTGAAAAGAAGCTTTTTATATACATCATGTACTCCAGCGCATGTGAAGATCGTCGACTTCTTTTATGTGTTGCAACTCTGTTTGCAGAAATACTGCGTTATAGGAGTCATATTTATTGATCCGACTGGAAAACACGGAATATACCTTCCCTTAAGTAATAAAGGACATGTATGAAAAGTGAAGCTTGATGCAAATCATGCAACTTTCTGTTGAAAGTGAAAAGAGTATTGTGAGGGGCGGTTGCACCGGACAGGCGCGGGAAAGGCACCTCCCGCTTTAAGGTTGGGTGGCAAGGCTGCGATTACTCAGACAATCTCTCTTGATCATGACACACGCATCCCAGGTATCGGCGCCACTTTAACGTTTGTTCCGGAAAGAACAACAGGACAAATACGGATATGGACCTGGATTATGAGCCTGACACAATCGGAACCTTCATACCTCTTCTTACGCAATTGAATAGGGATCTCTTGTCCACTGCACACAGCTAATCATTCTGGATAAAAGCACAAAAGAAAGGAACTGCAACGGGAACTGAGCTTATGCGTTCGTCTTCAAAACGAGCGATCCTTATCAAAAGCATGCTTGTGCGACGCTGCTGGACCAGTCACATGCGACAATGAGCGTACGAGCGCTGCCATAAAGGGTCAGTATCGGTGACTCGAGCTGGACAGCGATCCGACGAAAACCCTCAGTGCAGGGCTGCGTTGAGAAGCATATAAAAAAAAGAGCTCTTTCCGATTGTAAAGTAATTATTATATACGCGCACGCGTGTCTCTCTTTGCTTTCTTTTTTTCTCTTTTCTCTTGATAATTTCCTTCTTTTCGTTTCTCTCCTTTCTGCAGATACACCAATACAAGCACAAAGATTTCTTCCATTATCATCATATCTGCGAGTTCTCGCCCCCCAACCCCCACCTTTTAGTTGCGATCGCTTTATATGTTTATCAACGTTAATCGTCATGACACCGCCGCCACGACTCTCGTCTCCCAGCAAGATGAAACACACTGAACTAGCTGACCGTCTTCTTTCCGATACCCTCTTCCCTGATGGTAGCTCTACCACCAGTAACGACGGCAGCGAACCTGAAGGAAAGGACCCGCTTGCCAGTCGTGTATGGCGGCTTTACACAAAAGCTAAAGATAACCTACCCAACGGCGCGCGCATGGAGAATCTCACGTGGCGCATGATGGCTATGACATTGAAGAAAAAAGAAAGAGAGCAGCCTAAAGACACAGACAACTACAACGCTATGGTAATCGACGACGAAGGAGAATCGCCTGCGGCGTCGGCTATCAGTATTGCGCACCCTAGCTCACCGCCCGAGGCAGACGATACCACAGCGTTCCTTTCTTCCTCGGCTCCTCCTTACATGGTTGACTTTTTCCAGCAAGAGAACAGTACAGCCAGCTTTCATAGTACCATACCACCAGCTGCAGACCGCAACGTAATGGTGCTCGGTAGTACACGCGCTCTTTCCTCGACTAGTATAGAGAACCCAATGGTACGTACAAGACTCTCATTTTTCTCTCTCCCTGTTCTACTCTTCTCTCGCAGATACTAACACTGTGTAAAGACTTCTTTGGGCACAGTTGTCGAAGAGGATCAAAATCGGGAATTGAGTCAGTCTGTACCTGCTTTCAACCCGTTTATGCCGTATGCTCCACATCAACAGAACCGCACTATCCTTCCCTCTGCTTATAATCCTGCGGCATCTATCAGCAGCACTAGTAGCAGCAGTGGCGGAGGGGCTGGAAGCGGTAGTACGAACAGCCACCTTCTGCATCCGCACCAGTCTATGGTATCTTCGCCACCGTTTTATTTCAGTGAAATGGGAGCGACTCCGTCGTCGACCGCCTCGACTCCCCTAGCAGACATGTCCGTGCCACCGATGGTGAGTCACGCTGGTGGTCTTAGCTTTGAAGAGCTCCTTGCTATGTACGACCCACAGCAGCAGCAGCAGCAGCAGCAAAACAGTCATCCATTGCCGCCTACACCACATCCAGCAGACTATGATCCTTTTGATCCCACGCGTCTTCTAAATATGCAGGGAATTACCCTTTCACCTCCCCCATCTCAGCAGCAACCATCGCAGCATCCGTCACCACAGGATGATATGGTAGCGGACAGTAGCGGAGGCGAAGATGCCCCGTCTCCGCAGCACTACCAGCAGCAGCCGTCGAAAAATCGTACCACGCCCAAGACCCAATGTACCAACTGTCAGACAACGACGACCCCCCTGTGGCGCCGGAATCCACAAGGACAACCACTCTGCAATGCGTGCGGTTTGTTCCTCAAGCTGCACGGTGTTGTGCGCCCGCTGAGCCTCAAGACAGAT
Organism: Syncephalastrum monosporum B8922; assembly: GCA_000697355.1. NCBI lineage: Eukaryota > Fungi > Mucoromycota > Mucoromycetes > Mucorales > Syncephalastraceae > Syncephalastrum > Syncephalastrum monosporum. The sequence continues at coordinate 53,479 of JNEN01001260.1, forward strand.
GTCATCAAGAAGCGCAACAGAAACGGAAGCAGTGCCGCGGCCAACAACGCCGTTGACAAGCACAAGACGCGGCAGAGGACTGTCGCTGTCGCTGCAGCAGGAACGCGGAGAAGCAGCGATATTGTCGATGTCAAATATCGCAAACGGAAGATATCGTCATCTACCTGGGCTTCCCACCATCCGCCAATCGAGGCAGCTGCTCCCTATCCACCACATCACCCTCTTACGCCTGCGCCCTCTTCGTCTTATGCCTCTACTTCATCTGTCCCATCTCCTACGGGCCCCACATTTCAGCCACAGCATTCGCACCAACAGCAAGCACAGCAAGCACAGCAAGCACAGCAAGCACGGCACTCACAGCATCCAGCTCTCCCTCCCGATGTTTATAGTGCTCTTGAGTCCATTGGCATACATCTCAACAGTCTTCCAGCCGAAATATTACCATTGATTGCTTCCGCAGCGAGTTATCATGCCATGGCCAAGCAGCGACAGTTACAAAGGCAGCAACAACAGCAACAACAACAGTCGGCGCATGGTATGAGCGAAAGCACCAATACACAAACGTCATCCATCAGCTCTTCGACGGATTCTTATGCCGCCACCTCTTACCCTGACCAGCACTATCACTCGTGATATATATGTATATGTTCAATATTTGTTTTTCGTCTTGTATCAAAGTACCCCCCCCTTCATACGCATGTTACTTTCTATTTCTTCTTCACTCACTTACGTTTTTCATCTTATTTCCTTTTTTCTAATACGCTACATCAGTTTTAAGCAGGTGGGACTCTATGCAACATTTCAAAAATACAGCTTTTTACAATTCATCTACGATATGCAAAGTTTTGTGCTCCTTTTCCAATTCTTTTGCTTTGGCATATGGGAGTCCCTTTCGCAAGGCAGCCACCCTTCGGTCGTACACTTCCCATTCTGGTACTTGACGCCGAGCACGATCCAGCTTCGGCTCCTTGGTCATTGGGTTGTTGCACTACATAGAGCAATAGAGTCAGCTTGTGTCACGTCCTATGCTACCTTAGTACTATTTTTTTCTGTAAAACCTACAAGATCAATGGTCTTTGCGCGTTTTAAACTCTCGTCGCTGCACCACGTCTCGCACCAGAGCCATTCTTGTGGCAGGGAATATATGGGCACGATATGCTGCATATTGTTTGGCAAATCCTGGTCGAGATTAGCCAATGAATGAGGGTCGGCGCTCAGCTGCTGATATTGCGCCCGCAGGCGGTCACCCGCAGCCAGCTGGCGAAAGCGAACCAGATCAATGACATAGAGCGCGCTATTCAAAAAAAGTTAGATTAACGTGACACTATCAATCATCTCGCTGCGGTGTACCTAATGTGATAAGGTTTATCTCTCAGATGTTCCTTCCAATATCCCTGTGTCCAGAACCGGAATCCATCCATTTCGGTGCGGTCCGTACAGAAGGGCGTATAGCCATAGGGTGCCCCGTGCAAATCCATATCAACCAGCTCCTTGAGATCTGTGCGCACAATCTGGAAGAATATCAATGAGTATATATACGTCGTTCGGGTCGTACTAAGCTTTGAAAAAAGCCAATAGGAGTTGATGTGCGTACCTGGTCTGCATCTACGAATATCACCTTTTCCAAGTCTAATGGGAACAGGACATCGAGAAACAAAATCTTATAGCTACCAGGTTTGTGCGGTATATGAGATATCAAGCTTAACATGGCACTTGCCCTTGACACCACCACACTGCTTACCCCCAGATAGTGCGCTGCTTCTCCTTTTGCGCGCGCAGCCAGGAGGGCCATTTGTAGGTGACCATTTCATAATCGAAGCCAAGCTCCTGTGCAAGACTCGGTACAAAGTCCTTGAACGTCGGTGACAAAAAGTTTTCAATGAACCAGAACTTCACAGTGTGATTGGTGTTCTCCATCACAGACGCAATCATGATGGACATGAAGCGCTCATAGAGAAGACCAGATGCGACAGAAAAAACATTGATATCCGCTTGCTTCGCACTGGACGGTTTAAGATCTTTTGATTTGCCGCCAAAGAGTCTATCAGTACATGGATTAGCATATCGAGAAAAAGTTTCGCTCCGCTCTTACTTGTGCGTCCAGGACGATAAGATGCCCTCATCATCATCTTGCTGAATTTCAGCCAGCACATCCTCTTTCTCCATACCAGGCTTCTTGCGTACCTCTGGATAGAGGGTCAAGCCTTCGAATGAGGTGAGTGCCAGTACGTCGTCGTTATTGCCTGTTCCCAGCGAGTCAATGGTATAGATGTCTCGCGAGCGTCCCTCTCTCAGTGTGAGCTCCCATAAGCCAGGAAGTGACTTGAGTTGAAAGTAGCCCAGGTTCGCCATGACAATAGTATCCGTCGTGTTGCTGAGGACGAATTGCAGGCCGCGAGGGGGAGACTGGGTCACGGAATCTAAACAGTGGCCTTCAATTAGAATGCGCTCGAGTTCATACACGGCCGATACATGGCCATCTTTTAGGACAATGTTATCAAGGTCAACGTCGTTGGCTTCCTTCACAGTGACATGCCACGACTTGATAGTATCGACCCCCAAGGTATAAAGCGCATCGATTGGTAAATCCGAGAAATAGGCCGTCGGTGTCTGGGCTGTTCCATCCGTGGGATCATAATGAGGCTCGGCATCAAAGACATAGCGATAGAAGCGCTTGAGAGGAATTTCGTCGAGATGGTTCACAGGATTGAGATGGATACAGATGTAGACACCTTTCAAACTCGATAATGTCTCCAAAATGGCTGACCACTTTTGTGCAGTTTCACTGACAGGATCCAGGAAGACGCCAATTTCGGCGTAGGCTTTTTCTTGGTCACCGAGCTGAATATCGAGCTGAGAATCCTTGTAAGGGCGTTCGCGCCGAGTGACTTGTTGTTCGAGCATTTTCTTTGCACGTGGGATGTTGACCTCTTCATCGCCAAATGGGATGTTTATCATGGCAGTCACCTGCATTATCTTATCTGCCGTTACATCCTCTACGTTGGCTGTCGTCAGCGCTTCATGCACAGGGTGGATACGCTTGTCGGTCTCGTATTGGGCGAGGTTGCTTAGATCGTGCACGGAAAACGCGACTTCAGAGGGTAGCGGACCAATAATCTTGTGTGTGTGTTTCAGTAAACGGTCACTTGCTTTTCAACTCATTGACTGACCCTGCCATTGAAAATGATCCCCTGGAAGCCCCGCTCAAGACCGGCAGATTCCAGTTCGCTCAGGAACTGCTTCTCAGAAGATGTGTCCGTGTCTGCAGGTTTGCCGATTTCGATTTGCGTATCGTCACCACTCACTACCTTGGCTGCGAGCAACTTGTCTATCATATTCAGTACGTCCTCTGTCTTTGGACTCTTCTCCAAAAGGTTGCTGATAGCAGGTGGTGCCACGGAATTGCTTCCCAAGTTTTCTGGACTATGAATGATGGCGATGCGGGCTTCACTAGCCGTTTCCTGTAGGGTGTGTCAGTTATGGGAAAAGAAAAGTAAATGAAGCTACTGACTGAGAACAGAAGAGCATTTCTAGCGAGTTCAAGGCCATGCGCCGTATTAATATCGGCAATATTCCACACATTATACTTGAACTCGGCAGAGTCTATATACATGTAAGTGCTTGAATAGTACTCCATTTGAAAGCCATATACATACTGGACAAGTATCGAATGCTGTCAAGCGCTTCATACGAGATATCCTGGGAACGAATCATTCTCAGAGGCGACTGGTCGGATTCAATGATGTAAGGGTTGCGCGCCTTGGCCACATAGGAGGCGGACAGAAGTTCGGTGTAGAGATCGGCATCGTGTTCTACTTCGTTAAAGTAGACCTAGAATAAAGACACTCTCAGAGAAAAAGCTTCATAACTTCTTTGAGCTTACCTTCCGCTGGATCAATTGTGTTTGTTCCTGAAGTACCATCATTATGGACCGTGTCCAGGTCTGTGCCACATCCAGCAGTCAGAACATGATTACCAAGGCCTGAGCTTATATTTACCGCGTCGTCTTCGATTTCCACCAGCTTTCCGTTCATGAACATAGTGGGAGCTGTAATTCCGAATTGGCTGGCGAACGACACGAGACTCGTGATATAGTCTGCTCCTGTATCCAACAAATCCTGCACTGATTTGGACTTGATGTCTTTGTCTTGACGAGGACTCTTCAGGTCCTGTGCGACAGCCTTGAAGGAATTTTCAATGGTATCCAGGGTGACGTGCTCGTGCTTTGCACCAATAGTACTTTCCAAGACCTTTAGATGGCATTAGCTATCTGAGCTGTCACTCCCATACAACCCCTCACCTTATTCAGGAATGTCATGCCATCCGCTTTTCCACCATTCTCCAGTAGATGATGAAGGGCAAGGGCCATGGCTTTGGATTCAGTGCTGGAGGAAATCAAGGGGAGGATGCCAAAGCGAATCGGTGTGTTATGCTTAATCATGGCCTGAGTTTGCGTGGCGACACGCTCCAAGCTTTTTAAGGATGTCAAATCTTCGACCATCACCAGGGAGTAAATATTGCGACGAATTGCTCGCAACTGGCCTGGGTATACCGGCTTCAAGATCTGACGTTGCCCTTGAGCCACATGAAAACAACGGGTTTGCGAAACTTACCTCAAAAATATTGGATGACCAGCCTTTATATCGCTTATCCTTTTCTAGGTCGTTCCACCACTCAACGAGTTCGCTTCGTACATCGTAGATATCCTTCACAGACTCATCGGTGTTGTCATCAGCCAGGGCGGGGTGGGTCATCACATCAATAGCCTGACGAGAGTTCAGACCTAGTCTCTCGTAGCGAGCGATCCTATCAGCTTCTCGGCGCAGGATACGCACCAGCCTAAACAAGCATCAGTGACGCTATACATGAAGCGTATATGAGTGAACGTACGAAAAAGCGTCGACTTCAGAAGAGTCAAGAGGCAGGCCATTGATCCACATCGCATTTTCGCCTTGCGCGATGATGCTATTGAATGAGCTCTGATCACTCTCGTCGAGGTGCAGCTCGCTCACTCGATGAGCATATTTTGGAAAGTCTTGAGATATTTGTGTCAGGGTGTCGAGCGGTTTCTTTGAATTGCGGATAAATTTAGCGGTCTTCACACCAAGGTCTACACGATATTTTAGCAGAGTTACTCGTGGGCGACCAAACGACCCACCTTTGATCTCTTTGCTAGCCAGAGGCTCAATCGTAGCGGGGACACCTGCATCAAAAAGTGTCTGACTGATCTTCTTTCCAAGACCCGCTAGCTTAGACTTGACAGTCGAGTCCTGCTCTTGTTGCTCTGTTCATTTACGTTAAAGGACGGCGTTGGCTGGCGTGAGGTTCCTGTACCTTCTTTCTCTCGGTCGTCAATAACTAGGTAATCCGTGTTCTTCAGAGCAAGCTCAACGCCATAGCCAGCCAGTGCTAGAGGTGGGAATGGGTCGGCTGACTTGGAAGGAGCATAGCGGATTATATAGGCAAGCTGACCGTCGAGAGCTTGAGCTGACAAGTAACGATGGAAGCGAAGAAAGTCGGGATGAGAGAAGTTTGGAGTGTACAGAATAGCGGTGGGTGCATCAGCACGTGTGCTCAGGACACGATCAAATGGCAAATGCTCGAGTGAAGTCGTAGTAACAATAGCATCGATGTCGCAGGTAGAGCCCGCGCCAGTCTCGACCCAGACCTCACAAGGCTGCTGCTCTTTTTTTTGGACATAGCTTTGAAAATACTGCAAGTGAGCTTCGACACGGGGTGCTGCAGCATGAATGCTGAGTGCCAGTTTAGCTGTCTCGAGCTCGCGTTCTGGGAGTGCGAGGGTGTCTAGCGCAGTTTGGTAGAGTGCCTGAGGAGTGGCCGTCGCCCGAAGCGCGGCGAGCCGGCCTGCAATATCAAAATACCGCGTGTCATTACTGTCTGCTATAGTTTCACTGGATGCCTCGAGTGTGAGATGGTGGAGCAAAGACGGACAATCACTGCTTACGCGATTTCAACCAGCAAGTCTGGAGTGGACCAAGGCGCAACGAGAGTGACATCCACAGGCGTAGATGCTGCAGATACCGCCAATAGAGGCTTGCCGAGATACTGCAAGGTCACAGCAAGCCCCAAACAGATGCTGGCAAAGGTGCGAGTCATACCGATTTCCAAAGCGGTGCCGCTCCTTTTTTATCTGAGAGACGTGGCAAACGCGAGTTTCCCGCGGGAATCTAATTGGCATGAATCACAAATCATTATTTTACTGCTCAGAGAGGACAAAATGCCGCGGACGCAATCATTACCCTAACCTGGATCTCTTCACACCCTCTTTTTGGCAAGCAGATCGCTCGACCTGGCCGTGCAACATAGCTAGCCTTGTCATGTTCACCACTTTGTGGCTAACAATATTACAAAAGGTCAAGCAACTTGCTATCTCCTTGGAGAAGATATGACGCCGGACAACCGAAGGAAAATACAAGGCAGTAATCATCAACGACTCTATCTACGACCTTCCGTATTCCCTGATACTGGAATGCGCAGACCGTTGGCAATTGGCAAGAAAGTCAACACTCGAGATCCACTGATGTACATCCAGAACCTGATATAGTGGACCTGCAATCAAACATATCACCAGCATTGCAGCATAGTCTAATTCGTTGTTTTTTTTGCTTCTTGTAGGCGAGTTGAGTTCGCGAAAATCGTCTGAAAATTATGAACCTGAAGCTTCGATGAATCGATACTTGAAGTTGGTACTTGAAGTTGATACTATGAGTTGATACTAGAAGTTAGTAACTACACTTTTTATATCGAAAAATATTCGTCCACGGCATGTTGAACATTTCGATTCTCAATTTTGATAGAGTTCTTAGTACAGAAAGACTGTATTCGGGATTTCCTTTGCCGTGCAATGACTATTCACTGTCCCTCTGACGATGCCGAACAATACGAGGCGACCGAAAACACCAAGTTTTTTTTTGACAAATTCTGTTCTTCACTTTCTGTCTCCGCTTCCCGACACCATTTTTATCAACCTCTTTGACCCTTCTATTTTCTCTTAGAAGACACGTACAGCTTAGTTTTACCTTTTTTCCTTATGTGCAAAGACTTTTTATAAGCTTTGATGGTGCTCGTTGCGAGCTATATAGTACATACTATCCTCATATAGCTACTATTATTCCCTCTGGTTAATAACCAAACACACTATTCGAACCTACCAAGTGCCTTGCAAGTCATATAGACCGACCCAAACTCACAACGTGTTGGGATCCTACAACTGTGCTGGTATTTTTGTGGCCTTGATGGACTCCTTTTGATTCTGTTTGGATTCTGTGACCTTGGTGCTTGCCACACACGAGATGTCTGACTCTCTGTCTGGGACTTCAATGACTTCTTTGAAAGCTTTCTCTCCCACCAAACACCTTTACATGACGTCGACCTCCACTTTTCTTGCATGAAGAAACGCTGGAAAATGCAATCTGCGGATGAATCTCCAGGAGACAAGGGAAAAAAACTTCAACTGCCGTACCATGGTATCCTTTTACAAAGAGCCATATCGTAAAATGGGAGCTTTTACGGCTTTTTCTAGGCACCCGGATTCGACAACCCACTATTAGCCTTCACCTCCGCAGCATAAGGCACCGTTGGAAAGACGAAGACAGATGCGTTCCATTGTGTTTTGCAGGCGTACTGTGTGGACACTCTTTTTGAAGGTTGGCAGTGATATACATAACTGTACACACAGCAGCATTCTATAAAAATGGGTAGGGCAAAGCCACGAATCAGAAACGAGATTGAATTTAGGAGGGTGCAATTGCCAATTGAGTGTGAATATGTGAATGTGCGTGCGTGTGTGAGAGATTGTGAGACTATTATTCGGAGGCAGAGCAGACAGAACCCAGTTTGCCTCGTCTTGTGTCAACCCGACCAGAAGCTCTAAACAACTTCGGTACCTACTTACTGTCTTCATACGACAACAATCTCTCTAGCCTCCACTCATTTCTTTTTATATGAACGCAGTTCGTCTCAGCCAACGTTCATAAGAATCTTTGAAAGGTGCTTTTATTTCAGTGCAAATGCAAAGCGCTTGTGTTCGATTGACACTGGTTCTTTTTTTTTTTACCCCTAGAATTCCTAAAACGTGGCATCAGTCGACATGGACCCAAAGTTCTTTTCGGCAACTCAACAGAATATGACCCCGCAGCAACAACATTCTGCTGCTGCCAATGCGCGGATGATGATGGCGTTCCAACAGCAACAGCAGCAACAGCAGCAATCGCAACAACCCAACCAGGAACAATATGGCTCCATGGCAGGCGATGGGTCGATGCATTTCAGCGGCACTGCAAACATGGATGCTATGGCTTTCTCTCAAACGGACATGAACGCGTTTGACCAGACCACCATGGCCGGCATGAACCCATTCCTCAATCAGCAAAACATGATGGCCCAACTCTCTTCCATGAATCCGCTTGCACAGCAGAATGTCGTGCCTCAACAGCAACCCACTTCGCAGCAGCCACAAAGCTTTGCCCAGCAACAGCAGCTCTTTGGGCAAGGTAAGAAGCTACTTGTTGTGTTTGTATGCCTTTGTCGACGCGTCCTCACCTATATTCCACCTCTTTCTATAGGCATGCCCAATCAATTCCAACAGCGTGGATTATACCAAAACAATGGCGATATGATGTCGCCTCAGGCCTTGATGTATCAGCAACAGCAACAGCAGCAACAGCAGCAGCATATGGCTCTCAATAGGGGTAAGTCCTCAACTTGCAACTACTTATGCGGACGCCTTGTTGAAAAAATCACAAAAAAACGCGTTAGTCAAGCAGCAATCGCCCAGCCAGTCGCCTGCCCTTGGGAGTGCCCATTATCAAAATCAAACCGCATCGTCTGTAATGGCAGGTAGCCCCAACGCTGGTCGTATGCCCTCGTCAGAATATCCAGGTACGTGTTCTTCTGCTAATACTATCACTATAACTCTTACTCTTAATCATCTTTATCTTCTCACGCGTCGATCGATTAGTATCTTCACCTGTATCTTCGCAGGCTATGTTTTCGCAAGCATCTCAGATGGTACGTCGTAAAAAGTGGGCCTTATACTGTGTCACGAGTCTAATGAGGGTACAGAACCGTGTTATACCATCCCAATCTGTCGGTCGATACATGCCTCATGCCAACTCTCCTATGATGCAGAACAACGCAAGCGCATCTCCGTCCAACAGACAACTACCCTCACACCAGGCCTCGCCTCAGGTATATATATATATATAAATATATATGTCTTGGGATGGATCTGTCTCACAACGCATTGTGCTATTAGATTAGCAATAGTTTTGCTCAACCTTCACCGGCTCAGAACTCGCCAGTCGCGCCTTCAGCCGTACCTCAACGTTCTGCTACACCGGGCAGCACCACATCGACCCCGATGCAGCAGCACCAACAATTGGAATCTAAACCAGAGGAACAGCCACCTAGTGAAACGAAAAAGCAGGAGACCCCGCAAAAATCGCCTACACCCAAGGCAAATAACCTACTCGAAAAGGGTGCCGAATCAATATCGCAGCGTGGAACGCCTGAACACCCCGACAAGGAAAACGTGAACTTGGTGACCTATATGCCAAAGACGCGAAACGTCGAAACCTATGGTGGCGTTGATCTCAAGTACTTTGACAAGTTCGATATCAAGCCTCTGATACCGCACTCCTCTGAACTTGGTAAGTGTTATTTTGGGTAATGGAGATATCGCGGGCTAATGAAATCGCAGGCAACGTGGATATACATGCCCTAATCATGTCCCTGAAATCTGGTCTCAAAATGGAAGTCACCAATGCTCTGAACATCATGAGCGTCGTGACAGCACAGCAGATGATGCCACTGACATTGTCATTCTGCGAAGACCTTGTCGACGTTCTGCTCGACTATCTGGAGGCGGATATTCTGCGGACAGGCACGGGCTATGACGACCACGAAGAGGCACCGTCACCACGGAAAAAGAGATCAACGCGACACACAGAGGACGATTACACCTATTCGGAGCTGTTTGATATGTCTCTCGACGAAATGAAAAGTCTGATCCCGACGCTCGAAGATACAACTTCTGACCTGTGGCTCTCGCTCCGAGAGCGATCGCTCTGCATCTTCAACATTTTACGCAACCTCTCCTTCATGCCGGACAATATGGAGTACCTCGCGAAACATGGTCGATTTGTGGACATTATGGCCCGAATCGTCGTCACCCTCAACGAGAGTTCCGACGTCTTCGAAAATGACGCGTGGTTCGTCGGTGTGCGGCGGATGGATACGCTGGACTTTCGAAAATCGGTCCTGATAATCCTCAGCAATATTAGTATGCTGATGGTCCTCAGGCGCCGCTGGGCAGAAGCCTTTCTGGAGCTGATCCACGATTTTATCTCCCATGGACCTGATACCTACTATTCACTGTTAGCTACAGAGACGTGGGCCAAACTGGCCGTAAACTATGAAAATCGCAAGGTTTTCGCATCGCTCCCGAGCCGAAAGACTCTGCAAGACATTTGGATCGAGCTGGCAGCCATGATCCGGCGAGATTACTTTTCATCCGAGGGACGCGTTCTGTTTAATATCACGGCCAACCAGCTTGCCACCCTCGAATATGCCCTCATGGGGCTCTACAACATTGTGTGTATCACTGTCACTGATCAGGAACCGCTACCGAACCGCAAGGTGATTGCCATGACAATCCTGAGACTGGCGGTAACCATGGCAGAGTCGGGATTGCAGCATTTCTACATGGTGACACGACGCGGCATGGAACTGATCCGGGTCCTCGTGTGCGGCACCACACAGGATCGACAATCCTCACGAGCACCACACGAAGAACCTGATGACAACGAAGGACGCGACATCTCGCTTGTGGCAAGCCAAATCTTGGACGTAACGTCTGTACGAGACATGCTGATGCGCGCCATGTTGCGGCCAACCATGGATGTCGATGTACTGCGGGATCTTTCAGATCTGGTGTCTTCCATAGACGGTGACGAATAGCTGTAGTTTCTTCAAGAATCCGATTGTACAGAGAACCCTCCCTCCCCTCATCCACATAAAAAATGATATTAAAACGGATGAACCAATCTTTTTCTCTTCCGTCCTTGTACATGGTATAGATTACTATATGTTTCTTATTTTTAAGTTGTTCAGGCACGCTGCTTGCGTTCTTTGTTTTGCTTGAAACACAAGAATTGAACAACGGTGCTCTTGCGGCTAAAGACAAGCAGATCTTTGACGTGATTGAGCTCGGCCTGGAGTTCACCCGTATTCTGCTGCTGTGCATCGTACGACTGCTCGATAGATTGGTAGATAAGTTGGAGGGTATCGGATGCAGCCGGTGTGACGAACTGCTGGAGTGTCTGATGCATAAATTCAATCTCGAGTGTAGCCTGCAACATGCCCCCCATGCCGAACCGTTCCACATGGCGGAAACTTTCCAAGCAGTCGGTGGCCATGTTCTCGAGTAACGCAGAGAGGGCACGATGCGTCAGCTGCTTGGAGACATTGCTGACTTGTGAATGCACCATGACAAGCGTCATGAGCGCCTCATAGACGTAGGCATGGACCTCTGGAGGTCCTGTTAGATACTGCTGAACTGATTCTCGGGGACGTACCTGTCGGCTTGGGTATGCTATACCAATCCACGCCGCTGAGCAGAATACCTTGGCGGACAATGTCTCTGATTAGGGCTGACTTGCGTTTGATATAATCGTCAAACAAAATCTTGTCGAGCTGATCCACCACATCAATGAGGGTCTTAAGATCCTCTTCCATGTTGCACTTGTACGCTTTCTCAAACAGGACAATAAGTTTCTTGATAACGGTGGAGCGCATATGAGCTAGGTTGCCAACGGTCAACAGGATGCGCATGTCCTAGTATGTAAAGAATAAGATGGCTGCAAAAGATGACAGTATGACTTCTTACCATAGAATGAACGTCGATTTTTTCGCGTTTCTTGGCCAATTGGATTTCCTCCTTCTCATTCAGGGGCGTATAATCCGAAAAGGCCAGACGCACCAATCCATCCAGAAATGTATAGGTTGACTCGAGAAAAGCACCACGGATCTTTTCGACATATTCGGGATTGATTTCGGCTCGCTCCTAGAAATAATACGAGTTAGCAGAGTACTATGAGAATGAAGGAGAAAATAGTACCTGTCTTCCTAAGTCATCGGTGGTAGCGATCAGACTCGAAATTTTGTAAGCTGATCGGGCGCAGAATTTGTGGTAGTCATAATAGCGCTTTAGTAAGCTGGTGCATTGAGGCAGGTCGGTATCGAGGATCCAATCTTCCAAGAGGTAGAAAATCTTGGCGTCACGCTCCCAGCAGCGGCAAATGACTTCGACGAACTTCCACCGTGCCTGCTCCATTAATTCGGTGAGACCTGAAAAGGCTTCACCGGCCAAATGAATGGCGCTGATATCATTGACACAATGCGCTAGGTCGCCAATGATGCGGGTCAAATACTCGGCGACATGGATCGAGCATGCATTTTTCGGTAAGAACGAAGGCATGATGATCTTATCGGTACCGTCGGGGTTGCGCTGTGTCGCCAGATGGCGTTTGGTAAGCGAAAAGTGATTTGCAATAAGTGCCGCGTAGAGGTCGACAATATTGCGTGTCATTTTTTGGCATTGCTCGACCTTGGTCAGGTCGACCCCGACATTCTGTCGACGACGACGACCACCGCTCTCGCCAGCCACTTTAAGTGCCTATCATATACTAAGAAAGAGGTGGGGATTAAGATTGTATAAAAGTACCTTGTTGGCAAATTTGCCCTCAATGAATGCTTTGGAGAGACGCCAGAAATCAGGAAGACATCGTAGCAAAAGAGTAGACAATGATTTGACGAGATCAGAAATAACACGCCATATCCGAGTATCTGGGTCACGCTCTAACAATCATCATGTGAGTTCCACCCTGTATCAGCATTCTGTATTTACCCATGTCAAAGCCTTTGGTTTGTATTTCTCCAATTGCCTTCTTGAGAGCCAAAGCCCGTGGAATATCGGCTTCTTCCGTCTCATTGGCTTTATCAAGACTCTTGATGCGTTCGGCGCTCGTTTCATATGTCTCTTTCAAGAGCCCAACAATCCAGCGATACTGACTATCGAGATAAAACCAGGCTGGGTCTTCGGTTGTGTCAAGGTCAAATAAGAAGCTAAAGAGATAAATAATTTAGATGAAAAAAGAACGATGTATAACTGTACGTACTTGATTGTCTTCTCTTGCTCTTCCATGCTACGCCAAGGGTCAGAGAGCATCTTGAGTAGGATATTACGAAGCTCGACGACAATCTTGTCCACCTCGGACCATACTTTGTCGAACACTTTGCGATGAAGTTCCGTGATATTTCCCTCTTCCTCTAGAGATGTCGGCACTCCGTCCTTATCAAGCTCATCTTCATCTTCGGAGCCATCCTTCTTCAGATCATGATATACGAATTTACCGCGCTTGTAGTCCCGGATGGCTGCTTCATACTTATGCTGTCAAGTCGTTAGATATCAGGTTGTAGTCGTGACCAACTATAAGAAGGTCAGTACAATACCTGCTTGATTGATTCGAGGAGACTGCTCGGCAAGTTGAAAAAGAACTTGTAGCGCTGTAAGATGCCAAGAGTGCTCCGGACCTTGTCTACTTTAACACGCCTCTCAACGATAGGACCATAGACCTGATCCGCACGTGAATTTGCCTCTGTAAATATATCGCAGAAGAATAAGTAAGTGTTTAATGCAAAGGGAATATCTTTGCTTTACCTTTCAGAGCAAATTCTAGATTGCGTGTACCGTACTCTTCCTCTGCGTTGAGTTGCTTGGCTTTCATCTCGTCATAGACATGATCGACCGTCTTTTTGGCGCTGACGAACCGATCAAAGTTGGTGTGAACCAAAGATTTAAGAGCTTCTGCGCGTTGATGGACGTGAAGTCGAAGGCGTTCCTCGCCAGCGACAAGATCGTTGTATGGTGTCGTCTTATGGACTTGCAGCAGAAAATGACGTGGTTGAAAGGACTTGTTGGTTATGACGAGGGACGATTCTGATGGGTAGACGAGGTGAGCTCAGAAACTCGCTTTTTCGCTCGAACTTACTCTCTTTAAGCTGCATGATATTTGTCGTGTTTCGGCGGGGATCACTGGTTATGACAGATATTATTAAAGATGACAACGTAGTAATGATAGTATGATATACTTTTCAAAGATGGAAGGACGTAAGCCAAGAGGGTCAGTGCTATCAAGGACTTGCAGGTCGTTTGCACTTTCTGATTCCTTTATCGAAGGCCGTTCTTTCCAGTCGCCTTTCTGTCGAGCGAATTGTTGTAGGGTTGACTCTGGGACTTGGTCGTCGGATGGGCCTGAAACTTCATCCATCCAAACATCGGGCTCGAGGGACTCCAGATTGTAGAAGCGGAGAATAGCAGCGTCTTCTGCATACTCGGGTACCTCTGTGCGATTGACCATCTCCAGAACTTAACGCGGAAGACCTCCCCTCTCATTTTCAATTCGCGGTGTCTAAAAGTAGCCAAGAAGTGTATTGCTGTGCATTTTCTTCCGCTTTTCCTTTCTCCCCGCCATTGCATAATGTTCGCCTATTTGAAGCGACGCGAACGTGGCACATTGCGCCCTGTCGAATTCCAGCGTGCGGAATCAACCAAAATGGCCTACAGCCTAGGTCTCAGCCTTGACAAAGAATTCGCCCATAACCATCGCGGTAGCACGTGCTTATGTAAATTTAAGCGAACTCCACTGAAATAGCATACTTCGTAGGCGGTGTCACTTCTCTCAAGCTGGAAAAGTTTGAACAGAGATAGTAGGCTTGATCAGGTCTATCTTCTCATTAAGGAGTGGGATTAACTGTATCATAGCTTGCTATCGGCAGGGGCGGATGGACGGTGCCACATCTACGATCTGGCGGACGAAAAACCACGGAGGCAAATCGAACCAGTCGCGAGTATCTCAAGGTATATCATCTAACCTTCAGGATGCCTTGGCTGAATCAAGATAAATAAATATAGGGCAGACAAACATTTATTTTCTATATCCAGTGTTTCATGGTTTCCCTTTGATTCGGGTGCCTTTCTCACGTCAAGCTACGATGGCACCATCCGAGTCTGGGATACCAATCTGATGCAGGTAAAAAATAAAAAAAATAAAAAAAGGAATAGAGAAGAATGGCTATGAAATGCTGTAGCTACTTATACCAAATATAGGCTGCTTTTGTGTTCGACATGGAGGCACGCGTCTACTGCCAGGCCATTTCGCCGATCGCTACACACACGCTTGTTGCTAGTAAGTGCTGTAGCACAACAGACGCATGCCCATCAACCTGGTTTTCTTTATATTTTTTTCTTCTTTGCTCAAGGTGCTATCGCTGGTCCCCACGTCCGACTGTGTGATCTCAAAAGCTGCACAAACGTGCACTCACTCGTGGGACACAAGGGGTCAGTCCTCTCTGTTTCATGGTCCCCGCGAGATGAACACACACTTTATTCGGGAGGGTAAGTTCGTTCACGTACCTGCATATTCCAACTTCTCATGTGTGCCGACCCAGGACGGATGGTACCTTGCGCGTATGGGACATTCGAAGGGCCAATGCTTGCTTGGCTTCATTCGACCAGCACAATAATCAGGACAAACTTGCCGAAACCAACCGAGCACATGGTCGCGGTATCAATGGCTTGACGCCTTCAAGCGATGGGCGCTTTTTAATTTCCCTCGGAATGGACGAAAAGATTCGCTTGTGGGACACAACCACGTACACAAACATGCTCGTCAATTACGGCACCCTCTGGAGGAACAGATTCAAAGCATACATGGGTGCCACCACGTCGGATAATAATGATGTCTGGCCGCCATTGCTCTATGTGCCGAGCGACGATCGCGAAGTCCTTGTATACGATTTAATGAATGGCTCCCTGAAGCGACGGCTGCGTGGCGCTTACGGCCGAGTGACATGTGTTGAAAAGCGTACTGCTTTTCAGGAGCTATTTAGTGGGTCGACCGACTGTGAAATCCTGGCCTGGGCACCCGTTCCATCGCAACGAGGCCCAGCATTACTGCAGGAACAGGCAGATGAGGTATGTCCTCGTTTGCATACAGTAGCACAGAGGAACGCGACCGAACTAATAGAATTACCCGTTTTGTAGACTTTCATGGATACCTGGAGCAGCCCGGAAAGTAGCGAAGGCGAAGAATAATAAGGGGGTAAGGGCAGAGAGAGAGAGAGAGAGCGCGCGCGCGCCGTTGTAGAACAGGGCACAAATTAACAAGATGGCAAAATTGGCAGGTGTCACAAATGGGCCCTTTTTCGAGCTTCTATATAACAGTAGCGCCCCATGCCAACTTCTAACCCTTACCTCTTCTTCTGTTTACTTTTCTTTCTCTTCATCGACGGCCTAGCACGCCACCATCCTTTCTTTCTATTCCTTTCCTTTATTTTCAAGAACAAAACATGGGCTGTTGCTTCTCTGCTGACGCTGACAAGGTATGTCAAGTTATCCAGAAAATCTAGCGCGTATTAAATGCATAATGGGCTTTAGTCGATTGTTTACGAAGTCAAACTCGATGCAGACGGTATCGCACATCGTGTACCTGAAGGCGAAGGCACCCACTATATTCATGTCTCGTCCGATGGTGCGGAAACACGTCTCGAGGCAAAGGTAAGAACGAGAGATGGAACAACAATGCTCTTCCTTACACGTTGTACTTATGTAGCCGGGCTTTAACCCTTCTGAGACGATGTCAGAGAAAGACGCCACCCTTGCACGGCCGGATCCCGTGCATGCCTACCCTGCGCAAGCAGCGCCTTCACTTTCACCACCGCCTGTGCGCCCAAAGAAGAAGCGCATTGAACCGATTGTGCTCGACTCGTCCTGGACAGAGAAGCCACCGGCAGTACCCATCATTCCCCTCACTCATCATCGTGCCGCACAGTATTAGTTGTACGCGGTGCTGAAGCCTGTTAATTAGTGTCTGGCTGGTCTAGGCTAATTGTTCAAAAGAAATGTATATGTATTCCTGTTGTACAAACCAAAAAATTATTCATTGTCAAAAAAAAAAAAAAAACTGACCACGATTGTGGTTCTGCCATGTTTGTAAGCCCAAAGGGGTATCTTTTTTCATCCGTCTAGTTCCACATTACTCTTCCTCCAACTCGACTTCTTCGACTTGGAAACTATGGGTCAAACCCTCCGAGTCAGCCACGCCGCTCACCAGCTGATAGGTATCAAAAGGCTTTCGGGGATCTTGCTCAACGTGGACGTTCTCCGTTGTCTTCTCTGCTTTTTCTCTGTCGTCGTCGGTTCTTCGCTCCTCCTTCAGCACGCGTCGCTCCAAAAATTCACGGATAGCTGTAAAATATCCGGACTGCATGCATGTGTCGTTGTGCATACCATTGGGCAGCGATACGAAATCCTTCTCGTCGCGAGTACCGCACAGCTCGCGTAGTTGTGTCATATGCTCAGACGGGATGAGCTCATCCTTGGCGCCCGATAGAAAGAGGACAGGCGTATTCGCGATGCGCTGGATACTTGTCTCCGACGGCCAAATTTGGTGGCACAAGAAGGTGACATAGCGCAGCACAGGCATCACCGTAGGAATTAATTTGGGCTATTTTTCTTCTTTAGACAGGTTCTCCCTTCCCATACAGCCTTTCTACTTACCAGACTCAAGAATGTGTTTTCCACAATCATGCCCGAGAATGCATCTTCATTGCGAGAGACAACATCAATTGCGACTGCACCACCGATGGACTGACCGTAAGCGATCAAGCGGGTATCCTTCAGCACGTGATGCTCGCGGACATAGTCCAAAAGCGTCTGCAAGATGAGTGATTAGTCCCAAACCAGAAAGTGCCCAATTCCGATATGCTTACCTGGGAGTCAATACGGATGCCTTTCTCGTTTGCCTTGCCTTCGCTCAGGCCGTATCTGGTGTTGTTTTTTGTTAGAGGGCCAAAAAAAAAAAAAAAAGGTGAGATGAGCATGAAGACTTTACCCTCTGTAGGAGAGCATGACGACGTTGCATTTAAGGCGCTGATGTAACACTTTGGCGATAGGTAACCGGTGGCCCTGAAATCTTTGAGGTCAACAGGCTGCCAGTGATGTCGCACAGGGGAACCCTTCTTATTCTTACCATGTTTCCGGCGTTTGCCTTTGGTCAGTAAACAAAAAGTTAATTTTGAACTCATCTCGTCAGAAAGACCCGGTCCCAGCAGTATACATACATGGAAGTACAAAATGGTGGGGGCCTGTCTGGCTTCGTCTTCATTCTCCAGAATCATGGTGTACGTGTGGAGTTTGACGTTGTCCTTCGTGATCAGGGTCTGCTCGACGAACTTCATGTCAAACTCAGAAGGCTTGGCAACCTGTATAATTGACAGACGCGTTGAGAGCACATCATATTTAGTATTTCAGAGGAAACAGGTCGAAAGAGCCAAGAGCTTGCCTCTGTGCGCGATCCTTCCGGGAAAGCGCTCGGGTAGATGAGATCACATTGGTAGAGATACAACATGGTAGCACCTGCTAATCCAGCCAAGCCGGTGAAAGACAGGACATAGGAGAGCCAAGCAGGAACACCATAACGCAGAGATTGGTCGTCGCTCATGTCTGCAAAGACGCACAAGGAAAAAGGGAAAAGGCAAAGCAAAAGGAAGGAAAAAGATCTAAGTGTACGAGGGGCAAGGCGGGCCCCGAAAAGTTGCAGGCAAGAGCACCCGCCCCCCGCTCTTCATGCTTTTTTTTGTGTCACATCATATTTTCTTTGTAAGGCTTTGGACTAAAAGTACTTTCAGCGCCAAAAGCGCCAAAGCCCCCGCAAGGTACCCGCTCCCGGTAAATGCTTTGTACGTCACGTAGCTACTTGACACCTTTTGCTCGATCGCTCCTGCCAGATTCGGTCCAAACATTGACGCCGTCGTGATCACTAGGAACAGGGAAAAGCCTGCATCAAGTCTATCTAGCGACGTGACGGCCGCAGTAACAGCCGGAGCTAAGACGGAATAGTTAGGTAACGGTACACAGAAAAAAAATATTCGACCTACTGAGAGTAATGAAACTGCCAGAGAAGAACCCAAAGACAGCCGCGGTTGCCACCAGAGTGGCGAAATCATCCGCAAACATCCAAATCAAAAAGCAGCTCATGCTCGTCAATATGCCGCAGAGAAAAACCGTATTCACGTGCCCGATTGTATCACCTAGAAAGCTTTCAAAGTCCCAAGCTCTATCAATATCGTAAAAGGAACTTCGAATCATACACAGACCCTCTTACCCTGCAAAAAGGCGACCGACTAAAGTCAAGCCGGAGATGATGGAAAGCAAAGCCGACCCGCGCGCCGAATCGATCCCGAGGTATGAGGCATAAGCTGATGCACACATGGTCCAGTGTTAATCGCCATTCTCTCAAATGATACATACATAGATAGTTTATGTCTACACTTACATGGTAGATAAAAATAGGGGACATAGAAAGCAGCTTCCATGAATAAATCAGCAAGACACCATAATAAAAAGGGTGGACTTTTCAAGAGATCAAATTGGACGAAGTTTTTCATGCCAGGGAACTCTTTCTTCGTTTGTGGATGCTCCTTGTACAAAAACGATGCTATCATGCCACATGCAAGCGACATGAAGCCAAGAATGCGATAACACCTGCATGTAACCGCAAATAATGCCCATATCGACACTGTGATTAGCTGATCGAGGGTTATAGATCTGGGAAGCATACCAGCTAATACCAAGCTGATTATTCAGGATGTTCATTATCGGCGGGAGAATAAACCCTCCAATGGCGGGCCCCACGCTGGCTATAGCGAGTGCAATGCCACGTCGTTTTGAAAACCATAGCGGAATCGTTGTCATAGCATCCTGCGCCATAACATGCGTTACAGCAGACACTCATATGGGATCATCATCAGAACACATACATAAAACACAATGGATGACCCGGCGCCATAAAGAACACCTTGCGTCAGACAAAGCTGCCATATCTGCATTGTTAAGCTCGTAAGATATCTCAAGCAAAGTCTAATTCGTTCGTAATATATACCTCCTGGCTTGACCCTGCTAATACCAGCCCAATTGTACAAAGCAGAGTACCAATGCACAGCGAAATACGAGTATTTGTTACTGCCAGCAATGCTTGTGCAAGGGGCCCCAGCAAGTTGATACAAAGATGAGCTATCGTGCCGACCAATGATATCTCCACAGTTTGCTGGTGAAATCGGTGCTGCTCGTAAAAGTCCTGCATTACACCTATTGTACATAATTCGAGAGTAATATGCATTGAATGCCATAAAAAATATGCATTGAAAAATTAGCTTCAACTGGCATGACGGCTTGCTTACATACCCCTGAATGTCGATCATAATCCCCAAATTGAGCGTTAACGGTGGAATTAGAAAAGTTAAGAACTACTTCTCGGTGATAAGATTATGCGATTGATGCGCAAATTACCAGGATTGTCCGATCCCCAGGCACGGGATTTGTATTAGACAAGCAGCGAGTACGATGACCCATCCATACCCGCTGTCTGCCTTGCCGGAGGAGTGGTTTATACTTTGGTCTCCATTCTCTTTAGTGTCACCATCGAGTACTTCGATACCTTGATCGGTCATTGTGTCACCCGAAAACCCACTGAGATTATTGCATGTTGATGCTGGGGAACAATCAGAATATAGGTGCTGCTTCTGAATCTCATTTTCTCGAGGTGGTTTGGTTGGACTTTCTAGTGAATACATGGAAGAAAAGAGTGATGACGAAATGCGATGGAAGAACGTCTAATATGTTGTGGGCCAAAAGCTCTCATATATGCAGAAATTTTAAAGAAAAAGGAGAACAGTCGTTTTGACAGACGATGCGAATGGTTAACGCATGGTTATTTCAGGAGTGTATGCACTATATCACTCTTAAAAGCGTGATATGTATCGTATATACCAAACAAACATCATTACAAGGACTGTACATCTTTGTGACGACTAAGCACAAAAACTAATTGCTTACAAGGTGCCTTCCGTACACAGGCCAATCAAACACTTCAGATATGACACTTTTTAACAAGTAGACCGTATCTAGTCATCTTGGATTGACTTGAAAAGGGAATTATAATGGCAAACCTTGTCGGTAGAATAGCCCATAGGTATCTGTCACGCCACACGTGCGCCGTAAAGTTGCAGAAACTTTAAAGGCTTGTAATAACGAGACCAATTTGTAAGTGTTGTAGAGGACTAACGCACTGAAGGTATGCATGCCCACATTGACGTGACATTAGATCGGCTATCAACCCTTGGAAGTTAGTATTGAAAAAGAAGAATTACACATATACCACTTTTGCAGATCCATTTGAACACAAGCTGACATTTTCCACTTGCAAATAGTGTATTATGTGGTTCATTTTCGCGTTTATATGTTTACAATGATAATGCAGTCGCTATATCGAAATAAACATACCTAGTTAAACCAATACAAGAATACTTAAATATTCGCAGTCCGTTTTGATGAAGTAGAATAATGCATAGAATATATTATACGGTTACAGATGAATATGCAGAAATGATTTACAGTTTTTGCCAAGGACTGTTCGCCATCCTCAATTTTAAACAAACTAGCAGGAGTCCTCCTACAATGTATACAGCACCGGTCCACATTTTGTAAGTGATGAACGGCTCAGATGCAGCACCTTGGATGGCACTAGCAATGGAAGGAGAGAAAACGGAGATACCATTGCTAAGCAATAAGAAAGTGATAGCTGTTGGAAGCTTCTCCATTCCGACTACCATAGCTGTGATGGGAGAGACTTTGGAGAATGGTGAGCTCTTTGTACACAGTTGGTCGATCAGAAAACCTTAAAAAGCTTACATAGGGAGTAGTATGAAGGAGAAAAGAACCCAAAGACGACCGCGAACGCCATTAGAACACCGTACGAGGTCGCAAAAGTCCACATGAGGAATGCACATACACCAGAAATAAGGACAAAAATGATATGGGCATTAAGTCGACCAATAAGATCACCTACGTATCTACAAATACAAAATGAAAATGTTAATGTAACATGGCTTCGATATGGTATATAAAAGAATGTTACCCCACGAGTATACGGCCAAGGAAACTGAAAGCCATCAAAACGGAAATTACAGCTGACGATTGCGTGCTCGATGCTCCCAAGGAGGTCGCGTAAGCTAGCATCGAAGAAGGATTAGCGCATTGTCAATTTTAGCCCTAGGTTCAAACTCACATGGAAGGAAGAAAACGGGGACAAAGAAACCAGAAATCTGGACTACAGATGCGAGCATCCAGATAAGATAGTTGACGTTCCTGAAAATCTCAAAATCGAAGACCTTGCGAGTCGGTTGTTTGTCATGGCCTTCTTTGCGCTGTGGGTATTTCGGTTTGACGACGATGATTGTAATAATGTTAAGACCAAGCATAAGGAAGCCTAGAATGCGATACGTCCTGTCAAATACAGTACTATGTTAGATTTTCATCATACAGCCAAATAAAATGGCTAGTACCAATTAACACCAAGTGTGTTGTTGATAGGCGAAACCACGAAGGGGAATATTAGACCACCAAGGCCGGAGCCACAAGCGGTGAGTCCTGTGGCCAAGCCGCGCCGTCTGGTGAACCATTGTGGCACCAAGCCCATAGCAATCTTTACAAACATTTGAATCACGGGATCACCTGTATAAAGAAAGTATTGACTTACCACAAACAGAAGTCCTTCACCCATACCGAATAGGAGACCTTGAGTTAAGTACAGATGCCAAATCTTGCAAAGAAGAATTTAATATGCTAAAGGAACATGATCGCGCATGTCAAAATTACCTGGGACGTGAAGCCGGCCATCTCAAAGCCCAAAGTCATAAGAAAGACTCCTAGGACAATGACTGGAGTGTAGCCAAACCTTGATGCAAGAGCTTGGGCGATTGGGCCGCTGGCATAGGTAAAGAATTCCATGATAGTACCGGCAAAACTTAGCTGCAGGCTTGAGTTTTGTACGTCCTTGAACATGGATTGCTGGAAGTAGTCCTGCATGATACCTGCGAAGCTGTTATGTTAAAGACACATAGGCGTCCAGTGTAGCACTTACCCCTAAAAACGAACACTGTATCAGTATCGCTGCATAGAATAAGCATTCTGTAGACTTACCAAGCATTGGCAGCGCCGAACGCGGAGAATTGTACCATAAAACCTCCTAAAACGACAAGCCAGCCCCAGCCGCCATCTTGATTATCCTCGTCTTCGCCATTCGCCTTTTGCTTCAGAGAGTGATTTAATGCCGATGGTTGTGTGGAGTGATCTATGCAGAGATACAAGTAAGAGGAACTGTGGGAGGAAAGAAATCTTGAGTTGCAGGAACGTACATAACTCGAGCTCGTGACCGCCAATACTCTGATGGGCCTCTAATATCAAATCAGGCTCCCAATGCGCCTCCTCCTCGTGTGCCGTGGATGCAGTTGATAAGAGTGAGGGCGGCCGCTGCTTCTTTTCGTCCGCGTCCGTCATGATTATGAAGATATGAATTAGAATATGGGTATGAGGAAGGAAACCGATTGCAAAGTTGGGCCTTAAAAAGAGATGCTGAGATTTCGGGCCTTTTGTATGAAACCTGGATCCGAGCTATAGAATTTTTTTTTTCAGGAGGAAGGCCTCACCGACATGACCTTTTTGGGAACAAGCGGGGAGCCCGCTCGCCACCTATATTTTTCGAATTTTGTGTAACGGGGACTCGGACCAATGCTAAAATCCTATCTATCACGTTTCGAACCTTACTTGCCAGTGCGCGGGCGATCAAATCTTCCTCTTCTTTATCTCATTTTGTCGTCTTCTATGCAGCTACCATCTATTTAAAATTTGAATCAAACATTTGACCTCTCTATAGCTTACCAAAAGTCTGCTTTGCAAAAGTGCTGATTGGATCCCAGTATAAGGTGCTTGTACGCTTTTAGAAAGTTTCGGAAATCGCCGACTTTGTGCTTTAGTAACCATGCCCGTTCATGTTTGTCGAACCAAGTGCAACGCACGAGTACAGATATCCGTGTACGGATATTCATCACAAAGACTTGTGACTCTTATTAGGTTCCTCCTGACTCAAGCCCCATGTTGTGTTCCTGCACAGAGGCCGCCTCTTGTCTGGCCGTTGCTTTCGCGCCGCGGATTTCTTTGTCGATCGCTGCTGTGGCTTAGGAGCCGCGTAATCTTTTAGCACTCTTCGTCCAAAAGCAGAATAATGCCCAAAAAATACTGTAGAAGCAACAGTTTATACATGCCTAGTATCTTTATCAATTAAATCTTAGCGAAAACCTTCCGTCTAGTAATGTTCAGCTTAAGAAACAAAAGAAGGATTGAACTGATAATATAGACAACGCCTGTAAATATTTTATACGCTAGAAAGGTCTCGTCTGCAATAGCGCTTGCAATCGACGGACCAAATACGCCGAAAACATTAGCAAAAAGAAGCATAGTTTGACCCGTTGGGAATTTCTCCAAGCCTGTGATCAGTGCTGTTATAGGTGCAACTGGTTCTAGGTTAGCATAAACAGGAGCGTGATCCAATTTTACCGCGTGCTGATATTAGAAACTTACATAGGGAATAAAATGATGCACCTGTTATACCAAAAACAACACTGAACGTGAGAAGGACACCATAAGAATACGCAAACGTCCATATAAGCAAGGAGCTAAGTCCAGCAAGCGTCGTGAATATTATGTGGGCATTCAGACGGCCAATTTTGTCGCCAAGGTGTCTAAAATTGCGGGTACAGCACAAACAATTTGTGAAGACAGCAGTGGATTAATATATTGGCCTTGTTATCCGGAACGAGACATATACCCGACAAAGACTCGCCCGATAAAATTGGAAGCAGAAAGGACGCCGATTACTACAGATGCATCTGTATTGCTCAAGCCAAGATGGGTTGCATAAGCTATGTGGTTTAAATAAGTGAGCAATATGATTCGGGTGAATTATGCGAATTTGACGAACATGGCAAGAAAAAATAAGGTAGAGTGAATGCCAATATACCAATGACGGAGGCGGCTACCCAAAGAATGTATTTCAAGTCCTTGAAAATCTCCAGATCGAATATACGCTGCTGCTGGGTTTGCTGCTTGGTCTGCTTCCCGTCAATTTTCTGGTTTCTTCTCGGCTTCACCACAGCACATGTAAATACATTAAAGCCAAAAGTCAGTATGCCGACTATTCGGTATGTCCTAAAAAGGAGATTATATCATAAGATGAATTGCACCATCTACGTTCTTTGTGTCCTTACCAAGCGACACCAAGGACATTGTTACTCGGAGTGATTACTAAAAGCGGTAGTACAAGGCCACCCAAACCTGTGCCTGCAGCTATCACACCGTTTGCAAGACCTCGACGTCGATTAAACCATTGTGGAACTAGACCTGTCGTCGTCTATGATGGCTGAATAATTCATAATACCTGATGCATCAATATTGTTCAACTTACAATAAATAGGAAACATGATCCAGCACCAAAAAGTAAACCTTGTGTCAGGTACAGGTGCCATATCTACAAGCGTACCTTGAGTTTAGGATGGAATCAAGGGGTTATAAGCTATTGCTCACCTCTGTAGAGAAGCTGGCCAACTCGCAGCCCAGTGTCATGAGCAGTAAACCAAAGATATTTGTGGGCATGTATCCAAATTTGGATATTGATATCTGCACAAGTGGGCTGCACAAGTATATGAAGAACTCCCAGAGAGTTCCTGCAAAACTGAGCTGCAGAGTCGCATTGGGCACATCTTTGAACATATTTTGCGCATAATAGTCTTGTAAGATTCCTTTTTTTAGACAACATTAGTAGTGTCCCTTATATCGCTGTCTTGTTGTCTTGGATTCCTTACCCCTAAAGATTAGACGTTTAGTAATACGTATGTCACCCCGTCAACGACGATTCTTATGCAACAAACCAACTATTGCCGAGACCAAAGGCGAAAAATTGAGATAGAAAACCTCCAGCTACAATAAGCCATCCCCAGCCTCCATCATGATCATTATCTTCTTCACTGATGGTATTATCGTCACCATATGATGGGCACATCGAAGGTATTGTGGATTTATCTTCCGGAAACTTGATTTAGGTTCTAACATGTAGCTCCCCATAAAGTGGATATACAAACAAATTACCTGTTGTCGCCTATCATCGTTGACAAGCACATCACTATCAGTCTCATAATGTAGTGAATCTCTTTGTTTCATGTCGTTGGAAAAGCCGGAAAGGAGATGTGTGATTCTCTCCTTCTTATATGCGAATTCCATGGAATATGCAACGATGCATTATATTTATGCGTCGATCATCAGATGTCAGGGTTCGAATTTTCCGCCCTCTTTCTGTACTCCCATTGCGTGCTTTCGTATATGGCTCCGGCCACGCAGGTATAAGTTTTTCATAATCACTGAATTATCGTTGCGTGTATCAATTACTCGTATTGTTCATACAAAGCTTTCATATACGAGGTGCACCAGAGACTCAAATACCACCGTATTTATTAGACGCGCGAGAAAAGACTTCTAGTTATCTTTAGTTTTAACAATACCAGAAGTACAAATCCGACCAAGTATACAACACCAGTGAACATCTTGTACGTAAGATATGGTGTCGCGACAGCACTATTTATGCCACTTGAAATGGAAGGACCAAACGCACTAGCGCAGTTGGAAAGTAGAAGGACGGTAAGACCGGTAGGGAATTTTTCCATGCCCGTAATTTGTGCGGTGATAGGAGACACTATAACCGTAGAGCGTCAGAAGATGATCATGTTTCTGACATGTTCTTGTTCACTTACATAGGGCAAAATAAGATGGGCAAAAAAAGCCATATACAACAGAAAAAGCGATCATGACTCCATATGTGGAAGCAAAAGTCCATATCAGCAAAGCTGAAAGCCCTGCCATCAGTACCCAGATAATATGAGCGTTCAGCCGACCAATGCGGTCGCCAAGAGATCTTTTCATGCGGTCAGTGCATCGCTCTTCTCGTATAATATAATTCTTACCCTACAGCAAGTCGACCGAGAAAGTTGCACGCGCACATAATAGCAATACACGTACTGCTTTGCGTGCTCGAATAACCATGATATGTGACGTATGCTACATGGAACTTCATTAGAAATTCGCTTCAGCTCATGAACATGTCAACACTTACAAGGGAAGAAGAAATACGGCACGAAAAAACCGGAGAGTGCGATCATCGACGCCACAACCCATAATACATAGTTGCTGTCTTTGAGAACTTCAAAATTGAAGACATCTCGTAGAGAGAATTTCTTCTCGTTTTTCTTCCTTCGTTGAGGATATTTTGGCTTGACAGTCAAGCAGGATATAACATCGCAGCCGAGACAAATGAATCCCAAAATTCGATAGCCCCATCCAATGCCGAGGCTGTTGTTGATTGGTGTCAGAATAAACGGCAGCACAAGGCCGCCAATACCTGACCCACCAGAAGCGAGGCCCATAGCCAGACCACGTCGCTTATTAAACCATTGAGGAGTGACACCCATGGCAGTCTGACATCGACGTGTTAATAACCATCTACGACATTGGAGGGGCTATAACACTTACGACAAATAAAAATGATGCGCCCACACCGAAAAGAACGCCCTGTGTGAGGTACAGGTGCCATATCTGTATCAAGTCCAATATAAGGTAAGGAGTGGTCTTTGTCTTACATATGCTTCCTACTTACTTGGTTAGCAAAACCAGCCATTTCAAGGCCAAGGCACATTAACAATGCACCCGTCACCAGTACAAAGCGATGACCAAACCGAGCTGTCAAAATCTGGACAAAAGGGCTAGCGAGATTGACAAGCATCTCCATAATGATACCGGCGAAACTCAGTTGTACTTGGACATCGGCAACATTGTTGAACACGTTTTGCTCAAAGTAGTCCGACATGATACCTTTGGAACAGCATTAAAACATTACTGCATACCTTAAACCCAGTTTATACAGGTCCCGCAAAGGACTTACCCCTATAATATCACGTTAGTCCATCCTGATCTCTTCTCTGACCAACTTGCCCAAAAGGATCTTAAATCACCATAGCATGACGGCTGGTGCCAGATAACATGGGCTTCCTCGCAACAAATTTGGAATAAAACCGAATAATTTACCAAACCGAAGCAACACCAAAAGCAGTAAATTGAGCTAGGAAGGCACCAGCGACACAGAACCAGCCATAGCCACCGTCCTCCAAGTACGCATCATCTCCGAGATTCTCAGCTTTCGTTGTTTGGCTGTTGATCGAATGCTGCTTGGAGTGGTCTATTCACAGCCGTCAATGAGAGATACCGCAGCAGTATATCAATCTTACATAAATCGAGCTCGTGACCACCAATGCTCTGATGCGCTTCTAGGATCAGATCCGGATTGTTTGCTTCGAGCTCATGTTCTGTCTCTGCATTCGAATGGACTGACGGCGGTTTGCCCTTTTGTTCCATAGATCAAAAGTAGAGTAAATGAAAGAAAAGAAGAGAAAAAGAGAAGAGAAAATGGACGCTGAGTTGGCGCAATTTTTTTTTGAAACAATTTTGTGTCTCTTCGAATCATCCAAAAGCATTCAGGGCCCCAATCTCCGTTCAAATAGCCTCTATATTTCCCAGGAACTAGAATTATCGTCTATGTGATGTAAATGTGCAGATTCATAATCCATAATTTATAGTAGAGAGCTATTTGATCCCATATTATATAGGAAGTCTTAGCAGTACATAGACAGATCTCGACATTCTACTACATGGGGACACTATTCTTTCCGGAGCTTTTCGGGTTTGTAACATGGTGTAAACCTTATTGGTAACAACGATCAAGCTGAGTGGTTGCACAGCCCACGCGTGGGCAGAATGGAGGAAATTTTTGGTTATCTATCACATTACTAACAAACTTGTGCAAACAATTGCGGGGCAAAAATGAAGTAGATTGATGGAGTCTAACTATATACTTAGCATAAAAGTTCCTATATGCAATTATTTTCATATTTGTGATTTGCGTAACCCGAAACATTCATGCATCGAAATCACTGCATGCAAGATAACGCGAGGTGGCCAAAAAAATGAATATATAGGATGCGTAGTGTTATATTTAACACAAAGAATGTACATGATATAAAAAATGAGAAAATGACGAAAGATATAAAAGGGCCACTTGAAATGAGGATGT
This sequence comes from Syncephalastrum monosporum B8922, assembly GCA_000697355.1. Lineage (NCBI taxonomy): Eukaryota > Fungi > Mucoromycota > Mucoromycetes > Mucorales > Syncephalastraceae > Syncephalastrum > Syncephalastrum monosporum. The sequence goes on from JNEN01001260.1 coordinate 82,629, forward strand.
CGAAGATATGTGGTTAAGTGCGTAGTATGCACGACTAGATCTTTGTGAATACGCCCTTGGTCATTTTAAACTTGAGCAAGCAAAGCAAAGCACCGCCAACGAGATAAGTAGCACCGGCAAAGATCTTGTAGAAAAAGTAGACGTCGATGCTCTCAAGGCTGTCACCGATGGCGCTTGCAATAGTGGGCCCGAAAACAGAAATAACGTTACCCAATAGAAGTATAGAAAGAGCAGTAGGGAAGCGGTTCAGTCCGACGATCGTGCAGGAAATTGGTGTCACTATTTTGCGAGACAAAAGTCGTGTCAATGAGGAAAATCGGATCTGCAAGGGTTATACACTTACTGAACACGAGGCACGAGGAGCAAGACAGGCCAAAAAGAACGCTGAAGCCCATCAGCATGTTATATGTGTCAGCAAATGTCCAGAAAGCCAAACAAGTAACGCCGCACATGAACGTGAGGAAGATACTTGTATTCAGTCGACCGATCCGGTCCCCAACAAATCTAGAAAGGTTTCGTCAATGCTCGGCATGGAACGATAAAGGAGAATATGGTATATCGGATGCACTTACCCCATACATAGTCTCCCGATGCAAGAGGATGCTGAAAGAACCGACATGAAGGCAGAACCGTCCTTACTTTGCATTCCAAGATACGTGGCGTAAGCTGAAATATTAGAAGGTATTAGTTGACATGCTATCTTCTCAGGCCATAATTATGTACTAACAGGGCAAGAAGAAGAAAGGGATATAGAATCCCCACATGCTTATAATAAAAGCAAAAAGGTAGATGACATAGTTGGTGTTCTTGAGGATACCCAAGTCAAACAGCTCTCGAATCGTCTTGCGTTCTCCAGGGCTGCTTTTGGCGGATTTACGCTCCTTAACGAGTATGCACGTTATGGCGTTGATACCGAAAACGATGAATCCGAGAATACGATAGTTCCTTATTTAAGAATGCCGTTAGCAAATGTCCACAGAGTCATGATCGCTTGACGTACCATTGGATGCCGAGGTTATTGTTCAGCTTGTCGATAATGAATGGCATGACTAAACCACCTGTGCCGACGCCGCTGGAAATAATACCTTGGCTGAGAGCACGCTTCCGGTTGAACCATTGGGGTGCAATACCCATCGCCATCTATAGTAAATTGTATTCAGTGTCACGGAACGAGCCCATTGTATGAAAAGATACGTACAACATACATGAACGAAGCGCCCACACCAAATAGAACACCTTGCGTCAAATAAAGATGCCATATCTTGTTGGTGGTTAGTCATAATGGCATAATCAATAGTGATGCAATATACATACCTGTGTGCTTAAGCTAGCAAGCTCTAAACCCAGTGTGGCAATGACCGATCCAAATATCATGACTGCCGTCAAGCCAAATTTGCTAACCAAAATTTGGAAAAACGGGCCCATCGTGACACTTCCAAGCTCCATAATTGTGCCTGCAAAACTGAGCTGTGTCTGCGCCTCGCTTCCAAACATATTACGCTGGAAGTAGTCCTGCAGGATACCCCTATTGAGGCGATGAGTGAGTTTTGACTGTGATTGCTTCTAAGTGCTTCGAAGTGGCTTGTGCATATCTGGGAGGAAAGACGTACCAAGAAAACATGATACCAAACAAAGCAAATTGGCTTAAGAATGCGCCGAGCAGGACGAGCCATCCATAACCACCTTCAGGCGCGTCTTCACCATCCGGATCATACATGAAATCAACTTCCTGTGTCTTCTCATCTGGTATAAATTAAGTCTTCAGTCATTTCTTCCTGTTCAATGCCAGTATAAATTTATTTTTACCATCATCGAAGTCTTCGCCGAGATAGTCCACCTGAACGCCCTTTTCTGTCGCGGCTTGGGATATATGGTCATCCTCCAGACGGATGGTGCCTTCTGCCAGCTCTTCTTCCCGCACAATGTTGTTAAATTGAATCTCACTCACGCCTTCGGATAGCAGCGTCGTCATTTTTCTTGTGTTTGATGGGATCGACGTAAATGGGATGTTTTCAGATAATCCGGCTTTATAAATACGACTGAAGTTAGAAAATCGATTGGTGCAGCGTCCTTGCTTTATAGAGCGAGGGCCGGCGCCATTCTTGCTTTATAGGGCTCTATAGCGGAAGTGACCCACTCATTCTCGGGGGGATCATGGGGGGTGGAACAGTAGTTGTTTATCAGTTGGACAAATTTCCATGGGAAATGCGTGGAAAGCACTATGAAATTTGTTTGTGGTGTAAGAGTCAATTTTTTTTCGCGCAAGTGGAGGGGTTTATGGCAATCATATCTTCAAGAAGATTATGCACACACGCCAAAAAAAGAAGGGAAAAAACCAGCTGGGAGCCACCCGGGGGGTCACCCGAAGTTGACTCGGAGCACCTAAAAAATGTTTTCTAGGCGCCGATCAGTTTCATATAGGTTTACTTGTATATCGTGTAAGTCACTTTACATATATCGATACGGTCCTCTCGGTTAATACTCGACATTTTTTATTTAAATTTTTCACGCGTTGTTTTCTAAAGTGCCTATGAAAACAATTTCGATAGAAGGCAATTACAAATTGCAGGAATACGATCAAACAAGCCATGAATTACACGAAATGGTATTTCCTTGTTGACGACCGCATTGGTGTAGATTTCCCCACATCTACGCTCTTCCATTCTTCTACCGAACGCGAACAAGGTTTGGAGATTATCCTGCGCCTTTCGGAAAACGGGTTTTACCTTAAGCCATTGATAGTATATATACGAAATAGGCTATACTGATGGCCTACTTTGGGGCACGACGCCGAGCATGATGGATAAAGACAGCATTGCTGGAAAACGCTTACTTATTCACACTTCCGGGCAAGCAAATACATAGGGGTAGATTAGCACAAATACAGCGATATTCTAGATGAGCTACATATTGAGCGAAAAATTTAGGACAAGTGTGCTGGTTTGTGTTTGCTACCACACACATGAGAATTCTGTCCATGTGAAACGCTGCTATCGCTGGTATTTGTTTAGTGCATGAATTGTTGCAGTAACATGCTCAAATGAGAATGATCCTGTTAGCAAGAAGTTCTGTAAACGGCATGCTACAGCTTTCTTCACCTAGTTCAGTGCTAATCAGATAGGGAAAGATGCATTATAGTCGTGTAAAAAAAGAACCGACCTCTGTACTCTTGTCTCTCACGGAGACATGTACCACCTAGTAAAGTGTTAGACAGTCATGAATGGTGCGATCCACCCTTGAGTACATATTTATTTCCGTATCCAGCTTTGCATATGAGCTTTTTGGGAATACCTGTGATCGCCGACTTAAAACGATCGGGTTATTTGGGGGAATGGAGAGGGAAGAGTTTCTTTTTATTGTGAGACGCTTCATGCTAAAATTATACACAAAACAATGTAGAGAAAACGAATACGACGTCGTCTATGGACTTTCTGTGTACTGTGACATAAGTAAGCCCAGGAGAGCCCAGTATTAAGTTGTAAATAGTACGCGCATTATAGAGTAAGTGGTGAGGAAAGGGAGGGGGTATTTGAACTTCACTGCTGTTGCAATTGCTGTTCCTGCTGCTGAAGATAGGGCTCTTGTCCCTCAGGCACATGTGACACAGCAGGCGAGCTGGGCATCGAGTTGCGATTGATCGATTGTCGGCTGCTGGAGGTGTCCCCGCGCTGCAAACGGCTCTGGAGACTACCACTGCGATCCAGTTCTGTTCCTGTGATTGATTGGGCGCCGGCTGACTGTGGCGTAGTTGTATGCGCTGAGATCACTGAACCCGTATCATTTTCTAGGTTCATTTGTGACTGTGACCACTGTGGAAGACTCAGTGGTTCGTGCTGGTTTGTAATACGACTAACATAGACAACGGGCCTAAAATCGCGTTCAACTACGCATGAGCTACGGTGCAACCTTTTGCCTATCTTGACACTTACAAAGTCTTGTCCATATAGGCCGCCAGCGCCGCAGTACGTTGTTTATCGCCGAAACGGGTGCGTGGGAATTGATTACTGTGGACGACCACAACAGTATCCACAAGGCAGGAATGGTTGTCCAAAATAGCACTAACCACCAGGGGCACGGCCGAGAGTGCTTGCTCTGTTGATTTAATTGCCACCACGGCCACGATTTCTTTGTGGGCCTGGAATACAATACTGTATGGGAAATATATGAGTCTCGTGCAAGAGTCAATCGTGATATGGTATAAGCTTACCATCCTCCGCCAACAATCCCAGGGTGACAGCGCTCCACGCTAAGTTCAATATCAAACGGAAAGTGGATGAGGCCATCGCGTTCAATGATCTCGGATTTGGAGCCCAGTACAAACAAGCACTGGCCTTCCTCCACCATGGGCTGCGCTGAACCATCCACGCGTCTCTGCACATTCCAGAGGAAGCCAAGATCGCCTGTACGCATATATTTGATGCGCGGATCGGCGCCAGGTAGTGTTGCCTCGAATTTGGCGTTGTGTGCACTCTCACTCAAGCCATGGAACGACCTCACATTGCAGTCTGAAGCAATCCAGATCTCACCAATGATGTTGCTTGGGCAGACGCTTCGTGTTTCAGGGTTGACAATAGCCACCATGGTGTTGCTGGGCACAATGCCCGAATCGTGCAGAGTCAGACCGTAAGCTTCATCCTCATAAGGCAAGGGCCGAACGATGCCGTGTCGCAACCATCCCACATCCACCAAGAGTGAAATAGGTTCGATTAGCATGTAAGAGCGAGTAGTGGCCATCGGGTTCGCGACATGACTGTATACAGTATTGATAGCCGCAGGATCCAATCGATTGGGCGCAAAGAATCGTGCAATATGTTGATCTAGTAACAAATAAGTTTAACTATGAGACACGTCTATGTAGTAGTACTCCGGTTTGTTGTACTTACACAAAATGGGTTTGGGCCGTTCTTCTGTAACAAGCATCATGTTCTGGACATTTTGTAAAACAAAAGTGCGATGCTCAGCAGGCGTAATTCTGTTCATTGCGTACTGCAAAAGTGGATGCGTCACGCATACATCTTTGGCTAAAGACAAGGTTCAGCTGTTCTGATTTTTACCTAGCGAGCTTCGAATAAGTTTACCTTTGTAGCGCTGCAGAAGTTCAAAGAATGTGGCAGGTGCCGTGTAGAAGTCGGATGTGGATAGCAGGATTGTAGGCGCACCTGAAACACGTGTAAGAGGAGGTATGGCACTATTTTTAGAAATCAAGCCTATCACTTACCGACATAGACACCACACATGGCATAATGCAGTAGACTCAAACCTTGGTAGGCCCCGAGACCAGTACCAACGATGGCGCGCAATGATTTCATCTGACATGTCACTTTTTGTGCACGGCATTGCGCCAAGATGGTCTCGTGGCCAATAGAAACGTACGAGTGATGACCGTCCAGTGCCTTGTGTACCGTTACTAGGGCGGGTAAGTTTTCCCCGGTAGAAGACCACTCGGGCTTGATAAAAAGCCCGCTTTCCTTGCCCAACATCTTGGTCGTCTTGGACGCCTTGTTAATGTTTGTAAACTCTGGCAACTTGAGTGACTTCTTCGTCTTGGGGTCTCGGTGGGTGCTGAGCACTTGGCGCAGATGAGGCTGCACATGCTTATTCTTGAGCACATCCTCCGACTCGGAGTTGACGACAATGTATGTCACATCCAGATCAAGAGCAGCAGAGACCAAAGAATTCACGTCTTCTTTGATGCGTTGAGGCGGCTGGAGCGCATCTGGTGGCTCAAACGGTATGGGGATGACACCGAGCGTGAGACAGCCGTAGATGGCTTGAATCCATTCGATGCCAAATGGAACGACCACCAAAGCCATTCTTCCACGCTTGAAGCCTCGCTTCATCAAGTAATTGGCCACCATGGCAATCTTGCTGTTGATCTTGCGCCACGTGTAGGGCTTCGTGCTGGGCGGACCACCGCTGTTCAGCTGCGTGACTGCAACGAAGCCAGTTTCTTCGGGATAGAGACGTGTGCGCCATAAAAGCACATCGATGATGTTGCTAAACTTGGACAGATCGAAGTCTGTGCGTTCATCAACTACCTCGCGCACGGTCTCCATGCCTGTGTGCTGCTGTTGAGGTCGAGGCATGATTTGCCCCGTGCGAATAGCTCTGTCGTATGCCATGCCCGACTGCCAGATATTGTGGTTAGGGTCGTCATTCATGACCAAGTTGAAGATGGTGCGATCCACGTCCATCTTGATATGACGAATGTTCAGCTGGCCAGTCATAAAAGCGCGCTTGACCATGAGGGTATGGATTCGGCGGCGATCGTGTTTCGCTTCGCGGGGTAAGGTATTCGGAGCTACCACTACCACGCCATAGACACGCAAACCATGATGAGCGAGCATCACGTCCACAATGGTCGTTGATATCTTGGCTAACTCGGATCGGGCAACACTCGATTCGTACACGACTACTGGCAAATGCTGATCGTTGACAGCGATTTCAAAAATAGCACTATCAAACGTTGTCAATACAAAAGGTGGGGCGGTCCCAACATTATGTCTCATACCAGTGATCGATGCGCGCTTGCTTGTTTAGGGTCTCCGTCAAGTCTGCCGCAAAGTGGGCTTCTTCCAAGCCAAATGTTTCGCCCAGACGCTGCTGGCGTATGCGATCTTCATAGGTGCCAAGGACAACAAGACGCCCACCGATGAGAGTACCGACCAAACCAGTCCGGAGGAATTCTTGATCATACACCTCGGGGTGCATAGTATCTGCAGGAACCACAATGGATCGGGCATGGAAGATAGCCTCGGTGTGCTTTGGAAGAGCCCAGAATCCGCCAGACAGGGAAGGTGCGTCAATCCAGACTTCGCCGATGGTATCTGAGGGGCACAGCATGCCGGTTTCGGGATCCACAATGGCCACCGTGGCTTATTCCAGGTTATTAGTCACTTAGAGCACTAAAAGGTTCGCAAACTTACCCTCAGGCATGACGAAACCAAAGGCGCCTACGCGAATGCGGCCCGGTTCAGCGGTTAGGTTGGCCTGTTTGGACTCTTCTCCCGTAGCGAGGACGACAACCTTGTTCAGTCGCAGGCTCTCTGCATCAAGCAGACACTCCCACGTGTCTCTGGAGCCTCCTGTGGCCAGGACAGAATGGGTCTGTTCCTGTCCATCTTCAAACACTTTCTCCTCCTCAAGACGCACCGGGCCCAGGTGATCACGGAAGCTCATGATCATACCACCATGCTCAGGGAGAGATGCCACAGGGCAAACTGTTTGCGTGGGGTTGGGGTTCTTCAAGGGCTCCAACAGATACTTTGCAATAAAGTCGTTCAAAGCGGGATTCACCACCACAGTGTCCAGCATAAGGAAGCGCAAAGAGGAGAAGTCGGGGATGACTTTTTTGCTTTGGTTGTGCACCTCCTTCGTGTGCGCCTGGTAATACTGCGTAATCGACTTGAGCGCACTGTATTCACCGAGTGTAATAGAAGCTAGACAGAAGACGGTAAGTTTTTGATCTAACCTAATTTCCTGTTCCTTGTACCTTGATATTTCGAGACGACGTAGATCCACACTGCGGGAGTGTCCACAATGCTCGAGCTAGCAAACACGGTATGACACCCAGAAAAGATCGACCAAAGGACAGAGAAGACCAAACCCATTTGCTGTCGGTGCTCCAGATAGGTCACCATGCAGTCACTTCCCCTCATCTTGTACTTGGGTGTCAGCTTGACCTCGCCATTTTCTGTTACAGTCGAGGACGTGTCTGTCATGGACGCCATGATCGCCGTGCACTCGGACATGATCGTCTTGTGGTTGACAGTCACGCCCTTGAGCTCACCATTGGGCGCCTTGGCATACTCGACATACGCCAAATCAAGCACGCGGATAGACGGGTATCCGCCGGACTTTTTAGGATACCATGAGCCAAAGTCGTTTGTCTTCCACCAGTCGATATTGGCCGGGAACTCGATATTGCGGGCCTGCATGTCGCGTGTGAGCGTTCGCAGATTGATGTCGGTGGTAAGGATGAGATAGGCGTTGGTGAGGTTCAAGATAAAGGACAGCTCAGCAAGCTCTTCAGCGGCATTAATGGGGACCGCCACCATGCCGGCCAAGAAACAGCCCAGCAAAGCGACGATGAACTCCAGTTGCTCGGATTTCCGGTAGATGAGTGCGACGCGGTCACCGGCGTGCAAACCCGATTTTTCGCGGATCACTTGAGCTACCTTTTCTGCACGGGCGTTGAGTTTCTCCCAGGTGTAACTTGCCGTCTCCTTGCCGCGCGCATCGACCACCGTAAATGCAGGAGATCGGCAGTGACTGCTCTTGGTAGCACGGTGTCGCAGAATCTCGGCTAGGTTAGAAAAGGTATTCATCTCCATTTGGTCCACCGAGTCCAGAACACGGAACGGGATCCCGCGAGCTTCCAAAGGAAGCAACTGCCGACCCGCCAAGTCCGCCATCATCATTTGCTCCATGGGGTCGTCCAGCGTGAGCTTGGGTTGTGGTGCAGGTTCGACGGCCTTGAAACTGGTAGCCATGTAGCTGTTACCATAGCGGCTGCGGCCTGTATTCGCGGAGGAGCGGCGCAGAAGAGGCATACGAGCCATGTTGTCCATCATGGCGAAATGACTCCCTGAGGCCCGGGTTGGGGTTGCTGACATAATTGAGGGTGCGCGGCCAGGGGGAGGGCGCCAATTATTCGTGCCTGCCATGGATGCGGTTTCTATTGTAATGGAATGCATTGAGTATATCACTGTCCTTATGTACCTCTTCAAAACTTACCCCAGTCGTCTGATGGCGCGGGCTGCATCTCCCCATTATAGCCATAGTTGGTGGCAGGTCTTGCGCTCGGAGGCTGCATAACGCTGTTGGCATCCGATCTGGACTCAAGCGACGAAGTGCGAGCATGGCCGCGTGGAGGTTGACCGTAAGAGGAAGGAGGGCCTGGCATAGGGCCTGCTGCGGGTGGGGGTGGATTGGGAGGGCCGGGACGGACATTGCCATACATGGGCCGAGGTGACATGGTATTCGGAGGACGGTACATGGGTCTGGGCGTGCCCTGCTGTGGCGGGCCCGGCGGCGGCATGGGCCTGCCATAAGGGCTATAGGCCGGACGAGGAGAGAAAGGTTGGTTGGCTGGAGGAGGAGGTCTATTGTACATGGGACGCGGCTGGCCTGGATAGGCACCATAGTTGTTGGGCGGCCACATGGTGTTTTGCTGATATTGGGGACGCGACATCGTGCGTGGGTCGTATTGCCAGTTGGGACGCGGAGAGGCTATACCTCCTGGGCCTTGCGAAGCGCCATACGGATTCCCGGGTGCCTGACCCATAGGAGCCCCACCCGCAGGGTTGCTTCCATACGGCTGCTGTGGTTGCTGTTGCTGCCATGACGGCGCTTGGTAAGGCGCGCCCCGGTCCGTCGGACTGGTCGGTCCAAGTTGAATCTGACTGCCTGAAGGCGATTGCAGACGCTGATGATTCTCTTCCATTAGAGACGCACCGCGATCTTCTCGAGGAGAATGCGTGGGTGATGGAAGAAAGTCGAGAAAGTCGACAGCGTCTGCGGCCGAGGGCTCCGGGTCGAGGTCAAGATCGCATTCCTCAGCCGGCGGATGGTCTCCATGGTCGTCAAGGGTGTCTTCCTGGGCGACGTCGTGTGGGACTGGAACGGGGGCGGCAGTAGAAGACGAGAAAGCATAATCGGGTTGACTTGCAGTCCTAGACGTAGATGTCACGGCGGTAGATTCGATCGGCGTGGCTGGTGTCGACGAGTATGCGTAGTCTTGCAGAAGTGAGGCTTTCTTCTTCTCATACCCTTTTTGGGTAATGTCACCTTCCTCGAGCTCGAGGTCAAGAAGTCGTAGCTGGTCAAGCAGCTCCGCGGGCAAGTCCTGGTTTATAGCTTCTGACGCCATGGCGAGTGGAAAGCTAAAAGATAGCGAGGGCTTTTGAGATGATAGGGAGGGATGTGCACGGTGGGTGGTGTCGTCGTGGTTATTATTGTTATTGCTATTGTTGTTGTCGTTGTGACAAAGAAGAGCAGCGGCAGCAGCGGCAGCAGCAATGAGCGGTCCCCTTCAAGGTTTTTGATAATCGAGCTAAATGCGGGTGTGGTTTTGCTCTTCCCAGGGTGAGAAGCCTCTCGGATCTTGTGAACAATGGAAAAGGGACGATGAGGAGGAAAACGAGGCTCAATTGCAATTGAACCTCATCCAGATCGACCAACTCCGCAAATGAACAAATGAACCTTTTTCTACTTTGCAAATCTTCATTTTCGGTATGACAATACTGTGCATCGATCATCGTGTGGTACTTAATAATAGCGACTGTTGTCGTCTTTGTTTTAATATTAAATTTGATACTCTGGCAAAAGAAAGAACACTCGTACAATGATTGTTCACTGTTTCTACAAAATATGAAGATCATTTATTTCTATTGCTGCTTGTATGAACCAAGACAAGTAAAAACAACCGACCGCGCGCTTCATGAGAAGTACAAGGCCAACAAACAGTATTTGGATGGGATTTTCCTTATGACAAAACCATTGAGATGCCCACCGAAGGTGTTTTATTGTTTGATGACTTATGACAGGCAGACAAGTTTATTGTACTCGTAAATAGCCTCTGCTAATTTTGCACCACTAGACTTGACTCTGTTATCAGCTGATGACATTAGAGAAGAAAGATAGTGGCTTGCTTATGCTGCCGTTGCGATGGATAGCTTTGCTTGAAATGACACATGCTTGAATATAATGGAAGCAAAGCGTTATACCTTTTCCGGACATCACCTCGTTTAATGTAATTCTTTGACTTCCGTTGTCCTTAGAAGGGAGACGCAGTAGTCTATGTATGCCATTTTGCTAGTTAGCTGGATGGCGAATACTTGGAGAGAAAGAAAGAGACTACCAGACACTGTGATACGACAGTCCCCGTAACAGAGCCTCTAATCTGTGTAGATAAGACGCCTATGCGAGCTAATCCCGTTGTGTCGTGTCCCCATTCACTTTAATCTCTGACGGTCGCTAGCATATAGTGTAAATAGTTCAAGGAGAGCGGCATGAAAGTAAATAACTTTTGGATTGCTTCCAGTTCAGAGGAAGAGCAGAAGCTTGTGTCTTGAAACAAGCTACACAGACATTTTGGCGCGAATCCCGTATTTTGATTGGACGAATTAAAGTTGGGCCACCAACGGAACTGGGTCTGGCTGCCCTTGAATATCTTTTTTTGTCAAATCAAACCAAGCAGAGAGACAGACAAGCTTAGCACAGAACAGAGCAAAGGAATCCTTCCATTCCCACATGAAGTCCACACGTCAGTTCACCAAGCGGCATCCTCAATCACCGCTCATGGCTACTGGTGCGAGTCCGACCTCTGTCTCGTCTGCCACTTCACCTGGCGCAGTGGCCAACGGCTTCTCTGCTGCAGCGGCTGCCCTGAATGGGCAAACGACGAGTGCAACGACGGGCGGGATGGTCGCCCCCTCCGCCCTGCACGCTAATCCGCTCGAATCATCTGTCACTGTCCAAAGCTCAACCGCTCCTTTGCACAAGCATCGCTCCAACATCTCTGCTGCTGCGTCCGATTTCCATCCAAAGGAGGAGGTAACTTGCCCATCTCTCAAACGAGGAGTTCAGTTGAGCTTATTACCTCGTGTACCTTTCCTAGCATACTCATTATGAGCCCATCACTTATCCACAGAACCAAGCTTCGTTGTATGGCTCTGGTGAGCAGGCTTATTCCCATCCTAGCCACGAACACCAGCATAACCAGCATAACCACCACCATCCTAATCATCAAGCTCACCTGCACCAACACAGCCATGGTCATAACCATGATCATAGCCACAGCCAAAGCCATAGTCATAGCCATAGCCATAGTCATGACCATCATAGTCATGACCACCACCATCACGACCATCATAACCATGACCATCATAACCATGACCACCACCATCACGACCACCACAGCCATCACCATAGTTATCCCGCGGTCTTCACCCCTCCACTTCCCTCCTGGTCCGAGATATTTGGCTCTTTGGCTCCCATGCAGAAAACCGTGTTTACTTGGTTCTCTGCCCATCTGTTGATCGGTTTATGCGTTTGGTGGGCCGGTACATCGCGTGATAGCCTGGGTATTATTAACTTGTATCGCGCTCATCCACAATGCTTACCTTGCCTTCCATCTCTTCTAGCGATTGTTGGCTTCTCCTACTTGGTCATGTACGATGCATTGGGAGTACTCAACATATTTGTGTCCGATATTGTCCGTACCCATCCCTCCTTCACCAGTTCCAACACAAAGCGGCCGTATGGGTATGTACACTTGTTACGTGAAATGGATAGACCTTTATCTGACGATCGGTGATTCAATCCTGGCTACTCTATTGCAGTGCTAGACGATATGAGGTTGTCTTTGCCATGGCTACCACTGTGTTCCTTCTTTTTGCCACGATGTACACCACAAAAGAATCCTTAGAACATCTGCTGCTCGAGGATGCGGAAGGCGACCATCACACCGAAGCGTGAGTATAGCTTTCTGACCTGGGCTAGAGATCCACTGACGCAATGATAGGGGATTGGGCTTTTTCGGCTTTATCATACTTTGCGTGGCAATGGGCTCGACCTTTTTGTCCAGCGTCAGTCTGAAAAATCACGAAAACCTGGTTCGCCGTAAGTAATCACCAAAAGCATGAAAGTATAAGAAGGCTTATTCTTCTCCAGACCTGCGGCGATCACCACCGACAGTCCATGGTTTCTCGTACAACGTCGTGAACCGCGCGCGTGGAAGTGCACTCAATATCGTGCTGTCTAACGTCTACTCGTTCTCCATCGTGGCGTGTGGCGCTTGTGTTCTCTTATTTCACATTCTGGGATTGGCCTCACCTTTCATGGATAAAGTCATGGCGTTTGGCGAATCGGCGGTGATGCTGTACCTGGCGTTACCGACCGCGACGGCGTTATCCAAGCTACTGCTCCAAACTACCCCTGATTTGGTGCGCACAGGTATCGAGAACCGTCTGAGTGAGGTAAGAAAATTGGACGGAGGACTGGAAAAGTGTGAGTAACTGTATACGACTATACGACTATACGGCATGGTGTAGATTCGTCAAGATCCAAACATCATTTCCATTGACCGTGTGCATTTCTGGCAAAACACGTACGGCAAGTGTGTCGGTACGCTAGAAGTCCAAATCCGGGCGGATGCGGACGAGCAGGCGACGTTACAACACATATATCAAAAATTAGAGGGCCTGACAAGCTCAGACGATGGACAGGATACTTATGTTCCTAGTGAGCTGACCGTCAGCATCCTAAAACAGTAGAACACAAAAGCATGAAGCTCATCTTTTAAAGTTTCGACATAATGCAAAAATACATTCGTTCTGCCTCTTCATGTGTACGACATCATATATCTCCTAGGAGATTTAAGACTGCGTATAATAGTAGCGTCAGCAGAATCAGCTCGCACAACGAGTGGTCTCCTACGCTCCAGTCGTATGTTTGAGAATGCTATAGGTCGGTTCCACCTGTCAGGAAGACAATTACGATTGTTATCGGCCCGAATAAGTATTTCGCGCGGTAAGAATTGCAGAATGCAAAAATATCATTGTCAGCTTATAATGCAGCCATTGGCATTTCTTTCCCCGTTCGCTCATCATTTGATTACATACAGCATATCATAACCTGCCATGGCCCAGAAACTACACCTTGCTTTGCTTGTCTGCGACACGCCTAAACCTGAAGTTCTCGAGAAGTATGGCGACTATCCGCGCATGTTTACAAGAATCTTTGAACAAGCTTCCAGGGATCGTAATGTCGAAATTACGTGGGAATACTTTGATGTTGTGCATAAACAAGAGTATCCCGACCTGCGCGATCTCGCTGATAACAAGACCTTTGATGCTGTTGTCATTACCGGCTCAGCTGCCTCAGCTTACAAGGACGATCCTTGGATTGTCAAGCTGGTAGAGTACGTTTGCATGCTGCGTTCTGACCCATACAAGGCCAATGTCCGTCTTGTCGGCATTTGCTTTGGTCACCAGATCATTGCGCGTGCCTGTGGAGGTCACTGTGAGAAGAACCCCAACGGCTGGGAGGTGCGTTACAAGAGATACGTGTGCCTGCTGCTGCTTCTGTCGCTCATACTTGTTACCCTTAGTTTGGTCTCGAGTCCGTTTACCTGACTGCACTCGGCAAGGAGTTTTTCCGGACAGAGAAGGGCTTTATCGTAAGTCATCATGACGTGGCGTGTGTACGACTCGCCGAGAACGTTCTGCGATTAAGCACGTAGTACCATAGAGAGTGCACCAAATACACCAGGACCACGTGAAGGAGCTCCCAGCAGGCTTCCACAGCCTGGCCACGACTGCACCGCATACTCCCATCCACGCTCTTGTTTCCGACGACAGCCAGTGCATTACGATCCAGGGCCATCCAGAGTACCGTCGCGATGCCGCACGCATCCTGCTCAGAGTGCGCCGTGATGCTGGGCTTGTACCTGAAGACTACGCCAACCTTCAGCTGGAAAAACTCGATCGGGAAAGCGACAGTGCTGACGACGATGTTTGGCTCGTAGGCAAGTTTGTTGATTTCATTCTTGGCCAGCTTCCCCTCCAGACCAAGGATCGGGTTTCACCTGATACCGGGGCGGCCCAGGGCCCCAACGTGCGTATTGGCAATGATTAGAACGATATATATATTATAAAATGTATCCTACGTGCCTTTCCGTCTGAAAATAAAGAAATCCGCCGCAACGCTAATGTCCGTGGACAGGTTAAAGAAAACATTGAAATTCCGTTTGCATAATGGTTCTGAACACTGCCGATAAAACTTAAGCTGTTGAACATCACAAAATTTGCCAATGAAATGAACGTGTCATGAAAGACCAAATACAAGGCCACTGCTGACCACAAGCACTATGGACACCACCGGTGAAAGTGGGCCTCCGGACGCTCCAGAAAGCTCACAGGACGTGACGAGCGTCTTTAGTTGCGTGAAGTCAAGAATCGTCGCGCTCTCCTGCAAGACATCACGCAGGATTCTGGACTCAATGTCAGCACAAAGAACGTTCGACGATGTCTTAACGTGCTGGCATCAACCCTCCAACCGCCAAGCAAAAGCCGTTCCTGACGGAGAAGCATAAGGAGAAACGTCTTGCCTTCGCGAAGAAGCACAACGCCTGGACCCTTGACGACTGGAAGACGGCCTCGTGGACCGACGAGGCCAGTTTCGAAAAAGGCAAGAAATCTGGTCAGGTTCGTGTCTGGCGTTCGAAGGACGAGGCCAACCTCAGCGAGTGTCTCGCACCCACGTTCAAGAGCGACAGGACGTCGGTGATGGTCTGGCGTGGAATCACCCGTGGTAAGAAGACAAAGCTCGGCATCTTCCAGAAGAAAGGTCGAGGCCTTCACAAAGTCTACCATAGATGCGTGGGGGTTCTTGTGAAGAGGCGGACTGGAACAAGCCCATTGAGAGCATGCCAGATCGCATCAATGCTGTCATTCAGGCGAAAGTGCACTCCCGCGGTGGTCTGCAGACTACCGCCTGTTAAAGCCTGAACAACTGTATACGGTGTGGAAGAGACGATTCGTACAAAGTTTGAAGGAATATGGCAAGTCTGAAGCCCTATCACGGAGGTTAATAACATTGAAAGTTATGACAATGTTGTTCAAACGCGAACCTACTCTTATGTTTCAGAGGGACCAAGTACGAGAAACACTTCTGGATCAAGCATTGGGCAACAAAGGCCCATATCATCCGAACGATGCCGACGAGCTTCATGCCGATCAAACACAAGCCGAGTCTTCAAACACCAATTATTCACGCACCGGTTCGTCGCACACCGATCAATTCACACCGCCCAATCTCATGTTTATGAAGCAACCGAGACAGATACCGCAGCAAGGTCCCTAACGGACTAATTGAGTTTGGAGGAGAAGCTGCACAAGATCGTATAACTCATCGGGGTATAACTTATTCGCGCGGCTACTGGTACTACGCAGCAGTTCTGCTAGACAGCGAGCAATCAGCGCAACGTGCGCTGGATGATATTCTCTCTTTGGGCCAAGAAAGCTGAACTCGCTGGTGCTGGTGTTGAGTATTAATTGTTGGTAGGTAGGCCGTGCTTGTGCAAAATACCAAGATAACCAAAGCAAGTATCCAACGCCCCGCACAGAGAAAAAGGCTTGCAAGTATTGCTCGTTGTCATGACAGCCTCATGATACAAAATCACCACCAGCAGCCACGTGTTTGGCTCTTCAAATCAATCGCCATCGCTGCATGAATTGGCACCACCTTTGAACATAATCGTCTTGTCATTTTGCTTTGATCTCATACAACCCAACAACCCTTGCTATAATCTCCTCACTACCATCATATCTCAGCTCATGATGATGACCACTATCCTTAGCAACGTCATGGCACTGACATTTCTTCCTCATATAATGCTCATAGTTAACTAGGCAATAAACTATGATTGATGTTCAATAAACCCACTGTGGACCATATAACCGAATGACCTTTCCTATGTCATTTTATATTATCCTCAACTTGTACAATGGCGCCAAACTGCATATACCTGATTCTGGCACATTGTTGGCATATTCTTTCAACAACCACTCGAGTATAAAAAGAAGACTATACTGTTGCCATTGTCGTCTGTCATTATGATGGTTGATGTTTGAAAGGTGTGGGCATGCACCAATCACTTGTATCATGTTGACATTGGGTTGGTAAGCTTTGTGCTGTAATTTCGCATAATATGCAACAAATGTTATGTTCCTGTTCGTTATGAAATTGCTGTATGGAGAGTACCATTCGAGTTTTATTGCTTGCACTGCCAAACCAACATTGTTTTGCGGGTTCATAAAATATATCATGCTCCTCCACTTCTGTATTTTTAAACGCAAAGAGGGGATCGTTGAGAAAAGGATCTCGGGCACAGCACTTTAAATTACAGTACATTGTATATAACAAACAGTGATTTGGGTTGCCAATGTCGGGGTTGAATAACGTCTTTCTCTCCACTCGTGTGTTTTATAGTCGACACGTACCCACAATAACAATGGCGACCGAGACCATCTCCGAAGACAAGTTTGAAGCTTTCTCAAAGTATGATTTCGATAATGACGAGGAGTACAAGGTAACGCATAGTCGCATATCCCCCGAGTCCGGATCTATTGAGCCCAAACACGCCTTTAGACTGGCTTGGCCACCATTTTAAAACGAGCGGGCGACGATGCCAGTGCAGAAACGGTTGAAAAAGCCAAGGTCTTTTATTTCAACAAGTAAGAAGAGTGCAGTACACATATACCCACTACATATGTATCGTATATGTATACGTATATATGTAAATGTAAATGTAAACGTATCCATAGGCTAACCTACCCGACAGGTTTATCCAGCCGCTGACTTTGGACGAGCTGCACGCATGGAAGGCGAGCAAGAGGGAACCGGAAGCGTGGAGCCAACGCCAGCCAGTCGCTGCTCCCGAGACTCCTACTCCGTCCCGGCCAAGCGACCAAGATGAAGACGGTAAAGAAGTAGGCCACCCCCCTCAATCTGTAAAATTTACCTTTCAAGAACTCGTCGAGATGATCGAATCGGGCCAAGAAATACCAGGTGCGCCTCTCCACGCTGATTCTGTTGCTAGCTACTCACTTCTAACGCCCTTCTAGGCATCCGTCAGATTCCCAACAAAATTAATGAAGGTCCTCCGAGCGAGGCGAAGATGCCAGCCCCTCGTAAGCCCTGGGAGCAACAACAGAAATAAAGCACTCTCCCCTTTGTTGAGTTAAATTGCATCGTGTCGCAAGGCGTGCTTTGTTGGGAACACCGCTCTGCATTGTTCTTGCATTCACCATATTTGTTTCCAATCCATTCTAGATCCATCTTTTGGTATATCGAACATGGAACAGCAAATAAAAACACAATGTATTTTTGGGAATTATACTAGGGGGTATCAATTGAATGTTCTATACAAATTATCCTTTGGGATCAGCACGCGAGCTCGCTCACATGAAAGAATGCAGTCGGGGCGGTAGTCGGTGTGTTAGGCACAGAACGTGAGTAAGCTTGTCGTGAGTAAGAACGACGAGGCATTGAAATTGAGCCAGGCTTGGTGGTCGCTAGTCGTTTGCGCTTGCTGAGCGAGGAAAACGGTGGATACTGGGTTGGCGCCGGTGGGGACGGATCTGCTGTTGTTTTAGGACATTCAAGGCCCAGGAGCCGACGAAAGTAGCGAGATAAAGAATCGATAGTAAGACCAGACGCGAATTCAAGTGCCAGTAAGGCAAGACGTATGGAAATGAAAGAGGATGTCAATGTGCTGGTGAATATGGCCAGCGAACCGAGCACAGCGAGCAACGTAGCCATGATGGGTGTCAAAACAACGCAGCTGATAGCGGATAGAATGGATGGCATGGTCGAGGCGGGTAAAAGATGGTAAAATTGGAGGAAGAGAACTACCGCCGTCGGCAATTTATATGCCAGTGAGAAAAAAAAAGATCGGTTTTGTATGGTGATAGGTGTATCACATGCAGAATCTTCTCGTTTTTGCTTGACGAAGTTGCCTTTTGCGACCATCTGTGACGCGAACCCGTGATCGGCTCGCCGCTGCCCCACATTACGCCCCGCGCAGCATCATCGCAGAGCTTACGTCAAGCGGGCTCAAGAAAGAATTACTGTGTAACATTGCTCGTTGAACCCCAAGCATTTTTCTTACCCGCAAGAAACATATGCATGCAGTTTCTCGGGATTTACTGTCTTGCTGTGCATATGGATTTGGGGATGCGAATGCGCGCTCTTTTTGGATTTACCTGAGGCTGTCTCTGTTTCCTTTTTTTCAGTGCCTTTCTGCTGCAACCCTGTCACCGCCCCCCGATTCTTCTCATAGCCTTTGACCTCGTTCTCCGCTCATGCAGGTAGATAGTCTAGGCAGGTACTTTCCCATTTGTATTTACATATTCTTACATATACACACACAAACTCTGGTACAATAGAACAGTGACAACACGGTTTCTATTGGTGACCTGTCACCTGCAGATGGCGAACACTATCTAAAAAATGACAGTCTCCATGGTAAATAATCCCATTCACCGCCGCCCGATCATGGTGGCCGCTCATTGGGCCTTGAAGCGCTTATCGCTGGATTTTTAGCTCCACCAGATTCAGCGGGCCTGGGCTTGGCACCACGGTCTTATTTGGATGGTGCGCCGCCGCACTAAATTATCCAGACGGCGATATGCAGTATTCCAACATTGGCGAATATGCTGGATCGAAAAACCAAGTGAATCCGAATATGCGATGAAAAGAGAGTTTCGCCCACCGGCATAGGATAGTAGAAGGAAGTAAAGGAGAGCTGGAAAAGAGCGAGGAGATCCCGTTGAACGGAGGAGATTCGCCAGCTGGCCTGCGAAGGGGTAAATAACAGGAATTCATTTCTGTTATATGTGCACCGGCTGTCTCATTGGCGATGACGAAGAGAAGCACGTTAAGCTATTGATAGGCTACGGTGAACTACGTAATGACCAGCCACAAGCAAAATCACTGTTGGAGCGTGCCTTCCAGACTTGGGCCAGTTGACAATCGGTACCATCTAGGGCATAGCGCCCGTTATGCAGCATCAGTTAAGGTTCAACAGGGGCTCCTGTGCATGTACCAGCGCACGACACGCTTCTTTCTCTTTTCCCTTTATTTTTTTTTTTTTTTTTACTTTTTGAATGAAAAAATTGTATAATAAAGGAAACGGAAAAGGGGTTTCGTCCTCGGCAAAAGGACGATGACGAGAAGATTTGGCGGCAGACTGTCACCCCAGATATGGCCATATCATCCGTCAAATGATGTATGTCCCTTTTCCTATTTGCTGTTCCTCTCACCAACAGTGAATGTGTATTAAGTGTGTTGATTTTTTTGCGGCATAGCCTTTTCGTGATGATGCTTCGGGCTGCATTTCCCGCGCAACAAGTGTCCAAAAAAAGAGGCTGGCTTGTCTATGTGTTGTATGTGTCTTGACACAATTCTCACCAATGATCTATGTGTCAAGAGCTGCCCCCCCCCCCAAACTCCCTTTCTTAATTCAGACATTCAGACATTCAGACATTCACGCATCACACATAACGCACACTATCCGCGCATAGTATTTACATCCATGCCTCACACACGGGCCTTCGTACGCTCATATCAACCCTTTTTTAAGCTTTCACGCCCCTTCACGCAGCCCCCAAGCACCCCCTCCCCCAAACCATCCAACCCCTTTGCACACACGCACACACATACGAGCGCTGCCGGGTGCTGCTGGTGCTCCTCTCTCCCAGGCAGGCGCTCCCTTCGCTCAGCCGAAATATTTAAACCTGTTTCTTTTCTGTCTGTCTTTTGTTTTCCCAAGAAGTGTCATCTTGTACTGTACCAGTAGTAGCCCATCTTACCCCCACTACCATTTTATAAACCTTTCATTCTTCCTCTATTACCCGCAACTGCCTGTACATTATACGCTTTTCTCTTATTTTACTGTTGCGTCATGACTGGTAAGCCGACCCGTTTTGCCGTTTTTTCTTTGGATCTATGGCATGCTGAATTTTTTTCGACTCTTCTTGTGCTCTTTGTTTGGCAGGTGCTATGGATATTAAGAACTTGTTGTGCCATCCTTGTGATCCAATCACCGTACATTCAGCACAACCACAACCGTCGCAGCAAGGAAAAGACAATCCAGCCTACTCTACGCCTTTTTTGCTGGCTTGCGACTCACAGCCTCTACAACAAAATCAGCAACAGCGCAAAATAACCCACACAATCCAACCCACTTGTTCCACGCAACAGGAGCATGAACCTTTCTACGCATCCTTGTGGAAGTATCGGCTTTCTAGTCCTACGAGCCCAATCAGTAACGACCACACATACCACCCGTATTACCCTCATCACCAGCAGACGTTACCGTCTTCACCCCCGGCACTCGTACGCAGTCGAACCACCAGCGATGCCTCTTCCACCTCCTCTTCATCAAGCCCAAAAGAAACCTCGTGGACGTATCCTCCGACTCCGAGAGACGATACAGACAATGGTCATACTTTTCTCTACGGTTCAAGCACAGCGTCTGGTGCGACCCCCGTCCCTTTCAGCACAACGAGCACAGCGAGCCACAACAGCATCAGCAGCAACAGCAGCGGTGGAACCCATATGAGTCGAGTGCGCTCCTGCTCCCGAAGGTCGCGTGCTTCTTCGTCAACGTCATCATGCGACGCACCTATCCAGACCCGCATGGCGTGGACACCGCACGAAGATGAACTGCTGCAGCAGGGTTATGACGAAGGCTTATCGTGGGCCATGATCTCGTCAACCTATCTGCCACATCGCTCGCGAGGCTGCTGTTGGGGCCGGTTTAAGACGCTCCAGAGCAAAAACTTGGTGGATCCCAAACGCCAGCACACGCGTCTTTTCCGCAAACCCTGGAGGGTAGTCGACAACAAGCCCCAGCAGTCTTAAAATTTTGCAATTGCAGCAGCTGGCGGTAATGCATGCAATTCATCCACACACGCCCCCCTTTCTCATCTCCTCTTCTGGTTACATATTTTTCATTGCCTTTTCCGTTCTTTTATCCTTTTTTACACTAGTTTATGCAGAATTGACACACTCTCTTGTATTTAATCGTTTTTCCCTTTTACTTACTATGCCAGGTGGCATTATTGCTTTCTACCTGTTCTCTCTTCTATGTTATCCCCTTCCTTCTATGCCTTATTACGCTTTTATTATCCCATTTACTTTTTCTCGCAGCAGCAGCTAATACCGTTTTTACATTCCCCTTTTCTCCTACATCGTATCTCCTCATCCCTGACAAAAACGTACGTGAGCGATTTCTCCTATGTCACGTACTCGCTGAACCCACCCTTTCTCCTTTTGCCTTTGCTCTATATGGCCATTTTATCGCTTTTTGGTCATGAGTTGACATTTGCGTCAGTCGCACATCCACCCGCCCCTTTCTCATACAATGATCAGCCAGATCCACTATAATTAACAAACAGATGCAGTAACATATATTATTATAATTATTTTTATTCGTTTTCTATTCAATAAACAGTGTGAAAGCATTTATTTTTGGACTGCATAATTTTGTGGCGTAACGTGCGTGGAGTAGGATACATACGTAAATGTATGCACATATGTAGGCAGTGGTATCAGAGAAGGCAGGTACTCGTTCTTATATCCCGTACATATCCCTTAACTTTCTCTTTTTTATGCCTCACTTCTTTTATTTTCACTCGAAGGTTTGAGTCTATCTATTCTCACATCTTCTATTATCATTGCAGCTCCGTTATGGTCTCGTCTACAGCGGTAATACGGTACGATAGTTGTACATCAAAGGAGTGAAATATTGAAGATCCAGTGCGTCAATAGATAAATATGAACATTAGGTATTGCAAAGCACTGCATGCTTTAGAGTCATGGAGGTAACAGAGCTGTGGACGAGGATGGATGTGATATTGATGGTGCTACAAGTAAGAGATCCCTCCTCCCCCTTTTACCTTTGTACTCAAGGGGCAGTCAACGCCCGAGAGGAGCAGCAGAAGCAGCAGCAGCAGCAGCAGCAGCAATAGTTGCTCGGGGCTTGGATAGAAACGCTGCTGTATGAAAGTCGGCTACGCAGAATCTGACTTTATATGTGATATAATAGTCTCAAACTGACTGCGCCCTCCCTGTGACTTGCAAATTTTAGCCGGTACTGCGCCGGACTGAGAAAGACAGACCAGCCTGCAGGATGAAATAATGAAGGACCAAGATGAATATAAAAGAGGCGACTCATCAGTGGCGTCGTCCGCATGGCAAAGATAATAGAATAGATTGGCTCAACAATGAAAAGGCGGATTTTCTGTGTTTTTATTTTGTGGAAAAAAAGGGAAAGCGTATGTGTATGATATGTGTATAGACGAGTTCAGCCAATTGTGTTTCGCGCCGCGCATAGACTTTGAATACTTGGCTGTCCGCGTGTCTCAGTATTCTTCCTCACTTTTCTCTTCTACTCTTCAAACATGAGCTCTGTCCACCTCCTCAGTTCCGACAACGAAACCTTCACTGTTGAAAAAGACGTCGCCGAGCGATCTGTTTTGATCAAGAACATGCTTGAAGGTGGATTTCTTTCTTTTTCTCTTTTTTTCTATTTTCTTCCAATGATGGCCGAAACGTCTCGGAATCAACCCAGTAAACACATTGACTAATTAATTCTGTTAAACACCGAGCAGACGTTGGTGAGAGTGATGCTCCCATTCCGCTTCCCAACGTGACGGCCAAGATCTTGCGAAAGGTAAAGTGGGACGAATGGTTGGGGGGAGGGTTTTTTTCCTAGAGACAGTACGTAACAACCTTTTGGCGGGGAAATTCAGGTCATCGAGTGGTGTGAGCAGCACAAGAACGACCCTGTCGTCCAAGACGAGCAGGAACGTCGCAACACTGACATCGATGAGTGGGACCAGAAGTACATGGAAGTCGACCAGGAAACCCTCTTTGACATCATCTTGGTAAGAAAACAATCAATAATCAGCATTAGTTACTCGTATCCTGCTTTTCGTGTTTATCACAGCCCTCGAGAGAATGGATCGACTGATTGGCCATTGATTAAACTAACAACGTTGTAGGCTGCCAACTACCTTGATATCAAGCCCCTTTTGGATGTCGGCTGCAAGACCGTTGCCAACATGATCAAGGGCAAGAGTGCCGAGGAGATCAGACGTACCTTCAACATCACCAACGACTTCACTCCCGAGGAGGAAGCTCAGATCAAGAAAGAGAACGTGAGTCTTCTCTTTCTCTTCCTTTGCTTGTCTTGTCTTTCTTTACTGACATGTATATCTTCTTTTTTTTTTTTTTTTTCTATACAGGAATGGGCCGAGGACCGATAAATCGCTTCTTGTAAACCCTATGTCATGATTCTAGTTCTGTTCAACAAAGGACTCACTTTTTTACCACTTGCTATACTTGACTTTTGGATCGAAACCATTAAAAATCCATACTGAAAAAAAAATAGGAAAAAAGGAAAGGTCTGTAAACCAAGCGTCTGGATGGCGAGTTCATTGTATAAGCTGGATGGAAGGAGATCAAGGCGTGGAGTGGGTGGCAATGTAACATATGTGAAATACGCGACACATTGTAAGAATAGATACTATACCATTCAAGGATAGGTGGAAAGGACAAGATGCGTAGTGGTCTTAACAAGCTTGTCAAGTGAAAACGAGGGTACCGGGAAATGTACGTAGATTACCATTAATGATGGCTATTGGGAACACTATCACTCGATGTCACTTTAAGCTTCCGAAAAAGAACACACGGACTGTGTCAATCAGGCACAGCTCATTTCTTGTAATCATTACTTGTGTAGCCTTCACCAAATTCTGCACAGGCATGGAACTAGGAACAATAAGCCATGGCCAGACTGCAACTCCTCTTTCTCTTTTCCCTCTCTTTACTCTCCTCTTCTCTTTTCCATTATCTTTTATCCTCTCTTTCTCTTCCTTCATTCTTCCCTTTACTTTGACGTATCGAGTCCGCCTGCCTGTCGGTGGGTGAAAACGGACATTTTTGACCAGTCGTTATGGAACTTAAGGTACTCGGATAAAAAGTGGGACTTCCCTTTCTTTTTACTAATAATAAGCTAGCAATATGAAATTCAGCAGTGGTCTAAAGGATGTGCAGCATTTGATAACCGTGATTACGATCTTGCCTTACGGACGTTCATGGTATGTTCATCTTTTAAGGCAGCAATATCAATATTGGCAGACTCACGGATGAAAAAAAATTTCTATCCAGCGCATCGGCGACAACGCGAAAATGCACTTCAATATTGGACTCATTTTCGGTACCATTAATGATCACCGACGCGCGGTAGGTAACCAATCACTGGTATCATTATACGGGATTAATCGTCTCCTCTTTACTTTCTCGTTTTCCAAACCATTGTATTCTTAGTTGGCCGCATTTAACAAAGCGTTGAGTCTGGACCCTTTCTATGCCGTGGCCAGTTTCCAGAAGGGTGTATCCCATTTTCTGATGGGCGACCTCGTGTCGGCCTGCGAAGATTTTGATCAAGCCCACCAGGTACGTACAAGCTTGATAAAAAGATGACCTACATATTGGAGTGGCTGACGCTATGAATGGATGACGTACAGAAACTTCGGGGGAATTCGATCATCAATTATCACCAATTAGGCCTTCCGTTTCGATTGTACGAGTGTGAGGTCCTCTTCAACCGTGGGATTTGCCAGCTGTACCTTGGCAAGATTGACGCAGGACTCACGGACCTCTATTTTGCACAAAAAAAGAAAATGTCGCGTGAGCATGTCGTGGTTGATCAGGCGGTACACGATAGGGGAAAAGGCTACTCTGTTTTCTCCATCCCCCCCGGTATCCTATATCGGCCACCCGAGTACAAGATCCATGGCCTTCTACATATTGATGAGGATGATTTTGTTGTGTCCTTTCAGGACGGAACCTATAGACGACGACTGCGCAACAATTCTTTCTTGTTGACCGCCGGACCTGGTGGAAGGAATGTGTCAGCTGCCACAAATCACCGACAAGAGGACCCTGTTACACAAGATATGGATGTCCACCATTCCCGCCACGAGCAAGATGATTCCGAATGGCCACAAGCCGCAACGACAGCGACCATGATCGCAGCGCAGCCTTACCGGCACTGTAAACAAGGGCATGAGCCTGCTTCGCCCCAAAGTATCGACAGTATGGACGACCCACTGCCCCCCATATACAAGAAGCCCGAAACACCGCCCATGTTTACCGATGAACATACATGGAAAGTCGCGCGCCACGGCCACACTTCGAATAGTGTTAGCATCCACAACAATAATAAGAATAGCAGCAAAACATCTATGGTAACTCCAACCTATGCAACAAACAACCCCAAGAATAGGAAGGTAGACAGTGGATGTCTTCCTTCACCTTCATATGACGAGGATGAAGACCCCAACGCGATGCAGAGCATGCTAGATACAGAGCTCGACCGGATCCTGGCTGCACTGACAACGAGTCAAAATACACCTGTGGGAGCCATTCCCAAACTTCACAACGGTGCTGCACCCGCAGCTGCTATGGCCGACGGGCGGGCACAAACGCCAGCGGAACGTGAAGAGAGGGCGGACGCCTCGGCATCAGCAGCAAAAGTAAAACCGAGCCTACCACATCAACACAATAACACGACTCTAAAAACAGCATACATCTCCAAGCTGAAACTCAAAGTGCATTTCCACGACACACGGGCCCTCTTGGTGCCAAGCACCATTACGTTTGCCGAACTCATGACTCGCATCCACGAAAAATTTGACGTGCCACTAAGCATCCCTCTGCGGTTACAGTACAAGGACGATGAGGAGCAGCGTGTTCTCATGATCGATCAAGACGACCTAATTATGGCGCGTCGTATTCATCGTCTACGCAACAAAAGCTCGATGGGAGACGAAAAGCTGGAGCTTTGGTGTGTCGCCTGACATGTTTTTTCCCTGTTCCTGTTTCTCTTTTTTTGTTGGTGCCACAGCTCTATTTTTTCTTTTTTCTTTTTTGCATTTTCCCTTTCTGAAAGGCGTTGTAAATAAAGCATATTTTTCTTCTTTTGTTGTATGAATTTAAATCGTCATAACAATGCTGTTTTAGTTTCTTACGTGATGTTTGTGCGCTTTGACCAACGACACCGCTTGCTGCTGCTATTCTTGGCAAGGTTCGGATGTCTCAGCCTTCCGACAGCGCAATTCCGTTGCCTCCCCCTTCGCACGTTCGCTGCAAACTTTTTATTTTTATTTTCGCAACTTGATCTAAATTAGGATCGAAACGCAACAGTCATGCTCTGTATGTCAATGTGATGCCAAGTATGTTTCGCCATTCTCTAGTTCTATGTATGATCACGACCGGGCGGGGCCCATAAAAAAGGTATAAAAGGCCCACGGGATAAACAGATGCCATTTCTCCACTACTATCACTACAATAAGCAATATTTACTATACAATGCTTTCCTCTTCTCTTCGCCTGTTTGCAACAGCATTGGTGCTCGTCCTCGTGGCCAGCCTGGCTCAAGCCGCTCCCCTTAAGCGCTCCATAAACATTCAAGTCAAGTCAGCCTCGTCCTTCTGCACCTATCTTCCAGCCAAACCCGGTCTGGAGATTGGCGGAACTGAAGGCTCTGCTGAACCCTTCTGCACTGATGCCTCGCTCGCGGGTAGCGCTGGTCATGCTATGCCATCAGGCTTTATCAAGACGGCCCATTACAAGAAGAGTTCGACGTACGCTCAGATCACTGGTACTATCAACCGCGCGGCCTACAAGCTCTCTGCATCGGATGGTGGTGGACAGTATGACAACCGCAACGAAGCTGCTACTTGCAACGGCTACAAATACTGGGTGAACCTCGTCGAGCCTGATATCGAGCGTTTTTGCATCCGCTGTTGCCAAAATTCCGCGGACTGTAACCTTGGCCGATCCGAGTATGGCTGTGAACGCGTCGTCCCTGGTGACTATAGCTAAATCAAGAATGATCCTGCGCATATACTGCATACGTACATACTTGCACGCTTACTAGGGCGAATCTGTTGTATATTTTCTCTCTCTCTCGCCATCAGCCTTTCTCCACTCCACCATTATCATTTTGTCATCTAAATATCTAACAATCTGTGAATAAATCCATCCCATTCCTTTCATGTAAAAAGAATGCTAGTATGACCACTGTTAGCTTCGTTTTGAATTCTTACTCATTCTCTGTGCTTTTTCTCACTATTTCCTACCACGTTACATCTTTTATAGTTATTTTTACTCTATCATGACTGCTGAAAACCTCGATTTCATTCTCATGCTAGGTCCAAGGACAAATAAGTGACCACACTTAGTCTATGGGGCAATATGACGTATACGATGCAAAATGATCAACGGGTGCAACTGTAGAGGGCGTATTACTCGGATAGGACAAGGCTGGTCCATAGATTATACTGCTAAAGTCGAGGAAAATCGACATTCTTTGACTACTGAGCAACAAGTGTGAGGATAGGATTGCATCATCTTCCCTATAATCAAAGTCACAGAGGTGTTTGTGTGCACCACAAAATCCCATTTTTTCTTTCTTTTTTAGCACTGTTCGCAAACTGAAAACACACAAAAAAAAACCAGGATAGCCGCGTTTGGTATCTCATTCCGGCTTTCGGATTTTCTCGGCACATTTGGAAAAGTGGAGAGTGATGTATATCGCCACTACTGCGTCGTGTGGTTGCATTCAAAATCATGAATCACGATTATGAACTGGGTTATACATCTCTGATACTGCAGTTGTGGCCGCGATTTCTTAGGATTACGCACCTCAATCCATTCTGAGCTGAATTTGGGCAAGTTTGGATCCGTCCCCATGCTTCGTGACGCGCGAAGCAACACTAAGTTTTTGGGTCCAAGGAAAAACATTCCTGCTGCTTTCACACGATAGTTCGTGTAACGTTACAAAAGATCGCCTTGCCTGCCGAAAAAGTTTCATCAAAAGCATATGCGATATGCTGCATAAAACATGGCATTTATCATCTACACTGGCGAAACTGGTCCCAACAAATCAGCTCAGTTGGCATGTAAAAATATATGTCAGTGGCGATCACCGCAACAGACTTATTTTATAGTCCCTGATTTAGCACATGTTGACGAACGGCGATCAGACTCAGCCGCCAAATATGCGGCTAGTGTAAACAAAGGTCCCTGTCCACGGACCTCACCTATGATATTCTCATCGTGATCACTCTCCGCGAGCTTTGCAGAGGGATATTGTATCACTATAGCCATAACTAAGAGGTGAGTCAGCCATAATTTATTCCTCACTGGTACCATAATCAAGTATCACTGTGTATAGATTACACGCGTATTTGAACAGTACTGAGACGGACGCGAAGGGATCGCACGCTTTTTTGGTAACCATATTGACTGACTGTGCGCATCATGTCTTCATTATTTTTACATGAAGTATTTGGTAGCGTATCCCTTTTTCTGATTGAGCACATTATAAAAGAATTAGTTGATAACCGGGTGACGGGAGTAATGCATTGTTATAGCCCCAATTTCTTGCTAAAATGAAGATGGACGCACACACAAACGAGAAATGTATAAGCTGGAATACTGTATATGTAAAGTAGAATCGCGTGTGTCAACAACACCTGGATATGGTACTTCACTACTGTCGTTTTCTCTCTGTCCACATTTGACTTGTACTAACTTCTACTGTCGGGCTTGCACGTAAAGTCGATAATCCTGTTGAGACAATAATTTCCGTACCAAGGGTTTCTCGCATCGATGCCTATATTATATCAAGCTATTATCACTCAATGAAGGACATCTGACTCTTGTCTCTGGCACTTAGATGTACCTAATATGCATGAAAGAAGTAAGAGCATAGTAGATCATAAGAAGGGTGACTCCGTGGCAGCTCTAAGCTCCAGAATGTTTTAAATTATGTGATCGATTCTGTCACAACCACGCTCAAAGACAAGTAGCATAGAACTTCAAGTGACCCGCCACAGTTAATAAACCTTTTCCTGCTGTATTATCCAATTTTCTTTTTAAAAATTTTCGTGGCGGCAACATTCAAGTCGATCCTAGCCATCATTTGCCATGGATCATATCCCAGCAAATAATGATAACCCGCTACGGATCAATGGCTACGCGAACGGTATAAATGATTGAGACGCACAAAGAAAGCTCAATGTAAGCAATGTGTGTTTAAAGCAAATCTTAGGAGCAAAGATGAGATATTCAGTCTTTTAGACACGGAAGCCAGATAATGCAAAGCATTGTTAAACGAACGAGAGAACGAAATCGTTGAACTTAAAGAGCACTTTTGGGCAACCCCAGCATCAAGTCGAAATAGCTACGGAAAGATAACAACTTCTACATTCGAGCGAGTGTTCCTCCATTACATGCAACTGATAAATTTTTCAGGTCAGTTTCAGTGTCAAAATGGGGAAGCGTGGCAGGAGAGTGTTCATCTTCGGCTAGGGAACAGTGATATAGCAAGTAGGAAGGGCAAGATATTCTCGGTCAGTTTCAGCAGAAAATGCACAGCTACAACAGGAGAACGACTGTCTTTGGAAGTAGTACAATATTCTACACAGCAAAGAATTGAATTCTCTACCACAAGTGTCGACGCAAGCGGACGAGCGCAGCAACACAACATAGCTCTTGCAGGAGAACAATAGAATCCTTCTGGGACAGGTTGAAGAGGCGTGAGACTTCACTCAATTAGCAGAGAATTACTTAACTGAGCTGAAAAATACAAAGCAAGTACTTTTCGATTCTGCTTTATCATCGAAAGGTAAAGAATACACATTAGATTTTGGTGGATAGTGTTGCCATTTG
Organism: Syncephalastrum monosporum B8922; assembly: GCA_000697355.1. NCBI lineage: Eukaryota > Fungi > Mucoromycota > Mucoromycetes > Mucorales > Syncephalastraceae > Syncephalastrum > Syncephalastrum monosporum. The sequence goes on from JNEN01001260.1 coordinate 112,947, forward strand.
ATGTGCAGAGGAAGCTGAGCTCAAAATTTATGAATGAATAGAAGTGCGCAGACGCGTCTCGAACAAATTCGCTGCTTGCTTCTTCAGACAAACACGACACGATCTCGATGGAGAACAACGATCAAGCCTACGCTGCTCTCCAGCAATACCTCCAGCAAACCCTGAACCCGGCCACCCAGAAGGAGGGTAAGTCTCTTCTTTGCTCTTCCTATCCTCTCTATCTAACGTACAAAAAAAAATAAAATAAAATAAAATAAAAAACCAACGACAGCCGAGCACCAGCTGGCCGCAGTCGAGGTTCAACAGGGTTTTGGATTGCTACTGCTACGTCTCGTTAGTGACGAAGCCGTGGATCCTACTCTTCGATTCGCTGGATCCGTCTACTTTAAGAACTATATCAAACGAAACTGGGTTCCTGTAGGTCACAATCACCCTCACTTGTCCATTCAGTCCATTGACAGCACGTCTTTATTTATGTCCAAAGGAAAACGAGAATGAAGACAAAATCGCGCCTCAGGATCGAATGACCATCAAGGCTCAAATTGTTCAGCTCATGATCAGCGTTCCTGACAAGATTCAGCTCCAAGTCAGCGATGCTTTGACCATCATGGCTGAGGAGGACTTCCCCGAAAACTGGGACAGCCTTTTGCAGGTATTCCCGATATTACTTGTGGGAGTAACACACCGTTAACTGGTGTTTACAGGATCTCATCAGCCGCTTGAGTCCTACTGACTACCGAGTTAACAACGGTATCCTTCAAGTCGCTCACTCGATTTTCAAAAGGTATTCCTGTGCACGCCAGGTGTGCTTTGCATGATTATATTCACTGTGTATTTTTTTTATCATAGATGGCGCTCTCACTTTGAGTCCAATTCGCTTATGTTGGAGATCAAATACGTTCTTGACCGGTTCTGTGAGCCCTACATGCAGCTCTTCCAGGTAAACAAAATAGGATACAGTGAATGAAATTTCTCAAACTTCCCTTCCAAAGATCACCGACAGACTGATCAACGAAAATGCTGCTAATGAGGGTGCTCTCAAGCAGCTCTCGGTCTCGCTGAACCTTTTGATTAAGATTTTCCATGACCTCAACTGCCAGGATCTCCCTGAGTTCTTTGAGGACAATATGCAGTTTTTCATGGAGCAGTTCCAGAAATACCTCATCTATGGTAATGTTCTCCTCGAAAGTCAGGTAAGACAAGGAAAAGGCCATATTCACGGCAGACATAACTCATATCTCGTCTTTTAGGATGAAGACGAGGCCGGCCCGCTCGAAAAAATCAAGACAAGCATATGTGAAGTCTTGGAGCTTTACACACAAAAGTACCTGGAAGATTTCCATATGCTAAACAATTTTGTGCCGATTGTCTTTGACTTGCTTGCCAGTCGGGGTCATGAGGCCAAGAATGACACTGTAAGTATCTCTCATCCATATTCCATCCACAATGCTCACTATGATTGTAGCTCGTCTGCAAAGGTTTATCGCTTTTGACATGTATGGTAAAGACGGAGAATGTGTCGGGCGCGCTTTTGGCTGGCGACACTCTGAAGAGCATGTGCGAGAAGATTGCGCTTCCCAACATTGCTATGCGCGGTAAATCATATATTATTCAAAATAAGGCAAATGTGTATTCATCGTGCATATCCACATAGAATCGGACGAAGAGCTCTTCGAAGACAACCCGATCGAATACATTCGCCGTGATTTGGAAGGCTCAGGTACAGCAGCTGATGACCAAAGAAGACACATTTTCTTATTCCACCTAGATACCGACACTCGCCGCCGTGCGGCTGCCGATTTCATCCGTGGTCTGATGGAGCGTCTGGAAGCTCAAGTGACAGAAATCATGTCGCAGTATATCCAGCATTATCTTCAGGTTCTTTTTTCCAGTTATACGACAAAGTGTTTTTACTAATCCACAATATATTGTAGCGATATGCTGCTAGCCCCCAGGATCATTGGAAGGACAAGAACACCGCCATTTTCTTGCTCGTAGCTATCGCTGCACGCTCGTCCACGGCTTCGGTAATTATACACTTTTGTCGCTTTATCGTATCGATTTTTTATATTCATAATTGTCGTGTGCATAGTATGGTGTGACCAAGACAAACTCGCTCGTTAACATTGTTGACTTCTTCTCGCAAAATGTTGTCATCGATCTGCAGAGTGGACCTAACGAAGGCAATCCTATCCTTAAGGTTGATGCTATCAAGTATCTGTACACGTTCCGCAGTCAGGTAATCCACTCAATTTGACATGACATATACGATGAGCCTAAATCATTACTATTATAACAGCTCAACAAAGAGCAACTCCTTTCTGTCTTTCCTTTGCTCGTCAAGCATCTGGAAAGCACCAACTACGTGGTTCACACGTACTCAGCTATTGCTATTGAGCGCGTTCTCTTTATTCGAGAGGGCAAGAGTATGCTGTAAGTGCAATATTCACACGTAGGAGGAAACTAGTTATTCATCAGAATCTGTAGGTTCACGTCAGGAGATGTCGCGCCTTATGCCGAGACACTTTTATCTCAGCTTTTCAAGCTTATCGAGGCAGGCCAAACACCAGAGAAGCTTTCTGAGAACGATTATCTTATGAAGAGTAAGTTCAGCTGATTCAGACAGTTGCAGCGGCTCATCAGTTATAAAGCGGTCATGCGAGTTATTATTACTTGCCGTCAAGATATGGTGACCTATGTGAATGTCATCATGGGCAAACTCACTAGCATACTTGGTGTTGTCAGTCAAAACCCGAGTAACCCGCGCTTCAATCACTATATCTTCGAGAGTATCGGTGCTCTTATTCGGTTAGTAGTATATACTTCAAGCGACTAGTTTTATTGATGTTGGTCTTTATTTTCGTGGTATAGTTTCATTTGCCCTATCTCTGAAGGAGCCGTCTCTGAATTTGAGAACCTGGTATTTGGTCCTTTCCAGGTCATTTTAGCACAGGATATCCAAGGTAAGTCAACGCAACTTCTACTATGCGCGATTAATGGTCCCTCGTAGAGTTCAAGCCGTATGTCTTTCAGCTCATGGCCCAACTTCTTGAGCAGCACAAGGGCCAAGATTTGTCAGACGCTTATACTTCTTTGCTGAACCCCATCCTCCAGCCCCAAGTCTGGGATCCTGGTAAGTGCATGTCACAGGGAAAGGACGGCCTGTTTACACATGGATGTTTTTGAACTAGCCAACACCCCGGCATTGGTGCGACTTGTGCAGGCGTATCTTTCTAAGGGCATCAACACGCTGTTGGCACAAAACAAACTGGAGCCTATCCTGGGTATCTTCCAGCAAAAACTCATCAACTCCCGTCACAATGACTTCTACGCCCTACAGCTCCTCAGCAGCATCACTAAATATGTTCCGTCGAATGTGTTGCTGAACTATCTTCCCGTTCTGTTGACGTCCGTCCTGACCCGGTTACAATCCAAGAAGAAGAATAACAGCATGGTCTTTGACAAGTTCACTCGCAGCTTTACGCAGTGGATCTGTCTTTTCTGCGTCTTGGACTCTCAAGGCGGTCCTGACAATCTTATCCGCGTATTTGACAATATTCAACCAGGGTAAGTGTCAACATCCTTCATCAGAAATTTGGCTTATACGCCCTTATGTAGACTGTTTGGCCAGATCATTACCCTGTTTGTTGTGCCAGACTTGAACGCGCTGCGTGAGCCTGTGGACTACAAGACCTGTAGTATCGGTATCGCACGTCTACTCACTCAAAGCCAACTTCTACTGGAAGGAGCGTATGCAACGCAGGTATGGCCCAAGGTATTCACTGGCCTGTTGGGGATGCTTGAGCTTCCCCCCAACACGAACGAGGACGGACCGGACGAGTTCTACCTGCTTGATTTGGAAGAAACGGGCTACCAAGCTACGTATGCGCGTCTGTTCACATCGAGCCCTGTGCGCGAGGACCCGACTGCATCATACCCTGCGTGCCAGGTTTACTTGGTGCAGCAACTTGTATCCATGCCACATGAAAAGCGCACCTTGGTACGTGTATCTAGACAAGCTCGCATGATGCTCTAATACCAGATTTAGGTGAAATCGCTTCTACCCCCCGAGGCAAATCAATTCCTGCCAAAGTACTTTGAGGCTGCAGGTGTGCCCATGGACAGGCTGTAACTCACTTTTTCGCATCATCACTTCACTCCCTTGTTATAAACATGTTCTCCCCTACCCACCCCACCCCACCCTACCCTACCCCAGATCAATGGAACACAGGACAACGTGATCCAGATGAATCCAGATTACAAACACGAACTCAATCCCCCCTTTTCTACTGTTTGTCGCAGTATTCATTCAATAAACGAAGCTAGCAGTGCTGTCAGGCACCACCCTCTACATATTCAATGCCCGCCGGGAAAAAAAAGGAATTAAAAAAAAAAGTTGGCCGCGAAGTTGACACTTTTGACATTCAGACCAGATTCAACATGGCAAGGGGAGCCAACAAACAGACGATCAAGTTCCAAAAGAAGAACTTGAAGCGGACGATTGAGCGTAGACGTCAGACGAGCAAAGTGAGAAAGCAGATCCTTGAACGAAAAGAGAAGCAGAGAGCAAAGCAGTACAAGGAGAAAGGTAAATCGCTGGGATCCGAGCGATCGAACGTACGATCTAACCCTGTTCCAGACGCGAAGGCCGAGAAACCAAAAGACGACACCAACGAGAATAGGTAATGCACAGTGTGATCGAGTGTAAAGCTGATCTGACCCGAGATCGTACGGTATTAGCTCGGATGCGCAAGTGCAGAATACGGCTGAGTACTTTTGCGACTTCAGCTTAAAAGCCGAAGAGCCCTTGGACTTGAGCGACGATGAAGTAAGAGCGCAGTATACGGCACTAGCGCCTCTTGAGACTCACGTATAACATGAATAGGAGGAGGATGTGAACGGCCTAGAGCAATTTACCGCGGTCGAAAACGATCAGGACGACGACGAGATGGAAGCGGATGAAGAAAGCGAAGAAGAGGACTACGACGACGATGAAGATGACGACGAGGATATGGAAGAGGACGATGAGGACGATGAGGACGAAGATGATATGGAGGAAGACGACACAGAGGATAGCGCCCAGGTCGTGACAAAAGAGATGGTGCAGCAGTGGGCCAAGGACGTGAAGAAAAAGTCTCCCGATGCTTGGAAGCAGCTTCTGCTCGCGTTACGCGGTGCAGCTCGATCAGAAGAGGAGACGGGAGTCGCTTACACGTACCGTCTGGACAATTACAAGCTTTCCTGCAAGGTCGCCAAGCTTGCGATTGAGTATGCATACCCCATCCTGAGTCAACACTTGATCACGTCCAAAAACCACAAGATCCCACAGAAGACAAAGTACTGGCCCAAGTTTGAGAAAGCTATCCATTTGTTTTTCAACAATACTGTGCGGTTCCTGCGTGACTTGGAGGATGAGTCGTTACTCGCCTTTGCCTTGACTGCTCTCGAGAAGTGTGCCATATATTTTGGCACTTTCACAAAGGCGTGCAATGCCTACTTGAAGGTAAGAAAATTCACCTGGCTCCAGCATGATAATCGGATCTATATTCATTGTTTGAAATAGGTTCTTCTTGATCGGTGGTCCGACAGCAGCTTGTCATCCGAAACGCGTCAGTTGTGTTATAGCGCTCTCCGTACCTTTGCCACGACTGCCCAGGATGCTGAGAAGAACGGTTATATGCCTCATGCGCTCAAGGGCGTGTACCTTGTGTTTGCCAAGAGATCCACCAAGATGTCCGAAACAACGTTGCCGCTGACGAAGGAAATGGCGGAGCAAGCGGCTGACCTGTATGCAGCTAATCTAACAGAGGGTCAGCGTCATGCACATGTCTATATCCAACAGCTGGCGAACCATTTGAAGGCAGCCAAGAAAGCACAGACAGTTGAAATGTTTAAAAAGGTTTATACATGGCAGTATGTGTGCTGCTTGGACTTTTGGGCCGGTGTCCTTGGCGTGACGTGCGATCCGTCACAGACAGGCGGTGCGTCTACCATGCAGGCTCTTGTACAGCCTCTCGTGGAGCTGGTTTTACACACTATCAAGTAAGCGGAGCAACCGATTTGGATATGTGAATAACCTTGGTTCTTTATTTTTTTTTTTCAGACTTAATCATGTTCAGAGCTTCCTGCCTCTACGCCTGCATCTTATCAAAACACTTATCGGCTTGGTGGATGCAACTGGTTTCTTTGTACCTCTTGCACCCTTGATCTTCGAATTCAACATCGACGGCCGACGAGGTCGCACTACTGACTCAGAAGAACTCCCGCCCTTTGACATGGATTTGCATTTGAAAACACCGCCCGCATATCAGCATACCAAAATATATCAAGTAAGAAGGAGTAATAAATTACGGTATGTGATTTACTGACATGTCCCTTCTTAGGATGCCGTTCTGACCGCATTCTTTGACAATCTCCTCGACTTTTATGCCTGTTTTGGCTTGTCCATTGCCTTCCCCGAGCTCGTCATCCCAGCGATCAGTCGAGTAAGTGGTGTGCTGCCTTGGCGTGATAGTATGTGAAACTCATGATATTCAATCTTAGCTTAAAGAGAGCCAAGGTCGGGTGAAGAACACAAAATTTGCTAAGCCCATGCGCATGCTGATCGAAAAGGTACAAATTCCTGCTGGATATCCAATCATTGCGATACTGAACCTATTTATTTAGTTGGAAGCTCACAAGAATTATATCGAACAAAAGCGAGCGAACGTCGAGTACAGTGCAACTAAACTAGAAGAAGTCAATGCATTTTTGCGCAATACGCCGTTTGAAAAGACACCCTTGGGTGGGTATCTTGTCAATAAACGATCGTAAGAGTTGTATTTTAGAGACAATTACATGACGCTGTGTTGCAAACGTACGCAAATTGTGAGCCCCGGTATGAAATGAGACGTGAATACAACCCCAACATCTAAGAATTCCCATCTGGAAACTCCGAGTCGTGCGCTTGATACTGTACAATGGATCTATTATATATTTTTTGGGATGTATTGAAGAAACAAAAACACAAACGAGCTTCTTTACACTTAAGCGGTCGCAGGTTCGGCCTTGTCTTGCTCAACCTTTTCTTTGCCACCCAAACTATGGCACGTACAAGACGATTCAGTTGAATATCATACACAACAGGGCGTGGAAAGTCGACTTACTGGTTGTAGTTGATATAACGGTAGCCCTGAACCAACTGAGCAACCTCGTTCGTTGCGTGACACGCAAAGAGAAGATAGTTCTTAGGCTGGACGGCAAGGGCAAAGCGCATGAACAGACCCGAGTAGACGCAGAGAGCTATGCAGAAAGGTTAAATAAGTGTTATATAAGAGCCAAGCAAGACAACATACCGGCAGTCATGTTGCCCGAAATGTAAGCGGGGTCCTTCTTCCAGTCAGCAATGGCAGCCAAAGGAATACCCCAGTTAGCAACCGGGCCCCAGAAATGCTATCGGAGAGGACAGTAATGAGCCTTTTGAATATATAAACAAACGAACATTATAACGAGATTGATTGACATACGGTGCTGTAAACGTGAAAATAAGGACAATGAGTACACATTCCATAGCATAACATAGATAGAGTTTCGTTACCTCATCAGGTAGTTTCTGAACTCCTTGGATGAGAGCTTTTGAATGAAGCGGTTGGCAACGGATCCTGAGGCCTGCGACATGTTGGGAAAGAACGGGAGTTTGGAGGGATGCTCGCCGCTGATGGGTATTTTTGTTTTTGGAAAGCCGATGCCGCGATTTTGCCCGGGCTGGATTATTATCCGTGCGATTTACTAGCATCATACTCGTCATCAAGAAGTACTACCTCCTTGATTGTCCGTATATGTCTCTCCAGTGATCGACTGCTGCCTTTACTTATACGTAAAAGTAAGGGCATGGCTTCCGACAGTTTCACTGCTCATGATATGACGTGTCAAGATGATACCATGTAGAAAAGAAAGCCATGTCCCAATTAAAGGGAGATGGATATTGCCGGTCGCATACATCAAAAAACCATAGACTTCACCTGCCCTGTCGCAAAAATAGATGCAGCTATGTCACGTGTAGCTGGGTACCAGCCATACTACAAATGTGGTAACAAATCTAGCACTTTGATAATGCCGCACATCCAGCCTCTGGCCGTAACCATAGTGTTTTGCTCCATTAAGCTATTTAGACTCTGGTAGCAGCACCACTGACACATCCTTTGCCCATGATCTTCTTGCTCCACAGAGAACTGTTAAGCTTATGCAGAAGTAATCTTTACTATCTCCTTAATGGAGATGACGGCAGCGCTGAAGAGAGCGAGTTTTAGTCATTCGCAAACGTCCTTTGAATGTGTGCATTTGACAAAGTTTCTCTATTCCTCATCTATACTTTAAAAAATGTGGTATAGTACACGCATAACATGCATTACCGATGTGCGTGGCAGAAAACTATGTGTGTGGCATTGTTCTCCTTCAATTTCTGCCACACATATTGTGGTTCCCTATCCTATATATCGAGCAGACATAGATAAGAGCGAGAGATAAGTATTTAGACAGAGATATTTTATGCATTAGAGTAGCTAGGCGACAGCAGCAGCCTTTCTAATCTCTGCTTGAGCTGAGAGATGGTTAATGACGATGGGGCGGTAGAATTCTAGATCAGGCACTTTAAGATCGACCACTTTGGCCGCGTCGTCCCAACGACGAAGTTGGACTTTTTGTTCGTAGAGTGGATCTTTTTCAAATTCAGCAACTTGTTCAGGAGTGAAAGGGCCGCCCTGAGAATGAACAATGGAAAAATGGCGTGTGTATTAGCGAGTCGAGTCTGGCAAGCACTTTTCCTCCACTTGATTATTGATTTGCTTACCTGATACTTTAGAGACAGTTTGCTTGCTCCGCTCAAACTTTCGTAGTAGCTCGCATCTTTCCCAGTTAGATAACGCTTGACCGGCACGTGTGACTCCACTAGCTGGGCCACCTTTTCCGAGAAGCCGAAATTTCGGAGGAGCTCAGCCCCAATGCGCTCATGCCCTTTCACGCCAACGCTGATCTTTTTCTTCGATTCTCCAGTCTCGTCACCTTCCACACTGTCTGCGTCGCAGAGCATTTGGTCGGCCGCGGTCGAGAACTGTCCAATGTCGTGCAAAAGTGCTGCCAACACCGTCTCGTCGTCCGCCTCTGATTGAAAGAACAAGTGATCAGAAATTCCATCGGCGTTCGTGATGCATGAAATAGAGAAATATTAGGAATAGATCTTACTGGCTTCGACAGCTTGGGCAGCCGCTTGGAGACTATGCTCCAGCTGAGAGATCTTTTCGCCAATGTATCCTTGTTTGCTGCCTTCGATAAGGACATTGAACACGACGTCGGCGGTCTTTTCCATATTGTAGTTGCTTGAGCACGAGTGTGCAAGTGAATGGGCGCGGAAGTGAGTGGGATAGAGCGAAAAAGGGTTCAAATCAGGGTTTACTTAAAGAAGAGGGCAACGGGCGGATCTAGCCAAAAGGAGTCAAAAAAGACTTGCAGGGCATCCGCGGATTGCGTGTTTGCATGCACACACGTGTCCCACTGTATCTGTGAATTTCAAGCTCCAGGTCTGGGACCCTACCCTATCCATCATTATTGGGAACGTCCGTTCCTCGGGATTCCTTGGGTCCAATAGCAGATCCCATGCAAACGCGTCTGTGGGCTCGTGTACACGCGTGTGGTCATCGTTCGTTACTCATAAACACGAGCGCGGACATAGCACATGAATATAAAAGGACCCCGCACTTGATCGTTCGCTGACCTAACACAACTAAGTATACCAAGTCACTGATCAACAATGGTTGTCACCCAGAATCAAGAACCCTACGTGCTGTCCGAGGCGCAGCTGCAAGCTTACGAGGATCAAGGTTTCTTGCTCATTGAAGACTTCTTCTCCCCTGAGGAACATGCCACGCTCAAGCAATACTGTGCTGAGTTCCAGAACTGGGGTAAAGAAAAAGGCAAATGGATGCAGTATTACGAGGTGAACACCGTGACCGGCGAGGAACAACTTTGCCGTACGGAGAACTTTTCGCCTTACCACGAGGGCATGGCCAACTACATCAACAGTGATCGCCTGCTGAATGTTCTCAAGAAGCTTCACGGTGAAGAATATGTCCTGTTCAAGGAGAAGGTCAACTACAAGCTTCCTGGCGGTGGAGGTACTGTATTGCAACCAAAGGCATGGCATATGCTCATAGTATTTTCGATTAGGATTCCCGGCCCATCAAGACTCTCCTGCTTTTACACAGTTTGGTCAAGTTTCCCATATGACCGTCATGTTCACGATTGATCCTACTACCAACGAAAATGGATGTCTCGAAGTCGTCCCTGGCTCGCACAAGAACTCTTATGAGAAGGGTATCCTACCTCAGGAAAAACACGACGGCTCTATTTCGCGTGACTGGTGCAAGGAGAATAACTGGATACCGGTTCACTGCAAAGAGGTATGGAATATGGAGCTGACAGGACGAGTTATTAAGACATAGATGTATCAATAGGGCTCCATTCTGATCTTTGGTGCTTACTTAGCCCATCGCTCAGGTGACAACCAAACAAACAAGTCGCGTGTGGCGGTGTACCTGACGTATAATGCGGCGCGCGAGGGGAACATGCGCGATACCTACTACAGTGACAAGCGCAAGCTTTTCCCGCCGTCTTATGAGCGTGAAGAGGGCAAGGATTACAGTAAGTACAGAGATACCGGAGCACTTCGGCGGGAAACTAAATGTGATGCATCCCCTAGGTGAAGGTGCTGTTATTTACAACCTAGCAACTCCCATCAAGTCGTAGATAGTTTCAGTGCGAAATACTCTTCGCTTTTTGGGAATTTTGAGCTGCATAGGATAAACTTTCAGTGTACTTATCATCGCGTCATTGGAGTCCGGATCCTGTGTTTCATGACATGGTGACGGTGTAACCGTGTCGTGGTCTACAGAAGCCTTCTACGTGCGTAGAATATCGAACCGCTATTTCGTTTGATTTCGCTGCACTTTCATTGACAATAATTCATCGGTATGTATGATGCTTGCTTATAATAGCTAATCACGTCTCCGTATTACCGAGGAACATAGATTTACCTTCATCGTAGCCTAGATAAACAGATTTCAACACAGTTTGCGCGTGTTTAAATCAGAAAATTACAGCCAATAGAGTAAAATACAATAACTTTATTACACGGGGCATGCAGGAATGGAAGGTGCCCTGAAAGAAGAACTCGATGTGACTGGTTACGGAAACGCTTTTTGTTCGTGTAAATCTAAAAATTTGGTATAAAAAACACAAAGAAATCGACCATTGTGGTTTTAACTGTCCATCAAACAAATCAGGGCCTGGGAGTTGGACGCCACCATGCCGAGTATCCGGCGTTTTGGTCGTCCGTTGGCACCGAGAACAATGTTCGTCATCCGCGGAAGCTCCATTGTACGTGCAAATTTTGGCTGCCATAAAAAGATAATAGTTGTATGAGAATCGGATGATCGTTCTACGTCTCCTCTCCTGACCGAAACAGATGGTCCTTCTCTCAGCTTCTATTTGATAATTTCTTACCTCGACGTGTACATTTTTATCCAGTGTCATGACGTTCATTTTACTATAGGCATAGGAGCCCAGGTCCAATGTTGCAACAGTCGAGTTTTCGTCTGTTATGGAATGGAAGAGTGAGCTGACTGCTTTTTTTCTCTACTTCGCGCTGCCTTACTGTCTTCAGCAGTGCCATAGACAAGGCCCAGACTATCTTGGTCAAAGAATTCCATATCATGGATGCGTATCTTGCTCAACTTAATTTGTACACCCTCGATAGTGTCAGCTCCGGACATCCGTACAAGTGTCACTAGAGAGAATCGGGGATGAGCTGAAGCTGTGTATCCTTCCCATTTGCATTGCTTACGTGTTTCGTCAACTGGGTCTCGTTTTGCAAAGGCATAAAATTGTATGTCTTCGTCTGGAGCACAGGCCACGACATCCCGTCCAAGAGCATCAATATTGTGTGGAGCAGCCTGAACGGGTATATCGATAGACTTCACCACAGTAGTGTTTTGTGTAACGATTGTGGCAGGCTGTGTCATGGTCCTCATGCAAGTGTCCTTAAGATTATAAAACGTCTGCCTCAGACTTGTCGCATTTTCTAATTAATGTTTTAGGGTAAATTTTACAGGCTATAGCTTCATAATAATATACCTGGATCATTTGATGGGCCGTCAAAGAAATGGAACAACCCGTCTGAAGCAAAGTAGTTGTTAAGATAGTCGATAATCGGCCACGGTGTCTTTGTGAATATCGGCTTTTCATTGTCCAAGTTAGGTTGATCCATTTCGGATCGTCCAGTTTCTTTCTTATCAGCGTATTTCTGAGTTGCTGAACAAGTTAAAGTTGAAGTGTTAATGACCTTGTCGTGTAACATCACACGCTTCCTTACTGTGGATGATCCAAAGGATGAACTCGTCAAATAATGTCGATGCTTTGGTGACCTCCGCGAGATACGAGTGGAGCTTTTTCGACAACATTTTTGCAGAGTGTATGGTTTGAAAGACCTCATCGATGTTGAGGAGACCAGTGTATTTTTGGATACTACATGAGAAAAGTGGGTTACTTTAAGACAGATTATGACAAATAATTAGGAGCTTACTGCATGCTGCACCCCTTCCAGTAATCAAGGTAGACCAATAGCCTATCACAAGCTGGTATAAGATACGCGCTTGCGATAGTACGGCATGTCATATAGCTATGGGCGGTCCGAGTTTGCCACATGCGCACTTGCTGTATGATGCATGCGTGAGTTGACTTGTCATTGGCTGTGTAAGGATGTACTTACTCGCTCGGACACTTTCTCAGAAAAGTATTCTTCGACTGCATCACACGGTCTACCTAGAGCCAGAAATCCAATCATCTCTAACTCTGGCATAGCCGTACCTTCGTCTGATTACGTATTAGACACACATATATATTTAACGACGACCAAGCATACCGTCATGGTTGATGATAGAGCTTGTTATCTTTTCTGCATTCTGGTTTGCCATAGTCAAGACGGTTCTGTGGTGCTGCTCAAGAAGCTTGAAACAATATGCCATGTAGTTCAGAAGATAGTTGATCTGCATCTGTGAGGCGGCTATATTGCATATCTCCTCCTTTCTGTTCTTCAAAACGGGGTTTGACAGAATTTTGAGACTGTAACTTGGCGCATTCTCCGATGAATAACGGAGAAGCACGCGCAAGATGTCTGCATTCGCGTCTGTGCTGACGCTAACGACGGATGGAGTCTATCGGGAAATATCAGGGAAGAAGACTATGATCGCTCTTGTGCAATATGCTATACCTCTTTGTGTGCTACTCGTGCCTCTGACTTGTGACCAGTACGCTGTCTTTTCGATTTGCTGGCCGTAGAGGCGTCGTCCATAGCACTCATGTGTCCGAGGTAGTATATTCCGTTAAAGCTAAAAGTGAGGTGAGCTACTGAGTCCATGTTCAGTTCCAACCTACCATACATGGACATTAGCATTTGTGTCTCCTACGAGAAGTAATAAGCGTTCTTTCAAGGGAGTGTCGTGCTTGCGAGGAAGGGGTTCCTTGGATGGCTTCGGGTTTAACTGAATGGGTCTGTCGAGCAAGTCAGAACGGCAGCATATTGAAACGAGATGACGTACGTTGTGGGGGCATCTGGAGGAACAGAAGTCAGGAGTGGCATGGCATTAATCACAGTTTCGATGTCGGGTAGATAGTTCTGTCGGACACGTCAAGAATAAGCATGAAAGATTATGACTACCAGCCAGTGCGAGTACTTTTTCGACGTCCGTTTGCGTGTCATAGCGTATCCATGCAAGACTTGTGATGGCATACTCAGTAGACTGATCTTGATCAGCCCTGTTCCCGGGTGGCGGGAAACACGTCGTGACCTGTGGTTCGAACGATCGCGTGTCGACCAAAAACACGCTGCCCCCTTTGGTAGCAAAAGCAAGCTCGTGTCCTACAACATTCGGTTTAGTGGATACTGTCAACTGCCAGTATCAGCTTTGCCTACCGCTTGGTTTCCATACGAGATCGGTGACATCGGTGCCGTCAGGTGAGTCCAACGTCCAGATCAAATGAATACCACAGCGGCACAGGGCGATCGTTTTGTGGTCGAATACAAGAGCAGCCAAATCATGTGTTGGGCACCAAGAAATACGTGAAGCAGGTCCATCCAGAATCTTTTCCGCAAATGAAGGGAATTCAGCTTCGTGAGGTTCCTCCATGGAGGGAGAAGCGAACAAGGTTGCACAAGACAAGAAAAGGAAGCAGGATGAAAAAGCTGAAAATTCAATAGGCACGTATACAGAATATGAATGATGCTCACACACATATGATTTGATTAATAAAAAAATGAGTAGTAACTTGAGTTTTACAGTCAAGGATTATAATACTACTTAGTACAAAGGTAACGAGGTCTATTGGCTTTTTACATGCAGGGTATAGAAGGTCTACTGATACCGCGAGTATCAACAAACATCAGATCATTGTGACCCATCAGACGGTGCGAGCGGACTTGAGTGACCGGCGATTGAATTTAAGCCTATGCTGACGCGCAGCCGTAGGCGAAGGCGCTCACTCACAGCCGCAACGCAATCGAAGTGTCATCCATGGACGAAGTGAAGCGAGTTCCACCGCTTGTAGCTGAAACAACATATCGACGATGTTCATCAAGATCAACCGCCCATTATCAACGCGGTTGAAGAACCGCAAGCCAACGACAACATGTGTTCCAGCAAACACCCGCAGTAGCCAATAGCAGGAACACAATCTACACGTTCCCCTCCGTACTGCAGTCGCCCGAAGCTCTTCAATTGCTGCGGATTACTCAATCGACACTCGACGCCCTGGCACCCGTTGCATCCATTGTCGATCCTTCGTTGCCGGATGCTCACTTTACTCAGCTTCGCAACAATGCAGACAGACATGCTACGCTGAGCGTTTTGAAGGCTTTTCGTGCGGTTTACAATATGTTATGGGCTCGTTGGACCAACCCTTGGAAAGTCTTCCAACGTGGCTCTGGACGTATGACATTGAAGACGTGGAAGACCTGTAATTATCCTGGTTTTTACTTTTTACACGCAGAAATATTAGAAACGAATAATATAGTTACAATTTATTGTAGACAATCATTTGCCATATAAAGAGAATCAAAACTAGTAACGAATATTAAACGAGTTTTTCGGGTATCCCTTTGCTTTTTTCTGACCTTGTTCATCTCATGTTTCAATGCCTTTGAACCGTTTGCAATATTTATTTTTACCTTATATACGCCTCGTAGCAGGGTGGGTGGGTTCAGGGACGTTGCACAAGTCGTCTATCGGCATAATACGAGCAAACATTCGCAACCATCATGACTGATTTACGCCATCGTTCGCCTTAAGCCTGCTATGAATAGACTCATGTATACGTATGCATTGTAATGGCATGAAATATCAAACATCTGATCTACGTTTCTCGTGCATGCATGCATGTTACATTAACAGAGATAAGACATGCATCTACGAAGTGCGTTACTTGCTATATAAGCAAACGACAGAAAGTTAAGTGATGGATGTGTCCCGCAGCATCAATTATGTCAAATATCTACCATCGTGAGAACATGTTTTCCGTTCAGTGTGCTTATCTTTCATCGTGACAAAAAGCCCACATATCCGGTTCTTGAAAGATGGATGAAGGTCAGATTGCGTGACACCCGGGAACTTGCCCGTATTTCCATATCGAACCTAGGTTTATAAATATCCACAGACTACTTTCTACATTTGTACAAGTCATACAGCAAAATCAGGGAAGAAAGTGGTTTACAGAGGCGCAATTTCATCATCTTGCAGAGAGCTGAAGTCTGGAATACGTGATGGCCGCTATCGCAGCTCGTTTTGTTTGTGTTTCTGCTTCGTCATGTGTAGGTGTCAGAAGAGGCCCTGGGTCCTGTCAGTCTATACCTACCAGTCAGTGGAGTGACTACCACAGGGAAGAGGAGCAATATGTTCTTCTCCGCCCTTCGTAAACTATGTCATAAACCGAGTACCTTTGTACCACAGTATACAGCTTTTTTAGGTATAGAATGCTGCGAGGCGGATGGGACTTCGCGGTTCTTATAATGAGGTGTCGATCAACGGGTGTACGATAAGCGAGCATGCAGAAATCTCGTTGCGTCTCCGCCGATTTCTGTGATGCGTCCATCAGGGGAGAATAGTGTCATCTTGGTACAGTTCCATGATTTCACAGCCGCATGTTTGGACGATCGCCGAGAACACAGAGGAGTACCATCATTTAAAGTTTGCAGCACATGAGACACCCACGGACAATTGATATAAAACCCCGCCAATCTTGCCACTCCCAACCTGATACAAGGCCCATCTTTCTCTTTCCCCTTTATGCGTTCTTCTGAAAGCTCTTCACTCTTGACGCACTATCAAGGTGGCGGTTACGATGCAGCCAGGGAAGACGATAGGTCAAGCGACTTACATACATGTGTCTCGTCTCTGGGAGACGCTACCGCTACCACGCTCAAAGACGACGAGGAAGAGGATGATTTGGCAGCCAAACGGCGGAACTATGCCCCACTACTCCTTGTCCTATCCGGGTACGTACTCAAGAGATCTGTGAAGAAATACCAGCTGATCTGGGTGAATGCGTATTCATATAGTCTTTGGGTGGGACTGACTCTTTCGTCGCTGGACTCATCCATTGTCGCTACCATATACCCGCAAATTGGTACAGAATTTAGGAGGTACACTGCCCGCATTGGTTGCTTCGCATCGAACTTGTCGTCTCAGTGTCGTCGTCCCTTTCTCTCTTTCTCATATACTAGCTCCAATAACGCTGTGTGGATCGCTACGTCATACATGGTCAGCCATACTGCACTCCAACCCATCTGTAATGCTTTCTCTTGCAGGAAAAAAAGTAACTTGCTGACCATTTCTTTCTTTCTTTCTTTCTTTTTCTTTTCTTTTCTTTTTGTTTACAGATGGCCGTTTGTCCGATGCATTTGGACGGAAATCCGCTCTGACGTTTGCTACGGCGGTATTCTTCATCGGTTCACTGCTGTGCGGCCTGGCTACCAACATGCCCAGCCTCGTTGTTGCTCGTGCTATCGCTGGTGTCGGGGGCGGCGGGCTAAAAACGGTTAGTCCGTGCAAAAAGTGGCAAAAAACAAACAACAAACACCACTTGCTCACAAATGTGTGGGTTAAATATTTGTCTATAGATGGCAGCCGTAATTATCAGTGATTTGGTTCCGTTGCGCCAACGAGCTCATTATCAAGGCTATTGTAATATTGCTGACGGGGTAAGTTGCTAATATTACTGAGACTCTCGTAAGCATACCTGACGTATCCGATATCAAAGGTGGGAGCTGTGCTGGGTGCGCCACTAGGTGGCGTGATTACGGACACGATTGGTTGGCGCTACTGTTTTTTGATCAATGTACCGCTCCTTCTCTTATCCATGTACGTCTGCACGCAGATCTTGTATGACTACAATCTGGAGGAGCAGGGCACCGATTATCCTCTTTTGGAGCGCATGAAAGATATCGACTACGCCGGATCAGCTACCCTCGTGACTAGCGCAGTGTCCTTTCTGCTCGCAACATCATTGGGCGGTAACATACTGCCCTGGTCAGACCCTTTCATCATTGGTTGTCTTGCTGTTGCGGTGGCAGCTGCTCTTTGTTTCTGCTTTGTCGAAGCACGCTTCGCAGTCCATCCAGTGATGCCAATGAGCATTGTGACAACCCAATCCCCGCTGGCATGCCTAGGAACAACGTTTTTTGCTGTCATGGCGTCTTTTGGCATAACATTCACGACGCCTCTATTTTACCAAGGCCTCCTCGGTTATCCCGCTTCTCAGTCAGCGCTAATCACTCTGCCCAAGGTGGTCGCATTCTGGTTCGGTTCGATCATGTCCGGCTTATACGTAGCCAAAACGGGCCATTACCGGCGGTTTATTCGTACGGCGGCCATGATTGCGGTTTTTGGTATGCTTGCCATTAGCTGCTGGGAACCAGATTCGTCGCTTGGTTACATGGTGTTTTGCTTGGTGTTGGATGGCTGGTCTACTGGTGCAATTACAACTACCATTGTTGTCGCCATGCTGTCATGTCTGGAAAAGAAAGGTAAAGAGCCGGCCGTCAAGCAGAAGAGAAGCGAAGGCTGACCTAATCGTATGTATACATGATAGATTCCGCCACTATTACGAGCATCTCGTTCCTCTTTCGGCATATTGGTACAGTGCTCGGTGTGTCTGGAACTGCGGCCATATTTCAAGGGGCAACCAAAGCCATCCTGACCAAAGAGATAAAGGGTCCTGGTGCCAAAGCGGTATGTTTAGTCTGGCTGTCGAATTTCACCACTCTTCTCATGCATTTTACTTTACTAAATTGAAACACAGATCATTGATATCGCACGGAACTCCATGATGGATGTTCGAGAGCTGCTACCCCCAGACGTGCTGCCTATCGTTTTGGATGCATATCAGACGGCTCTCCGGTTTGCATTCTACTTCTGCGCTCTGGCCTCCTTCATGAGCCTGATATGCACCATGTTTGTGAAGCAAAACAAGCTGAATACCAAGGTATCGACGTGGCAGAAACCAATGGAACTCATCGTCGACCGCAAACCACTGAAGTTATATGAGTCGAGTCACTGAGATGTAACCTGTACCACAAGCATTAGCATACAATTATAGCATTTATTTCCATTCATGCAGTAGAGATCATCCTCGAATAGTATACCCCCTCTTTCCCATTCGGGTCACCGTGTTTATGTAATATTTGAAAAGAGACGGGAAAAAGATCAAAAAAGTTTCCATTTGCATGACTCGGCATTTGAACACAGTCTTTCCTCCGAGCCACGACACTTGTGCTATTTAATATTGTGGTAAAAAGGTGGTCTCCGTCTCATGTCGTCACAGTCCTCGGGAAAAGACACTGAGAATGCAGCGGCGACACCACGGATTGCAGAAACAGACGCTGGTGACTTGACAACAGCCGACATAAACGAGCTCTACGGTGGACTGCAACGGGTGCTGGACCAAGTGACAACCTCGACGGAATCCACGCCTCACATTAGTCCAAGTCTTCCCATTTCGCCTGCCTTGTCTTCGTCTCCTGGTCTCCCATCGCAGGCAGCGCCAGAGATTACCAAAGATCTGTCATCGCCCTTGAGAGAAGAAGAAAAGTTAGAAGACTGCCCGTGTCTCCACATTTTCAACCCGGGAGACTTGACCCGATGTGCGCTGTGCGAGCGACCCTTGTCCCACGTGGGGCGATTACAAGAAGACGTCAAGCAAAAGGCCGAGCGTGTCAACAAGCTTCAGGCTGAGTTGGACGACACGCGGGCAAGTCTGATGGATCTGGAAAATAATGCGGCCAAAGCAAGCGACTCTCGCGTCGAGCTGGAGAAACGACTCAGTACAATGACGGACCAGATGCACGCGCTGGAGCGAGACATGCACACACTGAACGACAAGTATGTCAAAGAAATTGAGCGCGTCGCTGAGCTGCAGCACGCCAAGGAGATGGTGGAAAGCGAGCTGGAAGACTTGTCGCAGCGCCTTTTTGAAGAGGCCAATGGCATGGTGGCCACGGAGAAGCGTGAAAAGGCGAACCTGCAGATCGCGTACGAGCACCTTCAGAACAGGCTGAACGAGACGCGTGAGCAGCTCGCCGCCGAAGAAATGCAGCTCAAGGAGCTCAGAGACAAAATGCAGCGCGACAAGGACTGCAGCGAAAGCTTCCACCGCTCCTCCTCGCTATCATTCGAACAAGCCCAGTCTCCGGCAAATGTAGCTGCAGGTGTCACAGACGCGTCCATCGTGGATGACCCAGACAAGGCAGCGGCGATGGATCTGGCTGAGCTTTTTGCAGAAAACTTGAGGCTCTCGCTGAGCAGCCGCACCAATCCAGAAGGCATCGATCCCATCATGCTGGAAGAATTCAGGGAGTTTGTCAGCATAGCGGCGACCCTGCCTCTCAAGAAATTGCAGACGACGTCGTTTCTCAAGTTCTGTATAGCCGAGGATGTCGAGCCATGCCTGCGTTTCGGCCCGAACACCCGGCTCTCGGCGCGTAAACTGATTGACGCCATCATCATGAACACATGCTTTATAGAAGACGCCCCACACGGGTTTGCCGAGGAACAGGCACGCAGACCGGACGATGCGCCTCCGCTCCGCATATCGGCCCTCAAGTTCTCCATGTGGGACAGGTTTACAGACTCATCCGCACTCGTGGGTTGTCAAGCATGCGGTCGATCATCACACCAGGCCTCGCTTCCTTATCGGTTCCGTATATCGTATTTCGACGATTGGGCCTGTATCGATCGCTTCTGCCGCGATCGTCTTGTGGCGGTGTGTGAGTACTTTGTCTTCATCCGCAATGTGCGCCAAGGCTATTACAGCAGCCGCTCGATACCTGACCTTTTTCATGAGGCGACGCGTCTCCGCTTACAAATGTTTTACGCCAGGTAAAGGCCGGGCCAAGTGGACGGAAGGGGTGGAAAAAGGAGGGAAAGGGGCTACAGCATCAATAAGCACCAAAAGTGGGGTGACAAGTGGGATGCACGGGACATCTGTATGTTTTGCGACACGCGTCTTGGATATCTAACTTGTCCTTGTTTTTTTTAATCATCTCTTGTTTTTCTCGCTGACGTATAGGATCGGAGTACTACCATGGACGCTGCACAATATTGGCATCAAGGGCGACGCGATAGGGTGCGCGTCTGAACCGAGAATAGCATTGCCATCGACGCTACCCAAGGCAGTGGAAGAAGAGAAGAGAGGGCCAGAGGATGTGGAATACGCTAATAAAGAGCCACTCGGCGCAGAAAGTGTTTCGCGCGAGGCAGGCCGGTCTTGAAAACAATATGCAGGGAGCAACGCAAGCAGTACACTTTAAACACGAGGCGTGTTCTTAGGAATACCACAGAACGAAGCTTGTGTAACGATTGCTCTAACATGGTTTCACAGGCAAGCTTATTCAGAGCGGCACACCCCTCGCCTCGCTTGCCCTCGCACTGGTCTGTCCTGTGCAATTTCCCTTTCCTTCTCCCGACTCTATTTTCTCTCTTCTCTTTCATACTCTTTTTCTCTTCATCTTTTTTTTTTTTTTTTTAAATCTCTTTTTTTTTTTTTTCATACATATTTATTTCACTTTTTGCTGGAGGAACCCCTACCTTCCTTCCTTGGAGAGAATCCCGAACCCTCAGCCTCGTCTTCTACGTATCGCCTGCTCCAACTTTCTATCACCAGGTCTGTTCTATCACACTGGCGTCGTTTTTACCCATACTACAGCGCCCCGGAATCCAAGCATTCGCCGATCGCTTCTTTGGATTACCTCATTGTGATTGGATGATCTCGTCGTCATGAAACGCCAATACGGTCCGCCACCGCCTTTAGGACTCTCCAGGCCCAGTCGCAGCGACACGCGGTATCGTCTCGGTAAATGGTCTATGCCGCGAGCGTTGCAGCAGACGGCAATGCTAGCGTCTGTGCTTCTTACACCGTAACGTATTTCTTCTATATCCCGTCGTGTGCGATAGATGTGGTTCAGCAGCCCGTTCGCGCACGCTGCTGTGGGTTTGGTGAAAAGGATCGACGCCTCATCGACCCGCCCCCGATACTCCAGCTTTTCGCTGAGAATGGAAATGGCCAGCCAGTGCCAGTGACGTGGGTCCTAGTCTTCTCTTCGCTTTCACACTATCAAACGCGGCTTACTGATACAATACGACGGTTAGACCAGCCGACTCGATGCTCTTTGTGGTGCAGTGCGAGATATACTGCGAAAAAGGCCATGAAAATCGTATGACAGTGCTTGTGCCCTCCTCAGCGCCTCCGGAACAGCCTCCTTCGGATGGGATTTCGGCCGTTTTCTCGCTCCACACACCCAAGTTTGTACGCAATCTGCTCGGTTCTCTGGCTGTCAACGCCAGTCATCTTTTGGACCACAACGATCACCCCGGTGTCTTTTTCATCTTCCACGATTTGTCTGTCCGGACTGAGGGCAGATTTAGACTTAAATTCACTTTTATCGATCTCGCCGCCGGGTGAGTCCTTCGCACTTTTCCATATATGACTCGACGTTCGGAATTTTCCTAGAATAATGCATTCTGCTCCCTCTGTCTAGTGAGCCCCTGACCATGAGTACTCGCATACAATCAGACGTCCTCTCTGAGCCGTTCACGGTTTACACTGCGAAAAAGGTAAACAAAGAAAGCTTATTACGCGTCTATCACCCACTCCCCATACTCATTTATTTATCGCCCCTTCAATCCACTATCACCGATTTGGTCCGGTACCAGTTTCCCGGCATGGCTGGTAACACAATCTGTGACGTCGTTTTTTTAAGTTCACGAACTTACTGTTCCCCCTTCGGTTCCCCCCCATTCATATCAATAGAGTCCACCGCGCTGTCCAAAGCATTCGCGCGTCAGGGCATCAAAATTAATATTCGTAGAGAGGCTTCCTATGCGCGTACGACCGACAAATACTACAGTATGAGGCGTTTGCCCGAATTGCCTGCCGCGGCCAGCCCATCACCGTCACCTTTGGACACTACAGCCCTCACCCTCCCTCCGCCCGGCGTTCTATCCTCTCCTGCCACCGTCACCACTGCCACCATCGCGACCATGGAGGCATCCATCGCTACGACGGCGGCCGGCGGAAGCTCTAGCGCCACTATTGCAACACTGCAGTCATCGGTATCTCTGCAGACAAGCCATGTCTCTTCTCCTCCAGAGAAGGAAGAAGAGAAAGACGAGAATACCACTTCCAGACGCATGTCCATCGCGGCTTTTCTGTCCCCTGTCGACCCGTAATGCTACGCTTTTATGTCTTTTTGTGTTTTGTCTGTTTTTTCTTTTTCTATACTTGTAAATAGCAACTCCTTTGTGCATTGAGCGCCGGCGCGCAAATGACATGATCGCACACATTCTGTTCCAAGACCTTTTCTTTTTTTTTTTTTTTTTTTTTTCATTCTCTAGTGTATTAATGATGAATGCTATGCGAAAGGAAAAAAGAGAGCCAGAATGCCAAAATAGGTGATTGGGTTATGTGTGGGAGTTTAGAAATATCAAGCGGGGGCGAAATGTGAATCAGGAACGTCGAGACAGAAAGGTAGATTATGGGAAAACTTAACGCTTTTTGCGAATGATTTTGAGCGGGTTCCCCTTCCGTTTCTTGTCTCCGCCCTTTTTGGCGTTCGGCCCACCTTTCCGTTTGTTGTTTTTGTTAAACTTGGGTATGTTATCAGAGACGGTCGGATCAGGAGTCGACGGCAGCGCAACGCGTGGCATAAGGTACGAAGGGATGTGCTTCAAGTTACGTTTGACAAGGGCAGGTCGAGAAGCACGATCGTGCCGCAAGAAATCAAGATCGACGGGCTTCTCTTCAAAGTGGGACTGAAATAAGAGTGAAAAAAAAAAAAGGATCTCGATTAGAGTTTCTCTCGATCCATATATGGGTATATGCTTACCTGGAGCTTTTCCGAATTAAGGATCTCGCGCCGAATTTCTTCAATACGCGCGTTCTTGATAACTGATTTGCTGATGGACTTAAGTGCGTCTTGCACACGGTATTTGAATCCTTCAATGTTTTTCTTTTCAAACTTGTACGGCTTGATTTCAGCCCCCTTCTCTTTCTGTGCCTTTTCGACACGCGCAAAAGCTGCATCATCATACACGTCGAAACCGCGTCCCGTCACCTTTTTAAGTTCGCCATCGTCCTTCAAGTCCTTGCTGACCACGTAGCTCAGCGACATGCCACGCTGGCCACCTCGCGCGGTTCGTCCCACACGATGCGTATAGGCTTTTGTGGACAAGGGGAAGTCAAAGTTGATCACGGCCGCCACATTCTGGAAGTCGATACCGCGCGACACACCGTATTCCTTATCACGGACTGCCTTGTTTCCTTTGTGCTTGCCTTGTGAAACATAGTCCGCGTCAGAACAGAGTTGCACCAGAACAGACACACATACCTTTCTTGTCTTCCTTTTTGGGTTCTTCATCTGCCTCGTCCTCGCCCTCGTCCTCGACGTCACTGTCCTGCTCTCCTTTAAGCTCAGATTCATCCGACGCGATAAGATAGTCGTAGATGCCTCGGTTGAATTCTTCCACGATGTGATATCTGAGTGGTCGGGTATTTAGCTTACATGTCCAACTTGTCAAGACCAATTTTTTTTAAAAAAAAAACCATACCTCGAGTTCAGTGGCAACTCAGAGTTCAGGACAACCGTCTTGATAGAAAATTGATCCAAGAACAACTTGAGTTTGTAGCATCGTTCAATGTCATTCACGAACAAGATAACCTTGCCGCGGATAAGTCGCAGCTTGATGATAACGAATGTGAACATGAACTTGTCAAACTCATTACACCTATAGGGAAGGCGGTAAGTACACTCATCCGGATCCAGATAGACCGCTGGCAAGACTTACTTGACAACAAACTGAGTGAGGTATTGAGAGTGGTCTTCCGCATCCTCCATGTTGAGCACAACAGGTTTGCGGAGCACGAGCTGCTTCAGATTCTCGATATCTTTGGTAACAGTGGCTGACATGACAAAGCTCTGGTAGATCTTAGGAAGGAAGGTCAGGACCTTGCGTACATCTTCCTCGTATCCGAAGGACAGCACCAGATCAGCCTCGTCGATCACAAGGTTCTCAAGGCAGTCGGACAGCTCCATATTCTACATAGAAGGATGACAATCAGTTCACCCTGTCCATTCTCCGTCACGTTGCATGCTGACCTTGGCTTCCAAATGAGCACGAGTCCGGCTCGGGGTAGAAACCAGGATATCCGGCTTCTCGGCGAGCATGGGTCGCTGCTGCTGAGGCGAAAGCTGCCCGGCCAAGTTTGCAACACGAATGACATCTTTGCTGAAGGTGATCATCTTTTGGATATGCTTCGTCACTTGGGCCGCTAACTCTCGCGTAGGCACGAGAATCAAGGCCTTGATCGAGGTAGCCTAGAAAATGGGGATGAGCCAACCTGAGTAAAACACAAATCAGGCTGCATGCTTGCCTTGTTTTCGGTTTGAAGCAGTTTCTGAATGATGGGCAGAGTGTACGCGACGGTCTTGCCACTACCAGTGCGGGCTCGTGCGAGAATGTCTTTGCCTGCCAAAGCGGCCGGGATCGCTTGCGCCTGGACCTGAGTTGGGTGGGTGTACTTCAGCATCGCCAACGCTCGCGACAGGCGAGGGTCGAGATCGTACGTAGCAAAAGTCTGATCTTTCTCGAGCACCCTGGGATCCGTCATTGTGAGTGAGTTGTGAACGGGTTGAAAAAGAACAACCTATTTCGGGAAAAGGGAAGTTCGAAATTCGGGCCCCTTCTAGTATAAGCCACTCTCAAAAATCATGCTCATGCTTATGCTTGTGCTCGGCTGCATTGTTCTTCTAATTAATCCATGACACAAGAATACTATGAATACATACATTATCGTTATTGATCTAGTGTTGTAATTTTTCAAACATAGAAAGCTTTGAAAACTGACGTTGTTGTTCCTTTATGCAGTTGGAGAGATTATTAATGCGTACGGAAGGTGTCGAATGTTCGTTATAGGTAAGTACAGTATCTGATGAAGCTTGGGAAGGCGGGCGGGGAAATGTAAGCTACTGGTACTGGCAGCGTCATGATTCAAGGCGGCCTTTAACTTGCGGGTATTTTCGATGGTACATGTTGGATGCAAGGAAAGAAAGGGTCCATGCCGATATGCAGAATATAATAACAAATATCTACGCCCTGTTAGCACAAAATGGAACCAACCAACCAATCAACCAAGTGTTTTTGACTTACGAGCGTTTTGTAAGAGATCGGCTCGACAAAGCTGTTCACTATTTCGGCTACGAGTTCAGCAAAGACTTTGCCGCTATATATGTGAGATAGATATAAGTAACATGACAATACATAGTAAGGTGCGCTTCGCACTCACCTTGAAATGGAAGTAGGGTCTTTCTCCATGCATGCTTTCCAAGCGTTGCATTTTGATTCCATGGCAGGAACACGGGTTGCTGGTTCACAGCGATTGATGCGGTAGTCATGTGCACAGGTTGCAACCGTATAAATGGCATCTATGGAAACACGCGGCTTTAGATAGATGGATCATTTTGATCGCATAACAACGCTTACTGCTTGTGTAGTCGCGTGCTTTGATTTGGTAATCCTGACGCAAGGTGATGAGGGTCGTGAGGACGATGTAAACCAGCAAAAGCGATAAGAGGGTATTGAAGGTCGCGTGCAGATAAGAAAGCCATTTCAATGCGTTTGTGTGGTGATAAATGTATCCACTTTGTGCGATGGAGCTGGAGAATGGGCTTGCATAAGATGCTGTTGATGCTCGTACTTCAGCTGGCGAAACTAAAGACGCGGACTGCTGAGCAAATCGTTTCTGAATCCTGTGAGTTAAGGCAGCGACGCTGAATTGAGTTGGTTGAGCCGGTGGCGGTATTCCCTGGGCATGGTTCGCATCCGTGTCAAACAGCTTCTGGCCTGGTCGTAAGATGGGCACGAAATTGAACTTGTGATCCTGGGGTAATCCCGAGCTAGTTGTTTCCGTCAACGGTCCTTTCGTGATGTTAATCCTAGGTACGGTGTAGGATTGAGTCTAGGCACTTACGTTTTCTGCTTGAACCACCTTCCACTGAAGAAGACAGCATAAGAGGCAACCAGATATAGCCGGCATGTGACCGTAGAAATCGAATGGGCCTTGACCCAAGCCGGCTAATCTATTTTTCCTGCAGATTCTCCTGTGCGAACTGACGCAGTGATATTGGACCGTGCAAGAAACCGAAGCCTACCAGTCTGGCCACAAAAGTGTACTTCATATGTTCTCAGCGAACAGCCATTTACACACGTGTGCTGTGCTGATATCATCTCGAAATCTCTATCGACAAGAAATTGCCCACTTTTGCTAATCGTATATTATTCTATCATGTACGTGTGAGCATAGCTGAAGTGAACTTGTGCTGAGAAAGTGGGATTCCTTTTTTATCCGTCATCCTGCACATTTGGCCCTGCACCACTACTACAGATTGCCGATGGAGGGAGAACCCGCAGGATATGACCTTTCCATCCCTCCACTAATACTCACGAGAAATCAACATGTCTACCACAAGCATGTACATATATAACATTTAATTCACGGAATAAACTGCAGTATGGAATGAAGCGATCAATTCAAGATGTTGTTAGACGCTGAATTGGATTAGCTCATGCAAATTTCATTCAGCAGCGCGCATCAAGGGTAAAGAACCCTTTGTGGCTCTACCAGTGCAACACATGCAGTTCATGGCTCAAAAAGGAAAAAAGGGTGTCCTTTGACAGCTGCTGCAGACGAATAGTATACTGTTTCATGTACTGCGTACGCGTCTTGTAGCAACCGATGAGCTGATATAAAATGATAGATGGCCGAGTTTGTAATGAATAGAGTTCGACTGTAAAGGGGGAAATAATATGCCCAAAACGATGAGACTATTGACATGGCTGAGCCCTGAGGAATCGGGTGAGGTTTCCTCGCTCAATGTGACACATGGCACAGGGCAGCGTTTCTTGGCACCCGTTGGTACTCAACTCAGCTCAGATGGACCCTTATCCGTGATACGCGGCAATGATCGAGACAGAAATCATGTACATGTATTAGCGCGCTTAATTGAGTATACGAGGGGAAAAATAACTCGCTGGATTAGCATAAAGCATCTAGAGTACAGCAAAGACAAAGACCGGCCAGACTGGAGTTGAATTGAGAGGATTGAGCAAGCATGTTCTTGGTCACATAAATGAAGCAATTGAGAGAATACGTACCATCCACAGCAGCAGTCATCAGCAGTGTTCTGTTGTTGGGGCTGTTGCATAATTACGGTCTGCGGTGGGGGACTACAGAAAGAAAGGAGAAGAACCAAGAGAGTGTAAGAGACGATGGCAATGGATATGAATCCTTTGTGACAGGCTCTTTTGCAGTTGACTTACGCGGGCTGATAGTATCCGCCACCACCTGCAGGTGGACCGCCGTAACCGCCACCATATTCACCACCTGGAGGAGGACTGTAGTATTGGCCCTGTGGCGGAGGAGGGTATTGATAGTTGGATGACATGTGGATGGAAAAGTAGAAAGCGGAAAGAGAAAAGAAAAGAAGTCAAGGAGGGAACAAGAAAAGAAAAAAAAAAAGGGCAGATGTGCGCGCCGCCTGCACAGGTGCGAGGTTACACAGAAGCAGGTCAATGGCCGCCGTCGGCTCAATCTTTCTGCCTCATCACATAGTTAAAAATATTCCCCGCAAAAGTCGCGAACCCAGAGAAATATGTGATAGACAAAAGGTATCTGCTTCAACGCTCTACTGCATATGTAAATTTTCTATGGAACACAAAACAATGACAATATAACTGCACGTTGCGCCATCTTTGTTTACACACATAGGACGCAGTGCGCGAGCCTACGTAATAATGTGCTGAGGTTGACTGGGCGCCCAAACATTTGTCTCCGCACCCTCTTTGCTCCTTATGGATAGGATCTCATCCGCAACACCACCGGGTCTGCACACATGGTGCACTATGCATTAAATGTTTGTGTGTGAAGGGTATACCTTTATTTCATAAGTTCAGAAATTGGTTGTTATGTATGAGCATGTGCAATTGTTGTATTTGGGTGCAAGCGTGTGTGATTGAGTAGTATGAGTGTTGATTTTCAGACCAGCATGGCCTGCTGCAGCCGTTGTCGCATTTGCTCTGTTCCAAAATTCTGAACCTGTCAACAGCCCAAACAAAAACATACAGACATACAGAATTAGCCCTGCTTCCGCTTCTTACACTTTCGTTTCCTCTCTGACATCACAGTCTCTTTTACACATACGTTGCGGAGCACCAATGGATACAGGTCCCAGACGGGTGTCTCATCTTCATCCTCTTCTTCTGGTAGGCGTGGAAATAAATCCAAGACTGGATGTGGACTGTACCACATGGAAGCTTGGTCACCGTTGTCGCTGTTCCGGGTTTTGTGATGTACCATGTTCATTTTTGCAAAGTTGACCTGTCTTTTTGCAGGCGGGGCTGGGGGCGGTGATGGCCGTGGAACGTATCCGTTGCCGAGGCGACGCGACATACCTGGATACAGGTCGTAACTTGGCTCATGGTTCGTATAATGCTTTTGGTATACTCTTGGCGTGGTCTCAAATTGGACAGCGTCGTGGTGTTGACTTCGGTTGTTTGACATGCTGTGAACAGAGAGCGTTACGAATCGTGTGTGAGGGAGAAGTAACGACGACGAGAAAGAGAAAGGAGTGGTCAGAAGGAAAAAAGAAATACCAAAGAGAAGAGAGAGAGAGAAAAACAAGTGTTATAGGAAGCTTGCATGAAGCAGGTGACTTTGCAATAGCCTGTTGCATCATGAGGCACAAAAAAATAATCCACAGTTGGTCATGTGCTTTTTTTGGGTCAATAAAAAAAAAGATGTGCGCCACTTGGTTTATGAATTGTGCAATTGTGTGATCATGAAAGTATCGGTGTAATATCATAGAACAAACATGCATTGGTAGAAATGCCCTCCCACCCCCGGTTGCCCGATGTTGTGATCATGTAGCGGCATGTGGGGTCGATCGCTACAAAATAGATTGGCTGCATGAATATATGTGTGGTCTTATCGCCAGCTTTGTCCTACCTATATGAGATATACTGCCGCCATGGTGACCGGGTAGAATAGTGAAAGGAATCGTAGCCGAAGATGACGGCTTACCGGGGGGCTTAGACTGTTCTGAATTGCTGTCGGCATAAATTGTGAATGGAGACTCCACTCCGGTATTCCAGAGGCGCACATTGTCGTTCGATGCACTGCATGCAAGAAAGGTAAAAGAAATAAAAGAAGTTCAGGAAAGGTGTGAAGATCCAAACGGGACCGGACACATACCAAATGATATGTTTTCCATTCGGCATACTCGCCACGGAGGATACAGGGCCAGAGTTGGCTGGCATTCTGAAGGACCGGACCATCTTGTTGCCTACAGCATCCCATTCGTCCACTGGTATAACGTATTTAAGCTTTCGGGCGATACAATTACGAATCAGGAGATACCTTGTCCGTTACGTCTTCCCAAATATATCTTGGACCCATTGGCGCTCCAGCATGCCTGCAAGTCATGGGGGATTTCAGTTTGGTTCAGATGTGACTTTTTTGTATGTGCATAGAGTCTTTGAACCTACCGATAAGCACCAAGGGGGTGTTTTGTCCGGCAAGGCAACCCGTTGAGCTGGTGCGTCGGGTTGTCGGCGGTCCCAAATAAAACATTGGCCATCGACACTGGTGGTCATGAAAATATTAGGATCCTTTTGGTCCCACGTATCTTGGGGATGCAGGGGCTGGAAGGCCACAGACGATATTTGTGAACTGTGACTAGCGTAGTTTCGGACCATGGCACCCGTGTTGAGGTCCCATTCCTAGATGCATCCAGGGGAAGGGGCGAAAGGGAACAGAATAAAATAAAAATAAAAGAGAATATATTAGTATGAGTGTATAATAAATAAAAAGAGAGGGAAGTATTCAACTTGCCAGAACAGCCTTGTCCCATGAACCGCTGATCACGCTGGTTTCGGCTGGGGCGATCCTTAGCACGGAAACCGGCGCTGTATGATGGCGGAGCACGTGGTGGCATTTACCCTCGTCGTGACGGACCGTGACCAGATTGATGCTACCGTTCTCAGTCCCCTGTAACGCCCACAGTGCTTCGGAATGGACATCCATGCTGTAAACGGCTGATAATTTGGGCGGCGGCTGCGGCGTAGGTGTGCTTGTACCCGTTGACTCAGGTGTCGGCGCGCTCACTGGCTCTGTTCCTGCAGGCCCAGGCGTCGTCATCGTCGCAGGCGCTACATGGTCGTTGCATGGTATCAATACCGACATCAGCTAAATTCTCACATTGTTACCTGTCGGCTGCTCCTCGTTCTCCCACCAAGAGCTTAAAACGCCTGCCATGGTAACCGAGTCCACGTGCTGATGGCGCTGTGCCTGTGTAAGCATTGTTTTACCATTCATAGACGCAAAAAAATCCCATTTTCGGATGTAGCCGTCCTCTGATCCGGTGAAGACCCATCGGAAGCAGCGCGTCGTAGCAAGACTGAATATTGGGTTCGGATGAACAGCCGCTACCTATTCAGTCGAATCAGAATAACACAGGTGCCGTTGAATACACTTCATTCTGTTACATGTGGCACGCAGTCGTAGCTTTGACAAGTGGCTGTGTTGGGCTGCAGGGAGAAGTCAATGTCGCGCGTGGCAGCGGTTTGCACCGATTCGTGTCCACTCGTCGAACCGGCATGGGCCGTCGTGTTTTCAGCAGTAGACGTCGATTGCAATTGCTTCTGTTGTTGCTGCTCTTCGTCTTGAGATAATGAAGGTGGTAAAGAAGGAGGTGCGGTTGTGGAGGCTGAAGACGGTGCGGGTGAGTTCCTTACAGACGAAGCTGTGTCTAATCGTAGTATACAGTACAACAGATTGAATAATGAATGAAAGTGAATACAATGAAATATAGAAACTTTAAGCAAAAACCTTCTACGTCGAGTGCGTCTTCGTCAATCGAAGCGTCCAAATCATTAAGGTCGAGATCGTCTTCGTCGGACGACGCCATGGTGGAGAGCAAGGCGAGTAAAGCAAAGCATTATGATTTCGCGCGTTTTTGTATACTCCGTCCAGCTGCAGATAATCCGCTCCTGTCAAATCTCTCTCTCTCCCGACACTTTATATAATTATTAAAACCTTGTTCTGTTTTCCCACTGATATCTCTTCATACAGGGGAAAGAAGACACACTAGAGGAGAGCAAGGGTGAGTCTACTGTAGTATGCACATAGGAGATAGAGGGAGTACGAGGGGCGGACAGCTGGTCTTCCTTTTTTTTTCTTTTTCTTTCTTTTTTTTTTTTTTGCATATATGACACTCTGTCAAACCCAAATCTCGTATTTCATATATCATGTTTCAGGTTCCTTCCTTGCTGCTCTCTTTGTTTTTACGTTTGCCATCTCTGTGCCACGTAGTTTCAACTGTCAGTGCAGCACATATGAATGCTACATGAGAAGGACATGAAACGATCCAGGGGCATATCACCTCTGGAAAAGAAGTGCATGTATGTTCATGTACTTTGGCCTTGGATGTGTTTATGTGTGAGAGCGGGTGAGCGTGTTCCCGATCATCGTATTTATTGCATGATATTAGGTGCAAACAGAACAGGGGCTGGAAAAAAAAGGGGAGGTTATTCAACAAAGTGTGTGGGGTGTGTATAATTGTGTATGCGTATGTGTGCGTACAATGCGTGCGTGAATATGTCTGGAGCAGTGACTCTGTGTGCGTGTGTGTTTTGTGAGAGGGAGTGAGAAGAAGAAGGGGGAGCGCAGCATCAACAACAACATCAGCGGCATCAGCGGCAGCTACGAGCGAGGGGTTCAAATGAGGTAAAGGAATGGTGACCTAATATGCATCATACAAAAGTGCCACGACACCCGTCTGTTTGTATATACTCCCCTTTTTTCTTTCTCCCCTCTAAAACTTTTTTTTGCCACACACCCTTCCAGCAAACCCCCAACCAGACCGGCATCATTTTATACACACCTTCTTCAGTTTTCTGTCATGAAGACGCTCGCTCTTGCAGACTACAACGGACGGCCCTTTTGCGTCTATGTCAATACGGAAAAGATGACCGACGAGGCTGACGACGACCAATATTATTGCCTGGAAGAAATCGATACAATGATGCTCCAGGATGTGCTTCTACGCGACACAAAGGGCCACGGCTTACTCTATCGGCACCACCATAACATGCTCCAGCTCGGATCCTCCAGGACCCTCTTGGGATCGGCAAGCATGGTCTCCATCGCTCAGACACTCAATATGCATGCCCTTGCCGAGCTGTGTTCTCTCCGTGTGGCAGATCTGGAGCTCGGCGCCGCTGCACCGCTCCTTCCGAGCATTGTATCCCAGCCCCATCTCCTCAACGTGCATCCACGCCCTTCGCTTTGGACGGCTAGTGACACTAATGAACACCTCTTTTTCACATTGCCCGTCCCTGACTTTGCAGCCTGGCTGGCTGAAAAAACAGCTCAAAGCCAGGGAAAGGGTCACCTTTCTAACGATCCCGCTCCCAGTCAACTTCCGTCTCTCGACACACAGCAGCACGAATGGCATGATGTTCGCTATCAGCA
Source organism: Syncephalastrum monosporum B8922 (assembly GCA_000697355.1). NCBI lineage: Eukaryota > Fungi > Mucoromycota > Mucoromycetes > Mucorales > Syncephalastraceae > Syncephalastrum > Syncephalastrum monosporum. Next base: position 146,106 of record JNEN01001260.1, read on the forward strand.
CCATCCCTATCAGCAGCAGCACAACAAGGAGGAACAGTACGTCATTCGTTGACGATGATTAATCATATGGACACAGATTTCTCATTATGATATACATCTCCATACTTTTGAAAATCCAGGCTTGCTTCGTTTATGCATCAGCTATCCCAGCATCCGCTTTGGCAAGGCGCTAAAAAAGAAAACGACCCAATGTGGGCCAAATTTTCTTCCTGGTTTGGCGACTACGCTCAGAAACCCGTCCCACCGTCCCTGCTGGCCACATTCAAAACAAGAAAGCAACAGCAGGCTATTATTGCTTCCCGACAGATCCGCACGCATTCGCCGTCCACCACCACCTCCTCCTCCTCCGCCTCTGCAACAACCACCACTGCGGCCATGGCTACGGCCACTCAAAACACTACTTCATCAGCGACGCACGCCCAGCAGAATAGCAATAGTAGTAACAGCAATAGTACACACCACCAAACCCGGCAACCCGAACGCACCCTCACCAGGAAGCAGCGCTGCTCTTCTTTGCGGTCTACCCCACCCGCCATGTCCGCTTCTTCATCAGCAATAACCAGCAGCCGCCGCAGCTCCAGCAGTACAACATCGAGTACGCTTTCTCCCCCTCCCACACCGATCCGCTCCTGGCGTTCTGTCAGTGAACTACACAACAAACAGCATCATAGTCCGAGCAACAAACGCTATTTGCTGCCCCCACCTTGGGCACAACATGGTTATTCACCACCGTTGTCCAAAAAGTTCCTCTCGTCTCAACACCAGCAGCATCAACAACAGCACAACTACTATTCTCACCAACATCCCTATCATCCTCCACCGCAACACGATCACCAGCAGCAGCACCACCCACAGCCTCGGAAATGGCAATCGATGCATAGCGTACGTCATGCTTCTAATCTCGACTTGCTGGCCACCCAAGCAACACAGCGTCTTCCTGTCCCTCCTTCCCACAGTGAGCAAAACATCCGGCTTCCTTCACCAAATGAAATGCTTGCCAGTTGCCACCCTTCCTCCTTCCAACAATGTACATAGCGCGCATCAGCGCCAGCTAAAGTCTTCTCTCTTAACATCATAGAATGGAAAAACACATACGCACATTTATATGTTGATCCTGTTCAATAAAGTGGTAAAAATACCATCAGCGTTGCTTGTACATAGATAAAAAAAAAGGGGGGGGGGAAGAAGCGACTGAGTAATAGATACACATAAGGTCAAGAAAACCAACAGAGGGGGAAAAAGTAAAAAGCGCTAAATACATATAGCTTAGAGAGAGTCTTGTCTACCAATGAGTGCAGGCTGCTGGCGGCTCAGTTCATCCGTCAGAACCATCAGGCGCTGCAGGCTCTTGAGTTTCAGGTACGCAGGCAGGTACGTGTTGGCTGTCACAAGATGCGGCTCGGGAACTTCGTATGGGCTGTCGTCGAGAGAAACATTATCGAGCAATAGAATGTCGTTGGCGTCCGAAGAAGTGACTCGGGATGCTACATCACGCAGGATCTCGTTGCTGACGGGGTCCTCGTAGTCGGCCACCGTGTAGTTTTGGATGAGCTTCTGTACCTGTGTCGGTGTCAAGAGCCAACACACGTCATAAATGATCTTCATGTCATCCAAGGACGATTTCTTGAGCTGGAGCAGCTTGGCAGCCTGCATCAGGTGTTCGAGCTGGAGCGTCGCCTCCGACATCTCGTGCGCCTTGCACCACTCTTCCAGGCGTGTGATATTGTACTGGATCTGCATGGCGCGTTTCCATGAGTTGAAGTTGCGGCGCATCACCAAGTCGTTGAAAGCCGTGACACCAATCAACTTGAGCAGCTCAGTCAGGCCTTGTTCCATCACAAAGGGTGCCACGTTGTAGATCTTCATGACGCGATAGATGCGGTTGAGGAAGTTCAGCAAATCATCCATGGAGTATGCGGGTCCTTGCGGTCCCGACAGGATCTTGTTGAAGAAGCGGCTGCCTGTGTCGGTTGCCTGGAAACCGGGAAGCGACTGGCTCTCAACCACGGCAGGGACAGTCATCTTGCTCAGTTGACGCTTCAGCTCCGTCAGCCAGTGGTGGTAAATATTGTCCTGCAAGCACTGCAGCTCAAATTTGACGGTCGCCATCAGCTTTTCAAAGTCGTGCCAGCCCACCGCGCGCCGTCCGTTGACTGCATTGTAGTGCATCTCGCGCTCCAGAATCTGCTCAGTCGAGCAGAGCAGAGACAAGAGCTCGTCCATGTTGGACAGCCAGAACGCGCAGGGCACGATCGTATCCTCGCCTGCGAAGCCAAGACAGTGCTTTTGGATGGTGTCCATCACAGTAAATATCAGACGCTCCGATTCAGGCAAGTAACCGTAGCGCCACATTTGGGTCACGGCTAAACCAATCGTGTGTGCAGGGAAGACGACCTCCTTATGCGATGGCGGGTTCTGCGCGTTGGGCGGGATGATCTTGAGCGACTTAACGAGGCCTTCCATAATCTCCGCCTCCAATAATTCCTCCTCCTGCAGCAGAGTATGCATCTACAAAGTTTCATATAAGCATGGATGCGTTCACTTGCCTTACTCCCCTCATGTTTTTCTTTACGTACTGCCTCTTCAGGGTTGCCGATATCGCGCATGGTCTCAACGTGGTCGATCGACATGGGTCGCATCTGCTCAGGTTCGGTGTACATAACCTTGCTCGTGCTGACTGCGTCCACCGGCGATCGCTCCGTGATGCTGTTGCGACGGTACTGGGCCATGTTGCTCCCTGTAGGGGACCGGCCGTGTGGGCTCATGCGTTCGGGGGACACGCCGCGACGGTTCATATTGGTGGTGCGAATAGGGGACAAATTGCGCGAGTAGGCGTTCAAGGATGCCTGTCGCCGCGGCGGCGGGTTCTTGAGGCTCTGGGACAACTGTGCTTTGAGTGCGGCAATTTGGTTCTTGAGTTCCGACACGTCTTCATTGTCCTTGCGGGCGGCTGCATTCGAGTGGGCCACGCTGTTATTGCGGAGCTCGGTCACTTCGAGTCGCAGTTGCTCGAGTTCTTCGGTCTGGCTCGACATGCGCGCGACTACCTGCTCATGCTCAGACTGCAGCGCGGTATGCGTCTGTCGCAGCGTTTCAAGCTCCTGCGACGTGCTGCGATGCTGTTCTTCGAGGCTGCTGCTCGCTTGCCGTGATTTGCGCTCCAGTTTTTCGTAGCGTTCCTCCCACATCTTGATTTGCGACTCGAGTTGCGTCGCCGTCTGGCGCAGGGCCTCCCTCTCCTCCTTGGCCTTGGTCAGATTCTGCGTCAGATCCACTACTGTGTTCTCCAGTTTGTAGGAGACTTCCTTGAGATGAGTGGCCGAGCGCGCCTCCACGCGAAGTTCGCCCAGTGCTTTGCGTGCCAGACGTCGTCGTACACAGGCCTGAATACGCACAATATGGTTGCGTTGGGCATTGAACTTCTTGCGTACCATCCAGCCGCGCACCAACTTTTGGATCGTCGTGGCCGCATTATCGACACGGAAAGACCCAAAGGCACGGCGCGCAAGGTGTCCGCGGATAGCCGCCTGGAGATGGGTCACAAAGCTACGGCGGCGTTCCATAAGGCGGCGTGCCAAGAACGTACGGCAATGCTTCTGGATAACTACAGCTGCACGGTCGTACTTGATGAGCTCCAGCTTTCGCTTGCCCATCTTCATGCGTGCCACTTGCTGAAGCTTGATAGTGATTTCCTTCATACGCAGGTAGCGCAGACGTTGGATGAAGCGACGCATGTTCTTTTGGAGCAGGACAACGCACTCGTTCCATCGGTCGGCTCGCAGCTTCTCCATATAGGCGAGCTACAGAAGAATGGATTAGCACATTTGCTCTTACATTCATTCCATGATGCAACGTACCTGTCCTGCACGGAAGAAAATCTTGGTTAGACCAATTTGGTACTTGTCACGGTCTGAAATGTAGGTGTCCAGAATCACCGAGCAAAGCTTCTGGATGTCTGGGTGCTTATTGGGATCCCAATATTCCGAGCTCACCAAGGCATAGTACCTGTCACAGTCATTCAGTTACGAGAACCCACCACGCGCACGATTATTGTTACCTATCACCAAAGTCTTCAAAGGTCCATCGAGTGGGATATCCTGCGCAACTGATACGAATGGTTTCCAAAACACCACAAGCACGCAGCTGAGAAAGCACCATGGGCGGCTCGAATTCCCATGCGACCTTGGCCTCGTTTGGTTTGATACAACGGATGTAGTGCACGTTCGTTTTGCCGATCGTATCCATGAGACTAATCAGAGAAGCCTTGAAAATGGAGCCCAGGGTTGGCTTTTTGGCTGCGTTCATCTTTTTAGGGCCGTTGCTGGCCGGGGCAGGCGCACTGGTGGCGGCAGCAGCCGCCGTGGCTGTCTGAAGCATCTCCACCAGAAATTCGGATTCGGCATTTTGGAGCAGCGTGAGATGCTCGTCGGGCACGGTATCCTTATTCTTGTCGATAAAGCCTTCAGCTTCGTACTGGACTTCATGCGCATAATGCACCACGGTGAAAGCACTGTTGGAAAAGCGTGGCTTCTTAAAGTAGCCCTTGTAGTTGGGCTGCGTAAAGTTGGAGAACAGCTTGTCGCAGAAGCCTTGGTCCGTGCCGGAAGGCAGGCGAGACTCTTCGTCGAGCAAGGAGAGGATACCCATTCTAGCCTCGATCATTTCTATACACTTTTGGTTGTCACTGAATTCGATAAATTGCCAGTCAATCTTCTCGCGCACGTATTCCTAGAAAAACCAAAAGGTACTAGTCAAAACGAGGATTCATAGGACAACAAGCTCATTTTTACCTCCTGTTCGAGTTTGAACACGTGTTGATTGAACTAGAGATTGCCAGTCAGTACGTGGACACTGGTGTCATCAAATTATCACTCTACCTGTTGCTGGAGCTTTTCGTTTGCATAGTTGATACAGAACTGCTCAAAGGAGTTTTTCTTGAAATGTTCAAAACCATAAATATCCAGGACGCCAATAAAGTTGGCAACGCTATCCATGTCTCGGCAGGATAAACTTTCGTTGACAACGCTGACAAGCCAGTCGAATAGATTGGCATAGATGTACTTGGCAACCGAGTCTCGGACAACATGGGCTTGCGTAGGGTTCAAGTTGGTCACAATCTTTTCAGAGCGCGTGATAATCTGCTTGCGCACGATCCATTTGCGGAATTCGCTCGCCTTGATGCCGAGCAGTCGTGTCGCAATGAGTAGAGAAGGCTCACTATCCGATAGAGTGGCATCGTTGCGTCCACCAATTTCAATGTTACCGATGTGGAGCAGAGCAGCCAGGAGTCGGAAGATCTGCCACTGCGTGGGTAGGGAGATACCGACCATGGAGAGAGAGTTCTTGGTCAGCTCGAACTCTTCTACATCGTTGACGCCGGGCACGGTGCCTGTACCGCTTTGGTTAAGATAATGGAACTTGTTCCACTCCTTTAGCTCGAACTCTTTTCTCTCTGTCAGCGGAGCGCCCGCGCATAGCTTATCAAAACGCGTCAGTCTTCGTCTCACACAAGGCATGATGATCTGTGTACCTGATAAAAGATATGGTAGTTCCTTTCTGTTTCGGGCTGAAATATGAGACGCGAGCGTTCCAGGAGATAGGTACGGATTTTCGCGCCCACGATATTGTAGCCTCTGTCGAATTGAATCTGTTCGGCAAAGGCACGTTAATTACTTGCCTGAATGCCCCAAGCGAGAGTGTTCCTTACCTCGATGTATTTACCGAAGCGTGAACTGTTATCGTTACGGGTTGTCTTGGCGTTACCAAAGGCTTCCATGATAGGATTGGTGGCTAATCACCGTTGATTAGACAATGGTTTGACAATAGTGAGGAAAAAAAAAGAGAGCTTATTTGGCTTACCCAAGATCTGTTCTTCGACTTCTGTCATGCCTGCCGAACCGCTCTTTGAGATCTTGCCAGCCGTCTCCTTATCATCTGCGGTGGCAAAGTAGCGCATAATGTACTTTGCGCTCACCGTTTTACCGGCACCACTGCGCAACGATCATGAGTATCCCTTCGCGAAGCTAAACGCTGGTTATGCTCGATTTTCTACCTTTCGCCTGAAACGACAATGGTTTGGTTGGTACCCTCCCGGATCATGCAACGGTAGGCATCTTCGGCGATAGCAAACAAATGGGGTTCTAGTTCACCACGCCGGCGGCCCGAGTATTGCTGTATGATATCTGGCTCGTAGAGTTGCACACGGTCGAAAGGGTTGGTGGCGATCAGGACGATACCGGAATAAGTGTAAATGTTGCGCTGCAAATAGCGGGTCTTGATCGTATTGAGGACTAATGATGCCCCAGTGTCAATTATCCAAACATAAAGTAGGTAAAAAGAATGAAAACGGAAAAGGTACCTGAGGGCTCGTTCAGGTAACTCAAGTTTGTCAGATCATCCGTGTTTTCCATCTTGGGTGGATTCCTCAACGGTGGTAAATCGTTGCCTTGATTTTTCTCCAGTAACTTGAAGCTCGACTCGTAGACGTGTTGCTAAAGCAGAACAGTAAAAATGAAGAGAAAAAATACATCATCGATTGGCTTTAGTTCCACGCGAGAGAAATGGAATAACAGAACGAAAATAAAGTGTCTTTCGACCAGAGTCTATCTCTTACCCTGGACTCGTCTTCATCGTCCTGGAACACGATTTTGACACCATCCGCGGTCAAGTCTTTGGTAATGACGGCGCCCGAGACCCAAGCCTCATTCTCATCTTCGAACCAAGCCCGGGTCCCTTTTGTATAGACCTCGAGTGCTTGCGCGACGTGAGCCGACAAGGTATCTGCCATCGCTGGGTAGGAATGTCAGGCAGTGAGATAGAAAGGGAGAGTGAGGGAACAGTAACGGGGTACGAAAAGAGATATATATATAAAACAGTACTTCTCTCTGGGATAGCAGAGAGAAAGGGCTACTATGTACAGGCCAAAGAGAGAAAAAAGAACTCGTTCAAAGGAGAAACGGGAAACGCTCGAGCAAAGCAACAACCGAGGCTTTGATGCAACAAAATCTAAAAAAAAAAAAAAAAAAGAAACGAAAAGAGAGGACAAGGCCAAGCATTGTACCACGTTAGGTCTGCTGAGTGCCAACCTTCATTCAGGGCGCGCTTTCACCTTTCACAGACAATCCACTGTCCTTGAAATCTTTGTGGCTGCATGACAGCCATTGTCCTGACGAGTTGCACGTGGCAAAGATTCATCGTCCTGTCGAGGCAATAAATGCCCTGAAATGTTTTATAAAATGCTTATAGTGAGGTCTATACTGTTAATTACAACGAACACTTTTACTGCTTTTATTGTCTGATGCATATACCCCACACATTTAATGATTTCGTTATTCACATACGTATATTATCGTCCTACGATCTAAGAAATATAAGCCCAGTCCATTCGTACTGACAGCAAGTGTGTTTTGAATCTCTTTGCATAATGCTAGACGGTTAACATTCCTCAGATATAGGTATATCAATGACATGCTTTTCTCCACTTCAAGTGTACATATTCGACGCCGCTTCGGACCACGCATTTCTATTTCTCCTGTTGTCCTGTTCCTCGTTGTCTACCGCCGTACATCTTCCGCGTTACGCTTGTACAAATGGACTTCTCTTGCATGAGCCCCTTTACTGAGGGCCTGTCAGCTGTCAGCCATAGGGCTGTGTCTGAGTATGTTCACATTATCAATCGTCAAGCATCGCTTGATGTAAAGCCCTAAAAGATTAAGCATTTACAAGAATCTTGATTTCCACTCTCCTCTATATATTAAGCTGTCTTGGGCGGCATTTTATCACGTCCAATATCAATGTTTTTGACATGAAGCACCCAATCCTCCATCTTAAAAGTCCGGCGCACTACGAATTATTTATGCGTGCGAGACGTTGTAGGAAGGCCACATATGATGTCTACATTGTATAACGTGGCCACATGAAATATCGATGCTTTTCTTGCTTTATATTCAAAGGGTAGCTCGAACGTAGACATATCCTGGCCACAGAGCACACTCTCGCATGAGCGTAATCCAGACAAGTTATTAGTGTCCACTGCAGTTTGAAACGTCACGACTGCATATCGGGACAGTAACTGAGTTGCAGGGATCAACAGTGCTGAAGGGCAGGATCTCATTTGAGTAACGTCTTACAAATTTTTACTGACGCAAGTATCGCATGACCCCACAGAGATGATGGTGTCAATTATAAAAATAAAAGCAAGCGCACGTAGATGAAGAAGTCGCCCGTTGGGCGTTTCTTTATAAATATCTCAAAAATATATAATAGTCGTAAATCGGGAAAGAGCGACTGCATTCTGACGTGATACCATGGAAGTCTTTCAGTCCCAAAGAGTTCTTGGCGGGGAAGAAATATTGACAAAAACACAGCACAACACACCCGAAAAGGGAGCCACCACTTTTGCGCACTTCTTGTTCTTTTTTCCTGGTATTCCTTTCTTCTGTCCAGTGTTTTCGGCGCCATGAACACTTACCCGGCCCCTCCACCCTCATTTCACCCCAATCGACACCGTAAGTCCTGGGTTAAGCGGTTGGGCATGTCGTCATTCACGGTACTAATGTCAGTTCTAGCGAATGCATATCCTAATCTACCACCACAACCACCGTCCGCCTATCCGACCCCGCAAGCGATACACACACAGGTAAGCGGCTGCTAAGAGAAAGAGGAGAAGGTTCTGATGATATGCTTATATTTATGTTTTATGTTTATTTATTGATTGATTCAGGGTTATTATCAAGCAGTAGTTAGCAGCCGGCCTCACGTTCCGTATAATGATCACCAAGCGAGCCACCGTACGTCGATAGTCCAGACCGAAACGTCGCATGCTTCACGAAGTAGTAGGCCGCATCACATGTCTTTACCTCCGCCTCCCCACTCTATGGCTGTAGACAGCATGTCGCAGTCCAATGTGGGTGGTACCGAACCGCTCCACCAGCAACAGGACACATTACGGTCCCGGCGTATTTCTGTGGCTACCACTCCTTCGGCAAGAGGTGAAGGTGGATGGAAAGTGGCAAACAAAAAGCCAGATTCTTGGCGTGCTAGCACGCTCGGCCCTCTCAACACTCCTACGACGACACACCCCGCCATGACAAATACGCCTTCAACGACCAGCCGACCCGTCTCCATGATGACACCAGCTTCGTCCTTTGACGCACGGTCTACACGCCGCCAATCATCCGGTACTGCCCTCGTGGTGGACCCCACCTTCCCTGTCACACCCGCTAAAACGCCTGCCAAGACCCCTGGGAGCATCCGCACCGATCAACAGAGCTATTTTTCGCCTACACACAGTACCATGTCCCCCCAGGACTACCGCCCTCATAGAGAGTCCTTCGTGGGCGGGTTTGTTCTGCCTCCAACAAACACTTTCCCGCAATCCCATCCCTCCGCTTCTTATCCGGCTCAGACACCTGCTCCTTCCACTTACCATGTTGCTCCTCCGCAGCACCTCCCTCCGCCCTCGCAACCTTTGCATCATCCGCCTTCACATCCAGCTCAGACACCTGCTCCTTCCACTTACCATGTTGCTCCTCCGCAGCACCTCCCTCCACCCTCGCAACCTTTGCATCAGCCGCCTTCACATCCACAACCTCAGCAGCACCCGCAACTTCAGCCGTCTTCTCGTCCCCAACCCGTGCCTTATTTTCAGAGAGGGCACTCACATGAAAATGGTCAGCCGGCCCATGCAACTTCATCCTCCACGTTCACCGGGCCAAGGACTGCCCCGGCGACGTATCCTGGTAATTATCAGAGCGACAGATATCAGGCTCCCTAGCAACTCACAAGTCTTTAAGGTTACCATAACACTGCAGATGATAACCAGCCCGATGTGGACGAAGAAGCATCCAGGCCAACCAATGAAAGCACCGTGACTCATACGAGTCATAACAAAGATAACCCTTCGGACAAAAAGAAGAAGAGCAAGAAGCCTCCGCGTAAGATAGACGTCTTGTGTTTCTCTGGGCTTTCGGCTTATCATTTTGTGTCTTTGTATAGCAAAAAAGCGGCAGATCACAGTGCAGTCGATAAACAAAGAGCATCGCGTATGGATCGACGTGTCACCCAAAGAGACCGGCAACAGTCTTGCCGAGAAGATTCATATTATTGCGACTTTCCGGACACGAAAGATTCTGTCGATCACCACGGCTTCTGGCCGCAAGATCCCTTTGACGAGTCGGCCTGTGTTCAAGACATGGGCCGAAGCAGAACAGTTCGAGGACGGTGAACAGTGGACGGTAGAATGGTCCGAGTTAGAACGTAATGTGGTTGACCGGTTTCTAGCGAAAATGGTACAAAGTTGAACGTGGCCGATATCCCGATTTTTGTTTTTTCTATAAAGAAGAAGAGGTGGTTTGGGCAGACGAGAGAGAGAGAGAGAGAGAGAGGCGAGAGGCCCGTGCGCGAAACGCAACTACCGCGTTTGGGCATCTTGTTTGCCAGAAGCCACCAGAACCAATGGGGTGTCATTTGTACTTGTACCGCGCCTGACTCGTGTCTTGGCTCTCTTTCTTTTTTCTTTCTTTCTTTTATTCTCGTCTTCGCACTCTCTCTTTTTCTTTAAGCCCACGATGGAAGATACCCTCACAAGTCATGCTCGGCCCACCACCGACGCTGTTCTTACGATTCGCTGCATCAAGTCGTTTGAGTACCGCACTTGCAAGAGCTGCATCTTGCAACACGTCAATCTCGAAATGACCACCGTCGGTGAGCTGAAGAATCTCGTCCGTCAAAGTAGGTTGCGCTCGGATCGTACTACGCTTGTCTGTCTAACGCCTATTCACAGAGGTTCAGACCGAGTCTGGTTGGAAACCGTACCGTAACGTCGAGTTTGGTGAGTTAAGGGCTCTTTTTTTTTTTTGTATTATTTCTCAATGGCATACACATAGACACGATCAAGCTTTACACGGTAGCGCACGGACACAAGGTGAGAGAGTACTCACTCACTTGATAAAAATGAGACAGTTAGCTAATCGACTGGGCAGACACAAAACCTTATTATCAACATGGAGGACGACGAGAAACTGATTTATGCGGACGACTCGGCTACGCTGGCATGGCTGGGTCTGGGTAAGTCGAACGCTACAGTCCTTAATGATCATTTGTGCTGAAAGAGGGCGGTATAGAAAACGAGGCAGAGCTGTCCTTCTTCAATCGCGAGGCGTATGAGGCCTTCAAGGCAAACCCGGATATGAAGTGGTGATCAACGCGTCCCATCTCATGCTACCGAACCAAGTTTTCATTGCACTCAGGGCGCACAGCGCGGCCCAGTCTCCACGGGCCCCGTGTGTCTCATCGCACATAGTTCTACTTATTCTTGCATCGCATATTCAGCTTCTACATTAAAAGCATAAACACTGCCCCAACCCCCAAGAAAGAAAAGACACGCGGCCCCGAACGAGGAGTAGAGAGGCACTATTGATACCTTTAGCGAGTTGAAGCGGTATCCGGGGAAGCACTTGGAGAAAGGATTGTCTCAGGATCGACGTGCGTGCGCTTGAATTGAGAGAGCTAGACGGTACGAAGCTGTATGTCGTAAAGAATATGGAAGCTGAGTGTATTCTCTTCTACATATCAACGACGATTGGGAATTGGGACAAGTTTGCGCAGTTGAAAAAGGATGAATTTGTGGCTTTTGGATCCCCGAAGAAAACTCTTTCTCTTTTCCCCTCTTGCGTGTGCCTCTATCCGATCGCGTAAATCGACATGTCGCGCTTCTTCCGATCTGGTTCTGACAGCGAATCCGAAACCGATTCTTCTGACAACGAGTCCTTCATCTCTGATGAGGAGTTGTCCTCTGAGGAGGAAGATGACTTGTCCGCCGACGAACAACAACAAGATGATCAGCCCTCCAAGAAATCTCGTTTCCTGAAAGACGCCGACAGCGAATCCGAAGAGGAATCCGACGAAGAAATCGGTGGCAAACGCCGTGCCAAGAGCGCAAAGGACAAACGCGAGGAGCTCATGCAGAGCTCGGCCAAGGCCATTGAGAACGGTCAAAAGAACAACGATTGGGTTCTCATTTCCTCTGGTATATTGCTTACCCCCTGGATATCCTCGTTCAATCTGATGCTTACCTCCTTTTGCAGAGTTTGATAAGCTCATCATCAGTGTGCAAAAGGCCACCACTGGCTTCGACAAGATCCCTGTCCCCAAGTTCTTTGTCAAGATTCTTGTCGAGCTTGAGGGTCTTTTGAACGAAGCCCAAAAGGAGAAGACGGGCAAGAAGAAGCCTAGCCCCAACGCCAAGGCTCAGCTTGGTATGAAGCAGAAGTTCAAGAAGAGCACCAAGCTCTACGAAGGCCTGATGGCCGAATACAAGAAGGTACGAATATTATGAATGATAATAATACACATATACAAAAATATTAAACGAACGGAAACGATTAGGATCCTGAGGCCTTCATGGCTGAGGAGGAGGAGGCAGCACCTGCCGCTGCCTCGCCTCAGCGCGTGTTGTCGCCTGCCGTCGGCCAAACCGTCACTGAGGCTGAGCTCGACGGTTTCTCCGCTGTTGGCAAGAAGGGTCGCACTGTCACTGCTGTTGCCGCTGCTCCCAAGGAAGAGAACATCTTTGTCCGTCTGCGGGAGGTCCTTGAGAACCGTGGCAAGAAGGTAACGCGCTGCTAGAGACAGAGAGACAGATCGCATCTTGATACTTATATCTATCATGACAGAACACCAACCGTGATGAACAAATTGCCACCCTGGAGGAGCTCCTCGCCGCCGCCCAATCCCCCTTCCAAAAGATCCTCATCTTGCTCGCCGTCATCCCGTCGCGCTTCGACTTTAACCAAAGCATGACCGAGCACATGCAAGTCGACATCTGGAAGAAGGTGGAGGTCGAAATCAGCAGCCTTTTGGAGATCCTCGAGACCAACCCGTCCTATGTCATTCGCGAGAGCGCCGAGGAGCTTGACCACGAAGACAAGGATATCGTGCCTGAGGAGGGCAAGACGGTTGGCATTCCCGGCTCCGTTGTCAGCTTGGTGGAACGCCTTGATGACGAGTTCACCAAGTCGCTCCAGAGCATCGACCCCCACACGACCGAGTACATTGATCGCATGCGCGACGAGCCCGGTCTTTACGCCGTCCTGGTCCGTGTGCAAGCCTACGTTGAGCGACACAACATGAATGAGAGCCTTCCCAGAATCGTCCTGCGCCGCCTGGAGCATCTGTACTACAAGGTAATGCTCGTGTGCATCATACACATAGAAGCACAGTAAAGTAACCGACTTGTATTTCTTCTTTTTTTTTTAGCCTGAGCAAGTCATCCAGTCAACCGAAAAGATCGCCAAGTCCATTCTGCCCGAATACATCACCTCGTCCGTGACGACCGCGGAGGAGCCCTCGCAGCTGATCCACGAAATGTGCACATACTTGTACAAGCAGGATGTGTCCGTGATCCGCACCCGGGCCATGCTGTGCCACATCTACCACATTGCCCTCCACCGCCAGTTCCACACCGCCCGCGATATGCTTCTCATGTCCCATCTTCAAGAGTCTGTCCACCAGGCCGACATTCTGACCCAGGTGCTGTACAACCGCACCGTCGTGCAGATTGGTCTGTGCGCGTTCCGTGATGGTCTGATCAAGGAAGCACACGCGTGTCTGCAGGAAATTCAAGGCTCAGGCCGCGTCAAGGAGCTGCTTGCCCAGGGTGTGCAGGCTTCCCGCTTTGGCCAGCAGATGACGCCCGAGCTGGAGCAGCTGGAGCGCCAGCGCCAACTTCCTTTCCACATGCACATCAACCTGGAGCTGCTTGAATGCGTCTTCTTGACGTGTTCGATGCTGCTGGAGATCCCTGCCCAGGCCCAGGCAGGCCCGAACAACAAGAAGATGATCTCGCGACCCTTCCGCCGACTTTTGGACTACAACGAGCGACAAGCCTTCACGGGCCCGCCGGAGAACACACGCGACCATATTATGAGCGCAGCCAAGGCGCTTGCGTCGGGCGAGTGGGAGCGTGCACGTGATTATATCCTGGCGATCAAGATCTGGAACCTGATGCCCGAGAACCAACAGATCAAGGATATGCTTGTGGCCAAGATCCAGGAGGAGGGTCTCCGCACGTACCTCTTCACTTACGCGTCCTACTACTCCACCATCGGCCTTGCCCAGCTCGCTTCCATGTTTGCCCTCTCCGAGTCCCGAGTATCTGCCATCGTCGCCAAGCTCATCTGGAACGAGGAGCTTTCTGCATCATTGGACCAAGTCGCGCAGTGTGTCGTGCTCCACCGTGTCGAGCCTTCACGGCTGCAGGTGCTGTCCATGCAGTTCTCTGAGAAGGCGGCCAACCTGGTCGACCAGAACGAGCGCCTGTTGACCACGGGACGGGACCGGCAATAAATAACATCCACACCTTCACCCAAACCCAAAACACCCCAAAAACACCCAAATCTTGTTCTTTTCTTGCCATGTAGATTTTAGCATTCCAAAATAAAGCTATACAAAGCTATGAAGCGCCCAGACCGAAGCACTAACAAATAAATACACGGAGTGCTACACTTGAATGTGTTGCGCGTATCACACGCAATCAGAGAGAACCACAGTCAGTTGGTGAGGTAGTCCCTTTTTTTTGTGTTTTTTCGTGAACGCGGAATCGCTAACCAGCTGACCTGAACTAAATATGGCAAGGTAAATTCTTCCCTTTTTTTTTTTATTTTATTCGTTCTTTGTGCATTTCAGTCAACGGATCGACCCCATTTCTACAACGTTTTTTCATGGCCTCTGAAATCGACAAGAAGATTGCCAAGTACCGCAAAGAACTGTTTCAATGGGAACGCTACTTTAAAGAGAAGTACGGGCGACGGCCGGGCGTGAAGGATATTCAAGCACGTCCTCAAGTAGGCAAGTTGCATACCTGAAAAGAACTAAATAACGGCCTGGAATCGACCGATGCTGACCCATGAACCACAGAAAAGAACTACAAATACTATAACAAACTCAAGAGGCAGAAAAGGTACAGAAAAGGACCTTTTTGCTGGTGGCGATCGCGCGTCACGTCTGCTTGCTTATGTATTTATACATTTAACAATTTTCCTCCATTGTCTTTTTCCAGGGCCGAGGCAGAAGAAAGCGGAGCATCAGCATACGAGGCACAGGACAAGACAGCAGCGCCAACAACATCAGCAGCAGAAGGACAGGAAGAATTAGACGAAGAGCCTGTGAATGGTGAGGCGATCAGCACACAGCAGAGCCAGATGGATACACCTCCACCTGTGCAATACCATGGACAACAGCGCCGTAAACCATCGGTCCAAGTCATCGCTGGAGACGAGGCACACAAGTTCCTGAGCAAACTGAGCCAAGAAAAGATCGACTCTGACCTTGCCAACGAAGCCTTTTGGCTCGACATATCCGTCGAAGAACTCGTCGCACGCAAAGAAGCAGGCTTCTCCTCTCAGTCCCAGTCTCAGCCGCAACTGCAGTCGCCAGACGATCTCTTGGGGCCCTCATCGGCTCCCGATCCTTTCCATCAACCTCGCAAAGGAGACCTCGCAGAAACACCCCTCGGTGAAATCAACGCCAACACCAACACACATTCCACTGAATCCAAGGCAATCGGTAAACGCCGTGCGAGTCAGTCCACCCTGGACGACACAGCCACGGCGGCGGCGGCCGTCCACGCTCAACGGGAACGCAGGATGTTCCGTTTCAAACACAGCCGCAGCTTTCATGAGCTCACGGAGGATGATGGCCAGCACGACGAGGCCTATCGCGCCTTCTTCCTCGGTCTGACCGTCAAGGAACTACGCGCACGCGAAGGTCGGTCCAAGAAACGTACCACGAAATCGGCTGCATCCGAGAACCAGGAAAATCGTCTGGGCAATAAGCCTGCACTCAAACGGTCGGCGAACAGCGCCCCATCGACGCATGAAGTTATCAAGCAACAAGCAGACAAGGAAGAAGAAGAGAAGCAGAAAAAGGAAGACTTTGCCAAGGCCATGTCCGTCATGGAAGCGGTTGCGGACACGATGCTGCCTGCCGAGGTAAAAATCGTTCCTCGCACTTCGCGACGCTATACGCCCAGCACACCGTATACATCATACCAGGTCGAGCGGATCCAGACGCTGTTGCGAGATAACTTGTTTTTCGAGAAACGGATGACGCCTTTGTCAGACGAGCATCTTGGCCAAGTGCACGGCTCAGATTTTGTAGCCGATCACTGTCAAGTCAGCCTGCGCCAAGAAGAGACCTTTTCTTAGTTCATGATACCAACACACCTTATCCACCCTTATCTCTCCTCAAAACGGGAGAGAAAGCGAGTGCTCTATTCACTTTCCCTCCTTTGCATATAGTTTCCCCTTGTTGTTTCTATAGTTTTGTCAACTTGTATAGTTTCGGTTTCCATCCTCGGATGAGCTTGACAACCCATGATCTCAATAAATAATTGAAGAAGCCAATGTGGCATGCTCGTATGTGGATATATATATATTATACAAAGAGGAGGACAAGCGAACCGACGCGTATGGGTTTCAAACGATCAAGCATGCATGATGATCATTCCTTGTCGACCAAAGAGCACCTCTTAAACTTGAGGTATGCAACCGGAGCAAAGGCATCGTCTGAATGGACTACGGTCTCAGTCTCCTCGCTTAATATAAATTAGCATCTTCTCCCTCTGTACATGGTCAGCGTGTCTACTTACACTACGATCCGTCTTTTGAAAAGCGGGCAATCCAGAGTGAATGTTTCATATTCGCCACCCTCTCCACAGATGTGAGACTCGTACTTCTCATTCTATGAGAATTCAAAGTGTGTTAATCCAGTTTCCGGGTCCAAAAACAAAAAGGCATGGATACTTGCCAGTTCGCAAAGATAAGGGTACATCTCGCCAATGGTCTTTCCAAGATGAGACGCCTTCAGACCCATGGCCGCGACTTTGACAAGGACGGCGTGCACGCCTGAGTCCGCCATCTCCTTGAGTAGCTCCTTTTGATCGCGCTCCCAGAGGTAGGCCAGTGATTTGAGGCCGAGGCGGTCACAGCTGATAATAGGTTAGGCGACCCATAGACGATACAATTGCATCAGAGAGCAGCAAAGTCCTCACACTTACACGTGCTCGACGCGTACGCGTTGATAGTTCGAGAGGATAGCGCCGACAGACACGCCTTGGACGTCAGGATGGTCTTTCTAATAGCATAATAGCATGATGGTCAGCGAGTGTATCCTGTGTACCCTGTCTTGCTGCATTCTTCCCGTGGCTTCACGTACCAGAATATCCTGGAGTAGCATGTAAAGATCTTCTGTCTCGTCCTTATCGGTGGCAACATAGTCGTACTCCTGGTGGATGGGTGTGCCATGGATTTCGCGTCTGTACAGGGGCAAATCCATGCATTCCGCGTAAAAGTGGATAGCGTCGTGGCCCACGGTCTGGTACATGTAGCTATCAAGCTCGTCTTGTTACAATCAGATGAATATAAATATATGAATAATAAGGATAGAACAGTCATAGTAACGGTCATAGTAATGACGAGTGAAGCACCTTTATTGGATCCGGAAGGCGGCTTCAAATTAGCCAACGCAACAATCTCGTGGCCGTGAGCCACACACTGCATCATGTTGTAGCAGCTGTCCTTGCCACCACTGGTAGATAGTGAATATGGGCGAAATGAAGTTAGATGAGAGTATGTGATGGTGCCTCATTCTGCTGTACCTCACTAGGCCGATAAGCTTCATCGTTAAGAAAAAATTTTGGATAACAAATGGCAGGCTCTTATCTCTCGCCTTGAAATCACCCGCCTCGCCCGTTTTATGCAACACAAACCTTATTTATTTTGTTCTACCCAATGGCTCTTTTTCACTGCCTATGTATACTTTATTGTGGCGATGGCGTCCGCATATTAGCCGCATTGATATCTTCTACCGCGCTGCTGTCTTCGGTCGTAGAGCTGTCTGCGCCGTCTTGTCTCTTATGATTCACGACCCAGTCACTCACTTGCTCGATCGCTGCCGCGGGTGACCGCTTGTGACCCATCAAGAAACCCTGCAAATGCGCCATGCTAAATTCGAGTTCAGGCACCTTGGACGAAAAAGCATGCGCCATCTTTTGCTTCTCATCCTCGGAGAGGTTCGGGTAAAACTTGGTGAACAGTTCGTGTGCTTGCTTGCGCGTGGCATTGCCAAAATGAACACGCACATCGATACGCCCTGCGTCGTCAGATGGCATCAGTCTGTGAAAAAGTCATGTAAAATTTCGCTCCTACCTGGTCGAATCAAGGCTGAGTCCAACTTCTCGATATGACTATAAAACATGAGCATTTTCGGTCTATCTCAATGTATACATGCCAGTCCGGACTTACTTGGTCGTCATGCACAGTATACGCCCTTCTTGTGCTGCCACACCATCAATCGCGTTCAGCAGCCCTATCCGCTATTATTAATACAACGGTATAAGATAGGATGGCACTCGTTTTGTCCGTACCTGAAAACGTAATGTTGTTGGTGGCCGTGCTTTCACCGCGCGTTCTCTGTACAAAAGCAGCGTCCACATCTTCAATCAGAAGAATGCATCTTGAGAGCAAGTTGAGTTACGTTGCTGAGCAGCGTTCGATCGGGGATCAATTAGTTACCTGCTTGGCGTTTCAGAAACCAGTTCGCCGAGCGTATCGTCGGTCAAGCTTTTGTTGGACAGGTTCACTACATAGATAGAGAGACCCAACTCGCCCTAATGCATGTCAATGCGCGTTGTAACATACCCGCGGCATTAGGTCCTTACCGCGAGTGAGTAAACGAAACTTGTCTTTCCTGATCCAGGAGACCCGTACAAGAGGTAGCCCCTCCGGTAAGGGATACCCCGGTCACTGTACCATTCCTCAGACGTCAAGAACTCCTGTGCATCGACCACAAGATGGGTCTTTACGTTGGACGGGATGACGATGGTACTCAGGGGACGCTTCGGGCGCGACCGCGTGCGACGCCACGCACCATACTGATCTAGGTGGGGAGAAGAAGAAGGAGGCGTCAGAGCCGGTGTCTGTGTTTTCAGGTGCCTGTCTATCGCTACCTGCTGCATAGACCACCGTACGCCGCAAGTCGCGAGCGATATATTTCTTTTGAGCCTCCAGGACGAGGTCCTGCAAGATCGCACGCGATCGACCAAACGTGCTGATCTTGATCCGCTCCAGAGAGGCATTGTTGGGCGACGCGGCTGCAGCGGGCGACGAGGTATTGGGCCTCTCTCGTGAGAGCCAAAGGAGGCGGCTGTGATAGGTGAAAATGTGGATGCCTGGGGCGGGCAAAAAGTAGATGGGTGGCAGCATGGCATCGAGCCCTTCGCCTGTCAAGCGCTGGCCTGCTCGGGTAATGGTGGTGGAGACAGAAAACTGGGTGGCGGTCTTGCTGTACGGGTGCTCGCTCAGCCAGTTCAAGATCCAGCTAGCAAAGTCCCGTACGTCAGAAAAACAAGACCCACCATCATCCATGTGGTCCCGCCCTTACCTGTAGGACTCATCTCTGCTGTCAAAGTCAGCGGTCACGATCGTGCGCTTCTTGATGTACTCAAAGAGGAAGCCGCCAAAATAGCGAAAGCTGGCGAGGGCGCCTAAAATATACGAACGATGGGTCAAGTGTCGTGAAGCATGACTGATATCAGATATCAGATATCTGACGTACCACCAATGACTGCGAGCTGCAGACCGCCTGTAGCAAATCTAGGGGAGGATCGCGTTAGACACAGATGCGCGGAAAAAGGCAGGAGAGAGAGACGTACTCGCCCATGCCGAGCTTGTCTGCAATGGACGCGATGGCGCCCCCGAGGGAGCCTGAAGCAGTGGTCGTAGGATCACCTGGGACGGGCGGAGGCAGGGAAGAGAACTGACGCGAATAGCCATTGGCTCGTCTTACAATGAGAGACACGTACGGGGTCGTCAAGGGCCCTACTGCCATCGTTATACCCTAGTGACTGACAAAGCTGTCTTATTTTTTATGCAAAGAAATGGCGTAGACGTTGCTGAGCCACTTGATTCGCTCCTCCTATTGTTGTCACCAATTCACCAATTTTCACTATCGCGCACTTTGCTTGCTTGTAACGGATAGCGACCCCTGCAAGAGACGCACCCATTTTGCGCATTCCCTGTCTGCTTGACATATGCATTTGTATCTTGCGCATATGAGACACCTGTCGGTGATATTTCACACTAATGTTTCATGACGCAAATCCTGCAAGCGATGCAGAGGGGATATAACAAACAGAGAGAAAAGAAAAAGAGGTGTATAAAATCGGTATAGCGCGGCTTCTGCATTCTTCTTCTTTTACTCTCATGTCTCCATATGCAGGGAAATGAGCAGTAGTTTATGCACCTTATCAGGCGATGGACTGCCATGGAGTGGCATATTTATATGTGGAGATGATTGCTGATGTCTTAATATTATGGTGGCGCGTGTAAAATAACCTTCTTTGTAGAATATTGGTTTTCCCAGCGTGGTGTCACAGAAAGAGGGCCTCATTAGGCATCCACATGATCATAGGATAGCGTAATCTTACACATTGCTATACAGGAGTGCTACGGTACTGAAGATGGTGAAAGCACTCCTGGAGGGGGATCTCGTCGTAAAAGGTTGACGCTGTAGAAGAGGGAATGTGTGTGAAAGAGGAAGAAGAGCGCAGGGCGGTTTGTGCAACCCTGAGCCCGCGGGTGGGGGATGTGCTTTTTCGGAGAAGTTGTTCATCCGAATGCCATCCAAAGTTAGTATTGGTCTACTAGTGAGAAATAATAATAAGAATAAAAGGAAAGAAGGAAAGCGAGGATCACAGGACTTGAGTGCCTTGAGAGCGAGCCTTCGTTGCTGGGCTTGGACTGAGGGTATTCCACGCGAGCCATTCCTTATTGCAGCAAAAAGGCCCAAGCGGGTTGCTATTCTTTTCTTTTGTTCGCTTGGCTTCTCATATCCTTCTAAACACGCACGCCCTCCGTAACATTATTATTATCATTATTGTCTCCATATATCTACTATTTGATTTGTTGCCCTTATTTTTCGGTCTTTTCCCTTTCTTCCCTCTCCCGCGAAGCTTGTATCTCGCTTTTTGCCACGTTCGCTCATCATGTCCAGCTCGCCTTCGAAATGTGACCCTCCCGACTTTTATTCGCAGAACCAATCCGCTTCAGCAGCCACGCTCGTCATGCCTCCTGCCGATGCCCTCGAGAATGAGCTGCAGCCGACGCTCACGAGAACAACCACGATCGCTGCAAACCCCGAACACGCTCTCGAGCCCACCCTCACCCGCACCACCACCGTCGTCGTGTCTGACGACGAGCAAGAACCGCACCACGGCAATACTACAGGGGAAGACCCTCACTCGCACCCTCACTCGCACCCTCACTCGAGCCAGGACCAGGACCAGGACCAGGAACGACAGGAAGAGCAGCAGGGACCATCCTATGCATCCGAGATAGCACAGGCTAATGCAGCAACGAGTTTGCCACCCAATACGGCCACCAATGCCTCGTCTGCCCTTGCGCCGCCTCGTGGAACGACCCCTACATCTTCCCCTGCTGCTAATTCTACTTTGCCTTCTCCACAACAGGAACAGCAAAAGCAGAAATCACAACAGCAGCAGCAGCAACAGCAACAGGACCCTTTAAGTCATCACAACGACAACACCCATCGCTGCAGTCAGCAGCGCACCCGAGTCCCTTCACCGCCTGCGCCTGCTCCGATGCCGACGCCTTCGCGCTCGTCTGTCTTGCCTCAGCGCTCCTCAGGCTCCACCTCGCGTCGGAAAACGGAACGGGCCAACGCGGGCAAAGACCGCGAAAGCAGGCACACGTTGAAAGGTGTCTTTGATAAATTTGTCGGCAAGTGAAATTTCGAACATCCTCTTAACACTTTTGTCACTTCCACCCTAATTGCCAAGAATGTATGATTCCACAGACTTTATGTCGCAGAACCAACACCATCTTCACCACACACCGCGACGTGAAAGCTTTGGATTCCGTCCCAAACGTCAGAACAAAGAGAAAGACAGGGACAATTACCCCAAGGATATATCCACACCTTACAACACGGTTCATGTTACCCACGTCGGCTTTAACCCGGCTACAGGCGAATTTACAGGCCTGCCGCGTGAATGGCAAGTCATGCTGAAGCACAGCGGTATATCCAAGCGTGAGCAAGAGAAAAATCCTCAGGTAACTTTTCCTTGCTTTCCCTCTGCCTCCATAGCGTCTCGGCTTAGACTATAGGGTTTCTCTGTCCTTTTTCTCTACAGGCCGTTATAGATGCAATCGAGTTCTACAAGGGCTCTCAGCGTGAAGACAATGTGTGGTCCAAGATACCAAAGATGAACACACTTTCCACTACCTCCTCTTCTTCATCCTCTTCACCTTCCCTCTCATCTCATGACTATCCGCGCAGCTCGCTCGATAAGTCAAAACAGTCCTACACCAACCCTCAGATCAAAGGCAACAACAGCCCCATGCGGAGGTACTCGAAACTCAAGATACAGCACGCAAAGTCCGGATCTGTAAGTATCTCTGGCAAATACGAAAACTCTGTTTTGTGAACCACATCTTGCCTTCCATTTACTCATGTCGTTCTTATAGATACCCGAACTTATTCTCGGTAAGAAGGAACTTCATGATATCCATTGTGTCTGACAAGAGGTAAAAGAGGATGAAGAGGCGACCCCGTCAAAGAAGAAGGCGCTACAGCGGTCAAAGAGCACATCGCAAAAGGCCACTAGCCCGATCGCCTCTGGGTCAGCTGCCAGTCAGTCTGCATCCAGTCTGACGGCAAGTCCCGGCGTCGTCAAGCGACGCGTTTCGAAAGAGCAGCGCAACGCTCTCAAAGATGCAGAAGTCCTTAAGCGATTGAAGGATATATGCACCAATGTCGACCCCAGCCAGGTGTACACTGATATTGTCAAAATCGGCCAAGGGTAAGCCTCGTTAAGCAAGAATCCCTGAGAGTAAACATTGACGGATCTATAATCGAATAGTGCATCGGGTGGCGTTTTTACAGCACGTAAGGCAGGAAGCAAGATGCCGGTGGCCATCAAGCAAATGAATTTGGAGCAGCAGCCCAAGAAGGAACTCATCATCAATGAGATTGTCGTCATGCGACAGTCGCAGCATCGAAATATCGTCAACTTCATTGACTCCTATCTGTGGAAAGGCGATTTATGGGTCATTATGGAATACATGGACGGTGGAAGCCTGACAGATGTTGTTACATGCAACCTGATGATGGAAGGTCAGATCGCTGCAGTCTGCAAGGAAACGTTGCTCGGTCTGGAGCATCTGCACGCCAACGGCGTCATTCATCGCGATATCAAGAGCGATAATGTCCTGCTTAGCTTGAATGGCGATATCAAATTAAGTAAGTGTATGCAAATGATATCTCGGGGCCGGTCGCCTGACGCCGTAGACCCTTTCTTTTTTCCTTTTGTTCCCTAGCCGATTTTGGATTTTGTGCCCAATTGAACGAGAATCAGGCGAAGCGCACTACCATGGTGGGAACCCCATATTGGGTACGTTTATCGTTGCGAAACGACTGAAAGCGGATCATCGATGAATTCGAAACTCATAATGACACGACCTTGTCTTAAAAAAATTAGATGGCGCCCGAGGTGGTAACACGAAAGGAATACGGTTCCAAAGTGGATATATGGTCTCTGGGCGTGATGGCAATAGAGATGGTGGAAGGCGAACCACCTTACCTGAATGAAAACCCTCTGCGCGCTCTGTACTTGATTGCCACCAACGGCACGCCCCGGCTGCAGAATCCCGAAACCTTGAGTGACATTTTCCGGGATTTCTTGTCCCTGTGCCTCGAAGTCGATCCCGAGCGAAGGTCGACCGCAAAACAAATGCTTCAGCACCCTTTCCTCGAGAAGGCAGATCCTCTGCATTCGCTCGCACCTTTGATTCAAGCTGCGAGAGAAAGCATGTCTAGATAGCAACTCGTTTCATTCACAATATAGTAGTTCTTTTGGCTACTACCTCCTTGTATCTTCTGATCGTTACCCTTCCCTTTTGTGCTAATATACAACTTTTTACATGTGTATTTCAAATGAATCCAGAGGACAATCAAGCAGAGAACAAATGTTACAGGAAAGAAACAATGGCACATCAAAACTATGGCTTTCGAGACGAGAAACGTCTCCGTATCGGGCGTGTTATAACTTGACGTCTTCGAATTAAAGCCTTCCAAAGGGTTCGAATTGTTTCCGCCCATGAAGCAGGTTGTGAAGCGACAACTTTCTGGGATCCGAACATAGCGAATCGATCCTGCGCACGATCCATGGACGGCCAGGAAGAGGGCTCGGAGGACGGGATAGCAGACAGAGTAGAGTGGTCGATCACATTTTCGCCATGCTGTTGACCGCATACAGCACAGATAGGCGCCTGTCCGTTGGTCGCGTACAAAGAACGATCTGTGCTCAACGGCATGGAACGATCGTGGATGGTATCATTGCTCAGTAGAACTGAAGAAGATATAAAACTGGAAGGGGAAGCATCGTAACACGTGGCGAGTACTAAATTGTGTAACATCTAAAGAAGAAGAAATATTCCTCTCCGACCGAAAAAATAGTTGCTAGGTTTTTTTTTGTTTCGTTTGTCGTTTTTTTTTTTTTTTTTGTTTATATTTTTAAAGTGGGAAATATCCGAATCACCAGCCCGCGCGCAGGCAACAAACGCCAGCGCGCATAGGGCGTTAAGACATCCACAATTTCTTGAACTATTTTAGACGCCCGGCAAATGCACAGAAGAGCAAACAGGCAACACGTAGTACTTTACATATACGCCGCACAGAGTATATGTATGGTCAAAGATTTTATCAAAAATGTCGACTCCCGAAGCTGAGTTGTGTGGGATCTAATTACAACTTGTGGTTTGGCTCTTATTATACAAAGGATCGTATCCAAAAACTCATACTGCCACCAATGGCTAAACCCACTACAAGCGAGAAGCTCATCACGCTTCCGACAAGCGATTTCTCGGCTGAACACGTGACAGTCGATTGCTGAGGCGCTGCCATCATTGTCAAACTGCCGAGCCAGCCATTGCTTACCGCAAACAGCCATACGAGGATGAAGTAGGCAATGTCGCTATCGATCCATACGGGTAGCGTGCGATCGCTGGTCACCACGTTGCAGAATAGGAACAGCGGCACGAAGACGGTGCGTGCCAAAGAGAAGCACACCAGCCATTTGGCGTTGAAAGTCCGCAGGATGTCGAAAATCGGCAGAGTCCGGCCGACCCAGTCGCCCACGTTAAAAAGGACAAAGTGGAACGCGACAAAGACATCGTCATCGAGGAACCGGTTATTGTCGGATAACTGGGTGGGCGCATTGGGTATCTTGGGGTCGTGGCGCGCGACTGACTTGATCAGCGCGGTCACGGACGGGAAGAGCACAAGGGTAATGACAAAGACGTAGCTGACAGCAAAGATCAGACCAGCCGACTTGCGTATCACCCCGTAAAGCGTGACGTCCTCTTGTTCTGCCAAAAATCGCTCTGCGTCTTCCAGATCCTCGTCCTCTTCCGGATCGGCCACGAGCACGGAAGCATTCATACTGATCTGGCGGATATAGAACGGCTGACGCGCGACAACAAAACGTCCCACGAGCGCGGCCACAGTGATAACGAGTGCGCTCATAAAATACAGGAAGGCGGCACGTGAGATGTCAGCTTCGTCGGGCGTGCGAGTTGCAGACCCAGCAAAAGCACTCAGTATGGATGATACAGCAACGGCAACGCCAGCGATTCCTAAAACACATGTAAAAAAAAAACCCCGCATCATCAGCGACATCCACACGTATGCAAACAGCTCTTGTGCAGGTACCTTGGCCACTAGTGCAGATAGCGTTATATCAGTATACTAGTATATCATGTACTCGATTATGATAAAGCATGGAAAACAGTACCTCATCACCGCCTGAACATAGGGAGACGGAAACCGACTGGCCTCCGCAAACACAGCCATCTGAAACAAGCTCGTGGTTGCACCTGTGATAACCAAGAGAAGCATGGTGAACCAGAAATACCCACTGCCTTGCATATCGGACTCGACAGTGGCCGCCATGACTGCAAAGATGACCGTGTTGAATATGACTGGCCACAAGTTATCTATCCGGAAAGTGGCTGTTGACTAAAAGGATTCTGGGTCAGTCCGTGCTGATAATGAATGCGTATCGATAACACCACGGGGCCGCGTACCTTATTTTGCTTCCACAGGAGAGCAGCAAATACAAGAAGATTGACAATAGTAAAATAGGTTGAAAAGTAGTTTTGGAAAGACTCTGCGTAGGGAGTGCCCTTGAAACGTTTCGCAAAGTACTCCGAGGCGGTAATGAAGACTTGCGGACGGTAATCCGGGCATCAGTTCCGTGCTTCGACGACAGTGGTTTGAATCTTACCATTCCAAGGCAGAAGCATGGCAATGCCATATAAAAAGAAAACCTACAGGAGTATAAGCAGCTGTGCCATATGCTCGGGGTAGTGGACGCTTTACCCAGTAGACAATGTTGAAACGGTCATTGTCGCCATCGGCGAATATCTCCAAGCTATCCAGGCTTTGGCTACTCAGTAGGCCTTGAGCCTCCTCACGAGACTCTGGTTTCCGTGTAGTGAGACGTGAAGCTAGGCTAGCCAGCTTTCGTTTATAGTTATCCAGCATTGATAAAAGAAGAGTAAGCTGTATCTCGCGAATGTTCGCAGCGGCGGCATAAATACATGATTTTTTGTTGGTGCATTCTATTTGCCCCGAACTGCTGCAACCATTTGATCGGCTGATGTATCATCCTGCACCTTGCGTCCCTGCATCATTTCGTTTATCAATCAACTTATTTCTTATCAGTACTGCCTTGCTCATGGTAAGTGATAGTGTATGTATAATATATTCATCTTCTTGCATAGTTTTGTCGCATCGTGAGAGGTCAGAGGACACAGTAAAATCAAATACTTTTTTTGTCAGGATGATCGTCAGGTCCTTGTGCGATGTTACGCTTCACGTTTGCTCGACCATGTGAGAGCGTCTGTAGATCACGCTACTCTTTTACATTATGGACTACCTACCAAGCTATTCGAGTCTATGGACAGCAGTCATGCATCAAAGAGATGAATAATGTATTGCTACGACTATCGACATGGTAGCCTTCCTGTCATTACTGAGGCTCGTGCTACAGCAGACGTATTATTAGATTTAGCGGTGTACCGTACATAATGACTCCAACAGTCATAGGTATTTCTTCGACTTTAACAGTACGTATATTATTTGTTCTCACGCTCTTTGTCGATCGAGAGATTTAAAGAGTGATACAATACAAGAGTTAACGAGATCATATAGGGTACTACTCGAAAATACATACTTGAGAAGCGCATTGAAGAGCGTTAGTACGGTAGTAAGTTATCTCTCCACATGGGTTTTCAAATCAGGCAATATAATATTTTAAAGTAATATATTGTATTCGCTTTTGTCTGCATATTATGAAATCATTTTCTTACATGTACGTCAAAAACAAGTAGGATGCTCATCAGTACTACTAATATGCATTGAAGAAGATACGGAAGTCTATTCAATTGTGCATGAAATATATTTTGCGCCGTTCTTTTACTATATGTGCACAAAGGTGCAAAATTCACAGTAATGTAGAGGAGGAACAAAGTTTCTGATAAAACACAGATATTTTACTCAAAATGAATGAAGCTCTGCACTATGTGCCTCTTAGCATGACTGGATTTGTATGTAAGAGTCGTTTAAGTTCTTATTATTTACAGTATTCGTTTTTATCACTGCGGTACAATGAGTTGTTACAGTCCTTCCGAGGTTAAGTGGGAGGGAGTGCTCTATTTCTCAATGAGCCACTACAAAGTTTGGAGGGTCATCCATCTGAGGTCAAGTACTGGCACAACGCGACATTTAGAGAGTCGCAGGGCAAAAACTCGCGGAACTTTATTTCCTTTACATTGTATGAGAAAGAAGAAGGAAGGAAAGGAAAGGTGTCTAGTGTCACACCTCCAAGACACTCTTACTCTTGCCCTGCGACTCTCTAATTTCGCGTTGCGGCAGTCTGAGACACTCGACTTCAGAATGGATGACACTCTAAATTTTGTAGTGGCTCACTGAGAAATTGAGCACTCCCGCCCCCGCTTAACCTCGGAATGACTGTATATTGTAAACTTACTTATGAAGCTCCAGCACAGGTCAGAGCATAAATTCACTCTTTTCATCTGCCTGAGTTTCATAGATGATGCAAAATGAAGCACTTAAAAGCGAGTACTCGGTACACCTTTGAATCAATCAGGTTCACAACGTCAACCCTTTGGTTTAGTGTGGCATAAGAGTAAACCAATACACCCGACGATAAAGCAGATACGTGATAAGTACACACATTCAATTCTTTTGATGCAGAAGAATCTATCACTTTGTCGACGTTAGGATATTGTTTATCTAAAGAAATTGGATACGATGATGTGTGCGTTCTAGAATGTTATATGTGACGTAAAAGGACACTCCCTATAGACACAATCATCCTCTTCCCTTTTTTTTATACTTATATTTCCTTCGCGAACCGAAGATATAGCTTTAATTACCAGCTTCGTTGTAGTGCTCATATGCATATTACTCAGGTCAATGATACTTGCATGTCCACCACTTATTTCAGGTACTCTGCTTTTGCAATTGTACGGAGGCCTTCTATGGCACGACCCTATTTAGCGCCGTCTTCAGAGTTGGAGGACTTCCATAATTTGGCCCTGTCTGATCGGCCTTCTTTAGTCTCCGTGAAGCTCACACCCGAGTTGTTTGCTGACCTTCCGGATGTTTCTAATGAGAGATATAAAGAAGAGCACGGCCCTACTATTGCTTCCGTTCTCTTACCAATCTACCCCTTTATAAAAAGAAGCATGATCTAGATATGACTTGTACCAGACTAATACGTAAATATATGTGTTTCAGGGTAAAACAGATAGCATATATTTAGATGACTGAAAACACAATGTGCCTGCTTGTGTTCGAGCGTGGAAACCATTATTACTGTACATAGTAACCTCACTACGCCCAACTGTCTCAGGCATCGCAACAGCTGTTCCTTTCAGCCGAATTCTCAGCAGTTATTAGGGTGGAAAAGTTCTCACCACTTACCTCCGATCTATGACGAGTACAAATGTATCAGCCGATGATGGATAACGCATGTGGGAAATGACTAAAGTGTAATCTAAGTTTAATATCCGTTTCTGGTCCAGGCTCTACAGCGGAAACATCAAGTCGTATGATATGTAACTGTCCACACTCGCACTCTTTTTTTTTTTAAAAAAAAAAATGAGCTATGGTATATATCATTTGTTTAATCAAATTTCTCTCGCCACCTATTTACGTGTATGGATATTTTTTCTTGAACTTCTTTGAGATTCTTTAATGTCGTTAAGCATCGTTACAATTCTGCTACGGCGCCAAGAGCTTTTAAGCACACTCTATAGGACTCATAGGTCGATGTGAGCGATATTTAAGTAGTCTTATATAAGAAGTAATCTTCAAATATGTAGCGTGATCCAACGACAAGGCAGACTGCCATCTGATCTTCGAGCTGAAACTCACGTAGGACAGATAGCATTATGTCATCAGTTTAAATGGCGAAGCCATCGTATACGATAAGTTTCCCGAAACGATACGTGCTGAACTTCCAGACATCGCAATAAGATAGTAAAGTTTTTGTTCAACGTATGCGTGAATAAAAGGAGTCCCATATATACACAATGACACACCCCTACGTAACACTGCATCAGTGTTCTCCTGGCGCAAGACTCGTCGATGATACATGACAAAATATACATTTGTCCATCGGTTCAACGTATAGAACAGATGTAGCATGCCCTGATCTTCAAGGTAGAAGTATTGAAGCATATGTGTGCTCTAGTGCGACATTAGTACTTATATGCTCAATTTTGAAAAGGAAAGTCTTCACCGAAGTTCTTTCCGAGTAAAATAGACATATACTAGCTGCTTTTGGTGCGTTTGTTTGCTAGTCAGGGCGCAATTTATGAGAACACCCGAAACGCAGAAGGTCTTTAGGTAAGTTAGTACCATATATATGCGCAATATGCATGACTGCCCCGGTACCCTTCGCTAACTCTTGGAAAACGGGTTCACTTTTGCAATATTGTATTGATAACGTCTAGCAGTTGCAAGGTAAAATATACTATGATCCGCACAGAGTATCTCCTACGTGCCTGATACGAGATTAGTATAAGAATACGTCATCTGTCATCTGTCATTGGTGCGCCTTGGTATTACTAATGTCCCGATCTCTCGCCTCACACACAGCAGCAATACGTATATATTGATCAGAATATGGGAAAATGGTTAAAACGTAACTTCATCATCTCACGCGTACCGAGGGTGCAACAATGGTACAACGAAAATAAGGGCAAGTAAAGGGGAAGGTACAAACAAAGAAATAATCTGGCGGTTTCTACGCTACGCAGAACGCTCTTTCCGTTGCTCCATGAAAGGAAAACTTGTAACAGACTATTTTCTAGGGGCTTTTCTAGGGTGATAGATAATGTGACAAGATTGGGGTGCTGTTTATTCTACAGTTTAACAATGTGTAATCTAGCAGAAACCGATATGGGGGAACAAGTGTCTCCTAATGGAAAGTATCTAGGACGGTGCGACCGTCACCTTAAGCAGTTATACATGTACAACTGCATGGCAAACACATGTCAAGAGTAAAATTTATGTAACATGTCGTATAGTGCGGTACTGCGTATTCATTACGTCACTCCGCGGAAGACTGCAATAGGTAAGCGGCATTCCCTTCGTGTTCCATCATATAACCTCCCAGAAGAGAAAGAGGTCATGAAGGGCTCTGTTCGACGGGCAACCAGTAATGTGACAAGCAAAGACACGGACTTTTGGCCTTATATAGAGAATTCATAAGCACACTATCACTAAAACGTGGACAGACGAGAAACTTGGAAAAGGTCTGTGGGTTTTGACGCCATCCTGACATGATCTTTCGTTTATTTTTGATGTTTTGGGGGCGGAGCAGGGTGAATAGACGAATAGATTAATCTCGTACGGTACGACGTGCACGCACGTAAGGATAGTGTAGATGATTGAGAAGTACCTAATAAGGTTGACAGCAAGAGTGAATGGTTGATGGCTGGGCTCGGTGTCCGTCGGCTCATGACTGCTCATTACCGGCATAAAGTGAAAAGCGGTAGTTACCTTAATATTTGTTTTCATTTTTGATAAGTGTTATGGTTCTGAGAACTCAGTAGAGAAGGATGTTAAAGTGACAAAACAGAAAACGGTTTTTCTGCAAGTGAGGAAATGTAGGGAACGGAAAATTGGGATGAGAGTTGAAGGGGAGTAATTTTGGCGGGATTTGAAATGGAGAGAGGACGGACGGGGAATGATAGGCACTTAGCAGCCGCAGTCATTCTATATTGCTTTTGGCAGTAAACACTTATGTTGAGAGCCACGCAGAACCTTACGCGTCGGTGCGCTCGACGTCCCTCCAGCGCACCCTCAGCGCGTCTACTCACTGCACGACTAAGTACGCGATCCTTGGCTCCAACCATTCGCCATGCATGTCCTCCTGTCATTGCTGCCAGTCGGACTACGGCTGTCAATCAAGCACGATCGATCCTCTCTGTCCGTCGTCTCGCCTCTGTTGTCTCCCCCGTTGACTACAAGAAGTCCTCCTTTGTTCAGTGGAAGCTCTTTCCTGACTTCGAAAAGCTCCTGACTGAGGCCAAGCCAGAGACGGCTGTACCAGTCTTCCAGGCTATGATCAATGACGTCCGTCAACGCTTCGTTGACCTCGAAAACCACTTCGAACCAACATGGGAAGGCACTATAGGTCGACGTATGTATTAGATATACAAATAGCCGCGTGAACTCTAAATTTAATCCTAATGCCATATACCATATTCATCTAGTTACCGAGCTTGAGGACGAGATTTCACGCGCATTTGGCATCCTGTCGCACTTGAACGGCGTCAAGAACTCTTCTGAGCTTCGTGAAACCCTCGAAAAAATACAGGCAAGTCATCTTCCATTTGATCAAGGAGTGAGTGACGCACATAGTAAATATTTACATCCATATATAGCCCGAGTTCGTGAAGTTGGGTCTGCAGATGAACCAGTCTGAACCGAAGTACAAGGCTCTGGAGGCTCTAAAAAATTCCACAGAATGGGACAAGTTGGATAACGTCCAGAAGCGAATCATCGACAAGGCCTTGCGTGCCATGAGGAATGCCGGTATCGGTTTCCCTGAAGGCTCTCCTGAAAAGAAGCGTTTCAATGAGATATCAGAACGCCTGTCGCAATTATCACTGGCGTTCAATAACAATGTCCTGGATGCTACTAAAGCATTCAAGGAGGTTATCACCGACAAAAATCAACTGGAAGGCTGTTCTGAGACCTTCATTGAAACCCTCAAGAAGAATGCCCAGCGCCTGGATCGAGAGGGTTATTGCATCACACTAGACTTCCCTATCTATGGCCCTTTCATGATGAACTGCTCTAACAGATCCCTTCGTGAAAAAGTAAGTAGTGGCTGATATCAAAGATATCACTCTCATCAACATCTTGTATAGATCTATCACGCAAACGTTACCAAGGCTTCTGTAGACGCCACAAATAATGAGCCTATCATCAATGAGATATTAGCCCTACGCCAGGAGAAAGCCAAGCTTTTGGGATATACATCTCATGCTGACTTGTCCCTTTCCGTCAAAATGGCGGAGACGCTACCTGCTGCAGAAGATTTGCTTGACAGTTTGTTCGCTACCTCCATCAAATTTGGTCGCGAGGAGCTGCAGAAACTAACGCAGTTTGCTGAAAAGGAGCTTGGTATGAACACGCCCCTTGCACCATGGGACACTGCCTACGTATCAGAACAGTACCGGAAGGCATTGTTCAAATATGATGAGGAAACTATATCGCAGTACTTTGCATTTCCCAAGGTTCTGGAAGGCCTCTTCGACGTTGCCGATAAAGTTTTGGGGATCCAGGTCCGGGAGCTGAGCGCTGCGGAGATGGAGAAGAACAAGATGACCAGGTGGCACGAGGATGTCAAAGTATTCGAAGTATCCGAACAAGGTGAAGTCAAGGCTTACTTTTATGGCGATTTCTACTCGCGGCCCTCGGAGAAGCGGAGCGGTGCGTGGATGGATACAGTAACGACCCGTTACCGACACCCAGATGGCCAAGTGACATTACCAGTCGGTATGCAGCAAGCCCCATATTCACTATATTCCTTTTCTGCTCACAGTTTATGCATGGTGCCTTTAGCCTATCTTATTTGCAATCAGCCCGAGCCTCAAGGCGACGGACAGCCATCCCTGATGAAGTTCCGTGACGTGGAGACGCTCTTTCACGAATTTGGACATTGCTTGCAACACGTACGTCTGATTGGTTACAACTTTCAAAGCGCTCATATGACTGCTGTGTTCCATAGATGATGACCCGTGTCGAATACCCTGATGCTTCCGGGATCAACGGGATAGAGTGGGATTTTGTGGAGGTACAAGGCAATTTTCTCACCCAGCATGCGCACAATTTGTGTATGGGTGCGCTGTGCGCGTGTGGGGGGGAGTATTGCACACATGTTTGGCTGACGTTTTTTTTTTTATTAACAGGTCGCTTCGCAATTCATGGAGAACTTTTGCAACGAGCCTGGCTGGCTTTCTCAGTGGTCTGGGCACTATCAGTCGAAGGAGCCAATGCCGGCAGACATGGTGGATGCCTTAACGCAAAATAGAAAATTTCTGAGTGGGATGGCGATGTTGCGACAGGTACGGA
Organism: Syncephalastrum monosporum B8922; assembly: GCA_000697355.1. Classification (NCBI taxonomy): domain Eukaryota; kingdom Fungi; phylum Mucoromycota; class Mucoromycetes; order Mucorales; family Syncephalastraceae; genus Syncephalastrum; species Syncephalastrum monosporum. The sequence continues at coordinate 179,862 of JNEN01001260.1, forward strand.
TGAGTATGTTTTAGGCAAGAACTGTCTAACGTTACACATTTATTTTGCCAGCTTCACTTCGCAAAACTGGATTTGGCATTGCATGCCACATTCACGCCACCCAAGTCAGCTTCGGATCCTTCCGTATTCGACTTGGATGCCGAGATCGCCAAGGAGACCGCATTGGTACCCAGGCTTCCGGAAGACCGGTTTCTCTGTAGTTTCAGCCATATCTTCGGTGGTGGATACAGCGCTGGCTACTACAGGTACGATTACTCACGCTTTGAGCCCTAAAATTGACCAAAGATCCCGAACGTAGTTACAAATGGTCGGAAACCTACTCGGCGGATGCTTATGCAGCCTTCGAAGAGGTTCAGCAGCAGCAAGGGGCAATGTCTCACATGGGGAAGCGGTATCGTGACACGATCCTAGCTTTGGGTGGGGGGACTCCACCCAAAGACGTGTGGAGTCAGTTTAGAGGCCGCGACAATGTGGACGTCAATGCGCTATTGCGGCACTCGGGTCTGATCGCGCCGCAGCCGTGAACAGACCACTAGAAAAATACGTCAAGCTGACTTCTTTGGCACTAAATTGAACGATTACTTCATGGTGACCCCCTGTGTAATTCTTTTGTCCAATGTACGTGAATGCATTTGATATTTTTATCATTATTTTTGTGATCGTTGTGTCGTAAAAGGCCAGCGCAGTTGTTAATCGGGGTTGAGCTGGCCGCCCGATGGTCGGGGCCATAGCCTGCTTGCTTCTACTGGGGAGCCCTTACGGAATGGCAAAAGCATATAAGCCGGAGCAGGGACATGAGAACACGGGGCAGTTTTCTTTTTGCTCAAAGGCCTCACGTGCAGGAAGCGCACAAACATGGTTTAGGGATGATTGGACGTATCTGCGGCGGTATTCTAGTAATGGACACTTTCCGCTTCTAAACGTCATTTAAATGACTGTTGATCTCGTCAGAATTTTGGGCATAACACACATTTCTCGCTAAACCTCCTTTCTTTCCTTCGTTCTTTGTTTCGAGGATACAGCTCTCTTTCTTTACCTTGTTCGCTCTTCTAAACTTTTCCCGTCCTAGTTTCCTCTTGTTTTCAAGTTCTAGTATTATCTTGTTCTTTTCCTCTCGCTTTTTTCCTTTTACCCAATCTATTTCACTGGCTACGCCATGACGACCGCTTTCCCGTCTTAGCAATCATTACTTAACCAGCAACGCGACGTTGACTCTATGATGCAACCACCGCATCCAGCACATCCGCCACAGGCAACTTCTTTGGCGCCACCCTCAATACAGTTAACACCTGGCCTAAATGATAAGGATTGCTTCCTTCCGCCCGCAGGGTCCCACTACTCCAGTTTGGCTGAATTTAATCAACCTACCATGACTATGTTCGCGCCCTGGGACCAAGACCCTATCTCACCGCCTGATCTCTATTTTGATGAGCCACCAGCACTAACTCCAGTATCGGCACAGTTCCGAGGACGCAGCAGCAGCGTGCCTACAAATTGCCTCTACACAAGAGGCGCCTTGTCATCAGGAACAGTTACTGGACAATACACCTATTCACACCGACCAGTCATACCTTTGCCTGTGAACGCGGAGGAAGGCAATAGTAGTGATGACAATGACAGTATTATCAGTGACCATCAGGAAGACCAAAATCAAACGGAGATTGAGCCGCGCCCAGCATATGTACGACGACACTCGACCACTAGCTGCAGCACAACATCATCTGCGGGTGGGAACGTGAAGCCGTACGAGTGTTCACATTGTAAACGATCGTTTATGCGACGACATGATCTGGCTCGCCATACTCGTACCCATACAGGGGACAAGCCCTACGTTTGTCCGTGTTGTCTAAAGGCTTTCCCGCGGTCAGATGCCAGAGGCCGACATTTCCGAAAAGACCCTGCCTGCCATCACGGGCCCCAAGTCCTAGCGTTTATCAAAAAGCGATTTCGGTACACCATATAAGCAAACCTATGTCTACACTCCCTACCTATGTACGCGCGACATGTTTACGCACAATACAAACACGACGATGACGCACAATTACTAGCACTATCAGATGACACAATTATCCACAACGCAAGGAAAAACGCAGCGATTTATCACCTTACCTTTTCTTTCAGCTTTTTTTTTATATTTACCCACAACGAGGCATTCCCGTAACAAGCCCTATAACCGCAACTATCGTGTTCATTCCTTTCTTTTTCTCCTGGTTCTGTCCTATGATTCGTTGTTCCTTTTCACTCATTACATTTATCTTTCATTTTATCCCGTTCTCCTTATGTACATATGCAAAAGATACTAAATACACTTTTGTTTTGCTTGCAAGATGAAGGGGGTACAAGTGTTTGTAAAAGTCGAGTGAGCAAGAAAAGTTCTGTGATGCAGATCGATGTGCAGCACGTGCGCGGTGCTGCCAGCCTTGCGTTCTAGAAAAGTTAAAAAATGAAAAAAAAAAAAATTTAATAAAAATAAAACAAAAGATACCTCGCTATACGATTTGAAACTGTTTGTGACCTGTCTTGCCCTCTTCTGTCCATTCGGACATGCCAAACGGTACGCTTCCAAATGAGTCCGCTTCCGCTTCGCTTTATCTAGACTAGTATACGCGTATATCAGAGAAAGGGATTAACACTAGATAAAATAAACAATCTGGGGGCGACAAGTCTGGGATACTTTAGGTGCACAGGCTGATGCTTAGAAAGTAATGGTTTCGTTAGCACTACCCTTCTCCGACATGGCTGTGCTGCTGTCGGCACAGCCTTTCTGCGCTCTGGCGAGTACGCGACAAAGCATTAAGAACGCGTCCATACGTGCAAGGCCTTACATAGTTATATATATACATGTGCATTCAATAACCCCCAAGGCAATCAATGCGATTTACTAGCATTACGAAGGGCCACTTTCACAGATCACTTCCTTCGGCGACGCTCCCGGGTCAAGTCCAACGTCATGTGTGTGTTCGCCCACGAATAAACCTTAAAGTAATTCGCTGCACACTTTTCGCCTTCCTTTTTGAATTGTTTACCTGAGCTTTCCACGTGCGATGCATTGGACCGTCGGTGTACGTGTACTGAAGCGGATGAGGGGGGAACGTCCCAGTCAGGTAATGTGCAAAATCGAGAGGTGGATGAACCAATAACTGGGAGACTCCAATGATCGACAAGCATATTATATCTGGTGACCTAGCGTCATACCAAACAGGACTGACTTTCGAGATGCATCTTTTTATTGAGCTAGATATCACAGAAAAATCTGATTATCAGCGCGCCAACAAGGGTTTGTGTGCCCCAGTGGTACAAAACCGTCCATGCCATTTGATAAAGGTACTTTGGCGAAAATACTGTCCATATAAAAAGGTGTTCGCGGAGCAATGTGACTGAGATGGACAGTGTGGCCAGGAACACTCCGTAAATGGCAGTTTGTGCGACGATATACTCTCGCCAAACATCAATAGACTTTGCCGACCAGGACCAGCCTGCAACGGCCCACCAAATGCTGCCTGCCCAATTAGAAAAGTACGTCAGAGCACCGATAAGTAATGTATCGTAGCCAGTGACTCCGATGTAAGCGCTACTGAGGTCCACCGTAGCAATGGAATTCGAGTGTCCTGTCGTGAAGAACGCCGTCTGACTTAGACATGTGGTCAAGAAAGCCGTCATCCAGGGCGGCATATCTCGCAGGAGATGCCACTGTATGACATATATAACAAACAAGGCTGCATTGTGCGTTTGCGAGAACAGGATCATGAGAGGCATCAATATGTAGAGGAGTAATTCCACATATAAATTTGTCGACGATACGCACTGCTGCTGCTGATGTTGATGCTGCAGCGGGCTGATGACTTCCTCCTCCTGCTCCTGTTGATGGGTATCGTCTTTACAGCATGTCAGTTTAGTACATTCTATTTTGTTTTGCATGTATCACGCGGCATACCTCCAACAATATCGAGGGCTTTGGCACGTAGATTTACGAATCGAAGAGCGCCGAGTGCAAATAAGGTAGCTCCGGCATAGTTGTATATCAACCGCGCCAATTCTACTTGGTTCAGAGGAGTAACAATGTCTATGCTGTCCAGCAGACTGCGATAGTAAGGAGAGACTGGCCCTTCAATGCCAGCAGAAATTGTCCCTCGAAGCTTGTAAAGGAGTACAAGCATAGCTTCGAAACCTAGAAGCGCGACCAAGCCTCCCCTGCAGAGCCACTGAATAACCCCGGCACTAGATTCGACTTGTGCATCTGTAGTATCAGTGCGGCCAAGCCTCCGGATCTTGTACGTCGCGAGCGTTACAGGCGTAGCGAGCGCCAGAGCTAACATGTGCCATTCGATCCCTGGCATCGAGCTGACAAGTGTAGAGTACATGCCGTCTCCCCGATTCCACGAAAAAGTGATGCGTAACAGCACCAGCTGCAGAATACCACTAAAGTATGGGATACCGGAGCCTTGTAGACCCTCGTGCCGACAGAAGCTAGCGTGACAACAAATTAGAGTTGGTCCTTTTGCCACTCTGTATCGGAGCCCTTACCACGTTGCTAAAAGCAGAGCGAAAAGTGTCTGCGTATAGAAATACCATATCGATTGCTCTTCCTCGATGAAACTACTCGCAAACATGCTGCAAGCGTACGCAACAAGAGAAGCACAGACGAGTGCCTTGCTTGCGCCCCAGTGCCTTGAAAAGCTGCATTGGAAAAGATACCAAACGATGGTAATGGCACATAGTACGAGGAGCGTCACACCCACTATCATATCTTGTAACCCGTAGTCGCTGGCCTTCTTCCCTAGCTCCTCTTGCGCTAAGTTTAAAAACTATCGACAAGTTATTTAATCGTAACGTCCTCACGTTACATAAGGCGAAGTTACCTTCACGTAGCCGGCAGCCGCTTTGGCAGCCATTTCATCAGACGGATTGCGCGCATATGCTGCGTGCAGATGGTTTGTATGTGCCAGGGCCAAGTTGTTTGAGTCACCGAATTCGGACTGATCGTTGGTGGCTGCCGGCGTATTACTTGAGCTGGTTTGATGCAGCAGCAAATCCATTTGATGCGCGTTAAGCTGGAGAGCGCGCAGAATGCTTCGTGGATCTATGCATTTCGTCAACAGAGCTTTTTTTTTTTTCTCATCCCTTCAAAACAAGTACCTGTTGATAACCTGAGAAAAAGGTCAGGGATAATTTTTCCCAAGCTATTCTTTGGGATGGGCACAGAAAACAGGGTCGCCAACGTGGGTACCAGGTCCGTTTGATCTACCACAGGGAAGCCAAAGACTTTTTCTCGGTCGTTCACCGGAAATAAACTGTGGCGTGGCTTCTTTAGGGTGGGTCGACTCTCGAAGCGAGGGCTTAGAAAGACGAGGGCCTAATACATGAGGATTCTTAATTATTTCGTGTATTCGCGGTTGTTTGCATCAGCACGCGTGACTTACAGGCGAGGTCTCTCCTTCCGAAGAGCCTCCGTGGTTCCCTATCTGCGTAGAGGGTGTCAACTAAATACTAAAAGTAGGCCAGGATTGAGTTCTTACATCATTCATACCATGATCTCCGCAGACGACCAAGAGAGTCCCCTTGGAGGCGGGATCCGATTCTAAACGACGCAGATCTTGTTCGGCTACTATGCTGTAGATACGCTCAATAGCCTGATCCATTTCGATTTGTTTGGGTCGCATCAAAGGACTGGAAATTGGTAAGAGTTTAGTTAAGACGTAAAGCGAGTCCTACCTGTTGGGTCCTCCAAGATGCCCAACGTGGTCCAATCCGAGGTAATGCAGAATCACGGCGTCCCAGTCCTGATCCCCAAACACAGGATCGATATGACGTGTGACATTCTTATCCACCTCGACCGTATCCTATTTGCAATCCTTTGCATTAACAAGGGACAGTGCCGACTTATTCAAACAGACGTACTGAGACGTAGAAGGAGGTAGTGCCGTCGTGCTTTGTGAAGATATCAGGAAAGAGCCGGATCCAAGTGTCGTCACCGAAAAGATGCAGCGTCTTGTTGGAAGCTTTGAATTGATATACCCAGTTGTCTTGGAATTGAAGCGAAGAGCTCGTATCGGCTTCAGCAATGTTGAGCACGGCGTCCAAGAAGCTTGGGACAGTCCCTGCCGCAGACTGAATGTGAGCGTAAGAACATTCAATAGCAAGTGGTGTGTTACCGGTGGTCATAGCCTTGATGCGCGGCATAGTTACAGTCGGTGCTGTCGCTTTGGCGGTAAATGGTAATGCCGAGCCACGTTCAATTTGTGCCTTGACAAAGTCGAAGCCGGACTGGTCTCCCAAGACAAAGTCGCTGTGCGGGATCAGAGCTCAGTTCAGCTGGTTTGCCACCATTGGCCTGAATTTCAACTCACTTGCGAAGCGCATCAATCACGATGAAGACCAGTCTGTCGAATTCAGGTTCGATGATGGGATGCAGACCGGCTTGATCCTGATACGGCCACGGAGGTTGGCCATTCTCAGTTGCAAACCCGGGAAGGTACACTTTGTAAGGGAAGAAGCCGCGGCAAAACAGGGCCAGGCCAACCAACTGAACGATGGCTAGACCTAGCAGCCATTGAGGTGCTCTCGCGAACATAACCGCCTTGTTTCTATTACACGCACGCGTAAAAAGATACGACAACAGAAAGAAGGCGCGTAGAGCGAGCAAGACCTGCGGAGGTGATATGGATTACCATATCAGACAAAGTCGTGCAATTTACGACACCACTGTGCATGTGGTAGCCTTCACGAAAGAAGCCCAAGACGCATTAAAGAGGTGAAGGTAAGAGACACACACTGTGGACATATTATCCAGCGAACAGTCGCATTCCATAAGAAGATGTGGTGCCATGAGAGGGTATTGAACATGCTTTTGCAATGTTTATTATTTTAAATTGACGTAAAAAATTACTGCGAGGCAGCAGCGGCTCTGCGGCGATCACGCTCTTCGGCAATGGAAAGCTTAATACCCTTACCCTTGGGAAGAGAGATCCATGGCTTCTTGCCTACAGAGAGAGATTATGCGATCAATACAGATGCATCATGGACACACAAGCCGCCAACTTACCCTGGCCAATGACGAAGACGTTAGACTGCTTGGTGGCAAAGACGCGACCCAGCGAATCCTTGACGTGGACGATCTCAAGACCACCAATATGGCGCTCACGATGAACGATGAGACCAACACGGCCAATGTTACGACCACCAGTAGCCATGGCGACGTTACCAGTCTCAAATTTGCAGAAGGCCTCAATCTTGTTGGTCTGGACGTTGAAACGAATAGTGTCGTTGGCCTTGATCAACGGGTCCGGGTAGCGGATGGTGCGACCATCATGGGTCACGGCATACGGAATACCCTTCTTGCCGACCAACACCTTCTTGACACGGCACAGCTTGTATTGTGCCTCCTCATCGGTAATGCGGTGGATGGCGAAGCGACCTTTAACGTCATAGACGAGACGGAAGTTCTCGCCAGTCTTTTCAATGGTAATGACATCTGTCAAGCCAAATCAAGAACAAGCAGAGAAAAATGCATCCGGGGTTCGTCAAAGCCATCGCCATCAGACACACGCCTTGAAAAAAATTCACAAACACGACCCGCAACAAAATCACTTACCCATGTAACCAGCAGGGAAGGTCGAGTCAGTGCGGACCTTGTTGTCGACCTTGACGAGGCGCTGCATCAGGATAGACTGGGTCTCGCGACCGTTCAGGGCATACTTCAAGCGGTTACGCAGGAAGATGATCAAAGGCAGGCACTCGCGGGTCTTGTGAGGACCAGAGCTGGGCTTAGGGGCGTACGAGCCTATCGTAGATCGATCGTGTTAATTCAATCCGCATTGTTCGTAATTGCAATCGACAACGAGAGGAACAGCCGTGATCAGTCGAGAAAAGATCTCGTCAGGAATCTGACTGTTGAGCTTGACTATATTTTTTTTCTATTTCATCACAGTGGCTGGCGTCCTTCTCTGATCGCAGAATCGACTTACCCAGAAGCTTGTCCAGCATCCAGTGCTTGGGAGCTGCCAAACGCTTCATGTGTTTCTTGGGACCACGAGCCTACATAGCCCAGTATATTGATTAGTGATCCATCCACTCATTGAGCATCATCCATCCATCCATCCATCCATCCATCCATTTGGTAGACCATCTGGTGGTGTCATGGTTATGCATGGATGCCAGGATGTATGTAAGTATATGCTTTGATGCGTACCATAGTTGAAGAATAAAGAGAGAGAGAAATTTCTTGTGAGAGCTCTCTGCACCTTTTTACCTTTTGGCACGCGGACTTTGTGCCTTATTTTTTTTTACTTTGTCAACTCAGTGTCATTTACATATACCGACGAAAGCAGCATACGTCTATTTCAGCTATTGCGTGGTAAAATTCACAGTAGATATGAGGGTGCGTTCAAAACCATATCATATCCATCTGAATGACAAGAAGGGACTCGATAGATGATGGCACATATATCTTGGAAACGTGTATGTTGAATAAACTATTCGTCATCTTGAAGCGCGTATTGTTGGATGGAACCATGTGCTTGGTAATAGATCTGCATTTCATACGGTAGACACTATGAGCATCATATTCAGTGATACATCAGCATACAGTGGTGACTTACATTTTAAGAAAGGGACGTTGTAATACAATGGCGGCATCTAACGAACACGTTGTTGATGTTCTGCGCTTAACTGTGCTTGATAAGTAACCTACTTGAACAATGCTTCAATAGAAGTATAGAGCACACAAGGTAAGGTTAAAGTCAACCACGTGTGTATCAATAGTCCACTTGTAGCGTATGAGCAATGCAACACTACCGGGGCGAACCTCAACCGAGCGTGCGTTCAACAACTGGCCAACAATCGTATCGTTTTTGATCAAAGGAAAAGGGAAGTCTCCAGGTGTGTTCAGTAGCCTCGAAAAACATATCAAGGCTGTGATATTTGTAAGTGTTGTGTGTGTGTGTCAAGAGGGGAACCAATAACGGTGTGTCCGTGAGACTTAATAAGAGCAAAGGAAAAAGTTTATTTTGGATGATGAGGTGTGAGCATACAGATGTGGTCATGTGATCATGCTGAAACAGAGTGGAATTTCAGCGTACCCTTTCCCCTTGATCAAGTATCGAACTTGTCCGCGACGAATGCGACTGTTCAACATTTCTCCAACCTCGAAATGTTCCTCGCTCTCGACATCATAAGGTGAAAGCGGCTCGGACTAACGGCCAGGAGGTCGGGCAAGGATGGTTCGTCGCGACGACCAAGCAACCTGACATGGAATACCGGGTGAACTTGCATCGAGGCGGGGAGGTCAAGGCGGTCTGCGTGTGACCCACCTTCTCTTGCCTTGTTTCTGGAACAAGAACAGGAACATGTCTTGGATACATGTCAGTAGCCTTGACCGATATACGGATATTTGAAAAAGCTGCCATTGGGAACTTTCAAGTTGATACTAGAAATTGATACTTGGAGTACCTACTTGAACCTGAAAATCAAGTTTTGGAATGAAAAGGCTCGGTGCAGAAGTGGTATGAAAAACTTTCGCTTGGAGCCTTTTGTCTCACATAGCCTTTGTATAGACAAAATTGCCGTTGATGCGCAGGAGCTGACTTTGGTGCACAGCAATCCTATGCTGCACAGATATCCGCTGGGTGGAAGCATCGTACAACCAACTACCAAAAACCAACATTGGTGGATAAGCAGCTGCGAAGGGGAGCGTATAGCAGTAGAAGTGCGGATGCTGAAGCGAACTTTGGCTTCCAAGCGGCACAGGTACGCTAGGAGCAACAATTTAATGTGAACGGCTATATTTATATTAATCCTCACCTTCATAAAAGCTCTGTCCGCTTGATGATACATGGTTCAATAGACCCGGTATGGACTGCGGACAAGCATTTTACACCGGCACAAATGGAGATCATCCGAAAGCACACAAAACCCTGAGATATCTCCCCTCGTACATCGGCAAGGTACAGTTGTTTCACAATATACAAACACCTCATTTATTATGCCTTGACAAGCTGAGCGTTCTTTTGTTAGCATAACCTAGAGAGTCTATTCTCTCACCGAAAGCAGTCCAATTTTCATGATATAAGAGACTTCACCAAGTAGTGTTTCTCCAGGTCAGTCATTAATGTCAACCCGTACGTGATGTGTGAACCGAAAGAATGTCAGATGTATGTGATATGGAACTAAACTGTATATCTACAGAGGGGGAAGACCATGGCTTTATCCTGGCTGGTATTAACTTTATCCCGGCTGGTATTCGACATCACAACGGCGGAAATGGTGAAAGTCAAGGGGAAGGTTGCTGGTACCAAGGTGGAGCTTCGGTTTTCGCGTTGCCACATGAATACGGTTGTGCGGAAACAGGCCTTGAAGATGACCAAACGGCTCAAAAACACTCAACGAAGGATCGTCGGAGCAGCTTAGGACATTGAAGAATATTTTCGTACAGTTGGCAAAAGCAGCACCATCCAGCATCTTCCAGCATCAGTAGGATAAAGGTGTGCGGCTTTTTGATCTCAGGTAAACGTGATAATCATACCGCCACACGTAGACTAATACTTATATTATAGGTTTCTAACTGACAGCATTCATCATGGACTGCCCCCAACGGTGGAGCTTGCCGAATAACGAAAGTGGGACCACATGATTTCCCTCGTGCACTGGAACAATTTTCAGTGAAAATCATTCCGCTTATCTCTTTGATCTGGCAAATACGACTAATGATGGAGACAACTGCACATGTTGTCATGACCGACTCTACCCTACTAATGCTTCAATCAACCGACCTCAGCAAAGCCCTATCCCACCGTGTATGCCATCTCCCAAACTGATTCCCAGGAAAAGATCGTTGAGTGACGCCACCTTCATGTAACATCTTCTTTCATATACCATAGCTCAGAATATCATTTCTTTTGTACATATACATACCCCATAAGCTTTCTTATTTCTTCTGACAGATGATCATTATATACAATGTGGCTGCTCAGTGCTAGAACAAGTGTAAAATATCATCCTCAACAATCCCAACAAGAACGGTTAACTTTGATAATAGAGTGATCAAGAGGCGCATTGGAAGTGAGATGATTACTGAACAACCAGCCAACAGCTACTAAACTCCCATGGTAGTGAGCAGTCTTGAACTTCACAGACGTCTAGTGCAACTGGTGGGGTTCTGGTGGGGATCCAAGCTAAATGACGGTTTATCCATGGAGGAACCGAAATAGGGACAATTGCTTCTGTTTACTCCTCTGTTACCATGATACCAGCTTTGATAAGTATTACGAGAACAGTACTGCTGATAACATGTATCATATTGCTTTGTATGTCATACCATCCTAGCGTTTTACGATTATGTTGTCAAATATTGGCATATACTTGGTTTGATGATGTAGTTTCGTCTAATGAGATTGATAGCACCAAAAGCTAATCCATCTCATAACATGATCCCTCCTATATTCATCTCGGTAGTGTACCGCTATAGACCGTACATGATTGGTGGATGCTAGAAGAACTAAAGCATTGTCTTGCTATATTAATGCAGCAGGCAAGTATTTAGCCAACATGATGCTCACGGCTTGTGATTAGCAAATCAATCGATAGACATATTTTGGAAGTATATTCAGTGCTGACATGTACTGTATAACGTGTACAAAGAGAGCACATCTTGCATGAAGGTGCGGAAGGTACCCTTAAAAACCAGCAAGGATGTTGGTCTTGCTGTAGAAATCCAAGATAAGGCAAAGATGGTGAATGCAAAAGATTGGCGAGGTTGGATTAGACACTGAAAAGAGTACTTCGATAGATGATTGGACGTGAAACACATTTAAGCACAATATACATGACAGATCAAGGCTGTATCGCTGGACCAGCGCTTATATTGAGAGCTTAAAAATTCTACGAAGTTACCTGAATGTGTATTGCGGATTTTGAAAATTGCGTCATGTCCTTCCAGCTTTTGCATTTTCAAACGCAAAGCACTGTAGCAACTGGCAGTGTATAATTTTGTCACGCATCCTTATAGAAATCCTTTGCTTCTCACTGAGGATGACGAATATCTGTACTTCGAGTGTGAGAGAGTCATGTGGTGTGAAGTATATCTGTTCGTCGTTATGGTATTGTCAACACTTCCACTGGAAGCCTAGAGGCGTACCAGGAAGATTTCGGAAAGAGGCGAGGTGATTTGTGCTCGTTTCCCACGACCAAGCTGACAAGAAGCTATACAAGACTAGAAGTGGGATCGTCATGGAAGTTATCATATCTTTCTTGCATCCACGTTATGAGAAAACGCAGCGACGTTTTCTATGCAGATTGCATGGTTTTGCGAGGAACCCACTAAATAGAAAGCACCGCCCAACGTCGCCACTGTAACCCAGCCTATCAAATCGGTGCCCTGTTCTCACGGGACCCTTTTCCCCTATTCAATTTTATATACAATTACAATTGCCTCACCAAGGAAAAGCCTAAAAAACTTAGCTTAGACACGCGAAAACGTCATCGTGTGGAGAAGTAGCTTGTACTAAAATGCCGAGCAAGTAATACAACAGAAACCAGTACCAAGTTGCAAATATTAGCGAACTCCCAGAAATAGGTAGATATTTAACTGTGTATTCATGTGTACCTACGTACATACACAGAACTGTCATTTATGCTGAAGGGGGGCAATTTGGCATGGACAACGACAAATAGATTTGGAGAGCTAAACAAAAGATAAATGTACGACCAGATTTTGCTCAACTGATTTCGGTAATTTCTTCATATAAAAGATGAAGGACAGAACAGCTCCAATGGAAGCAGAGTTCGAGTGTCCACCGTATCCAGTAATTGCTGGGTAGGTGAGCTAAAGTAAATTAAACGGTTGCAATTAAGGTAAAAAGAAAAAAAAAGAAGGTTGGAGCCAAGCACAAGGAAAATGCGGATTAGCGTGGTCGGGAAAGAGGAACAGTAGACACATTGGTATTGGGTCAGCTGGAACCTGATTTTTGGCCACTTTTCCCCTCCCCTTCGTTGTACTTCCTTCTTGGTTCCTTCCCTCCTCACTTATTTTACGGTATATGGGTCTTGGATGCAACAGCCCTCGAACACTCTTCTCGAAGCATATCCTTCATGAGTCAAAACCCATTGAACGCACCCTTGGCTTTCTTAAAGAACCACAACGCAAACGCTTCGGCCTCTTCCTTTGACCAGCCCTCGCAATCTCCTTCATCTCCCAAATCCAGATCAAGATCAAGCAGCTTCATGCGCGTTGTTTATCCGAATCATAGCCCGCCACCCGCACTTTCGCTCGCGCGCCGTTCTTTGAGCGTCTCAGAAAGCAGACGCCCCTCGTCCGTTGCTTTTGCAGAGGACTTTCAGCCTTTGCATGCCAATTTCTCCGCAACTTCTCTTTCTCAGCCATCTGAAACCAATTGGGCAGGCAGAATAGACGATTTTGACGTAAAAAATCCTATAGGTACGTCATGGACACACTCTATCTCTGTCTGTCTCTATATGTGTCTCTCTGTCTCTCGTCCTCCACCTATATCGCTGGTTATCCTGACCCTGATTCTGACTTGTGCTCGGTATAACCAGGCTATGGGTCCTCGGCTGTTGTGTTTTGTGCCATTCATAAGCCGTCCGGCAAGCGCGTTGCCATCAAACAAATCGATCTGGACATGTTTGAGCGTAACCAAATTGATGAGCTCAGGGTACGTTCTTCATTAGTCTTATTTTTCTCGTATTTCATACAACCATAGCATAACCTTTTATCTAATCGTATAGAGAGAGACGGCCTTGATGGCCCTATCCAAGCACCCTAACGTGTTACGTGTCTATGGCTCTTTTGTCACCGGATCCAAACTGCATATCGTCACGCCATATTTGGCCTCAGGTACAACCCAACCGAATCCTGTTGTGTCATGTGTATGCTACATGTTGGCTAACGGTGCGCTTTTCACAAAGGCTCCTGCCTTGACATCATGAAATCGGCACACTCTGAGGGTCTGGATGAAATTAGCATTGCCACCATATTAAAGCAAGCCTTGGAGGGACTGCAGTATTTGCACAAGAACGGACATATCCACCGGGATGTAAAGGCGGGCAACCTGTTGATGGACGAACATGGCACTGTCCTACTGGCTGATTTCGGTGTCTCCAGCTCGCTTTCCGAGAAGGGCGATGTCCGAAAAACTTTTGTGGGAACTGTAAGCGCGACTCCAGCCCCAGCCTTTCATTTTTCTTTCCACCCATCTTGTGTAAATACTAATACATCATTGCAGCCCTGCTGGATGGCGCCAGAGGTAATGGAACAAGCCGGATATGACTTTAGTGCCGATATTTGGAGTTTCGGTATTACTGCGCTGGAACTCGCCAAGGGCCATGCACCCTTTGCAAAATATCCGCCCATGAAAGTAAGTTGTGTGACACGCCACATAAATAAGAAAAACCCGATAGATTCCTAATCCGTCCTGTTACCAGGTCTTGATGATGATCCTTTCCAACGACTCCCCTACACTGGATCGGGACGGCTCCGCACATAAGTATTCAAAAATCTTCAAGGAGATGATCGACAGCTGTCTCCAGAAAGACGCATCCAAAAGGTATATGTCTAGAGATGGATTCTGCTCAAGCATTTCCTATAACTACCTCCCATACATCCGTCCAGACCCACGGCAGAGAAGCTGCTTCAACATCCTTTTTTCAAGCAAGCAAAACGCAAAGAGTACCTAGCGCGCACACTGCTGGTCGGTGTGCCACCCCTAGAATTTCGGAAGCCCAAAAAGCCGCCTCAGAAACAGATTTTGGCAGAAACGACCGAGCAATGGGACTTTGACACAACGGATGAGGCACCATCCACGACAAGGAAACATATTTCATTCGGCGACGTCGTTGTCCGGGACCCCTCTCGCCCCACCCTCCCAGGGAGTGTCTCCACACCGTCAAGGACATTTCCCGTGGCCCAGGAATCGAATAGCGGTCCTAAAAAGTCACGCTTTGTTGTAGAAGAGGCCTTCCACAGCACCCAAGATACCCATCCGTTGGACAAATCGCCTGGGCCTGAATTGATACAGTCAATAACGGTGACTAAGACATGTCAAGATGGACAAGTCAAGAAGGGTCGCTTTAGCGTCAACCAGGTCTCACAACAACTATCACCCCCTCAGCAACAGGAACAACGGCAATCATCGCGCGAGACGCCAGACGCCAATATTTCCTCGCTTCCTCGAGTTCATAGTCAAGAGAGCTTGCCGGGTAAGTGTACTTGGTCTTGCATATACATCCACCAACCACTCAGCTAACTGAATCTGAACAGCGGCCGAACGCAAGTCGCGATTCGAGGTGCAGCTTCTGGAGCATGGCGCTACTCTGACACGTGAGAATTCCAGCTCATCTGCCATGTCACTTCCGCGAAACGGGTCGACAAGCAGCAAGTCGAGCAGGTTCTCCGTCGAGGTAGAAGGCTCTCATGCGGACAGCACCGCTTCGCCTCGTGCACGTGAACCTTCTGCCGAAACCACTATTGTCTCCTCCTCCCCATGTTTGCCGGAATGCAGGAAAATAGGTCGTTTTGAGCTCTCGGGCGGTTCCTTGGCTGACGTCAAACCTCTACAGCTGAACGATGGTAAAAGAGACACATTTTCCTGCGTCACGGACTAAGATGTATACATTCCATTTAGCGCTACCTCTAAGCGAACCAATGGCGCACATGTGTTCAAGTATGGAGATGCTTCTCAAGTACACCGAGGCGCAGCGTCACTTGTTAAATGACATGATGACCAACATGTCCATCGCCTCTGGGCACAAGATGGTATCGCAACCAGCAAGTCGTAAAGGTTCACACGATGGTGACGCGGAGCAGCAGCAGCAGCAGCAGCGTAGGCCAAGGTAGAGTATTAGGAGTGTTTCCATCTCAACAAGGGTGGCTGAATAATATGCTAGGACGAGCACGATGCCGGCGTCGTCTAACAGTCTGGTAAACATATGAATGCGACAAGGTGTTTAGCTTGCTAAATCAAGTTACAGGAACAATTACAAAATGTTTTATCTGCAACACAAGCGGAGCGCGACAGACTGGCGCATGAGAATGAAGTGCTCCGTCGGCAAGTACAAGAGCTACGTCAGGCGCAGTCCTCTTCATCGTAGCGTTTCTTGGCTGTAATTAGTGTAATATAACAAAGAAACTTTACTGAAGTTTGATGAATACTACTCTATTTACCTTACCTTGTGACCTCATATCCTTCCTTAAATAGATACATATGTGCTATCTGTATATAAGAGCATCAGGCATCTGGAAACATTTTACGTATGTACTAATCTATTCGTGATTTTATTTCAATGCTATTTTGGACACTATTTTGTTTTGAAAGCTACAAACTATGCAAGAGGAGCGTAATCATACGACCATACATGATTACTTCCATCCAAGGTGTGTGAGGGGTATTAATAGTCATCAATGGTGTCATCGGGGTGATGTCTTTTGACAGGAATAGAGCGAAATTCTGAAGTAAGCAGAGTGGAATAACCGATTTTTCCCTGCACCGTAATTTGCAAATCGTGAGAGAGCTTACGCCTGTTGTGTTCGAAGCGAGTCTGGAAAAATCTGTTATCCGAAGGACGATAATAGAGAGGAAGTCGATACAGGTGACGACCGAAAGTGTCAGAACCCTGTTCCCGCAGCTCGACAAAGAGTACGAGGCCGACATCGGTCTCTTTGTGTGTGGCGCTTACAACCCGCACGTCGACAGGTGCATCATATCCAAAAGGCAGCTTATCGGGTGGCAGAGGGTGTTGGTGGAGAATGACACGATCACCAAAGAGGACAGGCCTTTCGCCATGCTTCCAGCGCCATTCGGCCTTTTGAGCATTTTCCATTTGGGCTTGTTCGTTGTAGAGGGGACCAAAAACATCTGCGAGGCGGTCAACTGCGTCTTGGTCGAGCCGGACGACCGAGGCATTCTTCACAGAGACAAGGCTGATATGCCTAGGGATCCTGAGGGCCTTCAGTTCCTCATTGTGCGAGCCAAGAATAGCGTCGACCGTCGAACGCTCCCAGGCAGGATTGTAGCGCGGACGGACGGCGGGGACATAGTTGATGCGCGACTGGAGGCGATGGCCTGAGAAATACTTGCGAAACTTCTCGACGTGCGGGAGACGGTCGTCCCACATTTCAACGGTCGTCAGGGAGGGGACTTTGCGAAACATGTGCTCCATGAAGGAGGTCTTGAAGTCCATGGTGGTGGAAAAGACCGAGGGCTGCACGTTGTACAAGACTCGGTCGTCTGCATTGTTTCTCGTGGCTAGATCGGCAAGTTCCGGGTCCGGGCGAAGGCACACCATATCGAACGCAAGGTCCTTCGACCTGAGCATGAACGGAATCACCTTATGGAACGGATGATACCGTCTTCCCGTCAGCACCACAGTAAGCGTCTCCTCATCTGCCAGCGATCGTCGTGCGCGCGCCACCACATCTTCGTTCCAAAACCCATGCCACCCTGATTTCTCCAGCTGATCCAGTGGTCCCAGCTCAAGGCTGCGTAGATCCCGCCACCAGCCAGGGCCAAAGTGATTCTCGGTCGTCATGGCACCAATAAATTTGGGATGCCACATGCACGGGCTCAGGGAAGGCGATAGAAAAAGGGTTGAATCAAAGTCAAAGATGTCGAGCTTGGTCGGTTGGCGAGGCACTCGGTTGTTCGACTCATCGTCTAAGCGCTGCTTTGCAAACGGCGATCCATCGAACTGACGCTCGAGTATGCTCTGTCGTATTTGGACAGTGAGAAAACAGGACGCTTTTTATTTAGTGTGTGTGTGATAGCTTGTATTACCTCTTCTGCATCACTTATGCCGGCTGCTTTGGGTCGCATAAGAGGTAGAAAAGTTGCTGGATTCAAACAGCCACTCTGGCGGCTGCTATCCAAATCTGCGTTTCAAAGTAAAGTCCACATGGATAGATATGAAAAGATAACCTCAAAGTCGTTCTTCCATCCCTAAACGTATATCACCATTTTATCAAGCTACGTCAGTAGTGCACAGATGCATACATGCGTATAAATAGTATGTATCAAGCATTTACATTTTATATATATTTACAATTACATTCACCTGTTTACGTACTATTTACACCACGACTGTCAAGGGATAACGCTCTCTCGAGCTTTGGTGCGTCCCTCACATTCGGGTTGCAATATTCCTCTGCTGGGATCTCCAATTCTCGAAAATATTGCTTTGCCTCCAAAGTCCATGCAGTTCGATCCTCTACCGTAAAGGCATATCGTCCCAAAGATGCCCAATAATAGGCTTTCAGAAACTTAATTTCCTGCATGTAATGCATTTGGAAAATGCCGTTTTCCAGCACCTATATCTCATATCAGACATTTGCCACGCCTTGTGTTATGGCAAAGCATTCTTACCTGGAAGCCTTCTACTGTTCTCCCAGTACTAATATATGGCAGAGCGCGTGCAAGATAGAGACATGGTTGCGTGAATTCCCAGAATTTGATACGCTGGAAGGCATGATTCAATTCGGTTGTTGCCGCCTGGAAGCTGTTGTAATTCCCCCGCACCTCCTTGTGATATGCTTCTGGACGCTTCTCTAATATCGTGTAGAATGCCATGGTAGCAAAAATGAGACCAAACGTGGGTATAAGGTTGGCTATAAACATTCCCTTTAGTTCAAGCACGACCATGTCCATAGAATGAGTTCAAGATACTTACACGTTGCGCTCATTCTAGGTAACAGCGATATAAGATGACGTAGGTGGGTGCGTAGATATAAGAAGTTGTCTGTCTTGGCGTAATAGTAAGCCAAAATACCGTGGATAGCCACCTTATTGTAAGTAGCGGCCTCTCTGGCATGTGTCTCGAGCAAGGTCACATGATGGTCAATCTCCCAAAGGCGACATTTGACGAGCGCGTTGGCAACGTTGTAGATCGCTATCCAGTCCTCCGCTTCGTAATCACCATTGCAGTGAGCCGTGTCTGCCATCTGCTTTAATAGTGATAGGTCGTAAGGAGATTGGTCAAGCGTGCCTTCAAATATCCGCATCGTGATCAGCATCCGTACAGCACGGTAAAACTCTTGACAGTCAGTCACAACGCCAAGTGTTCTCGTGTGCTGGATTGATCGATACAGAATCTCGCGTGCATTACTGAACTTCCCGGCGGATATACACAGAAGCGCGCAAGAGTTGAGCGTACTTGGATCTGGTTTACTGCTCATACAACGAGTCGCCTTCGTAATGTAGTACACGCTGTCTTCCTTCTTGTCGTTGAGCCAGCTTAGCAACGCATACCGCGCCAAGAAGAAGGTGTAGTGACGACCTCTATCGCCGAGGCGCTCACACGCGTTCAATCCGGTGAGGCATGCCAGGATGAAACCGCGCCCGTTTCCTTGATAGTAGTAGATATTGCATAGCTGCATCATTGTTTCCACGACGCGACGAAAAACCTCTTTCTTGACAAGAGACGTGCGTTTTTTGAAGACAGGAAAGTGTCGATGGCAATATTGAGAGAGCCTGTTCCTCCAAAAGCGGTAGATGTAATTGATGTCGCTGCTGGGCCACGGCATCCCGAGACATTGAAGAGACTTCAGCAGGTAATTTTCTGCTTCGTTAAGCCGCGTGCGCATGGTAAGACAGATGCCCAGGCGTCGATAGACGTCACTGCGATGTACTTGTCCATAGCGTCCTCCCATGTTGTCGCTACTTTCCAGGATGCGTACCAACCGTTCCAGATTGCGCGTCGCCTCACGCAGTAAGCTAGATCGCATGTCAAGATCCGCCAAGGCTTCGAGATAATAAAGCTGCTTGCCAACCCAGTCCGTCTGCAAATAATGACGTGTCACTTTGCCGAGTAACTGGGCATAGTTTTCTCGCGTCAGTTTGCTTTCGTAGTAGCATGCGAGAGAACGATGCAGCACGTTGCGAGACTCGTAAGAGACCATGTCGTAGATGCTTTGGGGTATATTGCCGTGCGTGAAGCAGTACAAGTCAATGTCGTTCTCGATGGGGGTGCTTCTGCCAACTTGTTTTAGAAATTGGTACGCGTCCATTCGGTGGATTTTCTCGTGTATAGCCTCAGGGGTAGGCTGAGAGAAGATGCTGTTATCCGGTCGTATAACGGCTTGGATCTCGTATACATTGAAATATTGATCCATACAACTTGCCGCCTGCTAGAATGATCAATACTTGTACTGACCTATCGCTCCATCTCTTACCGTCAAAAATTCTTGAAAAGCGGGATCCAGGCGGTCAAACTGCATTTTGATCATACGGCGGAAGTCAAAATTGCCCAGGAGATCATCGAGGTCGAAGCGATTACTGCTGGGAACCAAGTTATTATCCAGAATCGTAACGTGATTGAAGTCCTTGAGGATAACGGCAAGGTTTCTACTAATCGTAAGTCTCCATGTTTTCTTTTGTATTCTTGACTATTACTTGACATAGAGAGGATTTCCTCCGGTTCTTTTCTGTTCAATTGCGTTAACCTACGGTCAAGTACTAATTTTCTGAAAAGTACCTGGACAGCGGCGATGATGTTCGGGCTTATTCTATGTACATTAGGTGGGAATTGCTGCAGGATGATTTCGCCAGTTTCTTCAGCACTGAGGCCCGATAACTCAATCTCATGACAGGTTCCCGTTCTACGCATATCATTGATGAAGTTGACATTGTAGTCTCTGTACGGCCTGCACGCCATCACTATAAGGCATTTCTGAGACTGTTTGTGGATTTGACAGAGAACATCTATCGATGATGAATCGAGCCCTGTGTAAAGCTGAGTAAAGGACTTGGGCATATCTGATTAATTTGTACTTACATTGTACATCATCGCAAACCAGCACCAAGTTCGTAAATTTCGACGCATACTGCACCATGCGCACGATGACTCTGCACAGCAGTCGGTCTCGCACTCTTCCTTCGATGCGCTTGGTATACTTGTTCTCCTCCATGTCGGCCAGAGCCGCAAAGACCACCTTAAACAGCGGCAGTAAACATTCATCTTCGCCACACTTGTGCAAGGAATACAGTATCATCTCCGTGAGCTCGCTTCCAATATCCGTGCCGTTCTTTGGAGACGACGACGAGGGTGTACGTTTCTGATTGATTGCCGAGTGAGAACTTGCATAGGATGCAAGGCGCTTTAGCCACTCATTCCGGGTATGTGTCGGTGAATGAACATGATGGTCCATATCGCGCGAGGACATAAAATTCGTAGACTGGTCACTTGAGCTGCGCTGGATACTGGTATTCTGACTACGGATGCTATTCGAGCCCTTGGATACCGGAGCGACGTTTAAAAGGGAGGGGACTGTCTGCCGAGGTCCCACAGGGATATCAGCCGCCATGAGGATCTCCATGACTGGTATTAAGAAGTTTCTGACCAGGTAGTATTTTGTCCCTTTCTCGACTAATAGGGAGGTTAGCTCGTAATAAGCTAAGCAATATACAAGTACCTTCTGCAGCTCCGGCCCAGCTATAGAAAATATATCAACCAATGTAACTTTCTTTTCCCTTCTTTCACCTTACCAGCTATGGATATTGGGCAACGAATCAAGGATAGAATGACAGAAAAAGGTTTTGCCGATACCTGAGCTACCGCTCACCGTAAGTAGATTGTGATTGGGCTGCTCAATCCATGTTTTGATAAAGGATGTCGCTTCTTGTAGGGGAGTTCTGTAACCGATAAGATCCGTGTTCGGGCGAATATCCATGGATTTCCCTCTAGATGTCGAGCCGAAACGTTTGATGGCGTAAAGCTGAACAGGACGTACTTTCCCCTTCACAAAGTTCTCACCGAGATCCTGAAATTCGCAGAGGCCGCCCACCTGCTTCTTGGTCGGGGTGTCGCAGATAATATTTCGCCTAGAAAACGGGAACTTGAGCATGCGCACTGCCAAGATAATGGCATCGCCGGCGATGCCTGGGTCCCGGCGAAAAGGATTATTGTGCGGGACGACAGCGTTGAATACGATGCCGGTTGATAAAGCGATCGCAAAATCAGGCATTTGTAAACGTATGTATTCATCTCGCACATCAATGGCTGCTTTGGCGGCGAATATGGCTTCACGTTCGTGTGACATGGGTGGTAATCCAAACACGCCGAGAATAGTGGCGCCTAAATTGCATTGATGCTTTTAATTATCTCAACCTATTCGTGTGTGCTGTCTCACCTTTATCATCAATGGCAAACTGCTGGAGTATTCCTTCATAGCGTAAAAAGACCTGAATGGCGGTCTTGACAGCCCGTTGGCCTGCGAGAATGCCGGTGTGGGTGCAGAAGTCCAAGCGACCGAGGCTGACAAACATGATTGTGGCTTCACGGAATTGCGAGGGGAAGTTGCCGTCATGGCTGTGATGCATTCGGTAGAGAGCACTATAATTGATATACTTGTGATAGTTTGGATTACTCTCCGTGGAAAGGTTCATGTAGGAGGTATTGCGTATGCGAGGTACCAGGGGCTCAATTTTCAGTTGAGCAGCCTGGCGCATCAATGCGGGTTTATCCTGCAGATAGAGCGCATTGGGTAGCTCTTGCTGCCAGGTGGGAGACAGCTGCGCGTCACTTCTGTCTGGATGGAGTACGTAGTACTCGTCGCGTTTGATAAAGTTCAAATTCTCCATCTGCTTTTGGATGATATCATGGACCGCTGGTGTAATACTCATCTCACCCGCCTTAGCGACGGATAGGGCCTCATCCAGGGATTCAACGACAGGGCCTCCAATAGCATATTCGAGGCGACCGTCGTATGATATATGGCTGATGTCATGAGGCGATGGATAGGGCATATCCCATGGTTTGCGCGTGTCTGGTTTCTTGCCCTCGCTCTTGCTGCTAGTCGTGCCGTCGTCATTGCTGCCCGGGTCACCCAGTATGATGTTGATAACGTCACCACATGACAGGGCAATATGTAGCTCGAGATCGATACTGTTCACATTTTCAACCGGTGCTTCACTCGCATCACTAGGGCGTCGTAAAGGTGACTTGCTCCGCCAGGATTTCTTTGAAAACAAGTGGCCGATCCCTAAGCCCTTGAACAGGAAGGGCCCAGCCTCTTTCTCCGGTAACATTTCTGGTACGCCTTCGGTCTGGACGATAGAAGGGGAGCGGGAAGCATTGCTAGGATATGCTTCCTCAGGATCTAGCAGACTATGGGAAGTCTTGTTGCTGAGACTCCCGTCACTAGGTTGACTCGAAAACCGTTCTATGTCACCATTATCTTTTCTGTGCTTCGTGCGTTCCTCTGCGGTGATATAGACACGATAGTGGGAAAGCCGTGCGAGCAGTTGTAGCCCGCATTCGACGGCACGTCGCACGAGCATGTTCTTATGCCGTATATCGGCTTGGTCGTCATCTTCGTCGTCGTCAATAAAGCCGTCAGTTTCGCAGCGCCGTGAGAGTTTTGCCTGGAAGCATACAAGCACTGCATCACCGAGAAACTAGACAAAGAGTATATAGCAGCAATCTTTTAATGGTTATAGCTATGGTTACCTTGACGACGTCGCCTCCATAGAACTCGATGATTTGGATGCACTGGTGATAGTAGTCATAGTGGTTAGCAGAACGAATTACTTTATTCACGCGTTCTCACGTCTCCCATGTAGGCACCAACTTCCAAGGCAATTGCTTCTGCGCCAGAATCACCCTTTTCGGTTGCCTTTGTCATAAGCTGTATATAAATCAAGGAAAGGCTGTCAGTCGGGAATTCCCACGTGAGCGGCATTGCATACCGTGCTGAAGCCTATAAAATTATTAGCATCCAAAGACGAGGCAAGGAAAACGACGCGTACCTGCCACGTCCACCATGAGAACGACCCCGAATTGGGTCTGGGAATAAGGAATGTCAACTCTCTCCTCGGTAGCATGAAGTAGCCGAACGTACTGTATAGAGAGGTTAATTGACACGCTGAATTGAGGCGTCAGGGAGGAGAATACTTTTGCAATGTACGGCGCAATGTTGACCATTGTCAGCAGACGCTTGACAGGGTGGGGTGGATTCAAGTAGGTGTACTGATTTAGCGTTCACAGAGGCACAGTTCCGAGGATGGAAAAATGTAAAGCAGGCGAAGGAGAAATGCCACAGCCACTTTTTTCATGCAACACCCTTATCTTGGTAAATCACTCCGACATTCCCGAAGTAATGGAACGCACCTCCCTTTTTTTATTTTTCTATTGCAATAGCATATATATTTGAACGAAAATAGATGATGCTGATGTACGTTTAATGCTGCTGTGCTGATATTATATACAATGATACATTCATGACTTTTCCTTCGTCTCCGTCTCCGTCTCCGTCTCCGTGTCGTCCGCAATCCAGCCGGCCGCGTCCTTCGTCCACAAGCCCTCCAAGTCGTACTTCTCTCTCATCTCGGGGGTAAACAGATGCACGACACATCGGCCCAGGTCCATAAGCAGCCAGCCGGTCGCATCATCCCGCCCTTCCATGCGCGGCTGGGGGAAGCGTTTGTCGGGGTGACTACGAGCCGCTTTGCGCATCTGTACAGCCATAACAAGCGCGGTGAGCAGGCTGGGGTTCCTTCCCTTCTTTCTTTTTTCTGACTTACTGCCTGAGCAATGCTCTCAGCCACGTTGCTAAGAAAACGCTCACCGCGTTCGCTGGATGCAATCACCATATAATCAGTCCAATCGCACTTTTCGCGTATATCCAGGACCTGGACATCGTCCATCTTGCTTTCCTCAAGCAACTGCTTGACTGTGTCCACTGTAAAAGCACCAGTCTCAACCAACTCTTCAAGAGCAGCCTGACGCTCTTGCAAGTGTCCTTCAATGGCGCGGCGTTGCCAGAGGGGTACGAAATCTTCCTCTTCAACAAACCAGTCGGTGTCGATCGTCTCACCATTTTCATCTGTGGTCAGTTCTTCATATAATTTTGGATCGATCTCTTCAAGATCGTCTTCTTCCGCCTCTTCTGTTGTTGCTGAGACGGTGGCATTGGTAAACTCTGGTGTGTCTTGTTTAGCTCTTAATGGTTGCCAGGCAACAAGTGATCGACAAAGAGAGGGTCTGTTTCGGATCAGGGAGGCTTGTAGGGGTAGGGTTTGGACCGTTCTCGTGGCGGTAATGGAGGTGAGACACGTCAGTTGTGCCAATCGTGTAAATCTATGCATGACAAAGTGAAGCGTGAAAGCGTACCATTCTAGCCGTAGAATTTTTTGACTCAGCAGCAATTGCAAGCCAGTCTTGTGGTACCATTAAGGCTAATGCTCGCGCAATCGTTCGTCTTATCACGCAAGAACAAAGTGGCTCTTTAACCTTATATCTTAAGACAGTATGGCTAGAACCCGATAAGACTGCACATTTTAGCCTTCAAGGAGTCACAAAAGTATCGTTTAGCTCGTTTTCTTTCCATTTTCTGATTTCCATTTTCTGTTTCATTTATTTTCTTTCTTTTCCGTTCCCGTTTCCGTATGAGTTTTGCAGACGAAAAGAAGTCCCCGACCAACCTCCACGTTGATATAATCGAAGATGCGGATCGGCCCCACCTCAGCTCCGGGAAGTCTCCCTCCATCGATGCTGAGGAGACCGCCTCCTCGCATACGGGTGATCACTCTCTCAAACGATCTTTAAAGACACGCCACCTTGCAGTGAGTAGCCTGACGCAATACTAAGCCATGTTGGGCACATCGCTCACCTTTTTTGGGTAAAAAAAGATGATTTCTATAGGCGGTGTGATTGGCCAAGGTACGGGAAGAGATTCACTCAGAAAAGAAAAAGAAATGGTCCTAAATGTGCACAAATCACATCGGCAGGATTGTTCTTGTCGTCTGGAGCAAATTTAGCGAAAGCAGGTGTGTATTAGCAGAAACGCTTGAGATCACTTTATAAAGCTCACCATTGTTTCCCGTTTTCCACATATTAGGCCCAGCAGGGTTATTGATCGCATACTGCGTCATTGGCTTCCTCGTTTACTGGATCGCCTATCAGTTGGGCGAGATGGCGACTTACATGCCGGTGAGAAAAATAAGTTATGTACCTGCTGCATTGTTTACTTACGCACGCATGTACATATACCAGATTTCCGGATCTTTCAATATATACACCCGGCGATTTGTTGACGAATCCTTCGGAACAGTCATTGGATACAATTACTGGGTACTTTTTTGAACATCCCCTAATAACATTACGTCGACTGACATCATTTTATTACACAGGCATGCTGGGCCATCATTGCCGCAGTGGGTAAGGGTGACCAACATGCGTTTTTATTTAACTGATCACGTGTCGGGGCAATTTTTTTTTCTTTTTTCGTAGAGCTGACAGGTAAAGTGTGCTACAGAAGAAGCAGAACGGCTCTTTGCATGATCATCCTCACTGCAGTAACTAATTTGGGCCATTCTGATAGCCATCCCACTGGTACTTCAATACTGGACCGATAAAGTTCCCGATTATGTGTGTAAGTGAATTCAGTCACACGCTACCCTGCAGAATTCCCACTCATCGATCATGTTTAGGGTCCTTTATATTCCTCATTTTGCTTTTTTGCCTTAATCTTTACGGCGCCCGCGGGTGGGCAGAAGCCGAGTATTGGTTTACCATCGTAAGTTTTGCGGATTAAGCTGTCGACAAGAGCGGTATGCAAACGATAATGCTGCCTGCGTTTTATTAGATCAAAATTCTGGCAGTGGTTGTTTTTCTCATTGTCGGCTGTTTTACCTCGGGTGGTCTGATTGGGTAAGCAACTCATCCCGCTGTACCCAAAGCTGGGCGCAATCATCGACTCTTGTATCCGTCTCTGATACCGAGTTTCTCACAGTGACACCACCTATGGCTTCAAATACTGGAAGGACCCCGGCGCCTTCTCCAATGGCGTGCTCGGCGTCATCAATGCACTGGTACTGGCTGCCCTTAGTGTACAAGGCAGCGAGATTGTCGGCATCTCGGTAAGGCTTATTCTCTGTCTACTACACGTTGATGGTTCTGTCTTTTCTCACGTGTACTCTCGAATAGGCAGGTGAATCAGCAAACCCGCGC
Organism: Syncephalastrum monosporum B8922; assembly: GCA_000697355.1. Classification (NCBI taxonomy): domain Eukaryota; kingdom Fungi; phylum Mucoromycota; class Mucoromycetes; order Mucorales; family Syncephalastraceae; genus Syncephalastrum; species Syncephalastrum monosporum. The sequence continues at coordinate 206,808 of JNEN01001260.1, forward strand.
AGAGTAAGTTGTCCACAGCTGAAACTGGTCACGTTACACGATCGGGCTTTAATGCTTTATCTGTTATCTCCAGGCGGTACCCTCGGCAGTCAGAGCAGTATTCATACGTATCGTCTTGATCTACATATGCTCAGGTGAGAACAGACGCAATGCTTTTACGTGTCTCATTCATATATGTTTAGTATTTGTCATGGGAATGATAATTCCATGGAATGATCCTCATAACATGCAAGGTGGCTCCCGTAATGTGAGTGTCTCGCCTTTCACTTTGGTGTTCCAAAAAGCTGGGCTGGCGGGCGCGGCACATGTGATGAACGCCGTCATTTTGATTACGGTAGGTGAATAGAATAACGCGGTGCACCAATCTTACGCTTTATTATCTGTAGTTCATATCATGCGGCAATAGTGCGATCTATGTCACTACGCGAACACTCTGCGCCCTGGCAAATGAAGGCGTAGCATATCACAAACTAGGTAAACATTAGAAAAGGGTGGCACGCCCATTGGTGGAACGTTGGATCGTATAGGTCATCGCTTCTAATCTGTATCTCTGCACTTTATCTTGGATATAGGTTACATTAATAGCCGCGGCGTTCCTATATATGCACTCTTGTGCTCTTGTGCTGTGTCACTTGTCTGCTTCCTGACATCTTTTATCCCTGGCGAAGCTCTTTTCTTGGTGCTCTCAGATATATCTGGTATCTGTGGATTGGTAAGTGATATTTCACAAATACCGCGGAATATCCACGGATAGAAGAGTAATCTCTTAAATCTCTTGTATCTGGCTACAGACCGTGTGGATCGGTATCAGCGTTTCGCATTATCGCTTTCGGAAAGCTTTCCTTGCACAAGGCCGTGACCTCAGCTCTCTGCCATTCCTTGCCCCGGGTTTCCCGTACATGAATGGCTTTGTGCTAGTAGTGAGCGTTGTGATTATCTTGATCTCCGGATGGAGCTATTTTGTTCCTCCTAGCGCTACTGGTCTTGTTGGCTCTTATGCTGGCCCGATCCTATCCGTTCTAGCATTTGTCTTTCTCAAGTTCTGGACCAAATCGAAGCTAGTGAACCTGCAAGAAATCGACCTGGTGACGCACGCAAAAGTATATACCCCGGAGGACGACGAGGATGGCAAGAAGCGCGCCTGGTACATGCGAGTGCTCAGCGCTTTTGCCTAACGAAGAACAGACGGAAAGTTGGGGGTTGCACAACCCAAAAAGATATGAGTGGGTCATGTGGAACCAAGCAAAAAAGAACTCGCCTTTTCAGGCATAACGTTATTTCAGCGCACACACGCGCCTATAAAGTGGTTACCACCTTCCGTTCTTGTGGGAGATTTGCTCCTTTTTCTCTCTTCTTTATTTTTCGTTGCATTGTTCCAAATAACTATGGACAACGGAGCGGAGAAACATCAAACCTCATCCGATTATATCCATACGCAGTCAAATGCTGATTTACATGTTGATAACGTGAAAGAAGGCGCTGACTCTGACAGCATCGATCGAGCCATGAGTGCGATCGAAGAGAAAGGCCAGGGAAAACTAAAGCGTACACTAAAAGCACGCCATCTTGCTGTAAGTCTAGCAGAGTGATAGCAGCGATGTTGGTTGTAACGTGTACTCTGTAGATGATTGCCCTGGGTGGTGTTATTGGTCAAGGCCTCTTTCTCTCTGCTGGTGCCAACTTGTATCATGGAGGTAAAAGAATATATATAAGAAGAGATTGGGAGCATCCGCAATGTGCCAGATGAGACTGACACAGTAATAACCTTGCAGGTCCTGCCGGTGCTTTGATCGGTTAGTGCACGCCCCCAACTGTTTCTGATCCGCTCATACATTAACATATGCCCTTGCAGCTTATGCCATCATCGGCTTCGTCGTCTTTTGGGTAGCCTATTCGCTAGGCGAAATGGCCACCTATATTCCTATTTCGGGGTCCTTCACCATATTCTGCAGCCGTTTCGTCGATGAGGCTTTCGGACGAATGATCGGTTTCAACTATTGGTGAGAATATGCAGAAATGCTGCAGTCTACGCTCAGCCACATCACAGCGATTAACACTGTCTTTGGACATTTTCCATATAGGGCTTGCTGGTCTATCATTGTCGCTGCGGAGCTCGTTGCACTTCCTATGGTCATGAGCTTCTGGACAACTGCCGTCCCCGATGCAGCTTGTAAGTTCAAGTCTTTAGGATAAAAACCCATAAAGAGAACATCAGATTCTGTACAAATGCGTGGGAACTCATGAAGGTCGTACCGATACCTAATTTTTATTTCCTTTGCAGGGGCGGCTATTTGGCTCGTTGTCATTTTCATCCTCAATCTTTTCGGCGCACGCGGTTATGGTGAAACTGAGTACTGGTTCAGTATGGTAGGTCTCATACCCCGAATTTTGCCGAGTACGTGAGAAGCTGACTTTATTTTCTGTAGATCAAGGTTCTTGCCGTCGTTATCTTTATCATCGTCGGTTGCTTTATCTCAGGCGGCGTGATTGGGTGAGTGATACAACTTTGTACGTCCTCAGTTACTTCTTTACTCATTTTAATTTCAACTCCAGCGATGAGGTTTTTGGATTCAAGTATTGGGCAAACGGAGGTGCATTCCCGCACGGTGTGCTTGGTGTCATTGATTCATTGGTCTTGGCATCCTTTAGTATGCAGGGTAAGAGAGAGACTGACTTTTTTTTATCACACAATGTAATGCTAAACGTTATCTCGCCACTCGATTCAAAGGTACCGAGATCATTGGTATTACAGTAAGTTTTTTCACGCGCTCTAGACCTCGGGCATGCCGCTCAGCTTTTTTTCCTGTTGTTATTGTTTAAAATAGGCTGGTGAATGCAGCAATCCTGTCAAGGTAAAGTTTAGATTGCGTTAAGGCGTAGTATGCATTACTCATCTATTTTTACCAACTGCTTAGCAAGTACCGCGTGCCATCCAAACTGTGCTGTACCGTATTATTGTCTTCTACCTCGGTTCAGGTTAGCGTGCTCAAATTTGGAAATTAGAACGTAGAAAAGGCTGACGTCGTTTGTCCTACGCAACAGTGTTTGTCATGGGCATGGTGGTCCCATGGAATGATCGTAAGTGGCAATATCGTGTGAATCACTCAATTCTGTCTCGCTTACATTTTCTCAGCACACAATCTTAACACGTCATCAAACACTGCCACTGTCTCACCCTTCACGCTTGTCTTTGAAAAGGGCACGCTTGCCTCTGTTGCTCATATTATGAATGCGGTTATCCTCATCACGGTAAGTTTTTCTCTTTAGTAAAGTCGTTACTGTGTTGCACTGCACTGCACAGCGTTTCATTAACTATCATATACAATAGGTTTTGTCGTGTGCTAACAGTGGTCTTTACGTCGCCAGTCGTACAATGCTGGCTTTGGCCAATGACGGCGTCGCTCATCCGATCCTGAGTAAGCTATAGCTTGCCAATATCAGCACAGCCTTTATACTGATCCCTTCTTTTTACCATCACGTAGGACGTGTCACGAAACGCGGTGCCCCTGTTTACGCCATGTGCGTTTCTGCTATTTTCAGCATTATCACTGTGGCGCTCTCTTTTATTCCTGGCAAGGGAAAGGCTCTGTACCAAGTGCTGACCAGCTTGTCCGGAATTGCTGGTTTTGTGACCTGGGGAGGCATTTGCCTTGCCCATTACCGGTTCCGAAAGGCTTTCAAAGTTCAAGGCGTGTCTCTGGATATCCTTCCCTTCCATGCACCATGGCATCCTTTTGGTGATCTCTTTGATATGATCGCATGCTGTGTGTTATCACTCATTACCGGATACTCGTACTTCATCCCACCTATCGATTCTGACCAAATCGTTGGTATTGTTGGTAATTATGCCGGTCTGGTTATCTGTGCCATCGGTTATGTTGTCAGCAAGTGGTGGCTGAAGGCGAAGCTGGTACCACTCGAGGACATTGATCTCTTTACCGGGCGCGCTGATGATCTCGAGGAGCTCAAAGAAATGGCGAATCAGAAGAGGGAGATCACTGGGCCTTGGTACATACAAATTTGGAAACGTATACTTATCGTTTTTACTTAAGACTACACTTTCTTCATTATCCTCTCTCCATATGTATGTATAATATTATTTTTGAACCATGTACCATACATTAATATTATTGGATCTAAACATGCGCTACCATATGCACCATCATATCGTTCATTTATTTCCTCTTATGAAACGAATCGCATATAAACTAAATAAACATCTTTCGAAATACATTTTGTAGGCACTGAGACATGGCACAGTGCTATAGGATGTATTCTTGTCATGCTCAGTTGCACCGGACTTGCCTGTTTTCTAGTGGTAAATTCATGAAGTGGTCTGTAAATTTTCAGCATAAAATCGTATTTATGAAGTTTTACAACCTTTATTTGATGCATCTGTAAGAATACACATAAGGATACTGTCTTTTACTAAGATAGAACATGGATGGATTACTCAAAAGATTGCATAGAGTGGACATGAAACTCACAGCAGACAGAGGAATTATGTGGGGCGACGATTCACAAGAAGAGAAGGCTCAGATGGAATTATGCTATAGCACAAAATGTGGGCGGCCTACCCGGATAGGATTACACGTATACCAATGAGGCACGTTGATATGATTCTTTCTGCCAATATGTATTCACATACACCGTATTATATGCAATTGAAGTAGATTTAATACGCACCATCTAGACGTGAGCTTCCGCACGCGAGCATGCCTGTGCAGGTACCAAGAGATAGGGTCAGCAGTACGTTCAAGATGGCACAGGAAAACAAGCAAGGAGTGTGCTTTTTTCATTCATCTTGCCTTCTGTCTTCCGTGTACCTTTTCTCGATTATATCGCTTTCTCATTCTTCCATATATATACGCGACTTGACATGCTTCAGCAACCCCCTGCGTAATAGGGCATCGTGATACGCAGTTTCTTCAGGAAAAGAGAAGAGTTATCCAGCAATTGGCTGATCTGATGGGCATTTATGCGTACCGTGACAATTGTCACTTGTCTAACTTGTTTCGTGACTTAGTAATACGCTTGTAAGATATATACCACCTCATAGTTATATATGACCAGGGGAAGGCGGAAGACGTGTACGTCTTCAAAACTACTCGCGCCTCAATGTTGACTTTCAGAGCAACAAAGCATTACACCATTTGTGTAGCAGCAGCGAGAGGATGAGGATAGATCGGCTAGAGATTTCGTCCATAGTGATGGTAAGTAGTGGATGTATGCTACTGGTCGTACTGATAGGTCATCAGGTGTGGACGACAGGTGCCAATTATCTTGTACTTGTAACGGTACACATTCCTCAATCCAAGTGCAAGAGTTGATCCTATAATCATCGCCCAAGCATACAGGAGAATATTCCATTATACTAAATTAAAGAGTAAACGTTTTGAAGGTAGACACCTTTATTCTGTAGCAGAGAGCGCGCCATGCGTTGATGACCAGATTTTCCACGGAAATTGGGGAATGGGTGAAAGAAGTGGAGTTGTTGAAGCTACGAGTCGGAGTGACAGGGCGGTGCATAACACTGCCCAATCAGATCTCGCCATGATGAAAATTTTTTTCAGCTCCAGCAGGATCTTCTAAAGCTATAAAAGAAGGGCGCTTTTGCGCTGCTGAAGAAACTTCATTGCCTCTGTCTTTTTCTCAGATCGGACAAATCTTTCGCCTTTTACTAAAGATTTCCGTGGCAAAGGGACATTAAGGAGGCTAATCACAATTTTTTGTCAAATGATCTCTACGATCAACATATTTCTAATAGTACAAAATGAAAAATAATGAATGAAGTCGCTTGTTGAATATATTGCTCACTGGCGGCGGTTTGAATAATCTCTTCTGAGGCGCTTGGATAATTCCTTGAGCTTTTATTGAAGAGTTTAGAGAGTGCGACGTTGCAGGTCGCTTGCGTTCTTGGTGTTCATTACTTTTCCATAGGACAGCATGGGATCTAGTAATCTCCTTCATATTGAGAGGTTGGGATTCAACAGTACTTCGTGTCAATTGTTTATTGCTGCGCTTTGGGTAGTGTACTCTGTTTTGCTTCACGCAGAAGCTGGAGCTCGCGTCGTAACGCTTCATTCTCACGGCGCAGTTCAAGGATATCACGTGAGGACTGTTGGACTTGTGCTTCCAAACTGGAAAAGAGCTGTTTCTGACTGGTATCATCCATCTGCTGCTGCTGTTGCTGCTGTTGTTGCTGAGCAGAAGGTTTAAAATGATTAAATAGACCGAGCATCTCCTGCAGAACGTGGTGCTGGGCATCGTTTGCCTTGATGAGCTCCTCCATTTGGGACTGGAAAGTGCTCATAACCGAAGCGGTATCTGCCACACGCAGAAGCTGACCACGAGAGAGTGACGACGAAGGCGAGGTTGTAGAGGACCCGTTGGAGGGCGAAGAGTAGGGTGACTCAAACACCTGTTGACCTTCAGGTTTGCTGGTGTTACTACTGCTTGCGGTCGTCTCAGCACGGCCGTGGTCAGACGTGCTTGTCAGCTCGAAACGGCCGATCTTGCGGGGCTCTGTAGGATGCTCTGGGTTGCTCTCTGCGTGGTGGCGGGCTACACGAGAGTGAGAGGAGCCCTCTCTGGTAAGAGCCGTTCCTGTGGACGAGATGGAGTTTGTGCGGGAGAGGGGTATGGGTGCTGGTATACTTGTTGCCGTAGAAGATGCACTGCCCAGCTGCGGCGAGTTGTGTTGTACCTCAAACCGTGATTTGCGATCCGTGTCCGACCTTACTGACTCCACAGAATGGTCCGATCCTTGCTTCGCAAGCTGATTCACCTCGAATCGTCCTTTTTTGACACCCTAGAAAGGCACATTGGGTTTGTTTTGTTGGACACACCGAAAATACCTCATCTTGTATTTAATGCACTTACGCTTTGATCATCTTCAGAGGCCGCGTTAATGTTTGCTTGACCCTCGGTGAAAGGTTCAGATTGCTCGCGCGACATTTCCTCGACGATAAATCGCGACTTTTTCGTCACGTCGTTGGCTGAGGAGGCAGTCGACGAGGGCGAGCCGGAATAGGGTTGTGGCGGGTTGCGCACAACAACATCACCAAAAGAGATGTGTCGCTTGGGTTGCTGATCTGAAATACTCCGTTGTTGCGCTACTGCACCTTGAGACGTCGTTTCCTCGTCATCATCGCCTTCAAAATCCCATTCATCTGTTTTGGTGATTGATATCTGACGCTGAGGGAGTTTCTTTCGCGGCCGTTGCTCCAAAGGCGGCAAATCTGCCAGCAGTGACTTGACAAGGTAGTCTTTCCTTTTGGCTTGCTTGAAAAACGGGTGCTGTAGCAGTTTATCTGCGGACGGACTAGCGACACGACATGCACGTTGAGTCGAAGACAAGTATAGCAGACACCGACCAGTACATACCGTTTTGATGCGTCTTTGTTCAAACACAAATCAATCATGTCCTTAAACGCACGTGAGTACTTGTGTGTCGTCGTTTCTCGCGCTAAAGTCGGAGGATCACTCGACAGCGTCATCATTAAAACCTAGAAGATAAAATAGGTTGTCAGGGCGCTAAAGAATGTAAATAAATGACCTTGAGATCAAACCTTGAGTGGAGGCAGTTTCGCAAACGGTGCATGTCCGGTCGCAAGCTCGATGGATGTGATGCCAAAACTCCAGATATCTGCCTTGTAGTCATAGCCTGCTTGCTCCATCACCTCCGGTGCCATCCAGCATGGCTACAAAACACAAACAATAATAGAGAAAAATGAAAATACAAAGTATCTGCACGTGAGTATCTAAGCAGCGGATGGCTGTTTGACTTACAGTGCCCACGAATGTTTTCCGCATGCCTCGTTCTCCAGTGTCCATCAAGGAGCTGGAGACGCCAAAATCAGCCAAAAGCACAGTGCCATCCTCGTCCATCAACAGGTTGCCCGCCTTGACGTCTCGGTGAATGTGGCCGTTGCGGTGCAGATAGGCGAGACCTTCGAGAGCTTGCTTCAGAATGGTGGCAATGCTCAGCTCATCAATGCCGTCCGGGAAGCTGGTCTTCATGATGTCCAGGCAGGAGCCTAGTTGAATAAACAGGTTAGACCGCTGCTATGGTTTTGCAGGGTGTGTATCGAAGCGTGCCTCCTGATAGATAAGGTGTCGCGATGTAGAGCTTCGAGCCATGGACGAAGGAGCCAAAGACGCGCAGGACGTTGGTATGCTTCGACAGCGCCATCAGGGCTGTTTCTCTCTATCGGGTGATGAGTAAACAGTTTCATAGATTTCCGTGCCTCGGGCTACCCTAAGCTCGTCGATCTGGTTCCGCTCAAACATATCCAGGTCAATCATCTTGAGGGCCATGCGAGAGTTCGTAGGGATGTGTATTGCGCTATATACGATAGCCGAGGAGCCATAGCCTACACCGGCGAGAGGGACGCGTCAGTGGCTGCACAAATACAGGAGACGCGCCTCGCGTGAAGTGGAATCGGGGAAGGTGCATACCTATGGGAGCCTTTATATGGAAATCGTCGATGCTGCTGATGACATGAGGGTCTGCAGCGGTCGCTGCGGAAGAAGGGATAGGCGATGTAGGATTTGAGTTGTCATTGTGGACTGTTGTCATAATCTTTAAGCCAGTGAGGAGGTCGCCTGCGCTTGTGCTGACAGAGCGCCGGGAAGGGTAGAAAGAATGCTGAGGAGGCGAGGGATGGGAATTCGAAGAAGAGACAAGGATAGGGCTGGGCTGGTTTGCCGATAAAGACCGCACCATGTTGGCTGGTGGCGGCTCTAATATATTATTCTTATTCATGGTGTAAGTCCTATCAGTATCATTGATGCCGTCGAAACCCACTCCTGTTGGTGTTGCCGTTGCTGCTGTAGTAGTAGTTGCTGTAGTAGCAGTGGTAGTAGTCAAGGTCACAGCAGGTGCTTGTGGACTGTTGTTGTAGTTCGTCATTTCTGTCTCGGATTCACTCGGTCCCATCTCTGAGCAAACAGAAAGTGAAAAAGGATAACGAGAGAAAAATAAAGTAGGAAGAAAGAATTAAAAAAGGACTTGACGTCCAACAGGAATATGGTTCTATGCCAGGTCGGGTCAGGTCAGTCCAGGTCAGGTCAGGTCTGGTTTGTTATTTTGTATATTGTGTATATAAATATGTATATATGCTCGCAGACAAGTCCGCTTTCGCTTACATTTGTTTCGCAAATAATATGCAGACACCCCATTCCTCTTTCTCTAAATTCAAGTTGGAGGTCAAGTATTTCTGTCATCTTGTATTCTATCTGAATGGGGAATGTTGTCATGCAAGGACCAGCTGAAATGGATGCCGATAAGCAAGGATGTTATGGACTTCCATTATTAAAGTTTATGAGACTTCCAGCATAAAGTACAAACGAAGCAGGCTGTAGGAACTGCGTATCCTGTCACCGAATTCTTCTTCAGCTACACGCGTGCTATCGAAAGGCAGTACATTTGAACGCCGGTCTCGATACAGCCATGATACATTCATTAGACTGTGTGTGTTTATGTGTGTGTGTGTGTGTGCTTTTGCTTTGATCGTGTGAGCACCACAGGAAGCACCGCTTTAATTTTTTTCCTTTTGTGCTCTTTTTTTTTCTTGAAAAAAAAAACACTCCGTGCCTTCTGATGCTGCATCGTCCAAATGCTCGAAATCATTATACTTTCTCAGTTGACTGGTGCTGGCGCTCCACTATGCCAATACATATGCCACCGGTCGGAGGAGCGTTGTATTCATCATATCATTATAGGCAGCACCGACGAGAACAACTCTGACTGTTTAAAACACGACTATTTTTCATTTTACATGCGTGTGTGACCCTTGCAGCAGAGTCGATTGAAAAATAATGCAACAGATATTTATCTGCGCCAACCTATCTCGTGTCTATGATACCATACTACATCAATTTAAAGCCGAAGGGAGAAGGTGGCCAGATGGAAGAGACAATACCAGAGCGTATAAGGTTTGATGTCCACAGACGCGCGCTGAGAATACTGCACCATGGAAGCAGCATGGATACTTTTAGCTTACTTTCTCCACTCCCCCTCCTTCTCCTCCTCCTCGTCTTTCGCTGGACACGGACAACACACACATGCATCTGCACCAGTCCCATAGATAATCCCTATAACACGGATTGTACCGAAAACAGCAGACCATCAATCACAGCAAAGTGCGTTGGTACCACAGAAAATGGGTGCCACTCATATGCATGCCAGCAAACTTGCGGCTTGACGTGCGCTAATTACTGTACATCGCTCTCACGACGAACAATAATCTCCCATCCTGGTGATAACATTAAAAAAAAAAGCATAATGCAGATTAACTAGTGTTATAGTCCAAAAAAACTTATTCTCCCGCACATACATTGTCTCTTTTCTTCCTTCCCTTCTTACATATGTATGCACATTGGTGCACAGCACACCGCCGCATACGACGTATGCTCATTCACAGAACAGTGGTCTGGGGAAGGGATGAGGCCTTGTCCTCCTACTCCTATTTTTCCTTTTTTCTTTTTTTGTTGTTCTCGTGGTTCTCCCGAATTATAAAATAATGACAGCCGGTCTTCTCTGTTCATTATTTGCTTTGCTTTCATGTCCAGTCGGTATCAATTGGTCTCTTCACCACCCTTTCCACCTCAAGTATCACCTTTGCCTTCCTTAGACACAACTACCATGCCTTCTCATACAATAAAACGGGATTCAGTCGAGGAAAACCCATCCCGTGCCACAACAGCAACAGGATCACGATCTTCCTCGGCTAGCACGAGTAATCACAGCGCTTTCTCGACACGCCTTTCTTCTTCGTCCACTACCACCAACACCTCTTCGCCCGACGACATCAACCACGATGCCTCGCTCAAGCTGGGAATTCGCGTAATTGTGCCTAGTCTTTACGTCATCGGTACGCTCGAGTTTTTGGGAGAAGTACACTTTAAGCCTGGCGAATGGGCGGGTATCCGTCTCGATCTTGAGGGCGCCGGTAAAAATGATGGAAGCATTCAGGGGTAAGTGTGTCCTACTCTTTTTTTTTTCTCGATGGCGGCATATCTTTCTCGCCCCCGCTTCCCCTTTCACCACTCGAAGAGAACAAAAAAAATGCAACGCTCACACATTTACCTATTTCGATGATTTAGAACACGATACTTCTCTTGTCCGCCTCATACAGGTCTCTTTGTCTTGGCATCCAAGGTATCTCCTGTGCCTGAGGGCATGATGGATGATGATAGCCACAAAAAGAAAACAGAAGAGGTGCAGGCACCCGTAAAACAAAAGCGACATCCGTCGACTACAGCGACGACAATAACCACGACTTCCAGAACAAGCAACACGACTAAATCTACCCGAACCCCTAGCAGCACGAAACCCAGCCATACACCCACGAGCTCAAAATCTGCCAAACCTGCTTCAACCAAATCTACTCGCTCACAGACTTTAACCAAGTCAAACAAGCCTGTTGTATCATCTACTGGCTCCTCAAAAATTCCTCCTGCTACCACTCGATCCACGAGAACACCCACATACACTCGATCCACACGCACACCTGCCACCACCAGCAGTACGATCTCAAATTCCCCTACCAACCGGCAAACTCCTAAATCTGCAGCGCCTAAACCTGCGCCATCTGAAGCTTACCGAAAATTACAGCCAGTCCCCAAGACAGCCCGCTCCTGCGCCTCGGCGGGCTGCTGCAAAAAGTCGAATTCGACTACAACCTCTGCCACCGACCACAACAACTTGTCCCACCATCACCATCAAAATCACGCCAAGCACCACCAGCAGCAGAGTAGTAGTCTTAGTACGAGTACCGCCTCCGCGTCATCTGCCCCGCGCACGCAACGTACGCCGCTGCAGCAGCGTGCATCGATGGCACCTGTCACGACATCGCGCAGCACGGCTGCCACTACTGCTGCTGCTAGGCTGAAGAAGAGCAAGAGTAGTACCACGCTAGCCGCACCTTCTCGGACAACTACCACACCACGCACCACCACCACCACGAGGCGCTCGAAGGCTCCTGCCGCACCGCCGCGACAGACAAAGAGCACTGTCCATGCATCTGCCACTGGCCGCCGTGCATCTGCTCCGCAACAAGTTGGACAGCTTGTCAAGAGCAAATCGACTGTTTTGGGTAACACACCACGCCCCACCAGTAAATCCACGACTACTACCGCCGCATGCCGTCCTATCGCACCGACTTCATCTGCTTACAAGGAGGAGCTCCAGCGCATGCAAGATTTACTGGACCAGTCGCGGCGAGACCATGCCAAGCTGTGCCAAGAGATGGATGGTAAAGAAGCGGCCTGGGAGCGCGTGGTATCCCGCAAAGAGAGCTATGCGCTGCAGGTGCAAGAAAAAACGCAAGAGATCCAACGGCTCGAGCGCACACTCAAAGAGACTCGGGAGGAATATCAGGCGCTGCACGAGCAAGCAGGCCATCTACCGTCTGAGAACCAGGTGCTCAAGGCGGCCGTCGAAAGCGATCGACAACGTATCCAAAAGCTGGACGGTATTGTACAGCAGCTGCAGTGCCAGCTGAAGCAGATGCAAATCCAGCAAGACGAGCAAACTCGGGATCACACTGCATCTGTGCACCAGCTCCGACGCGCGCTGGCCGAACGCGATGAGCTGGCCGCTACACTGGAAAAAGAGTGCGCGACACTTCGGTCAGAGCACACCCATGCCGTGCGCGCGTATGAACACGAGATGGGAGTACTGAAGCAAAAGCACGCCGAAACTGTCAAGGCCATCTCATTTCCACAGCAGAAGCAGCCATCGCCGCAGCAACTCGCAACGCCGCAGATGCCCACTGTCGACCCTTTAATCATAGACCAGCGGCGCCGGCTGGAAGACCAATTGGATATTGCGACCCGCGCCTTGCAAGACGAGCGGGCTCACACCAGCGCTGCACGTGCCGAGTTAGCACAGCTTCGCGATCAGCTGAAACAAATGCACGCAGCATCGCAGACGCACGAGACTCAGTATGCGACGCTGGAGCGTGACCTGGCGTCGGAGATTCAGGCCAAGCGGAAATGCATGGACGAGACCAATGTGGCTCTCATGAAGCAAGCCGAAGCGCGTGAACAGGTCGAGCAGCTGCAACTCGTCAAGGGGAAGATGGAGCGCGAAATCGCGGAAACGCATCGCATGAACGCACGACTCGAGCAAGATCTCCACGCGGCGCGTGGCGAGCTTGATCAGTATCGTATCGCATTTGCCGAGATGGAGGCCAAATATGACCAGCTACTGCTTGTTCAAAGCACCACGACTTCGGATGGAAAGCAGCAAAACTGCAGCTGCTGTGTCCAGCTGAAGCAGGAGTTAGCCAACCAAAGAGAGCGTTACCGTGTGCTGGAAGGCGACCCCGAGTCACGCAGTCAGCTTCTGGAAGCACTCGGAACCGAACGAGATCGTGTGCGTGCTCTCGAAAAACAGCTGCATCGTCCATACCAACAGCAAAACGTGCCCATAACGCCCACTTCACCAGCCCATAATAGTGGTTTCCTGCGTGATAGCGAAGATGATGAAGATATGTACTGCGAGATCTGCGAAGTGTACGGACACGATGTTATAGGGTGTACGGCCTTCCTGAATGCATCAACACCAGCAGGTCCTGGCGTTGATGACGACGAAGTAGATGACGACGATGATGTCGCTGTGCAAGGCAATACTGGCTTATCCTCCTTGCCTGTAAGTGTTTAAGTTTGCGCTAAACATCTGTTTGACTCACGACGTCGTCCTTTAGTATTGTATCAACTGTGATGACTTTGGCTCACATACTACCTCTGCGTGCCCACACCGCCACGAGAGTTTCTAAATTACATATATATCAGGATCCATGAAAAGGAGAAGATAATACCATAGTATCTATACTTGCACATCATCTAATTCGTAGTTTAAACATTAAATACAACATATGAGCCTGCGGCATCATGTAATCCTTGTTTATGCTTTAATAGATACGCATCATAATATTATTTCAATACAGCCTTCTTTGAAGTGCTTGCATTTTCCTTATCCTTGTATGCCCAAACGTAAGCAAGGTATCCAAAAAAAAAAAAAAAATAGACTTCACTCACCTCTCCATGGGCGCCCGGGGGTACGATCGATGAAGTAGCCAACACGTCATTCATCTACAAGTATATGTAATTTATTGGTAAGCACTGGAATGGTGGATTGAGACGTACCTCCCACTCTGGATCTCCATCCACAGCAACATTTTTACGAGCGGAGAGAGGCTATGTGAGAAATGCTTCAATAAGTCACCGCCAACACAGTAGAATTCTTGGAATAATTATAATATACCCGTTTCTTCTTCTTATAAGTGACAGTTGGTTGGACTGATGTGGGCTCCTTTTTGACTGTACGCCTCAAAGACAGCTTTCTACTTTATGATTATCTTAGAAGCGGTTTGAAAGATAAACAACTGTGCTAACTTACGGCGCGGGTGTCGGTTGAAGCTGTTCTGTGATTCGTTGCTGAGCAACGGTTGCGGCGGTACGCTCCTGCTGATCTGAGCCCTATGACTTTCTTTCTTTTTGTGTACACGAACCTTCAGTGCGCCAGATCCTTGCAGTGAGCCTTGTGAGGCCGTACGGGCAGAAGCATTCTCGACAGTATTTTGGCATATGATGTGTGGCGCTCGTGCTGCCTGATAGGCTTCGGTCAAAGAGGGATCTCCGGGACCCGGGGGCTGTAAAATTGGTTATATATCCAGAGAATGGATAACGCCATCGTGACGCGCCTTTTTATATATGTACCTTTTCGACATTAGATATGTCGGACAAAACCCTGTCAGCTATCTTTGCCTGTTGTTCATGTTCTGGCAATCCTTCCGTCATAGAGAGATTACTGAGAGGACTGCTGGCTGCACTGGTGATGCAAATAGGATCACTTTGCTGCCTATTGGACCCCTTTTCGCTGCGATCGTCTGGCTGGTGCGTTACAATTTCGAGTCGCTTTCTTAACTGCTGGTTGTCATCAGCCAGCTTCTTGTTCTCTTCTCTTGTCCTACGAGAAATATTCACGTTATACCTAGCCACGAACGAGTAGCGACCCACGAACCTTTCATTTGCATTCATGATTTTCTAATATAGAAGTTGTCTCCGTCAATACTACAAGCAAAGAAGTACCTTTACACTTGCCGCTATTTCTTCTTGCAGCGTCCGAATAGAAACACGGTCTTCCTCATGTTCTTTGCTGTAGCGTTGTATTGCCGCCTCATAATGTCGACATTGCTCGTCATAAAGCTTTTCTCTCAGTTTTGTCCTACAAAGCCACTTTCAATGTTGCACTCATATTTATGACAAATGTTATTCCAGCGTACATTACTTGTCCATGATCGTCGTCTGTTTGTTGCTCCATGCTTTTAGCATATTGCTCTAGTCTGATGGAGCTAATAAGTTGACCCTTCTATATAAAACTGATGTTTTTTAGTGAAGATCCACCTACATTTGCTTGAAACTGTCATAAAGTTGAGTTATCTTGTTGCATTGGTGGCGGAGATCGTTAATGGACTCCTCGTCCCGGTCGTGAGTTTCCCTGGTTACTATCAGAGCTTCCTTGATACCCTCGAGTTCGGTTTTGACGCTTATTGTCATGTTGACTATCTGTGAAGCAGGTGTTTGTGCTTCATATAGAGAATTGTCTCAGTGAAGCATATAAACCCTAATGTTCAGCCGATATACCTTCCACACGATGGGTCGTATGCTCCATTATGTTATCGAGAGTATGTCTAATTTCCTGAAGCTCGTTGCGCGCAATTTGCCGCTCGCGATCGAAATCATTTTGGTCTATATATAGGATTTCAGATCGACTGATAGCGAGCTGATTCACAAAATAGCAAACCTCTCCGGAGACGCTCTATATGACTTATCACCGAGTTGTCACGCTTTGACACCGCATCGTGTAAATGTACCACGGCATCCCTTACGCTTGTGCTCTCTGCTCGTTGCTTGCAGATGTGCGCAAATCTCTCAAAACTACTGGCCATCATTTCAAATGATCTGTACCGGTTCCTCAAACTTGTCAGACTAGAGATATTAAAAAGAGTAAGTCGGTCATAGGCTCTATGAAGCTTGCCTCCCCTCTCAGATACCTTTTCTCATATTCAGTCCGATTCTGAAGAAGATATTTTTCCAAATCAGACATATGAGCCACATGTTTCTTGGTATCTGTAAGCTCCAGGACTTGGTGTTTCATTGTCGCATTCAGCTCTTCAATATGGGTGCGTGCCTCTCGTAGAGCCTTGTCACGGCCGACAAGGTCCCTCTTGTAAACATCGGTAAAGCTATCAATGTCGCGTATGCTGAGCATTCTGGCGTGAGTGTCCATCGACGAAGCTGTTGGGCTGGTCACTGAAGACCACTTATTGACAGATGGTTTGCTATTACTGGTGGTGGGAAGCTGTAGGTGAGAAATGGATCTGTCCGAGGCTACGTTTGCCATCCCTTGATTGTCACAGTTCCCGGACGGCTCGCCTGCACCATTTGAGTGTCCGTATCGGCGCTTGGTTGGAATCACTGGCTCCGCTGGGCCAAGCTGTACTTGGGCAGGCTGATCAATGTGCGTCGTCCCAGAACCCATGGTCGGCCTATGGCCCAAGAACGGGGTACGGACTTGTTTGCTCTGATTCTGCTGCGGTGCTTGATGGTTCTGTGGCTGATCCTGTTCCCGTTTGACCTTCACGGAAAGCGTCGTAGGAGTTACCGGTCTTGGCGTATCGGGCCTCGAGCTTTCTGTCGTCAGTTTATGCCATGACGCCGCTTTTTGCTTCGCTGCATGCGATGGCGGCGATGAAAGTCCACCTGCGCCCAAGTTTGGAGCACTAGAAGGAGGTGCTGTTGTACCAAAGGAGACAGGCGTGCGTTGTCCTAGCTCACGCCGAGGAGTATCTGTGAGGCCCAGGGTGGCAGAAACATCCGGTGGCTCCTCAAGCTGCGGGGCGGTAATCTCAGTACCTTGGTAAAAGAAAAGCATCTTATTAGCCTTTGTCACGGTAAACACGAAGAGATCTTCTTTCACGGTTTTTATTCTTTTCCACATAGGATGATAAAAAGGATTTCGGCGCGACCGTCCGTTTGTCGTTTCTGTCTGATGCATGTCGTGCAGATAGATTGAAGCGCCTTTCTCCAGACTTCACAGTATGCCCTGAGAGTATTGGCGAGGCTTCAGCTACAAACGCCGTGAAGTGTGATGTAGATGACTCTTCTGGTAGTTCAAATAATGGTCGCGGCCCTTCATCCGTTTTATCAAGACTAATTGGTCGCTATAGATTATAACAGACGTACGTTAGCTTTCTTACAACATTAGTATCCTGCTGTCTATACGCTGCTAGTCGAGGGGCCGATGCTACTGCTCCTGTGTTGCTTTGACCGTGGTGCGAACGAGAAGCCGTAGTCGCTTTCAGATGGCTGGTTTTCTTCGTGACTCATGGTAGTGAAGAAAGAAGACTGGGGATAGCAAGTGAAAGAGATGCATCTGACAACAAAGCAAACTAAGAGTATATAGTCCGAAGACGGTGATTTAATGATATTTTGAAAATATGTACAGAACATGACGATCTTTAGACTAGCATCTTGGACATGTAGGGACCTAAGGCATCGTATCAGTAGTCCGTCGGGAGCACCGCATCTTAACCACATACCGTCTAAATGATAGCCCAGTTTCGCATAGTAATGACGTACACCTACACCCGAGATGACACTCAGCTTGACGCTTCCGTGTTCCTCGCGAGCAATACGCTCAGCCTCCTCCATCAGCAATGTACCGAAACCTTGATGCTGGAACTTGAGCGGGTCACGGTCATGCATAGGTACAACCGAGCCGTAAACGTGGAGCTCGCGCACAATGGATGTCTGGCCTGCGGACGTGAGCTCAGGTCGGAAGGTCTGCGGCGAGCACTTGCGCAGACGCAAAAGGCCGACGAGGATATCTTGATGCGGGTCTTCGTAGGATAAGAAAGTCTCCCAGCCACCGTTCGCCACGTAGTCGCGGCGGATCAACTCCACCTGGTCTGGCTGGATCTTGTGATGGATTTCGGTGATGCCCACCTCGCGGGTCCGGACGTCGCGACATTCTGTGCCGAGATCTTTCATGCGGTTCAAGGCCAGCTCGCGCAAGTTGCCGTGTTCGACACCAGAAGTGACCAGCGGCATAGGGATATCACGCTGTACACGGTAGATACGTGTCCATGGAGGGACGAGGGCAAGGATGCGAGCCACAAGATCAACCAGTGCATTCGGGGTGTAGTTTTGGTATCGTCCCGTCCGCCACAGCTCATATAAACCTGTACCACGGATCACCAGGGTGGGGTAGATTTTGAGACCATCCGACCGGAAGGCCGGGTTCTCGAAATATTCCTTAAATTGTTCCATGTCGCGTTCCATGCCCACGTTTGGCAGATCAGGCATCATGTGTGAGACCACTTTGAAGCCGGCATCCTTCGCAAGCTGGAAAGACTCACAGACAGCCTTGACGGTGTGGCCACTACATATATATTAGCAACCTCAAACTTTTCGCAAAAAACCGATTTGACATATTTACCGGTTAGTATCCCTTGCAACGTCTTCAAATACGCTCTGCACACCAATCTCAAGACGAGTACAGCCGTAGCGCAACATCTGACTCAGATGGGGCTTCAAGCAGTAGTCGGGTCGCGTCTCAATGGTGATACCGATACACTTGGTCTGGCTCTGCTGTGAAAATCTGGTGCCTCATTAGCAAAAAGGAGATCAATTATGTGATAGACAAAGCAGTACCTGACGGCTTCATCCACATCATTACTTGCGTGTCCGGAGAGTGCGTCGTGGAGGTTGGCAATAAACCAATTACGGTAATCTTCCGGCATAGACATGAAAGTGCCACCCATAAGAATGTACTCGACCTTGTCAACTGAGTGACCAAGACTTCTCAGTTGTTCGACACGGCCGCGGGCTTGTTCGTACGGGTCGTATCGTGCTCGAATGGCACGCATCGATGTCGGCTCATAACCCGTGTAGGATTGCGTCGAATATTCGAAATCTGAATCAGGACCACCGGGACAGTAACTATGACACCCAACTAAGCAAACATGCGAGTGACACAGATGCTCTCTTTACTTACACGCAAATGTTTCCAGTCAATGCAATATGAGGACACCGGTGGGGCTTGCACATGACAGCGACAACAGCGATCTAGACAAAATATAAGTCTCCCGAAATCGCAGAACGATCAACAGTAGTAGTAGCAACATACACCCGAGGCAGTTCGGATCGGCTTTGCTTTCAGCTGCGGCAAGAGGGCTTGCTTATGCTGCTCCGGAATGGCAGCAATGATGTCAACCAGTTTGGGCTGATTTTGGAGCTTGTTTTTGCGCGAGATCCGATTTTTTAGACCATTGAGGTTAATGTCTTTGCCGTTCTCGACAGCGTGCACCAGTTCAGATACGATTTCGGCACATGACTTGATCATGAGCTCGGCCTGCAATTATGACACACGTATTGGATCAGACAATCGATCCTCGGTTAACTTCCACGTTTACGCTCACCTGAGTAGGCCCTAGTACCGTTTATCATTATAAGTCTCTCATGTTCAGCTCAGCAAATGTAAACGCACCTTTCTTCTTTGTGGGAGTGATCGTCTGCACTGCCATTAAACAAAAAGCAAAAAAGATAAAAGATCACCGGTCGAAAAAAGCAAAACGAACCTGAAATTCACGGCTGCGTTTTGTGTCGTTTTTGCGAGTAGAAACCAAAAGTGGGAATTAGGTAGCCAATGAAACCCTGAGAATAGTGTAGCCAATCAGAACACCTCCTTACTTCTAATATCTGAGCGATCGGGCCCTGCACCGTAGAGAACGAGCCATCCGACTGTCTAACGTAACTCGAAGGAATAATGCTGATATTGTATGTTATTTTAGTGTATACCTATCCAACATATGCATTTTGAAATTATAGAGCTTACAGGACTGTACCTTGTGCTCTGATGATATTTATAAGCAAGGTATATTTTTGCAGACCTCAGTCTCTCCTTTTTTCTCTGTCGTGGAACTCTACGATCGATCCTGCTAATCCATACAACGCCATTTAAATAGTAAGGGGCACATCATTGAATACACAGCACGCACTTTAAGAAACGAGAGGTCTGTGCGCAGGTTTCGCTTGAACTGTACTTATGATAGTCATGGTTGTGCTGTTGAATTCCGAGTAAAGCGACTTTAATCCGGGACAGACGGCATATATAAACTTCAATGATATGCGGATGCAACAAGCTACTCCGCGTCGATTCCCTTGCATACATACATACATACATACATATACATTTTTCTTATTTCAGCTGCGTAGAATGAGAATAAGACTGCAATGTGCTATTCATTCTCATCGATATATGTATCTTATAATCACTACGTGCATCTATACCAATCAACCTACGCCTACTCAGCATAAAACGTTTTGTGCTGCATGCACAAGATAATTTCTTCTAGATAACTAGCCTACGTGCATACTGCAAATACATGTCAATCATTTTCATAAATCTGCCGCTGTGAGGACCTCCCACAGCTGGGTGTGTTCTTATTATTCGTTCTCTTCAAGGTCAACAGATAACATGACTAGCCTACTACGCATTCAAAGAGGTCCATCAGCTCAATGGTGTGTAATAAGGAGGGGCAATACGCGAAGTTACACGCACAAAAGTAAGACAGGTACGTATGCTGAAACTGTAGGTCAATGAGTCCCGTCTCATTGGTTCTGTTATTACTTTGTATTGTATAACGTCAGCTGCAGGAACATCATGACCCGTGTCTGACCCAGGCTGGGTTTTCATTTGTTTTTACATCTCTCCATTTGTACGGCATGTTTGTATTTTGGGGCCCCCTTTTTGCGTCCATTGCAAAGTATATTCGAGACAGTCTCATCATTGTGCAACAGCTCGATCAAGAACGTGTATCATGAATTTCCTTTCAAGCGTTAGGCATTAAGGGTGTGTGTTGCTTGAGGTTGACGTCATGATCATATGGGAGGCTAAGATAGAGACAGCCAGAGTGAAGAGTGCGAAATACAGTAATAATAAAGCAGTCCAAGGTGAGAAGGTGCAGGGGAGACAGTGTGGCGCGTCAATATATATAGATGGTATACTCTGCTACTGCTGCAGCGTGCTTATGTGGTCTGGGCAGTGTGATGAATTGGAACAGAAGGCAGAGGCCAAAATTTGAAATTGGCCCCTTTTCTGAAGTGTTTTTTTTTCCATTTTTTTTTCATTTCATCTTTTTTTTCTTTCCTTTATAGCAAGTTCCTTTCTTTTTCGTGATATTCATGACTCAGTATCGGTTTTTCGGCCTCAAGGACAGACAAAAGAACGCGAATAATCCATCGACGCCCGGAGCAGTGGCAGCGACGACAACAACAGCAAGTCCGACGGGCTACAATAATTCTGAGGGACAAGCAGCAGGCGTTCAAGGCTGGCTCATGAATGTACCCGGCTACCGAGACAGCCCTGGACAGTCCATCCAACCCAATCACGCTGAAACCCATATACGCAATCCAACATCGATGCTCGTCGATGCGGACAACAACAGGTACGCTTTCTTATCCCCCTTACTCTCCTTCATTCCTGCAATCTTGCCTGCCTGAATTCTCTCGAGTCCCCACGGCACGTAGGCAGACACACAGACGCACACACAGACACGCAAACACGCGGACGCACGCAGGCACCTTAATAGAGAGTACTAATAAAAAAATTACACATGATAGCATACCGCTCAAGACGGCCTCACAGCTGAGAAACGGGCGACCCGAGTCAATATCATCCGCAAGCTCGGGTGACAGCGTGAACCTCGACGAGCTGATCAAGAATAATTTCGCAGAGCAAGTCGACGACGAAACGGATCTACCCAATCTGGCAGACTTGGATTTGGACGACGAAGCAGAGGGCTTTTGGAAGATGAATGATGTGAGTCGTCTGAAGCCGGCTATTGACGCGTCAGGATACAGGCGCCGTTGATGTATATTATACTTATACTTTTCCGGTGCTGGACAGGTTCTTGCGCATTTCCGTCCCTCAGAACCCAAGCAGCAGCAACAGCAGCAACAGCAGCAACAGATCGAGCGCCAGACACACCAGCTCAGTCAGAACCCAGTCAACACGGATGAAAATGACGATGACTTGCTGTCAATGGATGAACCGGTCGACAAGTATGGATACTTTGGTGCAAACAAACTGGTAAACTACCCTTTGCAATTGGGTGTGCTTGCTTGCTTCATTGCGCTGACATGATTTAGGACCCGGCCGACCAAGATCCTATCGACTGGTCTCCTGAGACAGGTACGTTAATTTGCTCGAAATTACTTTTATGGCTCGCCTAACGCATGCCGCGACACAGACGATAATCTGGAAACCCTATCCAATGCGTCCTCATACACCTCTTCACGCACCGCCCAACCGCACCACCGCTCTCCGTCCTCCGCCCGTTATCACGGCTCACCTGAGAGCGCTATACGAAGCCAGCGGTCCGGAAGCCTCAGCAGCGAAAACAGCATGACCTCGCAATCCACCGTCACCAATCAATACGCACGCTACGGCATGACGCCCATGCTCTATCCTTCTGAATCCACCTCCAACTCGTCTCGATCGCACAGCCGTATGAGCGATTACTCTGCCAGCAGTAGCCAGGCTTCGTCACATGCTTCGGGTCTGCCACGGCACCGCTCTGGTACTTCTTCCTCTTCTCATCAGCAGCAGTCGCACACGGGTTTGCCTGCCCCAAGCGGGGCGCACAAGATGGCGCGCCGTTCCGTCGACCGCATGAACGAGACGACGCGCTCCTCTTCCCGCCTCGGCTCGCATCTGTCACCTCCCTCTGCCTCCCATACCGCCACCTCTTCCCAGTCCCGTCTGGCCAAACGCGCCACGCACGTCCCTATGCCCTCCCCCCGTACAGCGGCACGACCCGAGTCCGTCTCTGCTTCTCGCTCCACCGGCTTATCCACCAGCAGCCGTCTCCCCAAGACGAACACAAGCTCGCGCATCGCTAGCCGTGCCAGTCACATACCCGCCCCACGACGCAGCACCGCTTCCCCCGAGCCACGATCGCCATCCCTCAGCCCAGCACGGCCGGGCTCAGCAGCAGCAGGCAGTCGGCCTTTGTCTCCTATGGGAAATACACGTTTGGGCGGGTCGCGCAGCCCTGTGCCTGGACCTCGAAATAGCATATTTGGTCGCCGCGGAAGCGATCATACATCAGAATCACAGAGTAACAGTAGAAACGATCATACCAACCGCGCCAGTCGACCGCCATCCGCTGCAGGCCATAATCGACCCACCGGTCTCCGCCCACCTAGCTCCCTGGGTGGCACACTAAGCAAGATTGGACGCCCTAAACGTACTTGATTCAGCCGTGTGCGCAGTGAACCCATACCATGCAGAAAAATAAAAATCATAAATGACTTCCTCACCCTCCCTCGTGGATTAATTTCTCGTCCTTTTGTTACAGATTCCGGGATGTATATATACAGGAATCGCCAACCGTGTCTTCTTCCCTAAAAACTTTTTCTACCACGAAGGATTTACGCATTAAAGTTGGCAGTGTTTTTTCGGCTTAGCTCATAACGGCTTCATGCCGTCGGTGGTACATCTGAGCCACGCAAATGGACACAATAAAATGGTAGACTGCATGAAATTCTCACTGCCTACCTCTTCTTCTGTCTTACTCATACGCACTATGGCTTCGCAACTCCAAACAACGGTGACCGCCAGCGACGGTGCCACTCTTACGCGTATGTATACAACTACTATAGTGTGCCAAGTGTGCTACATTATACTATGTAGTAGAGTGCATCTTTTCTTATTAAGAGTGTATACACAGTAAATACAGGCCTCTTCATCGACAACAAGTTCGTCGAAGGCCCGTCAACGATCGATACTGTTAACCCCAGTACGGAGAAAGTGATTGCTTCCGTTCATGCAGGCATGTACCAGTCTACATAATAGTCTATTGTTTCAGTACTGCTATGGACTTACCAATGATATCATGCAGCTGATGCGAAGCTGGTGGACGCAGCAGTCGAGGCGGCCGACAAGGCGTTCAGAGAGACGTGGCGTGATACAGCCCCTCTGGAGCGTGCTAAATTGCTTTACAAGCTCGCTGACCTGGTGGACCGTGATGCGGAGGAACTTGCTCGTATTGAGACGATGGATAATGGCAAGCCCTACTCGGTGGCCCGCCAGGAGATGGGTCTTATAAGCTCAAGTTTGTAAGCTACTCTTGTTCCAACAGAAACGACAGGGTAAATCAGAAGATCGAGCTCTCATGTATGTGGTTTCCAGGCGTTATTACAGCGGATGGTGCGACAAGCATGAAGCAGGCAAGGTCATCGAAACCAAGGGCACTTTGTCCTACACTCGTCATGGTAAAATTAGCAAACAGGATTATGTCAGTTATTTTTGACGCTATATGCTGCAGAGCCTCTGGGTGTCTGCGGTGCTATTACGCCGTGGAACTTTCCGTTGGTTACGTTTGTGTTCAAGATGGCTCCCGCCCTCTGCACAGGCAATACGTTCGTCGGAAAGTCATCAGAGATCACTCCCCTATCTGCAATCAAACTGGGTTCGCTGGTCAAGGAGGCCGGTTTCCCACCCGGTGTGGTCAACATCCTTACTGGCTATGGTCCTGTTGCTGGTGATGCGTTAGCTCGCCACCCCAAGGTGGCCATGGTGTCTTTTACGGGAAGCACTGCCGTGGGTCGCAAGATTATGACGGCCGCGTCCGAGTCGAACCTCAAAAAGGTCACGCTCGAACTCGGCGGCAAATCCCCAAACATTATCTTTGATGACGTTCAAGACCTCGACAAGGCAGTAGAGTGGGCCCATCTTGGCATCTTCTTCAATGCGGGTCAGGTGTGCTGTGCTGGCTCCCGAATCTTTGTCCAAGAGGGCATTTATGACGCATTTCTGGAAAAGTTTAGTCAGCGTGCCAAACAGGGAAAATTGGGCGATCCCTATCAGGTCGACACGACGCAGGGGCCTCAGGTATCCAAAGCACAGTACGACCGCGTCATGGGCTACATTCAAGCAGGCAAGGATGAAGGCGCTACTGTCTATCTGGGCGGTAATCGTCATGGAGACAAGGGCTACTTTATCGAGCCGACGATCTTTACAGGTTTGGGCATTCGTGCGTGTGAATCAAACTTGAGTAATAATGAGTCGTCCCCTGCATAAGACACAAAGACGTCAATGAAAATCATGCAGGAGGAGATCTTTGGCCCTGTTGTGGCTGTCACCAAGTTCAAGGATACAGATGACGTCCTCGAGAAGGCTCACGATACCATCTACGGCCTGGCTGCTGGAGTCTTTACGTCCAGCATCGACAAAGCTGTCCTAGTGTCGAACGCGCTCCAGGCTGGTACGGTCTGGGTCAACTGCTACAATCAGCTGAGCTACCAGGAGCCCTTCGGTGGCTATGGTCAAAGCGGCATTGGACGCGAAAACGGTACCTACGGCCTGCAAGAGTACATCCAGGTATTTATCTCAGTGTTGATGCTAAATATGGACGTTGAAAAATTTCCCTCTGTATAGGTCAAGACGGTGAAGATTAACGTTAATAAGCCTGCTTATTGAGGGCAGAGGAAGCTCTCAGACACCTGTACTTTCTAGTTATCTTATGATCAGAGACGTTTATTTAAGTGCAATTAACAATTGAGTTTCAAACGCGTGTTGGTGGACGCGTTCATTTTTTATTTCCATTTGTGACGCGACGGGGAAAGAAAAGGGCCCCCTTACTTCTTTCGCTCTCTTTATTCTCACTCTGTTAAACTTGATTTTATGTTGAGCGACATCAACGAGGAACCGCCTGCCCTCATTTACAGAGCAACCTACTCTGGTGTTAATGTTGTCGAGACTATCGTCCAGGGCACGCCCGTGATGAAACGTCGAAGCGACTCTTACCTGAATGCCACCCAAATTCTCAAAGTGGCCGGTCTCGACAAGGGGAAACGGTCCAAGATCCTCGACCGCGAAATCATACTAGGCGAACATGAAAAAGTACAAGGCGGCTATGGCAAATACCAAGGCACATGGTAATACATATATACAAGCCATCCACTGCGCCTGTTCTGGTGGTTAACACGATTGTTGTAGGATTCCGTTTGATCGCGCCAAGGAGCTTGCTAAACGATACCACGTGGCCGATCTTATGCAGCCCATCATTGACTTTGACTTGTCGACCGTCGTGGATGAAACCGATCTGCCGACCAAGGAAGAAGCAATGAAGACCATGCTGAAACGCGTCCCGTCTGAAGTCTTGTCACCACAACCACAATCGCCCCCCTCCAGCATTGCTTCTCCCGCCTCGTCCCATGTCGCCTCGCCTCTCCCTCTCCCTGTCACCGCTTTCCCACCCACCACACCCTCTTCTTCCTCCTCTGCGCCCCATACCACGAACGCACCCTCCTCTTCCTCTTCTTTACACAAGCGCCCGGCTCCTCAAACCGACGATGTTGCCCCCCGAGGCAAGAAGCCGAAAACACCGAACCACGCCACCACCGCATCACACCACGCGAACGCGTCCCACCCTTCCTCAGAAATTAATGGCGAACGGCATCGTGCGGTCCTGATGGCCATTTTCTTGGCAGATGACTCCGGTACCATTCCGGAGCTATTACGCGATGACCACGGCATCGATATCAATCTTATCATTGACGACCAGGGACACACCGCTGTTCACTGGGCCGCCTCGCTCGCTCGCATCAACACACTCGACTTTCTGATCTCCAAAGGCGCTGATGTATGCCGTGTCAACTATGCAGGCGAGACGCCTCTCATGCGCACCGTCATGATGACCAATGCTTTTGAAAACAACACCTTCCCCTCCATTCTCAAACTCCTCGCTCCCTCTCTTCAACTCGCCGATCACAAGGATCGCACCGTCTTCCATCATGTCGCTCTCTCATCTGGCATGCCCGGGCGAGCTCAGGCGGCCGCTTATTATACACAACACTTGTTACGCATCGATAAAGACCACGCGTGCAGTCAGGATAAACAAGGCGAGACCCCCTTCATGATTGCAACGCGCCTGTGTTGTCGTGAACTTGTGGACATGCTACCCGATATCAAGAAAAAGGTCAAGCGACCCAAGGACCCATTATTACGCCAGCATCAGGTAAACATTTCTGTCGTTTTCTTGTTTTCAGCCTGTTTTTGACGTGTCGTTTTATAGCAAGAGCAGCTGGAGCAGGCACGCCAAGCACAAAATGAACGATCGAGAGCCGCACAAACATCCGCGCAGACAACATCCACGTCTGCTAATGCCATCGCGACAGCTCCTCATTCAGATACATCCGCGTCGAAACCAAACCCGCTAGGCCGGGAACTCGTCTCTAGTAAGTAGAATCATACGCACCCATGCGAGAGAGATCATCCATGACTCATACCGTGGATCCAGTCGTACAAAACTTTGTGGATGCGTTCGACATGGAGCACAACGGTCGATTAAAAGATAAAGACAAGGAACTGGAACGCGTCAGGGCCGAGCTCAAGCAAATGACGGAGCAGCTACATGATGCACGAACAAAGCTCGAAGCCTTTTCCCTGGGATCACAGGGCACAGCCACGGACATCCACACCTACGCGTCTGCGACCCCTTCCGCACGCGAACAAGCTCTGGAGCGCAAGGTGCAGATGCTGCAGACCCAGCTCGCCAACTCGGGCACAGAAAAAGAAATGCAGTGCAAACGTCTGATTTCAGCATGCTGTCGCATTCCCCTCGAACGCGTCGATAGCATGCTCGAGCCGCTTCTGCTGGCGGTCGAGAGCGACCCGCCTGACTTGGATTTTTCACGCGTTGTCGGCTTTATCGAAAGTGTACGGAGGCAACAGCAACAGATGGGTCCCAATGCCATGAATAAACTAGGTGATGCGTTTTCTACAGCGCCGCCACCCCCTTCGGATTAAATAAGAAGGAAAAAAAAGCATATTTATTGGTTCTTTTGGCTCTTGGGCCAGCCAAAGTCTTCAGCGGCGGTATCGCATACCATCTCAGCAATGGCGAGCGATGCGGTGGCAGCAGGGGAGGGGGCATTTCGCAGGTTGAGCACCAAGCCGTCCATGCACTTACGTTCGATGATGTAGTCACCGGCAGCAATACCACCAGGCTACATAGACAGGGATTATCGTAAGAAAGTGTAGTTGAGCCATGCGCATGGTTTGTGCCTTACCTCAAACACCTGAGACATCACGCCGGCATAGCTGGGTTCGACCATATCCAGCGTCAGATCAGGGATGTAACGCTGCGCTTGCTTGATAAATGCTTTCTTGTTGAGATCACGGTACAACTCGCCGAACGAGAGGCCCATATTCTTGAGGACGAACGCGTACAGCGCTGGATTGCTAAAGTTGTCAAGCACGTCTGCGAGCTTGAAATCAAAGAATTCATATCCCTCGCGTGAAAATGTGATACTGTGTTGCAGATACTTTTGAGTCAAGACACCTGTCACTGCCATTCACGTGTGTATTCCTTACCATGCACCAGGGCCCACGATCATTTCGTGACCACGGCGGACATCCACCTAAGTTTTAAAAAAAAATGGCGTCATGATGACCGTCTCATAGGGGCGATGCGAGACTTACAGTCGGCGAAAGATGCACACCCACAGGAATACCGCCTCCGCTGGGCACGGGATATATATTACGCTTCACGGCACTACGATATTCGGTCTTGAGCTGATAGTACGTGCCTCGGAATGTCGTCACACGGTCTTTGTGTGGGTTGCCGCCAGCTCGTTTTGCGAGATAATCCGAATAGAAGCCACCGCATGTAATGACGTGACCTGCCACGACATCCACGTTCGGGCCCTTTTGCTTGGGCTCGACACCTCGGATCTGGGAAGGAGCGCAGTGTGAGCCTCAACAATAATGACTGTCCGACGGACTCGAAGTATGCCAAACAACTTACTCTCACACGATTATCCTTGGTCTTTGTAAATTCACGCGCTTCGTACGAAAGCTTGATATCACCCCGTCTACACAGCAATATATCCCCGACAGCAAACGCCTTATGAGCGATACGTGCTGAATCTCCAGATAAGGGAGCTTACCCTGATTCACGTATTTCTTGAGCCATCCGCTGTGCGACAAGCCAATAGTTGGTGATGCCCGTGTTGGGGGAATGGAGGGCGCTGTAGGCATGGATGTTGGGTTCCATCTCTCTGACCTGTCGTAAATTCGCGAGAAAGCAAAAATTAGACTTCTTTTCTGCCAAACAGGCGACTGCCAGAACTCTTGTGCACTTGCCTGCTCGCCCGTGACAATTTCTAGACCCTGTACACCGTTCGCTGTGCCCTGCTTATAGAGCTTCTCTACTTGGGGATGCTCGGACTCATTGGTCGCCACTATCAGCTTGCCGCACCGCTCAGCTGGCAAATCGTGTTCGTCGCAGTACTTATACATGAGCTCTGCGCCGTGCACACAGGTGTACGCCATACGCGTGCCAGGCGTATAGTAGAGACCAGCATGAATCTATACTCGGCACAATCGAAAATGAGGTCATCCCATGCTCATGTCTGTATGCGTGGCTCAAAATTTAAACACCATACCACTCCCGAGTTGTGACCTGTCTGGTGGGGAGCCACCTCGCCTTCTTTTTCGAGTACGGCGACCGTTTTATCGGGATAGCGTTTCAAGAATTCACGGGCCGTAGCTGCGATAAAAGCATAAGAATGAGCTGAGGCTATGTCTCGTCGCCTTTTGCGTGTATGCAATCACCTAAACCGACAATGCCTCCGCCCACTGTCGTAAAAGAATCAGGGAGGTGGGGGGAGTTTCGCGTGAGACTATGACATGATGGACACAGTGGATCATTTTGCTTACCAACAACAGCATCAAACTTGTCCTCGACCGCGCCTGAGACGGGGTGGGTCGCAGAGAAACGTTCTGCGCGGATCGCGCCAAGGACGCGTTCAATACCTTTGCGCGGCTCACGACCTTCACCGGGTAACCTTTCCCATTGATGCAGGTAGCAGGTCTGAAGTCGGTTGGGGCGACTAAGAGCAGCAAGGGATCGAACGGCAAGCGAGCGATGATGGTGACGAGCCAGCATCATAGTGAAAAGAAAAATATGTCAGAAAGAAAAGGGTGTTTGCGGATACTTTGTCATGCAGACGGGCAATTTTTTTAAAAGCAACCCACCCTTGTGAGACACACAAATCAAGGCCCGATGGGGTAGCCATCGATGCACATCGATGGCAATCTTTTCGTCACATTTTTAATTGTTTCGTTCCTATACACTGAGCATATGTCGCTGAGCATATGTCGCTATCGTTCGCTTAAACTCTCATCTCATCCTCTTCTCTATATGTCAAAATAAACGTTATATATTATAATAGTGCAGAAATAAAAAAAATACAGTAATAAGCAGAAACGTCGGACACAAAAACAAGAAAGCAGAAGATAAAGTGAGCAATGAAAAACTAAATAGGATCATGGGATATGCGAAATTAGGAATAAGCAGGGGGAGGAATGGATGGGATACGCGCTAGCTTTTGTGGGTCGTCGAGGTCCTTCGTCATGGTCACCAAGAAGGGTGCTTGTGAGCCAAACTGCATTTGTCTGCGAAATTCGTAGAAGCATGGACAGAGGAAAGCATGCGGCATCATGATCTCGGGTGCCCGCACCTCTTCAGAGAACGTTGTCGTGCTACTGTTTCCACTGGTGGTGCTACCACTGCTGCTGGTGCTAGTGCTACTGCTGTTGTTCGCTGTGCAACTCCCAGAAGCTTTCTGGTTGAGTCGATCCGTACTTTGAATGGACACACCGAGCTCGTCATAGGATGGCAAGCGACCAAAGTCCTCCTTCAGGCGACAGTCAAACACCATGACCGGCACTTCATACTGAACGATTTCCTCCTTGAAGGGAGAGATCTGGCGAGCCTTGGGTTTCTTGGGGCGTTTGAAGAGACGCCAAGCGGACGACGGAGATGTATGCTCGTTGATGTCCGGCGTACCGGGAGGCGTTGACGTGGGTGATATTTCAACATCGGATGGTATGTCTGCGCTATACTCGTCGTTGGGATATGCAAGTTTCAGTGTGATGATGGCGCGGTGGGAGAAGTTTATAAACTGGAAGTTGGTGGTATGATTGATTTGGTCTTGGCACGTGGGAGTGGCAAGCATGAGGCGGTGAGCAAATTCGCCATAGAGTTCAATGCCTTCTTTTCGTTCGCCATTCATCAGACTCTTCAAAAGTCGGGTGGAGTCACAGCCGTCAGCGACTTCAGCGGACGATGTCAGCTTGAGCGGGAAAACGGTATGGCCGAAGCGGTCTGCTTTATAGTAAAGAGGGTCGTGGTAGTGACGGCGCTCAGCAACGGTGATCTCCAGACCAGTGATGCGGACTTCTTTTAGTCGTGGTTGGATAACCATGCGCATATGAAAGGGATCACCGGCAGAGAATGCAGCAAATTCAATCTCGAACTGGACGTCAGCAGCTATGGCGGATTTGTGGTATACAGCAGTAAGGTCTTGCATCGAGTTGTTGAAAAGCCGAGAATTGGACATGTAGGCCCGCAACACAAGCACTTCTTGGGAGGCTTCCCATTGGAGCAGCTGTTGCAGGCCAGCACGTACTACTTTGGCATGAATCACGTGTTGCACGCGGCCGTACACGTTGTTGATGGTCTGGGCCAGGGACTGTTCGTGATTGGGTTGGATTAGATTAGATTTTTCGACCTTTTTTTTTTTTTTTTTTTTTTTTTTTTTTGGTAGACACCCGTCAATTGGATGCACGCAGGCTTGCTTACATTATCGATTAAAAACATGAAAGGGAACCGATGCGTGCCTGCTTCGAGGGTGATGGCTTTACCGTCGTCTCGTTTAAGCAGAGCAAACTTTTGGTCGTCAAGATTACGTTCGATGTGGAAAGTCGTTCCGCGCATGCCGACCCCTGGGAAAAATATGCACAGATACAGATGTCAAACCTTAAACCACCAAATGGTCAAGTCGCTTAAGGCATACATACCTTCTGGCCAGTAAGTAACGGCGGTCGACTGGAATTGGACAACAATGCCCATGATCTTGGTTGATTTCGACAATTGGAGCACGACATTACCCGAAAGCACAGCACGCCCATCCTCGTTGCGCGACCCACGCAGAATCACGGGTTTCAACGGGTCGAAGAACAAGTGTTCAGGCGAGAGGAGCTTGAGGTGCATTCACAACAGCAAGAGCAGTCTGGACGATCGAAGTGTATACAACAGAAGAGCAGTAAAAAGGTGCAAAGAAGGAAAAAAGCAAGGAAAATAAATCGGTGTCTGTGCGTCTCTTTTTCTTTCGATTTCTTCTGCTGAGATCCCGATTTCCAAGAATAGACTCTCTGCCGGTGGGCTATTTGTCGTATACAGTAGTACTTTTACATTGGAAACTGACATAGCTTTACACCTTTATATTTTTGCTTCGCTTCTGTATCTCACTGATGTGTCTATGTGTGTGTGTTTATTTATTAGCGCAATATACGGTATGAATCTTGTTACCTTGCATATTTGTCGTTGGTTCCCAATCAGAATGGCGTCATTAAGGCCGAAAAGCACGCTCTATACCACTGAACCGTAATTCCATCAGCAGGAGTATACTTTGGTCAGATAATATATAGAAGAATTATCTAGTAGGGTGTTACTCGGTAAAAACTGCCCGGATGATTGTATTACCGATGTTTACCTTGTCAATGAACCATTTTTTCGGGGTCGCGACAACAAAGCAGCACTCTCCTTTCACTTTTGCTTATTCATCCCACCCAAATCGCCTTCCATGACCGAATCGATCAAGACTACCTCGACCCATTCGGGTGAGCTCCCTATTGGCAAAGATGGCAAGCCTCTCAAGCCATGCTGTGCGTGCCCAGAAACCAAGAAGGTGCGCGATCAGTGCATCTTTGACAAAGGCGAGGAGCACTGCCAGAACCTCATTGACGCTCACCTCAAATGCATGCGCGATTTGGGCTTCAAGATCTAGACAGATTCTCTCCGTAACTTAATTATCTTGCCGCCGTATTCGTATTAATCGCATGCCATCATCCGGTTCATATCCCACTTGGAACACTTCTCCCCTTTCCGTAAAAAACGCTCCCAAGCATCCATAGAACAACTCCCTTGTACAGTTTATATAAAATGCTCCATTATCTACACTAATGCTATTAACGGGAAGTGGAGATGACTAATCTCTGCCGGGAAAATCGTACTCTTGCTGAATTTCGTTCGTATCCTTGTTTTCGTCGACTTTCTCGCGCACTTCGGCGAAACGGCCGATAGGATCGCGATGTAGCTTGGCATGGCGGATACTGTACGAGAAATAGACAACCCAGCCAATACCCATCCACACAAAGAGACGCTGATAACGGTACAGTATCAATATGGGCCTGCTTTTTCCTGTATGGATCAAACTTACCCAGATTGTAGTCACTTCGGCGACCGCGATCAGCAGGACTGAGATAACCATGCCAATCACCGGGAAAATCACAAACAAATATTTGCCACCTGGGATCTTGAACCATCGCTGAACATCTGGTCGGGTGAAACGCAGGAGAATAACACCTGCATGTACAATAAAGAACGCCAAAAGCGTACCCACAGATGTCATGTTGCCAAGGAGATCCACAGGGAGGATGGCTGCCATGATGGCTGTGATGGTACCAACCGCAATCGTAGCGATATAAGGCGTCTGGAAGCGTGGATGCACCTTGGCAAACGCAGCGGGAAGTAAGCCATCCTTGGCCATCGAGTAAAAGACGCGCGTCTGGCCGAGCATCATGATCAAAAGGACGGATGTCAGACCGAGAAGGGCACCCAGGGTCACAACAATGTTGAGCCACTGCCAGCTTTTGCCTGTGCGCTGTTCGACAAAGTCAACAGCAACTGTCACGGGTGTCGCTACGTTCAGTTCGGTGTACGGCGCAGCTCCTGTCATCACGGTACAAAAGGCGATATAGATCACAGTCGTCACTATCAAACTGCCAATGATACCGATAGGCAGATCGCGTCGCGGATTCTTGGCTTCCATGGCCGCTGTGGTCACCGAATCGAAACCAATGTACCTGTTATATACACATGCATTAACTTTTCTGGGTCTAAAATGCAGTATTTTGGATCGACACATACGAGAAGAAAACTGTCGTAGCGGCAGCAAATATGCCAGGTGTTCCAAAGAAATGCCAGTCGCCAGATGTGTTCGGCGGGATATAAGGGTCATAGTTGCTTCGGTCGGTATAACCACACAGGGAAAAGATGAAGATAAACACAACTGCAAGCTTGATGCAGACAATTACAGAGTTTACCCTATATAGCGACATCATCAGTTTTCGAACCTACTGTACTTCGATATTTGCTTCATTAGGGGACCTACCAGGCCGATTGCTTGATGCTGAAATAAACAATAGTGTGAATAAAAGAGCGCGCATGAATCCGAAAATTGATCTTACCCAACAACCAGAAGCATGGTGACGAACATTATGATTACAAAACCAGGAACGTTCATGACGTGACCCTCCTCGTAAGAAATACTAGCAGGGTGCTCTTTCCAAAGGACAGTCGGCTCTGTCCAATTTGCACCGAAGTGGACGTTGAAAGCGACCTGCATGCCATCAGGAGGGGCACGCAAACAACCGTGGGATTAGTACTGTTACTTCTCACGATCACAAATGGGTAACACTCTTATTTTTTTCTACCTGAAAAAATTTGACAAAATACCCTGACCAGCCAACGCCCACTGTTAAAAAAGAGAGTTGCACAAATGGGTAAGTGAGAAGCCTTCGATATCTTTATCTTTGTTTATAGACCCCGATCTACGTACCTGTTGCAGCGCCGACCATGTACTCCAGAACAAGATCCCATCCTATGGTCCATCCAACGAACTATCTAAGGGCGTTAACCTACCGATCCGAAAAACACAGCTGATTTTACCTCTCCCATGGTTGCATAAGCATATGTATAGGCTGATCCAGAGACAGGGATCATAGAAGCCATCTCAGAGTAACTTAAAGCGGCAAAAGCTGGACATAGCTACATGTAAGAAAAAGGACGCTTCTCCATGTCTTATCTCCATATCACTTACCTGCTGCAATACCCGCAACAATAAAGGAAATGGTAACAGCGGGCCCGGCATTTTGAGCAGCTGCTTGACCGGATAGTACAAAGATACCTAGGCAAAAAATTAAGAAAATATAGGTTAGTACAAACACCTATAGAGGTACAAATGTAGAAATGGTTGCCTCACCTGTGCCGATAATGGCGCCAATACCAATGAATATGAGCTGGAAAGCATTAAGCACGCGGCGTAGACCCGATGTCTGGTATTCGCCTGCGAGAAGCTCCACCGGTTTGATTGTACCGAGTCGTCTCACCCAGTAGTGTGTGCTTGATTCATCAGGCTTGCGCAAGTAGCTGGCTGGATCCACTTTGGCATAGCGTGCTTGAAAAGTCGCAAACACGTTTTCGTCCTTACGCTGCTGCACCTCGACATCACGGACGTCCGAGACATACTCCTCTACCTTGTCCGAGGATCCTTGGTAAGATTTATTCTCCATTTTGGTAGCAGGAAGAAAGGGCTGCTAAAGAGAAGATAAAAAAATGACGGATACTTTTTGATCTATCCAGCAGATACTGTTTATATATGCGTACCGTGTGTCACTTTATGATCTTGCCAAAGGTCTTTGTTCCTACGAAGTATATCCATTCGTGTGGCAGATAACCGTATGGTCTTGTGCGACTGGGAAAAAAGAGTCAAATAAAGGGTTCTGATTGGAGGCATTGCCTTGGATCAAGGTTCTTTTTTCTTTTTTTTCTTTTCTAAAAAACAGCAAAAAGCGCGTTACTGTATCTAATGCATAAACTCAGCGGTGTACGCTAGAGAGATCTTTGGTCCGTGATTACCGCTTTCGGCGCAGAGACGCGGCCACTTCTGGGGTTTCTACGACCTTGATAAGTACAAGGTGCCTTTTTTTAGTAATTTTGGAGAGCAGAGTTCATTGTCACGAGGATTTGCATCACCTTGCCACTGCCTTAAATGGTTCCACAGGCACTGTCAACTCGTCTTGGTTCAAGATATAGATCATGCTTTTTTTCGGGTACGTTCTCTCCTTTCTTTTTTCCACGGCGGATAAAGCTTTCCGATGTCTTCTATGCGCGTACCTACCTACCATCAAAGCCTCATAAAGCATATGGCGAGATTCACACGCCACCTTCGCACGACATCTGCCCTGCATTGCTCCTGAGTACATACGACAGCCGAAGATAGATTATTTTGTCGTTGCTTCACACGAAGTTGCTTCAATTCGAATTAACAGATTATATGTATTAGTGAATCAAGAAGAACGCAAGTAATTTATCTTTGTATCCCTTATCTTATCTTTCGGATACAAGAGTGATATAGAAGATATGTAGAGCTTTAGATTTCTTTGAAGCTCATCATTTATCTAAATACTTAGACATAAGCCTGTAGAGACCCACTTTATATCCAAGAGTAAACATCGCCTGAGACCGTGCCACAGTTCCAATAAATATCACGAACTCGCTTGCTACCACCTGTCCTTATAGTCCCTAAAAGGCTCAGCTTCGCATCACATATAATAATAAAAGGCTGACAATGTGTATATAATATGGGATATGAATATATGGCAAAAGGGGGAGGGCGATGCACGAGGAATACAATAATTTGCGCCAAGGCAGTCAAATAAAAAGAGGACAGGGTGTGTTTTTACAAGAGGATGATGTAGTGGATATGGCTTTGTGTGTCGTGTGTCGTGTGAGTTTTGAGTGCGTGTGAAACATAGGTGAGAGATCATGAAATGAAAGATAAAAAAGAAAATAAAGAAAGAGAACAATGGGACCAGCAGCAGTTGTAAACACTGCCAGTTATTTAAAAGGCGTGAGCGGCAATAATTCGCTGAAACTCCTTCTCCAAGTCGTCGAGGCTCGAAGGCTGACTGTTGGAAGCCGTGTCATTGGAGAAATCGGTGGAGAGGACCAAAGAAGGTGCACCAGTTTGGCTTGTGGAGCTGTCGACGACTTGTAAAGGCTTGCGTGCTATTTTGCGTTCCTGATTTTCCATGAATGAAACGCCATAGTTGGCTAGCAGTACAACGTCAAGTTCAGATATATCCAGATGCTTGATCCTCCGCGTGGCCCCAGCTGGTGGCAACGGATGCGGTAGCACCTTTTGTACCACGAGACCCAGCCGTTCTTTGCCTGTGTGTGCCAGGAGAGAATACTGGATCTGGGTTTGAGATAACGTCTTACTGCTCAAGACACCGTGAGGCAGTAGAATATCTACACCTCCGTCGGCATTCCTCATAAGAGCCATTGTTGTCTTTTTCAACTCGGGCAGGCCCTTGCGCTGTTGGTTCTGTTCTTTCTCGAGGGCCTTATCTACACGCTGCATAATGTCTTCGGTTCGAGGGTCAACGTGCGGGACGGTGATGGGTGAGCGCCGCTGAAGACCTGGGGACGGTCGTTGATGTTTCTCAGGTGCCACCTTGCTTGTGCGTGGGCTGTCCCGTGAGGGTGAGCCACGCGAGTTATGTGAATTCATTTTGCGCAGAACAAAGAACTTTTCACCCCTATTACGCGACCCATGTGTGTCGTCATGCAATACTTCGATCACTTTGCTCGAAGTATTTAACAATTTTTCTAATGAATAGGGATTAGACAACTCGGTTTACTTTCATTAGACCATTCCTGCTCTTTCACTTTCTCTTCCTTACCTGCTTTCTGTTGAGCTGTGACTACCGTCATGCGATAGTGATCATTTTGGGGTACGAGATGAAACTTTTCGAGAGCGACTTCTGTGAGTTCAGCAATAGTGATTGTGGAGGATACAGCAATCAGCTTGTCAATACGATCACGAGCGGTATCCTGGGACGCAGGCTTCTTCCGTCGAAGACTACGAGTCGTGAAAGCGGATCGTGCCATAAGAGGGGCCTCCATGGATGGTTTTTTGGTTTCTGTATAAAGCGAGATCTTGATATAGACTTGGCCGTCACGCTCGTTGATGCGGCGGATGCGCTTGTGGAGGTAAAACCGAATCACCGAGTCCTCGCCAAATTTGGATTTATTGGCACGCTGGCGGGCGGCTTGAGCTCCATTGCCGGTGGAGAGCTGCTTAACGTGCGTTAAGGATGGCATCGGTGTGGTGAGATGAGCGGTAAGAGTCTGATATATGGCGAGCGGCTTGTCTTGTGGTGCCAACGTGATCTCATCTAAGCGTAGAAAGGTTGGTAACGAGCTTAAAAAGGAAAAAAGCCGATTCCACTAGACTTAAAAAAAGATAGTAACATACCTCCATTCATAGCTTTGACAGTTAAGTAGTACTCGACGCCTCCACTTGTGGTAGTCGTGGCGGCCCGCTCAGAACGGCCGGCCGTCTTGTCCTCAATTTGGGCAATATGGAAACGTTCAAGGGATTGCATCAAAAGATGGTCTGCGCTGGTGTTTTCATCCACGAGCAGCGAGTGATACATAGCGCTCACGTTGATGTTACCGGCAAATACACGGAGGACGGTCAGGTTAGCATTGACATTGGTAGCAGCGGCAGCGGCAGCGGCAGCGGCGGCAGAAGAGGTGGAGTTGCGGTTGGATTTGTCTTCGGACATGACCGAGGAGGCCATTGAGGAAACCGAGCCACTGTCCGTCGCATCGTCCGAAGCACGTGGACTGTTGGATGGCTTGGCAGACTCTTTTTTGTTTCGACCAAAGAGACGCCAAAAAGGACCTGCCGCAGACGGGGACTGAGGCTGAGGCGGCTGCTGCTGTTGCTGGGGTTGTTGTTGGGATGCAGTTGCGAGGGGCGACTGTTTTTCGTTGGCTGACCGCGAGGCAACAGCGGGTGCTGTTGTTGCAGCAGTTGCTGGGGGTGGCGATGCTGCATCCTTCTCCTGCAGATCCTGAGACGCCGTCTTGTTTGCAGCACTCTCGACTCCGCTCTCATTGTCAGCTCGATCCACTTCGTCCTCAGAGTTGTCGTCGTCGTCGTCGTCGTCGTCGTCGTCGTCGCGCATGTCCTCTTCCCATTCCTCATAAGCTTCGCCCACTTCCTGGTCCTCGTCGTCTCCGGTCAAGATGATCTGGACCTGGAAACTCATGCCACGGCCCATAGTGACCTTCTTTTTGGCTTTTCGGGGTTTGCCGTCATCTCGAGGAATATGATGCACAGCGTGCTCCACCGAGGCAATCTATTGTATGCATAAGATCGATGCGGGTAGGAGTAATGAGAGCAGAGAGTGACTTACTTCAGTGTTTCGATGCTTATTGAGGCGAGCCAAGCGCTCAAAGGGGGTCTGTGGAATATAAGAATGAATATAAAGAGTTTAAATAAGAATAAATCATGATATGGTATGATGAAAAAGACCGTACCTCAATGTTCTCGGCCGGGATATACCCGACTTCAGAAGTCTTTAGGACACTGACGAGCCACCAGTACGAGTTGGAATCATCCAAGAGTGTGAGCGCGTCGCCCTTGACGACGGACGCTTGGCCCTCGACCGTAGCAACGAAGGTGTGCAACGCGTAAACCAGGTCGAAATTGATATTTTCGTCGGGTATGCTCGGCGAAGAAGTAAAAGTTGAATCGTCGTCTTCATCCAGGTCATCTTCCTCGTCTTCATCCTCCTCTTCTTCGTCATTGTCATCGTCTTCGTCGTCTTCCTCTTCGTCCTCCTCGACTTCTTCATACAACGTATTGGTCCGGTGCTGCTGTTTACTGGCTAACCCGTCCTCTTCTTGAATCGCCGCACTTGTCTCAGGAGATGGTTGCCATTGGGAAGAGCGTGTGGCAGCATAAGGCCGTTCAACCTGTGTGTTGACAACTAAATGTCTGGACATTGTTGTCTTCTTTGTGAAAAGAAAAAAAAAAGAAAGAAAGAGGAAAGGGAAAGGGAAAGGGCTATCCGCTCAGTATCGTTCGCTTATGGGTGAGCGATTTGTATCAAACGTATTTCGGAGAGTTTGCTGCAAGGAGACACAAAGTAGAAACGTGCGTAGGTGTCTAAGCTGTCTCTTCTGTCAGCGTTCGGCTGGATAATATTTATGTGTGTTCAAATATATAAAAAAAAAAGAAGAAACGAACACAAAAAGTTGCAAAGCGGGGAAGGGGTGAAGGGGAAGAGGAGTCCAACAGAAGAATAAAGCAGGCCTGTTATATGTGCAAAGTGAGGCAAAATGTGTTAATAATAATACTAATATAAGCGAAAAGAAAGCAGTGGCGTAATGAATCACTTTCTGTGTACCCAGAGCGCCCAAGCCATTACGAGAAAGTGATACAAAAGAGAGCCCAGTCTGATCAACACCCATTTTCGCTACCTTCCATTGATCTTTACAAAATGAAAAAAAGAGTTTTTATACGTACTGCGCGTAGGGAGATCGTGGTCTATATATATATATGTATATATATAAATATGTGTGTAAGTGTGTGCGGATGTGGATGAAGAATATGAATGTGCGTTTGTACAGAAATAAGACGTATCCTATATGCGTAACTATGCGGTGAAATGGGAGAACATGTTTTGCACAAAATCAGCCAGCTTAGGCCGTCGCCGAGCAACGCGCGCAAGCTCAGATTCATAAGGTTTGAAGAATTGATGACTCGCGGGGTCTTTCGACAGCTGCCGAAGTAAATGGGCTGCGACAAGTGCTACGCCTCTGACGTCGGACAAGTCGGCAGGCTGATGATCATGGTGTCCATGCGCCACTGTTTCCAGGCACTCGCCAAAATGGGTGAGCATATGCATAGTCATCTCCCCCTTGTCCTTGAACTCGCGCCCTGATGCAAAGCAGTCTGTCCACATGCACTCCGAGTTCTCTGCTGCACTAGGTCCCTCCACGTGGTCTCGTACAATGTGCTGCTCAAGCATAGAAGCATCGCTGAACCCGCGAGAACAATTCGTCCACCCGCAGATCACTTCTTGTCCTATACGTATAATGTTAGTCACATATGCACCTATACACATGAATGCACACTCGTGCCGTTTTGTTTACCATCTTGCAGAATGCTCATTTTCACCTGAATCCCACGCACAGCTATCCCCTCCAGTACAGGGCCCGCCGTAGATGTAGCCGTATTTCCTTCGGCAGACGGGAGCACACCAGGAAAGGCAATTTTGAGCACCACATAGAAGTCCTTCATCTTGAGCGCCTTCTCCTGTCCGAATCGCATCTCGTACAAGAGATAGATATCATCAAGCAGTAAAATACACGAGGAATCCGCCACCTCAAACTTGTCTTTGAGCCTAAGCCGTGGGTCAGAACCTTATTTGCTCCTTGAAAGCCCTTTTGTTTCTAACTTACCACCCTAGACATCTGTAGGGCTCATCGAGTTGCTGGTAGTTGGACAGATTGGGGACGCACGGTACAGTGTCGTGCGAATGAGAAGCAGTAGGGGTACCGACCGAAAGAGGAGACCCGCCACTCGAGGCTCTCTCTCGCACCACCCTGGGGCAGAAATATTTGCTCCTAGCCGTCATGAGCGAGACAAGGAGGCCTATATTGGCACCCGAATGTGCAGACAGCAGTTGAAAGCGAAAGTCTGGCGAGATCTTGGAAAACTGATAAAGATATTCCAGTACAGTGCCGATCAACTCTTCATCGTTGGCGACGAGCAGCGCAGTGAGGCGGCCGGGAATTTGGCTAAGACCAGACAACAGATAAAGCTGATTATTTTCCTGCGTTGCCAACATTGTAAGGACGCGGATAGCGCCAATAAGGAGGTAGCGATCCTGGGTATAGACAAGATTGGCAAGGCAAGCAATATAGTCATCGAATGGGTTCTTGAGTTCCACGACCGGTGCAATGTTCTCCAAAACGTCGATACAATGTCGACCGAGATCAAAAAAATCCGAAGAGCTGGACAGCAACAAGCTCTTGATCAGCAGCGCCTTGAGTCTCACATGAGCAGCGAGCATACGGGCGTTGATCTCAAGAAAGGAAAAATTGCGCAAAATATGCAGCACCTTCAGAATATGTGCGAATGCTGGTGACTGGATACGGTTCTTGC
Source organism: Syncephalastrum monosporum B8922 (assembly GCA_000697355.1). NCBI lineage: Eukaryota > Fungi > Mucoromycota > Mucoromycetes > Mucorales > Syncephalastraceae > Syncephalastrum > Syncephalastrum monosporum. Next base: position 248,772 of record JNEN01001260.1, read on the forward strand.
TGGCATGAGACATCATATTATCGACGCCCGCGCCGTGTTCGTCCAAAAAGGGTTGCGCCCATTCCAGCAGGAGTTCTAGAAGAGCAGGTGTATTATCCAGTCGTAATTCCTCGGGGCTCTCAAACGAGATGGTCACAACGTAGTCGAGAGCCCACTCCATGGCCGGGTTGTTGGCTGACTGAAGACCATACAGAACTTTTTCCTTGGTTGTGTGATCAAATGACCTTGCTACTCGTAAAAGATGTCCAATGCTTAGTGTATGTTACAGTACTATTAAACGATTTCTTAATACCTATTAGGCAGTCTTTGCTTGCTCCGTCTGGCGGATGGACGTGGTCCAATGGCTGACTTTGATGGTGCATCTCTGCAACAGTGCAGGTGTGAGGCTCGTTGATGAGCGCCGTCTGCTCAAAGACCTGAGCTGGAAGGAGGGAATCGATGGGCTGGCTCACGACGGGCTTAATAGGTATGTAGTGATTCGATTTACTCGCGTTCTTTGTGCTCGGTTGTTTGCGCTTGGGAGCTATGAATGAGCGTAGGTCAGCGTGTGTGTGGTTCGTCTGTGGTTCCGCTTGGATTACCATTCTTCTTGTAAGTTTTTCCAGCTAGATTGGATGCCTTATGCGCATTCTTTGGAAAAGGAGTACATCAGCATGGTAAAGAAGAATACACGAATTGACTTACAGGACCACGCAACTCTGCGGGAGGAGTCCATGGATTACCCCATATTTTCTCCTCCTCCCACCCTAACTGAAAATAAGGTATTTAGAGAAGAGCGAAGGTCGCTCATTGTTACACTTACCAAGTTACGGATATAAACACCCTTCAGTATGTAAGCACTATTTGTACATGTTGGAGGAAAATTGAAATTCTCCCCAATGTGTTTCCAATGTCGATTCCGTGTGACCTTTTTTAAATGAGGTATAAAAATTACATTCACATCAGACAATGGAAGAGAATTATGTACCTCGTCAAACCCTCCTGCGGCGACAACAAACTTAAACAGTCTGTAGAGATCCAGTCGTTTGCCGCCAAGAATGGGCTCTGCTTGCAAGGTCGTGCTGCAATGGCGAAATCAGGGAAATAAGGAAATGAGTACCTTACAGGTTGGGAGACTTCCCCGAAATGTGATTACCCCTTTGCGACATGGAAGTCGTTCAGCTGGCGTATAAAGTTCGTATATTCGTCTGTCCTCTCAATGTCGACTGCCATTACACAAGAGGGAGCGGTTTTGTGTGTCCGTTTTGTTTGTTATTTTTCACAGGTAAGAACAATACGAGAAGAAGGCTGCTTGACGAAGAAAAAAAAAAAGTCCCTCAAAATTCGCTGTTCCTCTGTGCGACACGGCACACATTCGACTGAACCACTTACAGCAGAAAAAAACCCACAGTACATGTCACAGATTTGCCACTTTTGACATGCTTATGATGGACAGTCTCGGGAACGCGTCCATTATCCCGTTCTGCCGAACGCAAGATCTTCAGGTGGCGCCCGGTGCCTCGGTCTAGCATTTGCCAGTATGCTGCCAGCAGGTCGTGCAAAATGTACCGCGTAGGTTAGATCTTTTCTCGACCGTAATACTACTTCAGCCAACAATCCTTCCATGTCTACATGCTTGTCCACTGCGGCCTGCAGAAAAGGTATCACCCGCGAGACCAGTATATCTGAAGATACCTAGAGATCATACCAACATGTCCGAAGATGTGTGTCACCAATGATTGGCGGGTGCCGCACCAGCCCTATATGGGTGACACACTGTACGACCTTCAGTGCTCAAGCTACTGTACTTTCCATCTGCTGCTACTGTATACATGAATCACATCTAAACTACTAGACTTAACTCACTTGATATGTAGCTTTTGAGACTATTTGGCCGGATCAGTTGCTACCCCAAAATCTATCTCTCTCCCTTTTTCCATTTTTGCTCTGTTACATACGCCAATCCATTCTGGCCAGAAACATCTGCCGACAACACGAGCATTTATGAAGCGATGCTCTTGTGCGTACACACTAGTCCGGGTTCAGGTATACAGCACATCCATACGCGCCGCCGGAAATTTCTGTAGGACCATCTTTAGATTATGGTTCTGTCTGACGACTCGGTTCTGCCGAAAGTCAAAGATCTTGCAAAATAGTCGAGTTATAAGATTCGAAATTATGTAATGCGATCTTGCGCGTCGAAACGATGACGGCCTATACTATGGAGATGGTCGTACCATATTACCCATGCTTATGTCAGCGGTATGGTTCCTTTGCTCGTTATGTGACGTCTGACTCCAGCTATTTCACTTCTGTAGCTGATAGTAGACTTTTATGAGCAGACAAAGGACATAGTAAATAGGTACTGAATGTATGTATATGAACACATCTTGCTAAGTAAAAGCATTTCAATGAGTAAATATGTCCAGTGGTCCTTGGTCTATTATAAAACTTATAAATGTCGTTAAGTAGGTCTTCATTCTATTAGCCCTCGGCGCTTGCTCTTTGGAAAACTATTTCCCTGGTCCGCGGCTACGAGCACGCAATTGCATTTATGGTATAGAGTACGTTTTGTACAACAATAGCAAAGAAAAGTAAATAGATCTTTTAAATCGCCTAAATCTCAATCATGCTACCTATCCATTTACGTAGATGAGCCAACACGATAATCTAATACGCGTGTTTCCGTTCTTCAATAACACAAGTGCTGCACTCAATGTCGAAATACACCTTTGTAAACCTTCCATATGCTCTCTGTATTTTACGTTGGGTGAGAATGAAACGTATGCTAATATAAGAGAATATATGAAATTATGAATGAATGAATATGCTAGATACACATGCATAGTACGTTCTACTGAAACGTATGATGGAATACCACCAACAAGGACAGGATAATTAAGATACACAGAGTGAAGGCTCATTAATCTCTAGTGTTCGGCTTATCGAATCCTACGTCATCGAGAGTCTTGTCAGCAGCCTGGTAATAAGCCGGTTGATTATGATAGGCCGCGCCAGCGGCGGTCGAGAGGGTTCCATTACGATCCAGCATAACGTTTTCACTCCCGCTTGCAGTTGAACGTTCCTCATACGGGCCACCATCCCAGTAAGCAGGATAGTTGTAATAGCCCTGATTGTTGCCATTGTTATAATAGTGAGAAGCCTGGGGAGGTTCAACCGGGGATATCTCGCCCGTGGACCCATTCGATGAGGGAGGAACAAAGTGACGAGCGGCAACGGTCGGCATGCGTTGGGCGGTAGGCGACCAGCGCGGGCCTTGATCTTCCTCGTACGTGTTGGCGTTAAATATATCGTCACAAGCAAGCTTGTCTTTTTGCGCTCTGCGTTGCTTCCGTCGTCGCAAAAAGAAAAAGGCGATCAAACCCACTAAAATAGTGTATCAAATAAAATTTAGAAATGAGTCGAGAACCATCTCATTGATCCTGTGCAAAAGGCTTACCAATGATGGCGGCACCTACAACGCCACCGACGACACCACCTGCAATGGCACCTGTATTAGTGTTTGAAGGCGTATCAGAAGAGCTTTGGGAAAGAAGCTGGCTGCTGCTGCTGCTGCTGCTGCTGCTGCTGCTGGCGGCTGACGAGGAGGAGGAAAGCGAAGCCGAGGACACGCTCGATGTGGCTGCGTGACTACTGGTACTGCTACTCGGCTGAGCGGAAGAGGTGGATGGTTGTGTTTCGGAAGCGGAGGATTCGGCGACACTGCTCGACGTTGGTTCGCTGGATGAACTTTGGTCGGCCGCAGTCTGGTTATTGTTGTCGCTGCTTGAGGCAGCAGGCTCCGACGTGGGCTGTGGCGAGGCCGAGGCACTGTCGCCAGCGGTCTGCGTAGCTGCAGCAGACGAGTCACCTGTGGCAGATGCGCCCTGGTCGCCTGCGGCTGACGTGGGTTGCTGTTCATTGCCCGTGGATGCAGCACCAGAGTCGTTGGCAGAAGCCGCGTCACCGCCGTCAGTCGTCTGGGAGCTGCTTCCTGCGGCAGAAGCTCCTCCTCCAGGGCTGGCACCAGCATCGTTACTGCTGTTGCGGCCGGCTCCACTGTTTGAGCCGCCATTAGAGGCATCTCTGCTTGCTCCACCGCTTGAGCCACCGGGCGCATCGCCGCCGGCTCCAGCGCCGTCTTGACCGCCTCCCTGTTGGCGTTTTTGGATCGTGACGAAATTCACTTTCTGTTGATGTAAAAGTACGTACAGAGGATTAGGTCGCCCTGAGATATAAAATAAAAAAAAATAAAAACAAAGCGTACCGAGTTTCCAGAAGTTGTTTCACTTTCATATATCTTTTTTCCCTCTCTGTAATAAAATAAACCGGTCAGAAACGGGTGCAAAGATGACAGAGAGAGAGACAAAGCGATAGTTACAAGGTATTGCTAGATGGTGCACGGCGAACAATGCGGACCATGTCGTACAAAATGGGTTGCCGTGTGACAAATGGGATAAAAAGGAAGCAAATGTCAAAATTTTGCAGATGAAGGTGATTCTTAGCGGAGAGAACAGAGCTGAAACACAGCAAAAGAAAAAAAAAAGGTGCTGTGATAACGTAAAACTGAATGTGTCAGCCAGCCAGAGTCAAAGCGGCGGTGATGTCTACCAGTGAAATAAGGCTTATGTGAAAAAGGCAGGTCCCATAATGACGAGACGCGACAAAAACATACTTAGTCTCGGGGGGTTCGTGATAAGCATAGCACAGTCCGTTATTCTTTCTATATACCCATCACCCGCACAGGGACGCTCTTTTGGATTATCAGTTGATCTATCTTTCTTCAACTGCACCGACACCTCGCAAATCCACAGTAAGAGTCTTTAGGCCTTCATATGGCGAACAGGTACACAGGTACACAAGCTGGTGAAGAAGGCAGCAAAGGGAATCCCAAGCGTAACAGGACGAATGAGTTGGCGTCACCATTGAAATCAGCGTAATAAAGAGAAGAATTTCTGTAAATTAGTGAACCCCCAAGTGAGATAGGGCGGTTCGGGTATTTGCCCGTATATATGTAACTTTGTTATATATGATGCACATGGTGTGTTTTGGTTTCAATCAATTTTTACAGTTCGTCCTTGATAGGCTTCTTCACCTCCTCCTCGTCCTCCTTGGTTTCCTCCTCCTTGGTCTCGTCTTCGTCAAGGTCAATGGTGACTTCCTCATCAACAGCCTTGGCGGCTTCCTCTTCCTTGGAAGCTTCCTCGGCCTCCTTGGCCTTTTGCGCCTCGTCATATGCCTTCTTGGCGTCCTTTTCCTTCTCGGCAAGTTCGAGAGACTCCTTGCGGATCTTCTCGGCCTCGGCAATGTCGTCGGTAATCAGAAGGTTGTCAAAGCTGGAGCCAGACTTGACCTGCCAGAGATCAAAACCAAGATGGCCCGTGGTGTAGATATAGATCTCGTTATCCACCTTGTAGTCCGGGTTGTCGATCTCGGGATGGACCCATTCGCCCTTGTAGGCAGGGTTGGGGATGCGCTTGGCCTTCCAGGGACCTTGGTATTCGGGGTTGGGGATCCTATAGAACGATAAAACGCGTGAGACCGTGTGCTCTTCTTCAAGAACCAACCCACTTACGAAGGAGCCTCCCAGTCGCCATCCATGTCATCATCCCAGTCCTCGGGCTTCTCGGCCTCAGGGTCAGCAATGAACTCAGGAATGTCATCCCAGCCTTCGGGCTTCTTGTCCTCGGGGTCGTCAATCTCGGCCTCGTCGACCCAGTCCTCGGGCTTCTTGGCGTTGGGGTCCTTGATGGTCTTGGGGGGCAGGAAGTCCCAGTCCTCGAGCAGGGCGCCCGCAGCCTTCTCCTCACCGTCGACCAGGATCTGGTAGGTCTGGTCGGGCTTGACAATCAGGGTGTAGGTGTGCGTGTACACGTCGTTGGGGGCGCTGACCGTCTTTTTGAGATCATGGTTCTTGCCATTGTAGTTCAAGATGGCGTGGACCATGGCCTTGCTGCCACAGAAATCAGGGCCAAACATGATGTTGTACTGGGATTCACCGTTGAAGGTCTTGGGGTCAAAGCCAGCCTCGGGGAAGAGCTTAATGTAGCTGCCACCGCAGTCGATGGACTGGTCGTTCTTGACATCGAACTGCACGACGTAGTCCTTGTCCTTGTTGGTGAAAGGCTTGACGGGAGTGGACAGCGCGTAGAAGCGGTAGTCTTCGGTGGTGCGCAGCGCGGCGCTCTTTTCCTCGTCGGCAAACCACTTGCCGGGCGAGACCTCCAGCTTGCCGAGGTCCTCGCGGTGGGTCGAGAGCGTCCAGCGGTCCTTCCAGGCCTCGCCGTCGCTGAACGTCTCGTGGAGGTACACCTCGGCAGAGACCAGCGCGGCCATACCAAGAGCGGCAACGGCAGAAGAGATTCTCATTGTTGTGTGCGGTGGGTGAGGTTGAGAAGAGAGAAAGGGAGGGGATAGAAAGAAGAGTCGAGCGAGTCCAAGTAGAGTGGGAGTCAGAAGGAATCGGGTCTGAGGGATTCCCCAGTGGGTATTTATTGCGTGCCTCCCCGAACGACGTGGCAACCGCTCGAAAAATCATGTAATGAATCGGCGCTTGAATCTGTTGAATGCAATTCCCCATTTGCCTGTTTCCCGCTTGTCCCCATACTGCAGTATCAAATATGTATATCTGTGTGCCCAAGCATGTTCATTGTCTCGCAGCGATTGGCTGCTAAAGTTCTATTTAAGATCGAATTCTTTCCAGCCCGCGCTGCATAACTTCCGGCAGACCTGCCACCGGCCGTCGCTCAATTGGATCCACAAACACGTGGGTGAATCCACCTACGACGCTTGCTTGCTCGCTTCCCTTCTCGAAGATGCCCACGCCGTAGGTGACACTCGACCGCCCTACTTTGGTGATCCGCAGTCCTGCTTCTAGCACACTGGGATACGACGTCGGCGCGTAAAAGTTGGCGGACGACGCCACGACAAGTCCAATCGGTTTCGTCTTGGACGCGTCCAGGGGATCCAGCCCGCAGTGCTTGATGAGGTACTCGTTCACCACAGTATCAATGTACAGATAATACATCGAATTGTTAATATGGCCATATTGGTCGTTATCACTCCATCTTAAACCAGACTAACATGAGCTTCCTGTGTCCCAGTCCTGTTTTCACTTTGCTTTGAGGGTCGGTATGTCACACGCACCTGGATTGAATGGGCAAGAAGTACTTGTAATGCGAGCGCTCCCTGAAAGCAGGCGGCTTCGATGAGGCGGATGACAGGCTTCGACTCGCACTCGTCGAGACAGCAGGCCCGACATGCTTCGCCACTTGGGCCAAACGCAGCTGGGCAGTGGACATGACCGGCTTTTGTGGATGGAGGGGAACGGGAAGTCTGGAAGAAAGACAGAGCGTTGTTGCTGGTAATCGTTTACTGTGTGTGTGTATGTGTTATGTGGGTGTGTCAGCCAAAATGTCGGGGTGTTTGCCAGCTACGCCAATCAAACTCAATCACATGCACTCGGAAGCTAGCAGGAGTAGTAACGTAGGGTTGTGTGGCCAGCATATGTTTTTAAATAAGGTACGAATGGAGATATATAAGCATAAAAATAGACAAATGATGAAATGGAGAATAGTAATATAGGTGAAAAGGTCAAAAAAATAAAAAAAAAGCGAAAACTAAATCAGTAAAACAAGGGGGGGGGGGAAAAGACGAGGACCTGTACATGATGGTGGTATATAGCGAGATGACATGGGTCAGTATAGATACAGAAGGCTGCTCAGGAAGGCTGCCGGCTGGAAGTCCGGTTGGGAGCAAGAGCATGCAAGACCCGGCCGTAAAGTGAGGATGATCGGGACATGGGCCGCACGTCAATATACGGCGTGGAGCAGCATTCGGTCGTGAACCGGCGCTGGCCCTCGCAGTCTTCGTCATGCGCACAGTGGCTCGCTCGCACGGTCTCAAGCTCGGCAAGTCGAACTTTGGTCTCGGCCAAGGCACGTTCCAGCTCGCGCATCGCCCACATATTCTCGTCTGTCTGCTGCCGGACATCGCCCATACTCTTCCTCCGTGGTAAGGGGGTCCCTACTGGTGTCGCCGCCTTCTTGCTAGGCCTGCTGTTATTGGTGCTGGCCGTGCCTGATCCAGGGGATGGCGAGTGCAGTGCCAATTCTGCTTTCAACGCTTGATTTTCGCGCACGAGTTGAAGCCATGCCAGGTCCTTGGCCTTTTTCTCTTTGATGAGCTCGTCCATTTCGCCCTGGGTCGACATGAGCTTATCCACGAGCACCATCTGCCCCTCTGTCACCATATCGTAGCGCGATTGGGCGTCTTCCAAGTCTTGGGCAAGCTTCTCACAATGCTGCTGCAGCTCGAAATGTTCTACTTTGATTCGTACGAGCTCGGCCCGCAATAATGGCGTATCGTCCTGCTGTTCGGTCGCAATGGTCGCGCAGCCACTGCTGCTGTACGTGGCTTCGGAAAACCCCGTTGTGTTGCTCTCGATGCTCTCCATATCGTTTTCAGGAGGCCGATCGTCGCTGCTGCATTCGAACAGTGTCCGCGACCGCGTAAGGGGTCGCTTCTTGGTGTATCGCTCGAGCTCACGAATGGTCATCTTCAATGCATCCCGCTCGTTCTCTACGTCGCACTTGTCCATACGCAGTTCGGCCAATTCATCCAGTGTCTGCTGGTGCTTGAGCTGAAGCTTCATAAATCGGGTTTTGTAGTCCACGTCGTCTCGTTCAATCTGACAGGATGGACGCTGCTGCGTACAGGTGCTCGTACTGGTGCTGGTGCTGGCTGTCGTGCGTCGGCGTCGCCAAAAGAAGAAACGCTTGCTGGTAGTAAGCACTTGTTCTGCTCTCTCTCGTTTCTCTGCCTGTCCTTCACGGGCATAGCGTTCCTCTAAAGCGCCCATTTTGGCTCGTGTGACGACAGAAGCCAGATCGGCTGCTTCTCGAACAATGTCATCGGTGGGGAGGTCCAGCCCAAGCGTGACGTGGTCAAGCAGATCTTCGAATTCGGTCTCGGCGAGGATCTTGGGTTCGCTATGTCGAAGGAGAGCCAAAGCGAAGCGCATGATTGTTTCCGCTGCGCCTTCGACAAATACAATGTCGTAGATGCGTTCGACACGTTCCATGGAGAAGTTGTATGCAAAAAGAGTCAGGAACCACTGGGATGCGTACATGGCCGGGTGAATGCCGTGTGATTCCATGTGCTGGGCTAGTTCTGGTAGTTGTTCATTTAATAGGATGGTGAATTGGTAAAGACGCAGCTGTAAGCCTTCCATATCCGTGGTGAACAAAGTACGCATGTGATAAGTCTCCATCAACCTCACGAACACACAAAATGCTTGCTGCTCTTCCATCTGTAGACAATGTCAAAGTTAGAAGACCATCAAAAGGATAGGAGAATATACGTGACCCACATGCATAAGTAGAGGACCAACAAGGAAGGCGAGCCCTTGACAGTAGCCGACATGGCTGTCATAGAGGCTGTATGCTTCTAGAATACGCCGCATCGCTCGCTGACCTTCGCCATTTTCTTGCTTAAACATATCAATGTGTGGATAGGTGCGTGCGAGGTCGCGCTGAATGATACGTTCGTGGGGCGACTTCTCATGGCATAGCTGTCCATAGACTGTCTCGAGGTGGAGGGACGTCGACCGGCTGAGGGCTTGCCAGGCTTTCCCTCGTAGATGAGCCGGAATCGCAGTTTGCCTCAGTTGAGTGGAGAGCAACGTCGTAGGAACAAGGTTTCTATTTTGAATCACGGTCTCCCAAAAGGCATCACAGTGATCCCGGTCCGCATTGTGACAGATGGTCGTCGTCTTTTCATGGCATGTCTAATCGCCATGTAATATAAAAATAAAAAAAGCAAAACCAAAGAAAGGCGCGGTTACAAAATTAATGGGAAATTTATGCGCAGAAGACGCGTCTATCGATCCTCCTGTCCGCATACCTCCACAGCAGTATGATCCGTCGTAACTTGTACAATGGTATCCTCAGATGTTGAAAGCATGTTGTGAAAAGACAAAAAAAAAAGGATGGCGTCAATTACAATTAGAAAAGTCTGTAAACTAAAATATGCAAGGGGTGGCGGCCAAAAAGAGAACCGAAAGGGGCGCCCAGAACAAAAAATAGGAAGAAATAAGGAAAAAGGGGCAGTGCAAAAAGAAAGACAAACTATTTAGAGCTGCCATGACATAACCTTGGATAGCCCGGTTGTTGGTATTTCTAAAAATGAATAGGCTGCAACACTGTTATTAAACGCTGTTCGCCAGACAGGAGAGAGAAATAAATAATATAAAACAATTTACCTTGAGACGCCACAAGAATGTCTAAAATCGATGACAGCCACACCTTATGTTCCTCTCCACCTAATGATGTTGTTGTGTCCAGCACAGCCCACCAGTTGTAGTCTAGTTTTCTCCAATCTAGCATATCCGCCTTGGTAAATACACATGGGAAAAGCGGCCGTATCCAGGGTGCCTGATCGTCATAGACCGATTCTCCTAGCACGTATGTGACAGGGTATCCAGGATCGACATCTTGGCGGTACTCTACGCACGCTTCCAAGAGCGCACGCCGATCGGACTGGTCGCCCGTAAGCCAATGAGCCAGACGGGACGAGGATTGGAGCGGCAAAGATAAAGAGACAGCTTGACTGATTGGCATATTGCCTAGCAATTCGATCGACATATCCCGCACATTTTGTTTGGCTTTGTTGCCGACACCGAGCGCCATGAAAGCGCCCGAGCCACCCATCGCGTCGACGATTCCCTGGGCGGCTGTGTTGAGCTGTTGCATTTGGTTGGGTCGTACCAAGAGCCATGTGTTTAGCGCCTGGTATAATTCAGCCTGTGCCATTGATGTGAGGCTCTTGCGGAAAAGCGTTGTGGAGAGACTGCCGCACTGCACGATATGTCTGTCCTTTTGGGCAAGCATGAATTCGGAGTAGGTCGGCGTGTAATGCACCACCCTAGGGTCCTCCTCCTTCTTGTCCGTCAGAGCGCTGTCAGGCCTGGATAAAGAAAAGCTGGTCTGGACGGAGTTCCACCACCGCCGCCACGAGCCATTCATCGGTGTGGCGGGCCGGAGGGCTTTGATCACTTCTACGCGCAGTACATCGTCCGTCTGCGCCGCCAGCGGCTCTTCAGAGCCCCAAAGATGGCGGGCTTCGCCAGGTCGCTCTACAACGCTTACTCCAAAGGTTTCCTTGAGTGCTTCAAAGTCCAGCAGGCGAGACCAAGGTATCTCGGGAACTGTTTCATCTTCGTACGCCCGAGCCATTGTCCAAAAAGAAGCGCGTTCTATTACTTTCATCCGCAGAGTAGGTATAATGACAGTTCGCTTCGTCTCGTATCCTAGTCGGACAGCGGTTCGTAATGCGTCGAGCTGGTCATACAAGTCACTAAATAATCAAACGCACAGGTGTAAGTATGTGTGAGAGTGTGTGTTGGTGAGCAAACAAACGAGCGCGTTAAGAGAAGGGGGCGACCTGTTGTCGTTCTTTTCCTTTTCTCTTCTGTTTCTTACCCATGGGGAAAGTAGGACAAGAATCGCTCTTGTACTTCTTGGCCGCGCGATATTAGCTGTGGCTGTGATATTTGTTGTTGTTTGATCAACGACGTGTGCAATGAGACGGTGACTAAAAAAGCGATGGTGCACAGGGCCATAAAAACACCTATACGACTGAATGGCCTCGACCGTATCATGGTAGCGGACGTAGAGGAGAAGAAAAAGACAAGGGAGCTCCTCGGGAGATCAGAAGCACAGCTTCGTCTCTTATTCTAATTTTTTTTATCATGAGCACTCCTGCAAAGCAAACCCCCCGTTCACCCCTCCCTTTTTCTCTGTCTATCTTTAATCCCTTTCTTTGTGGTCGGAGAAAATTATCTACGATCTAGTTGCCACCCATCATGGCCGATGCCATCGGTTTTACTTGCACTGCTACCCCTGGCAACAGTAATCATAACCAAACACGCGTTCCATTGGACTGCTCTATTTATTTGTTGTGTCGCTAAAAGTACAAATAATCCAAAGTAAATGTACCCAAAAGACAAGGAAAATCTGACAAAAGAAGAAGGGAAAAAAAAGGGAAGGAAAAAGAGTTCGGTGTATATCCATCCAAAAGGAAGTGCAGACATAGACAAGGGGTGGGGGTTACGCCTGTGTACCGGACGGAACACCTCATATAGAATCCTTACGCACATCGCGGGAGGGAATATAACTTCCATTACGTACGTTTAAATTATGAATAAGGGTCCGTTTTATGCCAATGATGTGTCGTACGCTGCGCAAATCTAACAAAGGCGGGCTCAACGAAAGAACTATAGCAGTAGATCGAGATGACTTGTGTGTTACACACATGATTCGAGATAACAACAGGGCTGCATATATGTGAATCGACAGCTGTAGATGAACATGAAATGAACCTTGTCTCTTATGCGGGGTCCCGGGAGGACCACCTACGGGTTGAGTTGAAAAATGACCACCGAATTGGGTCAAGTGTGTACTCTATCCTTCTACATATGCCCACGTTTCCAGAGGACCACCCTTCTTCTTTTTATTTTTCCCTGTCTGGGTCCCTTTCTTTACTGTGTCTATCGTGGGGAATATATTAGGGAGCGTAAAAAATAATACGGTAGCGAGCGAAAAGGGGCGGGGTAAAACGTTGATGTGCATGCATGGCCTATTGTGTGGATCGACGGAAAGAGAAACCCGCGGGATGACATGTGTATTCATTTAAAGAACTTGCACCAGTGCTCATGACAGAATCGAAAGACGTCGACACCGCAGTCTGCACAGAAATCAGAATAGCGCTCTTGATAAAACGACTCTCCAGCACAGCGCTGGAGGATCTTCTTTTTCGGCGTCCGTGCTTGCGGTGAGCGTTCAATGGGCGAAGGCGATCGTTGCCGGGTCAGATATTCACCACAATAGGGACTGAACGTGGTGCCTTGTGACAAAGTTTCAGGCGTATGAGGCAAAGTGCTACGTTGATGGGTGTGGTGCAAAGTGTGAGAGAAGGACACATCCGACGATGGGTTTGCTGCAGCGGCAGTGCTTGTGTTTGAGGACGCGGTGAGGTTTTCTGTAGTGTGCATTGAGAAATAAGAAAAAAAAAGAGGAGTAAAATAAGACAAACAGAGGAAGGAGAGGGTTTTGAGCGCAAAGCGAGCTGCAAAAAGTTGAGTTCATCCCATTTCTTTAGTGGTGCAGTCTATTGTAACGTGGAATCCCAGAACCAGTCTTGACTTATTTTTCCCGACGGCTTCTTATACCATTTTCCCTTCTTGTTGTCTTTATTGTTCCTCGGCCCAGCGCCAAAGGACCGAACCACCATGGACCAAATACCACAAGGTATGCGTCTCTTGATCTGCCTTTCGTTTTACTGTTATAGCCTTTTCCGTAACACAACAACACTTCTTAAAAGACGACACCACGCGAAAAAAGATTCTCGACATTATAGATCAGCAGTTCGATCTCGAAATATTTCTCAAGCAACGTGAACTGGCCACTATTCGGCAAGAGATCCAGAAATCAGAAACGACTCTACGCGATCTCGAGGCAGCCATTAATAACGGTGAGAGCAAGAGGCACCTTTTTGTTGAGTGGTCTATTCATTGCTTTTTAGAGGCCAATCTGGCTGCCATTGCTGAGGGGCCGCACTACACGAGACGAGCTGCTGCACTCACCGCCGCATCCGCACTTTACAACTCATACAACAGTTCTGCCTCTCAAGATCGCGGCCCGGGCTTGTACGGTGTGCGAAGCGACGGTGTGTTTGTGCGGTAATGCGACACGCAGCATGGATATAGCTTGAAACTCAATCATGCCTCGCATTTATTTTCTCAGACTGTCCTGTCCGGCATGCCACCGCGACGACTTTGCCAACCAGCAAGGATTCCTCAACCACTGTAGACTTCGCCACGGCCTTGAGTTCGGTCCATACGAGCAGATCATGCTGCGCTGTGGCACGCCCGTCGACGAGTCCGAGGTGCCTCCCGATCACCCCGCGCGTCTCCGCCAGGTCACCAAGCCTGTGCCCTTGCCGAGGAAAAAGATCCGGGTATGCGATGTCGCTCAGCCAAATGGCATCATTAATTTATTTTTTTCACTTCACCCTTCTCTAGCCGTCCATCAAAGTGTTTGAGGAAGACGTCGATTTGGAGGGTGATCAGCAGAAGCACACACGGCAGGATACAGCCGCAAAGTCCGTCCCGTCCTCAACTCAATCCACATCAGCAGCAACACCCAAAACGCCACCACCTCCGCAAAGCTTACAACCACCACCGCCACCACCGCCTACTACAACTACTACTACTACTGAGCCACCCCGGGTGATACCTACTACTGCCGATACAGCAGCAGGCCCGTCGCAGGTCGATCGAGGCTCGCGTTTTTATATTCAAAGAAAAGTCATCGTGGGCAACGTGAGCAAGTTCATTCCGCCTGGTAAGTCAGCTTCCTGCCCTGCAGCACAACCGCAGAAAAAGGACCCGTATCAACCTTGGACGATAGAGAAACGGGATGCAGTGCTCAAAAATTACTCGCACAAATGGATGGCCTATGTCGTCGATCCACCGCAGGTCGACGAGGCAAAGAATTTCATCACCTGCGTCCGCTTCCACCTCCATCCGAGCTACAAGCCATACGACGTTGTCGATGTCACCGAGCCGCCTTACCGTGTGACCCGTCTGGGTTGGGGCGAATTTCCGATTCGCGTACAACTCTTTCTCGTGGATAAGCGGCGTAACAAGAGCGTTGATGTCTTTACTCAAATCAAGTTGGACCAGCTCTGCACCGGCAATCAAGTTCTCGGTCAAGAACGCGAGATTGATATTGAGCTGGACCGCAATACAGACTTTGCCGACAAAGCACCTCCACCTGAATATATCGCACCGACGCCACCCGCGCAGCCATCCCAACCCATTCTCTCGTCGTCCTCCATCACGGGCTCGCTTGAGCCTGAGGATGCACTCCACAGACTTTTGGTGGAAGCTGTCGCGCGCTTGCCACTCGTTCAACCTTATTCCTCGCCCATGCTCCCTTACTCGTGTGCAACGAGCCCGAAAGCATACTTTCAGTGGTCCATTGGACGAAGGAAAGCAGTCGAGGTAATGCATACCTCTATCGTTTGTTATCTGGATACTCATTCTTCTATTTATTCCAGTGGCACCGCGCTCATCTCGTACGGCAACGTGTGCAGCAACTCGGCCGCATGAACGGGAATGAAGCGGTGCGCACCGTCACTGCGGCACTCTCCACAAAAGACGTTGTGTTGTGGTGCCGCAATCACGATTACACGCCCAAAAAGGCAGACCAAACTTGGACGCATATGCAGCTGCCGGATTACTGCAAGTACTGCGGCGAGCGCCATTACGAAGACTGTGCTCGCATGGCCAAGCGGACGGTGAGCAGTCTCACCAGCTCGTCGGATCTATTGCGACTGCTGCCACAAGGCTGGGATGAAGATCGAGAAGCAGGTAATTCTTCAAGTTTGCATCCTGTGAGGTACTCATCTATCTCTTTTTCCCGCGTTGGCAGACGATATGGAGTTAGATGTTGGTACTGTCAGCCAACGGCCACCCAACAGCACTGACAAGATGGCGACCTTGTCCGAACTCGCCCGTTTATGCAGCGAACAGGCCAATGATATTGTGAACGAGCGATACGTAGATTGGATCTGGTCCACTTTGGAACCCCTCTCGCTGGACGGTGTGGTTGCCAACAGCATGGCGGTGAGCCGGGAAGGTCAGTTAAGACCACGAACGGATGATTCTGTCGATATGGAGCAGGCCATGGAACAGCGGCTCGTGGTGGGCAATCTACTGGCCCAGGCAACACGTGCTTTCCTTCGGCGCTTGCTGAAGGCCAGCTTACGGCAAATCCGCGAGGGTCAGCCATCAGGGTCAATGCTCGTCCCCTTACATGTTCATGCAGCTGCGCAAGCCCACCCCGAATTTGACTTTTTGACTCAACAGTACATGGGACCTTCCAATGAGCCCGATCAACCTTAGACGTAATGTTTGTATATATATGAAATACTTATCAGATGATACCCTTTATTACTTTTGTACATGAAGACGCAAAGAAAAAGATATGTATGTATATCGTGTTCACAAGCCTCATGGCTCTTTCTCGAAAGCCAGTCAGAAAAAGAGGACAGGAGGTGGGGGGGTAAGAGGAGAGAGGATAATTACAATAGAAGAATAGTGGTGTGTAAAAGAATAAAGTATAGATCCTGCGGTTTACAGCATGCCGACGTTGCGCAGATTGTCATGTAGACAGATATCATTGACAGCCGCCATAACAAACTTGATTTGCTTGGTATCCGTGGCACATGTGAAGTGGGAATAGATCTGTTTCGAGTCCGCACGGTTGTTCAGCGAAATGAAGCGATGAAGCAAGTACTGGCACGCCGCCTCGTACTTGGGCCCGCCCATGTAGTCGACAAAGTACTTTGATAGCGGACTGCGCTTGATCTTGTCGGCAAACAGGTCAATCTTGTTCAGGAACAGGATAATGGATGTCTTTGTGAACCAGCGCGAGTTGCAAATCGAGTCAAACAGTGTGAGGGCTTCATGAAGACGGTTGACAGACGAGTCTTCGACGAGCACCTGGTCGTATTCGGAGATGGCTACCAAGAACACGATGGCTGTCACATTCTCAAAGCAATGGATCCATTTTTTGCGTTCGGACCGCTGACCACCCACGTCGAACATGCGGCACACTTTGTTGTTGATAGTAAACGTGGTCTCGGTAATGCCGGTTGTTTTGACGCGCGAGCGTAGTACGTCTTGGTCGCTCGGAACATAGTTGGCCTGGCCAATGCGAAGGATTGAGTCGAAGTAACTAATTTCATGAAAAGCGGTCAGATCACGCATAACTTTAAACCAACAATGCACCTCCTGTACTTACTACCGGGCAGAGTCATTGAGCTGGTATTCATTGGAGCGGCGCACACACTCCCGGACCCCCTTGTCCTCCCATAGGGATGCAATTGCTTCGACCATTTCATGTGATAGTGACTCCACTTGAGCGGGCGAGTCGAGTACCATCTGGCGGTGAATCGCATTATGTGGGTTTTGGAACTCTATCGCAAGCATACGCATAGCTTCCAAGATGGTCCGCATCGACTGGAGCGTGTTGCTGTAAATGACTTCTCTGAAGCTGTCGCGCTCGTCTGTGGTATAGCCACCGTCGTGGATCAGCTTCATTTGCTTGAGAATAGTTGATTTGCCTGATTCGCCAGCACCTAGAAACAAAATAAATAAGTACAGAAGTCACGACACGAGCGCAATAAAGCACAAGCATACCAAGTAAAAGCATCTTCATTTCGTGCTCGAGGTTGGCACGGTCGCGCTTGAGCTGATTTTCGATCTGATTATTGCGTTGCTTCTTTTCGACGTGTTCAGCAGACTGACAGCAACCCATTGTGTGTATTACGACAAAATATAAAAGTTAAGGTGGTAACAATAGAGATAACAGTATAAAAATAGCAGAAGTGGGTGTTCGCGAGAGCTCGAATAGAAAGGCGAGCCCTTCTTATATAGATTCTCATGGAAATGGCCCCAATACTGGGCAGGGTGGAAAATAAGGTCAGGGATAGAGAAGGGGCTCCCTCTATGATCCATATGGATAGGTTCAACACGGACGCTTTTGTTTGTGACGACCGATCTTCACCACCTACTCATCTGTGCAGGGCATGTCTGTGAAGCAGTAGGATAGTTCACCCAATAGGGATAACCTATGTACGAGTTATAGGAGCCCTGGAACCTGGCTAGACCGTATAACCTGTATAGCAGTTTAGAGGGAAATACACCCGTTAATGAGACTGCCATGCACTTGGCATCCTTCGTCGGATGGATGCTAGAAAAGGGATACTGATCTCCTTTTTCCGAAAGTGGACCTTTGTCTTGGTTTTTTTTTGTTTCGAGCGCCTTGTTTCAGACAGGGTTTATCTTTGTTTTTTTTTTTTTTTTTTTTTTTTTTTTTTTTTTCGGTGGACTCCATCTATGGATGGGGAATAGCAATCTTCTCATTCTACGTCAAACTTTTTCCGGATGTGTACGCGACTTTTCTGCCTCTTAAAGGAATGAGGCGTTCAGATCATGAGCTTTTAATCAATGAAATCGTATCATCCATCTCCGGACCAGCGAATAGAAACTTTGCCCCATTTCTCCCTTTCCCTCTCTTTTTTCCTGGGCCTCGCTAGATACCTTATTCACTCTCTTTAAAGAAAACCCCTTGCTTCCTGGAACTGTGGGTCATCCCCTCCGATACCGTAGATCTGTATATGAGTACATGAAACACCCCTTTAAACCCACAAACCCTAAGGAAGGGGACTCATTCGTTTCTCTTTAGAGGATTTTTGGTCTAGGAGGAGAATAGAGATCTCGCCGTACCGGCTTGATCGTCTCTGCTACTTCTTTCTGTTCTGCACGGCTTCCGACCGAGTGAATTACTCCTTTTCGCACGGTTCTTTTCGATGATGATCACAAATAAGGGCGCAGGGTCGTCCGCGCGCGGTCGATACACTTATATACAGTAGAGCTAGCGAGAGAGGAAAAGTCTGTACCTAATGTAGTGACTCTATCAAAATCTCACACAAACGAATACAAAAATACGGACGAAAAAACGGACGCTGTCCTGTTTTTATACTATTACATGATGTTTAGGGATGTCCTCAGAGTAGTGCAAGTGGTGCGTTCCTGCCCTACATGCTTCTAGTAGGTAAGTGCGCTTAAGGTACAAATAAACACATTGCAGATCGTCAAGCTGTAAAAAATTATTTTGCACCTACCATTCAAACAAAAAAGACATATATATCCTCAAGGGGCATACCTATTGTATATCCATATAATATATATAAAAGGTCAGAACGTGCGCGTTTTAAGGTTCATGATGAGATTGAATCATTATCTACGCAAGAAGGGAAATAGGGTCCTTCGCCCGAAATTATGTGCATCTTCAAGTCATCTGCTGCAACTTTAATACAATTCATGGATTCTATTGTTCTGTTTCCTGATCATGGAAATGGCTGAACATGCATCTATAAAGATTGCCTAAATAATGCTTGCTTTCCTGCTGTTCTTCTTTCCCTCTGCCATACATCGGGCTACTTCACTTTTTTGGCAGAATTCATGCACTCTTATAGCAAAAGGACTGTGTGTATCTTTCCCTTTTCTCCTTCGCTCAAGGCGGCTCTCATCTTTATGATCATCCCCTTTTAGCTCCCTACGAGGTAGAACGCCTCCCGATCTTGCGTATCCCCAGCGAATTTCTTCCTTTAGCCTTCACTGAGGAGGCGAGACACACACACACAGATCACTGACTGTACTTTTATATTTCGAATACTAAATCAGCTAGGTACCTGACGAGACAAGTACATTCTCAATGCCCTTCTCTCGAAATTCAAGGCACCCATATGAAACACATGGATATATTAAAAGAAGGAGGAGGGCATGACCCGTCATAAGTGAAAAGGCAGGAGAAAGGTAGCTATCAGCTTGTTCTCTTTCTTGGCTTTACGTTCTTTGTGTATCTTCAGAAAGCCCAATGAGCTTGACTCAACATTTTAATCTTGTGTAACCTGTCACAGTCCACCGAGTGGGAGATGCCAATTTACGCATGCATACGTATTGAACGCAAATCGCATCAGCAGGGCACGATTTTGCATGCACAGCCAGAGGGGTTCAGCCCATGTACGTGCATAACAGTAAGAGACCGTCAAGTGGAAGATTAGTTCAGCCACAATTGACCACCGCATCGCGGCGCACTTCAAGAGTAAACGTACGACGTGTGCTTAAATAGAAGCGCCTCATTTTTCAGCACTTCATTAGGAAGGTCTGACAATCTTCTTGGTGACCTTTTTTTTTCCTTTCTTCTTTTTCGTTTTATCTCCATGTCTCTGTGTCTGGATAGAATGGTTATCATGAGTGGTTATTTGGCTTCTTCCACTTTTAAGCCCGTGATAACGGTATAAATAACCGATCATCGTGGAAAGAGGGATAGGAAAACGGGAAAGAGTGTGTGTGAAAAATAATGATGCATCTTATCATGTTTGTACGTGGGTGATTACGAAGGCGTGAGTAGCAGAGGTAACGGCACGGCAAGAAGCGTCAGGAAAGTGAAAACGCTGAGTGGCGACAGAGGCTACACAAGAGACGAGCTGAATCCCAAAAAGTCGAGATAGGTCAAGTATAATTAGAGCAGATCAACGGAGAGAAGAGACACGCGGGTCCATCTCGGGTTTGTGATTATGCAAGGCAATAAGGCAATGATTGATATAGCAAAGAATGAAAAAAAGAGGGAGAAAAAAAAAAGAGAGAGAGAGTAAGAGCTGCATACACAGATAGAATAGAAAGATAGATACTGTATGATGAGATGTAGAGTAAAAAAGAAAAAGCGAAAAAATCAGAGGGGTGCACGTTCTTTAGGTGAGGCTCCCACTTTCGTTGTCCGAAGACAAACGGGTTGCAGCTCGAGTGAACACAGAATGTTATGTTTTGGGTTTTTTCTGCCACCGCCCACTTGACTAGACTTTCGGTTTACCTTTTCACTTGTCTCGTTGAAACGAAACGACATATATTCTATTTGCAATGGGCGCAGTGTGTTGTCGCCAGGATGACCTCGATCTCGACGGAGAAGGTATATACACTCCAAGCACACTGTGATAGAAGACAGTGCACCCTGTCCAGGCTTGTCCTAACCCCTCTCTCTCTGTTCTCTTTCTCTCTCTGTGGCTCTCTGTTCTATTCCTTGTGTTCCTTGTGTCTTATTCGTCTCCTGCGTTGCTAATTTTTTTATTGCTGCACACCCAGTGGACCTTTCCCACTTCACTCTCCTGCGTTCCGTAGGCAAAGGCGCTTTCGGCAAAGTCCGTGTCGTCCAGCACAAAGGCACCAAACAGCTCTATGCTCTGAAGTATATCAACAAAAACAAGTGCATCCAGATGCGTGCAGTCGAGAACATCATTTCAGAACGCCGCATCCTCGAGCAAGTGTCACACGCCCTCATTGTCAACCTGCGCTACGCTTTCCAAGATGACGAAAATCTGTTCATGGTGCTTGATCTCATGCTGGGCGGCGATTTGCGCTTTCACCTCGATCGACTCAACGTCATGCCCGAACCCTACGTGCGATTCTACGTCGCTCAGGTCGCTTTGGGCTTGCATCACCTCCACCAGAACTCGGTCGTCCATCGCGATATCAAACCTGACAACATATTGCTCGACAACCTTGGCCACGCTCACCTCACCGATTTTAATATCGCCGTGCAGTTCTCCGAAACAAAGGCCCTCACCTCTGTTGCAGGCTCGATGGCTTATATGGCTCCCGAAGTGCTCCAGAAACGAGGGTACTTTTCATCCGTCGACTGGTGGTCACTAGGCGTTGTTTGTTTTGAGTTACTCTTTGGAAAGGTAAAGCACATCATTTTCATGCATGAAGCTTGCATATGCCTACATTGTGTATCTATGTGCTATTATTGTTGTATTGTGTTGTATATACTCACGCAGATTCATGTATCTCTTTAGCGACCTTTCCGAGGCAAAACCAACGACGCGCTGCAACATGCGATTCTGCACGAGCCTCTGGTCTTCCCCGAAAACCATCGCGTGTCTCCCGAAGCGATTGATTGCATCAAGGGTTTACTCACCCGCGACGTGACCCGGAGGCTGGGCGCCACCGACAAAGGCTACCGGCGCTTCCTGGGACACGCGTGGTTCAAAGACATCCAGTGGGACCTCCTCGAAACGAAGGCTGCAGACCCACCCTTCACTCCAGACGTAAGTCTTTCTCGTCGATTTCTTCTCATAGACCCTTACCACGTTAATGTGCCTCCTTTCCCCTCCTCGTCTCCTTTTTTACTTATTGTCTTTATGTTTTTCCCTGAACTCGAATCCTGAATAGAGCAAACGTGCCAACTTTGACCCGACCCACGAACTGGAGGAGATCCTACTCGAAGACAATCCACTCACCGTCCGGAAACGCAACCCGAAGCGGAGCGCCACCCACGCCAACTCGTCTGTACCCAGCCAGTCTGTCAACGATGTACCTGAGACGTCACCAGAGCGGCAAATGATGGAAGACAAGTTCCTCACGTTTGATCACACGAAACCCGAGGAAAACGAGTACCGCAAAAACGAAATGGAGCAGAAGCGCTGGGCACAAAAGATGAACAAGACGAGTAATGCTGAAAAGAAGCAGGGCATCTATGCCACCGGCTACTACGGTCAGCAGCATAAGGCAGGCGGTACCTACAAAACGAGCGTACTCGACTACGTCAACCAGAAGCCTGCTTCGCCCTTGTCCGCAGGTGACATCCTCAAACTCGAAGAGCTAGCGCGCATGGCGCGAGCCGGTGTCGGTCGCGATCGTGGCACGGACTGGCGACCTCCGTCTGGCATCCTGCCGAGCAGCAATGGACAAGACAAATCCATGGACGCTGTGCAGGAGCGCGACAACTATATCATCCAGGCGGGCGGCGTTCCGCCGCCAGCGAGACCGCCTCCTTTGCTTTCCTCCTCCCACCACCGTCCATCTCCGTTACCACCACAACCCCCGTTGCCGCAACCGCCTCTACCTCAACCTGATTCCCAATATCATCATTCACAATTCAGACGGCGGCGATCGTCGGATGATAGCTACTTGCCATCATCTCCCGAGATGAGTGAGCGTCCCCTGATGGGAACCGCGTCCTCGTCGTTCGTGTCCGTGTCATCGCCACGCACCTCGCCTTCACCTCCTCCTAGCGGTCCACGCAACGCGTCCTCATCGTCTCAGGCATCGTTTCGCCACATGCCTCCGCCGGCCCTTCCACCTCCCACCTCTCTTCCGCCTCCTGTACCAACCGCTCTTCCTCCTCTTCCGGCGCAATCCGTCCCAACCTCTGTACTGTCTCCGCCTCCCCGCCGGCGTCGCTCTTAACTCCAGTTACCGTTCCCTATTCAACAGCCTCTCTTTTTACCCATCCTCTTTTTTCTCTGTAGAAGCATACACACACACACACGCACACACACAAACACCTCACTCATTCACGCCCGAGCACGCAAAACACTCCCACTTACCTACATACACAACCCGCACCCGAACTCATGTTTATGATGCATATACCAGAGTTATCTTTTACATTTTCTTTTTCTGTTAAATACTATTGTGTAGAAATAATATTATTTTCGAGACGTCGCCAACGTATTGCTTCTTTTAAGACCTTTGGAATCTGTCCGACCTAGAATGGTAATCTTTTTGGGTTTGCGCTCTTCTTCGTCTTCTTCTTCGCGCAAAGGTGGGGATGCGGACGGATTCGCTCGGCGCGCAAACGGGAGATTGCGCAACAAGGTGGACTGCGAACGCGTAGGCGTCGGGGGAGGAAGAGGCGGGGGAGGCGGTTCGCTGTCCAGGGACTGGCGGACGGGACTATGGAAGCCCGTTGAGCGTGGACGTTCAACCGGCGTGTGCTGGTGGTCGTCTTTCTGCCTGGTACTCGAGGTGATCATACTCTGGAGTATGCCAGCACGTGCTTTGGCATTCGGCACGGCAAACTTTGCAGATCTCAGCGCGGCATTTTCGGCGTTGACCACTGGAAAGCCGGAAAAGGAATAATAATAATAACAATTAAAAATTGAAAATTTTTTGACACCATTGTTTCGTTTGACTTACTCTTGAGTATCAGAAAGTGCTCCAATTCGGTGGAAGACAGGATAGGCGGGTAAGGGATCGGTGGACCAAACTCGGGCACGTTGGCGTTTCGCACAATCTCTACCCGCCAAGCGTCCTCATCCACTTGACGAACCACAACAAAGACGTGCAAAAATTGGGATCGAATTACACTTGGATTAAACTGCGCGTTGCCTTCTATGACGACGAGACAAACAATATCTAAAATACGCGATGTCATGTGAGTTCAATTACTTTTCATGCAGTTTTAAGCTTGTCTTTTTTCCAAATTACCATTTCCAATATGGCGCTTGCGATGAACTTGCTGCGTATCGTGCTCGCGACAAGGCATGAGGGGTGCGATATGGAACATGATATCATATTCTCTCCAGCGCGATGCGTATGAAATTTCACCGGTCTCGCCGGCTGGAAGCATCAGCGTTAGCGCGAAATGGTCAGACAAGGTGTCTCCCTTCTTTTTTTCCCTCTCTCTACTTACTCTTGGTATCCAGGCCCGCTGCATACCCAGTATAGCCTCGCAAGGAAACAGGTTTCCCGACCAAATGCAGGAGCTGCTTCAGCGAAGGTGAAAGCTGCGAGTTGGAGAACCAGGCCTCCTCCGTCGTCTGATCGTCACGGACGGTCAGGACGCCAAATTTATAATGTTTTGGAATGGGGAGCTCGTCGAAACGCAAGAGTTCCATCTCAAGGCCGGCCAGAATCGTCTGCTCGGCCGATATTTCCTTGTAAGCCGTGCGCAGGTTTGGACAGATCATGGCAGCAGCTGTACGTTTGCAGTGGTCGTCTGAGTCCTCATGCAGAATGCGCAGAGCACGTTTGGGTTCTGGTAAAACGCGATAATAGTGTCCAGCACGGTCTGGGTCGGGAGATCGGACGATGACACGATAGGCGGTCCCTTTGTCCCGCACAACAGAGACAATTTCATCTTGGCTCACCCAGGTGGAATACGGCTTGCCGACAAAATAGCGGCGAAACCAGAGTGCATTCGGATTCATGTGGTCCGGCCACAGGGTCGTATAATTCATGGTGGATCGCTCTAGCAGGATCCGCGGCGTATCATTTGCGTAGCGTTCCATATTCTGAGGCGTGATCCACAAATGCTCGCTGCAGCTGACTTGCTCGATCTTTTTTTTTTTAATCAAAGTTAAATTTAGGTTAGCCTCAGCGTTGTCTACAGGTTAAATTGACTTACCAAAGCCGGCCATGATTGTTTCTCATTGGTTTGGTCGAGGCATTGGCGCATACGAGCGGGAGAGAGATGGCTGTTGCATATCAGATAGCGTAGAGAATCGACAACGGCATCGTGCGGACGCTTGTCGATATCTTTAACGAGCCAGCCCACGAGTTCAGCGACGGTAGCCTGGGCAGTGTCGTGGCGGGCCATCAGGTGTTGCAAAAGGGAAGGTAAGCCATTCGGATCGGAGGAGGTTGTCGTGGTTACAGGAGCGGCAGTCGCACTAGTAACAGTAGAAGTAGAAGTAGGAGTGGTAATAGCAGTAGCAGTAGCAGTAGCAGTAGGAATAGTAAAAGTAGTATTCGTAGTAGTGGGTGATTCTGGCAGCGGAGGTGCAACAGGTATCGTTGAGTTCAAAGTGGGAGAAGAAGGATGGCTGTCTGTCGAAAGCTGGGTTGAACTCGATCGTCTGCGGACACGGTCACTTCCGGAGCGCCATGAGCGGAAAGGCAAGGCGATCTTGGGCGATGGCGCAGGCGATTGCGAAGGAGAAGAGGAGGAAGAGGAGGAGGAGGATTCGCTCAGCGAAGGAGACAAGACCTGAGGCGCTGTGCGTTGGCGCCAGAACTTGGGAAGACGACGACGCTGGTTCTGTTGGATCTGCGAGGGATTCGGGTCGAAGGAGGGCTTGTCTTTGGGCGGAGGGGCGGGGGGAGGGCAGGCGGAGGAGTGACTGGAGGGCAGCCGTGTCGGATGGGTCGACGTGCTGCTTTGGCTCATAGCATGGGAAAAGGGAAAGGGAAAAGGGAAGGAAAGGGAGGGGGCAGAAAAATTACACAGAAAAAAAAACAAATTAAAGCTACTCGATGCATGTGCGAGGCAAAAATCCGGGCCGCATCGACAGAGTTGCACATGCCCACTCTTTTCCTTTCTATTTTTGGACAACTGACTTTCGACTGCCACTTCTTGTCGATCGTATCCTCGCTCTATTCTTTCCCAAACTCTTGTCGCACTAATCTATTGGGCCGCTGCTCCGCTCATCTCCCTTCTTGGTTCTAGGTCATGGGATGCACTGGAATCCTACGAATATCATGACATGTAGTACGCCACACCCGCTTTTGAAGAGCTTGTCAGGGCTACATGTGTGCTATATTTTGTTGCCCCATATTTCAAGCACAGCTGCAATAGGCGTCCCTTTCACTTTATTTATCCTTTTTTTTTCATTGTTGTATATTTTCGGTGTTGTGTGCGTGTGTGTGATATGCTTATTGGTCTTGTGGGTCCTCGTTGCAGTGGCAAGCGTACAGTCGCAGACTTCCTCGTTACTCGCCACCACTTCACGCCGCTCGCGGTCCAAGGCTCAGACAATACTATACGATCGTTCAATGATTCAGCAGCTCTTCTCAACTTTGTCACCGAGAATTGGCGAAGCGATTTCGTCACTTGGGACATTGATCTCGCGCAGGTGGATCAGTTCAAGTAAGGCAACACAGCTGCCTGTCATTATGTCAGCAATAATAGACCCATCTCCTGAATTAGGAAGCGGCCCTTCTTCTTGCTAGTCTACGTCGAGGCGCCCGTGACCGTGCGTTACCAACGCCTCTGCGCAAGGTAAAAAAAAAAAAAGAAAAGAAAAATATCTCCTTGGTTGTTTCGTGAGTCTCCTAACACTCGTAACACATTGCACCAGAGACACCACTCCCTTGACATTGGAAAGCTTTGTCGCCAAAGACGATGAGGATCTATTTGGCGTATCTATGGCAACCGCTAACAATGCGCCCACCACACGCCCCAGCCTGTGTCGGGCGCGTTCGACCGCCGACTTGACGATTACCAACAGTTATACCACGCACGAAGCCTTGCACAGCAGTATCGCGGATCTTCAGCTACCGAACCTGGAGCGCTTAAGACCGTCGTGGGATACGTATTTCATGCATCTTTCCGACCTGGCTGCACGACGCTCCAATTGTATGAAGCGCCGTGTGGGCTGTATCCTGGTCAAGGACTCGCGTGTGCTTGCCACGGGCTACAACGGCACGCCACGCGGACTGCGCAACTGTAACGAAGGTGGGTGTGACCGCTGCAACGCCAACGCTGCATGTGGTATCGGCCTGGACCGATGTCTGTGCATGCACGCAGAAGAAAACGCGCTCCTTGAGGCCGGTCGAGGTCGTGTCGACGTGGCTGGCACGGTGCTCTACTGTAACACGTAAGTAAAGAGAGCAACACCGGTAAAAAGAAGGCGCCACGATTCATTCTTGTATTTGAACAGATGTCCGTGCTTGGGGTGTGCCATCAAGATTATCCAAGTGGGCATCAAAGAAGTTGTGTACTCCAAATCGTATGGCATGGACGAGATGACCGCCAAAGTTTTCAAAGAGGCTGGCGTGCATTTGCGGCAGCACTCGCCTCCGAGCATGCGTCTTGACACAGACTCGCTCGTCGATGAAGTCACCGTGCACCAGCTGGGCTGGCTGTCTCCTCCCCAATAAACAAAATAAACCCTCACCCACGCTATCCAGCACAACGCTGTAGACCCAGCTGCCTACGGTAGAGCAATCCCAAACTCACAATGCAGCGCTTCCATCTTATTCCTTCCGAACACTCGATGTCACTTTTCCTTGTACTTTACAACAGCTGGACTTCCATCTTGCTCACGTGCTGCCGATGATCAAGCTGATGAAGCAATTACACAATGTCATTCAAGGCAGGCAGCAGGCAGCCATAGTCATAACGCGTGGCCTTTTAGCCTTTGCTCAAGTGTTTTTCATTTTGTACTATTAGAAATATGTTGATCGTAGCGATCATTTGACAAAAAATTGTGATTAGCCTCCTTAAAGTCCCTTTGCCACGGAAATCTTTAGTAAAAGGCGAAAGATTTGTCCGATCTGAGAAAAAGACAGAGGCAATGAAGTTTCTTCAACATCGCAAAAGCGCCCTTCTTTTATAGCTTTTACGGTGATAGCAGTCACACCCACAAATGAAGCGGCGAATGAAATGACGTCCGCTGCTCTTTCGACGCGTCACATTAGACAGATTGGTTTCAGGATGGCACGAGACCAATCATACGGTATAGAGACGCGATGGGTTATGGGCTCTGCTGCCCACCCCGTGAAGCGAGTGTGCAGCCCATCTCCCTGTCTTTACGCTCCTTTTCTTGATTCTCGTCATGTCCATACCGGTGGAGGCAGCCACAGCCATGTTCAGCCCCCAGCCTATCCGGCCTGTACCGCCACTGGCGCAGCAAGACCCCACGAAGCCGGGCCATCGACGCCAGAGCTCTTTGGACAAGGCCCGCTGTGACGAATATTTCCGTCAGAGTAGCTCGCCCATCGTCATGAGTGACTTCTTCGAAGGCTGGCCCTCCTTTTGGTCGCTTACCGGCTACGGTGGTCACGACGGCAGAGACAGCGTGCAGCAGCAGGAGCAGCACGACCCCGAGAAAGTACACCAGCAACTGCTCCTCCAGCGCGACCACTCCAGGAGTGTCACTCTGGCTGACCTCGACCGCCCCAGCCATCCCCCGCCCCCGCGACGCTGGAGCACGCACACAAGCATCGACAGCGGCTCCAGCAGTAATCGGACCACCTCGGAGAGCCCATCCCATCCCCTGGCCGATATCAGTGACGATGACGGCGGCGAGGGAGACTTTGCCGACTATGAGACAGCGCCGTCGGGCTCACCGCGGCGGGACAGCGTGCAGGTGGGCCAACACATCAATGAACTGCTGAGCCAGGAGAAGGTCAAGCAGGCCACGGCTGCCCTCCGTCAGGCGGTCAACACACTCAATCTGACCGACCTGGATCCATCGCACAATCAGGAGAATGTGGCCAAGACCTATTCGACCATGATGCTCAACCTGTGCGATCCCTCCATCGCCAGCGTGATTAACTCGATATCTCAGGTCGATATCGACAATCACCCTGACCAGATCTATCATTCTATCGTCTGGCGTCTCTTTGCCAAGGTGGTCGAGGCAGGCTATGTCTTGGAGGTATAAAAGAAAGAAAAAGAAAAGAGAGAATGACGCCAGCACGAGCTCATCACATCTCACACACTGAGCGTAGTACGACGCCTATCTTGGGATGGTCAACTATCTTATGGACCATCACTGCCAGTCGGTGGCACTGCAGGCCCTGTACACGATGCCGCGACCCATGTGGGATACGCAGGTCTACAAGATTGCTATTGCACTGCACATGATGCAGACGCCCAAGCAGATCCATCAAGCCGAGCTGCTGCTTACCGAGTTCGGCAAGCCTTTCATCGAGGTGGCCAACCCACTCGCCCCCACGGAACTGCCGCCGATCCGGATTGATACGCCCAAGATGGCCAATGTCACCGAACAGGATCGTTTCAAGCTGTGGATGGTCTACCAAAATGCCATGAGCGACACCGAGTGGGCGCGCGAGAAAACCCTCTATGAATCCAGGCGTCACGACTGCGACCGCGAACGCCGCAAGCACCGTCGCAACAGTAGCGTCATTGTCGATTGGGCTCTTCGACGCATGAGTATCCCCACTGAGGAACAGCGGCTCGAGCACTGCAAGATCGACGACGACAATGCCATGATATACACCGCCGTCGTGAACCACCAGTATGAATATGCGTGGCAGATCTACCTCAAGATGGGTGACAGCGTCGACGAGTTTACACCACGCGTGACGATGCATCTCTGCTGGCGCGCCTTCAGCGACACGCCGATCATGACCCATGTAGCCAGACGTGCCGAGTGGGAGAACCGTGCCTGGGACTTGTACGGCCGTTTCTTCTTCTCCGAGTATCTGCACCCCGATCAGCCCGAAGCGCTTGGCTTCCTGTCCGACCTCCTCTGCCTCTCCGCTTTCAGTCCTGAGAAACGCGAACGCGCCCGGTTCACCAAGACCATGAGCGTGTATCATCTCCTGGAGCGTCTCAAGCTGCACTCCCTGCTGTGCGACGACCAGATCCTTGCACCCATCCTATGCATGCTTTTGCTCGAATGCAAGGGCGCGCCTGCCCACATCCTGCGTGTCTGCCGCACCGCCCTGGATGTCTGGTCCAAAAAAGAAAACGATGCCGACCAGGTGACGGGCGAGATCGTCTTGTGGGCGCTGCTCGTTATCTGCAACCAAGCAGGCGACGTGGCGGCGTTCCGACGGGTGCTCAAACCCATTCTGGATGCCACGATGCCTTCTTGCTCCGTGCTGGCGATCATCCAGACCTTCCACGACCGGCATTTACAGTGCCGGGAAGACAAGCAGTGCTATTTTTACAAGTATCTTTTCCGCCCTGTACCCCACACCGACGATGCCAGGGCCGAGGCGATGGATCCGGCTCGAACGTCTTCAGATGCTGCTGCAGATGATACCAGACGCGTGGATGCGTTTGGGTTTGTGTGGGGCGAGAGGGTGACACCGCCGCGGCGTAATTCCACAGCGGGTGGCGCGGCGGGGCCGATTGCTCACATGGATCATGCGCTGCACAGGCGGACGGACATACACGAACCGCTGGCTGCCCAGGTTGCCATGGCCGCCGCGGTGGGTGCGGCCCATGAGGACAGTCTTCCTGAGGATCCGTCCAAACAGCAGCTGATGTATGTCACACCTGCCAAGGCGCGGGCTTTGGTGCGTCACACTTGGGACATGGCAGGAAGGCGCTCTTCTCAGTAAAGAGTTAGCATTCCATCGTAAACTTGCATTGCATATAGAAAAAGAGAAGGACAGATCAACCGTGTACATAATAAACTGTAAATTTTCTGTTATATAAAGCGCACCATAAATCATGTACAGAAGTAACGTCTCTGTGGGTAGCCTTATTTATGCTGTGTGAAATTGACATACAAATATACGCAATCGATGCGCAGCAGCCATACTGGCACTGTCAAATTGCTCGACCGTTTTTAAATAAAATAAGGCTGCATACAATAGCATAATAGCACAAACATGGATACATATATATATGTGATCATCCTTGTATGATTATCTATTGCACAGGTGATGCAGGTGTAAGTGAGATTCGACAACATTTCCCAGGGTAAGCAGCAGCCCCCGCCATTGTTACAGGCGAGGGGAGGATGGGTGGGGGGTTTTGCCGGTCGTTTGTGTTGGACGAGTCCAAACTTTGGCGCCGATCTTTTTTTTATTTTAATCTTGGAACCCGCCCGCGCAATTTCATTCGCGGCATTTCCTCTTTTTTCTTTTCCTCCCAAACTTGCTTCTGTCCTGCAGACTAAAATGGGCAACATTCCGTCAAAGAAACGAAAGGATCGTCCGAGTATTATTCGTGCCGATGTATCTGACAATGAGTTTTCACAGGCGACTGCGGCATCGGTCAATTCAATTCTAGTCAACTCGTCCCTGCAAAAGCAACCACAGGGTCACCCACCACCGTCTCAGCAAGCACCCCAACCCGCACCACCACAGCTGCAACACCCGCAGCAGCAGATACAGAAACAGCAACAGCAGCAGCAACAACTACAGCAACAACAGCCCACACGCATACCACAGTCGCCGACTGCTCAGAACAACTCCCAGTTCCCCAACAGCCTGAGTGACACCGAACCTGAATCACCGCACCTTCAACAGCAGATGGCAGCTAATGAGCAATCAGTGTCGTCTGCCAACGATTTGAACCAGTGGACGCTGACTTCCCAAAACCAACTGACAGCAACGTCGATCCGATCGATTGGTCGCAACCTGGATATCGACGAGTGCATCAATCGCCTTCTCTCCACGAGCACCCAAGGCAAAGTATCCAAGTTGCCTTTCAAAAACTCGGAAATCGTGGCGATCTGCCGGGCCGCGCAAGAGGTCTTCATGAGCCAACCCGTAAGTCAGACGCATATCCACCGTGTGTGGGGTCATCCTCATCAGGCCCTTGTCTCGTAGACTTTGATCGAATTGAACCCTCCTGTCAAGATATTGGGTGACATCCACGGTCAATACAGCGATCTGCTCAGGCTACTCAGTTTGGTATGAGAAACTCCAGTCCCAGACCAGACCAGATCAGTTCCATATCACCACGCAACATCTCCCAAGTACTCATCGCATGATTTTTTTCTCTCTCTCATTTTCTAGGGTGGTTTCCCTCCAGATTCCAATTATCTCTTCTTGGGAGACTACGTCGACCGAGGAAAGCAGAGTCTGGAAACGATCCTGCTGCTGTTTTGTTACAAGATCAAATACCCTGAAAACTTTTTCTTGTTGCGCGGCAACCACGAGTGCGCCAACGTGACACGAGGTAAGGAGCATTCCAAAGGGCCAAGTCAGCGGTCACGAGCAGGACACGTTCCTACTCATACGTGTATAAAACTTACACCTTATTTTTTTTCCTTCTCTTTTGGCAAGTGTATGGATTCTATGACGAATGCAAGAGACGCACCAATGTAAAAATTTGGAAGACGTTTGTGGACGTGTTTAACGCTTTGCCGATCGTCGCGTTGGTGGCAGGCAAGATATTCTGTGTACACGGCGGTCTGTCTCCTTCGCTCCAATCATTGGACGACGTGCGCAACATCATGCGGCCCACGGACGTGCCCGAATATGGCCTCCTGAACGACTTGCTCTGGTCTGACCCGTCCGACACCGCCCTTGAATGGGAAGACAATGAGCGCGGCGTATCCTATTGCTTTGGAAAACGCGTCGTCAATGACTTCCTTGCCAAACATGACCTGGACCTAGTGTGCCGCGCCCACATGGTGGTGGAGGACGGCTACGAATTCTTCAACGACCGCACCTTGGTCACCGTATTCTCTGCACCCAATTACTGTGGCGAGTTCGATAACTTTGGGGCTATCATGAGCATCAACGAAGAACTCCTATGCAGTTTCGAGCTTCTCACGCCGACGGAACACCCGCCGGCTCGTGTTACGGCCATTAACAGGGCCGCGGCGGCGAAAGGTGAACGGCGCCCAAGGTATATTTACTTCAAACGAGATATTCTGTTTAGATTGACTTATTTATTCTATCTCTTTTTTTTTTTCTCTGTGTACAGCCCTCCGCTGTTGGATCCACTGCCGCCACCGCAAGAGCAAAGTGCATAACCCCGATCATTTGCTTTTTGTGTTTTTCATATTTGTATAGCCCACACCACACCACACACACACACACACACAACCGACATACCATCCGCCCCCGTGCATAATGACCCCTTACTTTTTTTCACCTTTTTCCTTCCAATTATTCCATAGCTATCCGTACCTACCACACCTACTCAACCTTGTTTCTCTTCTTTTGTTCCTATTTAGTTATCATAAAAAGGAAAAGCTACTTTAATATTTTAATTTCTTGTTATGGCGGACTCCAACCCCAGTTTCATTTTCGTCATCCAGCACGACCGGCGAGTCCTTGCGTTTCGATTCAGGTGTGCTGAACGACTCGCTGAGCGACAGGCTTGTGTTGGTGCGGTCATGCAAGAGCGAAACGGGCGGAGTAGGTTGCTGCTCTGACAACAAGGGCTCCTCTTTGATGCCACGCTCACTTTCTAGCGGCGTCGTTTCTGGTTGTTCTTTCCCCTCGACTTGCTGCTGCTGCTGCTTGTCAGGCTTCATTTGCAGTGCTGCCTCATCGACAAGTGCTTGGCTAGATTGGAGAGTGTACAGTAGCTTTTCTTGATAGGACTTCCCATTAGAGCGCATTTCATCCATGTGCCTGTAAACCTAAGAGGAAATATGAGATGCGATCCGGCTCTCTGAAGCGAAGTGGGCAAGCGACTTTTTACCTCCTGGATAGGGTCTCGGACTTTGGACACACGATGCTCTGCAAGCTTGACGCGTTCGTGCCGGGTCTCGTTATGCGTCAGCGCCTTTTCCACCATGTCGTCCACTGTACTTGGTATGTTTTGCAAGGTATCTGCCTCATGATCCACTCGGTGCATCATATCTTCCAGACGCTGGCTGCGCGATTTCGACCATTGGTTTATCATGTTTGTCACAGCGCCAATTAAGCTGTGAGCCGCTTTTTCCTCCTTGCCCTGTTCGGCTTCCGCAAAGTGCTTGATTATCGCATGCTGTTTTTCTAACCGCTCGCGCTAAACGGGAGGCATAGCTTTTAACCTCTACAAAAATACTACGATTTGATGGGGCGTCGCGTATTACCTGTTCATGGAATACTTTGTTTGCCTCCCCCTGGATATGTGTCACAGCTGTACGCTGCTCTTGTAAGAAGGTCCGTTCGTCCGTGATGTGTGCTCGATAAGTTCCGACAAAATGCTCTTCGATCTGCCGTATCTGGACAAGGGGGGGGGGGCGCGGCGCAATACGTCAGCAAATAATTTGACAGTATCTTGCTTTACTCTTACTTGTTTGCTAAACTCATCCAGGTCATTTTCAAAAGCACCGAAAAAGAAAGATGCGTTGCTCTCGGCCCGCTGTCGCTTGCGGTGTGCGGTCTCAACGAGTTTAGCCCGCAAACGGCTGATTTTGTCCTCGAATGCCTTCCTGGCTGCGACGTTACTGCGTAGCATGCTGTCCATAATATCCGCGTTGGTCCCCAGGGAGCATACTAGCTCTTCCATTTCGGCGTGTTCTTTGTCTTCGTCGAGCAGCTGAACAGGGCGTAAGTATAATATTAGATGCCGGTTCATTTGCGGCTTACCTCAGCTGCTTGATTTTGGTATTCTGATATCC
The DNA here is from genome assembly GCA_000697355.1 of Syncephalastrum monosporum B8922. Taxonomy (NCBI): domain Eukaryota; kingdom Fungi; phylum Mucoromycota; class Mucoromycetes; order Mucorales; family Syncephalastraceae; genus Syncephalastrum; species Syncephalastrum monosporum. The sequence goes on from JNEN01001260.1 coordinate 283,161, forward strand.
GTCTCGCCAGCGTCCTGTCGAGTGACCTTAGATTTTCCTATATTTTGCGTGTCAGTGTATTCATCGAAAGCGAAGGAGAGTCTACACACTGTCGCAAGTGAAAGGGTGGATTGCGTATGACTCAGTAAGGCTGTCTTTTCTTCAAGCGTCTTGACATGCTCCTGAAGCGTGCCGTGTAGCTTCTCCACATCTTTGGTCAGTTCACCCACACGGTCTTTAGCACTCTGGCTTTCGTCTGCCATAAGGTCGTAGGTCTGCTGTGATAAATACACGCCTTTCTGGGCCCGTGTGGCCTGCAGGTCCTGTTTCAGGCGCTCAATCAGCGTCTCGTATTCTCGGAACAGCACGCGTGGATTCATGCGTTGATTGGCCTCAGGACGGTTACAGATGTTCTTGGCACGGCTGGCGTAGTCTAACGTGCTGACAATTTCTTCCTGGTTCATTTTGGCCATGGACACCGTGGCAATGATGCACGTTTTGGTGCGACCCCCGAGCGAGTCTTTGAGCATCCGAGTCAGTTTACTTTCCCTGGAAAAGAGGTGCATGAGCTCTCTCCACACATCAGCGGAGAATACGCATTCCAAAGGGCGGATCTGTGTTACCGGTAAGGAACATGAGGTGAACGCTCCACCAATTGGTTGATAACGCGACCGAGCGTAAGCAGGCTTTGATTGATCATGCCGGCCTCACGCGCGCGGACGTGTTCTGCCCCGGAACGGTTGATATTTTCGGACCCTGCCAGGTCGACCAAGTTGAGCTTGCCTACTTTGAGGACCTCTTCGCCCCCCGGTACAGTTTCCTTGATGTGGACAGTCAGCGTAAAGATGCAGTGCGAGCGACTGGATTTCTCATTGCATCGTGTTGCGGCCGTGCTTCTGTTTTTGCTGCCGGCCTCCATCACGCGAATGGCTTCCGTTGCATTGGCGATGATGGTTTCTTCAATGCCCTGGACAATCACACCGGAGCCGCTGGGGTCTTCAAAGATACGGAGGGCACGCTGATCATTGGATGGGCTCAGGAGGTCGCGCAATTCTTCATTGTAAAGCTCGCATAAGGAGACTTTGACAGAATACTCGGATTGATCGGCATCCAGCGTCTCAAAGAGAGCGTGGATGGCACGTGGAATAATACCAGCATGGCTCGTTGGCTTGCCATCGCGTTCGGCCAAATCGCCTTCCATAGTATAACTATGCATGATTGACTGAATACCAAAATGGCTCTCTCTCTCTCTCTCTCTCTGCTTTATGGTTTCTCTCCTTCTTTGCCAGCATGTCCTTACGTTTTTCCCGTACCGGTTTGACCATACGCAAATATGGTGCAATTATAGCCCAGCAGGACTTGATCTAGAATAGGCTGTGCCACTTCGGCGTACACCTGCATCTGGGTTGCATCCTGATCAAAGACGCGATCGAAGTTGTACACTTTGTTGGTTGTTCTGAGAAGCACGTTGCCTCGGCGTTTCGTGAGGGGCTCGACAATGATGGGTGAATTCGAAGCAATTTCTTGCGCATTACGGCCGCTACCATAGAAATAGAGACACACAGTCAGAACAAGGCCGAGCAGTGCACTCGAAGCAGCTCCTTACCGGCAGCGCAGCACGACCTGGATGTTGGTACCTTTCTCCTGGTCTGTTTTCTTCAGTTTGCCTTTATCAGACGATTGCCGCGGGCTCGCATGCGTGGGATGCGATCCAATGCCAACATGGTGAGAAGCATGCCGTGGTAAGTTGTCGCTGGAATGCTTCCTGCCGTTATGCATTTGGGGAAAGTGCCACAGAGTAAATCAAAGTTGGAATATAATTTTTCAAAGTGAATAATGCCGCATGACTCGCGCGCGGCGCGTTTACAGTCAATCAATCATCTGCAAGCGTTTTAAACAAAATGCCCGACGACAGGTCGGTTTGCCAAAGCCCCACTTCATGACACATGGTTTAGCAATGCTACCACCTATCATTCTACACAGCACCATCACCCATATAACTACATAGATGTCTGCTTGATCTGTGTAGGAAGGCCAGTCGCATCCATGGTCCTCCAACTCCAACAAGATGATGACACCCTCTCCGTATTATGCTTGGCATAATAACAATGATGATGAACCCAGCCTTGTCTCGAAGGACCCTACACTTGTGTACAGTTCTGCCACTGAATAGCCTGGCAACAGACTTAGGCGCACTTTTACTCTAGAGTATGATAACCGTCATATTATGGATCTTATATACACGGTACGAAGATGATGAAAAGGTGGACGAGAGAGAGGAATGGGCCATTGTTTGACGCGTGTTAATGTAGTCTCTGTGGGACATGGCTCGGAAAAGGGCAAATGCAGCATTTGTGCCCCTCATTCTCCACCTCGTTTTCCTTTGGATCAGTTACAGCACTGAAACGGTGGCTCCCGTCATTCGATAGAGATGAATAAGCCAGATCCATATAACACAGGTGCGTGTATTTCAACAACAAAGCCTTGGTATGGAGCTACACGGTGGATCATCTCAAAAAAGGAAATACTCATGATGTTGGGCTCGAAAAGAGATAAGGTGTGGGTGTTTTTATGTACAGTTTTCTAACTATTCTTCTTCTTTCCTCAGCATCCTTTGTCTTTTGCGTTTTCTTCTTTTCTTAATCCTTCTTTATTTATTCTTTTTTTGTGAACTCTTTTTTTTTTTTGGTTATTTGTGTGATTCGCTACTGTCTTTGATTAGTTCATCAATTCCCCCACCCTCAACTTTGCACTTGAAACTCCCTCAGCCATATTTCGCACTTTCTTTTGTCTCTGCTCGGGCGATGAGCCATGTCCAACTGCGATGATAATCATCAGGCCTCTCAGGAGCTAGACGACCACAGATCAGCGAGTGACAACAATAGCACAACCACCACAACAGACGACCGATCTTCACCGCTACCTCACCTTTCCGACAATGATGCATCTGCAGAAACACATCAAGAACAGCAACAGCAACAAAGACGCCGCGGCAGACGGCGTGCGGATGACGACACTGGGTCGAGTGGATTCAGCAGCTCAAGTCAGCACACGGACGTAGCCAAACATAAACCCGGTGGCCCAGCTGCAGGACGCAGAAGTAACAGCAGCGGGCGGGCCAAACCACGCAAAGTGATCGGCAATTACACGCTCGTCTCTACCCTTGGATCGGGTTCGATGGGCAAAGTCAAGATGGCAGTGCATAATATCACTCAGGATAAGGTATTAACTCGCCCAACGGAAGAGACACATGGATTCGTTCAAATGTTAATCGGCTGCTATTCTTTTCTTTTCTTTTCTCTCTTTTTTTTCACGGTAAAAACTCTGTAGCTTGCTGTCAAAATCGTTCCGCGTAATCTTTCGGCGCAGGCGTCGAACGAGGATGAGAACCGCGAAGTGCGTACGATCCGAGAGGCCAGCATCATGCTGTTGCTTTACCATCCGTACATCGTCTCTCTCAAGGAGATGGTCGTGCTTGATCCATACTACTACCTCTTTATGGAGTACGTCGGCGGCGGACAGCTGCTCGATTATATCATTTCACATGGAAAGCTGAAAGAGAAACACGCCCGACGGTTTGCTCGCCAGATCCTCAGTGCGCTTGACTATTGCCACCGCAACTCGATCGTGCATCGCGACCTGAAGATCGAAAATATCTTAATATCCCAGTCGGGTCATGTCAAAATCATCGACTTCGGCCTATCCAATCTCTTTTCACCGCGCTCCCACCTCTCCACGTTCTGTGGCTCCCTTTACTTTGCTGCACCCGAGCTACTCAGCGCCAAGTCCTATACCGGCCCAGAAGTCGACGTCTGGAGCTTTGGCGTGGTGCTTTTCGTGCTTGTCTGCGGTAAGGTCCCTTTCGACGACCAGAGCATGCCCGCCCTGCACGCCAAGATCAAGCGTGGCCAGGTCGACTACCCCTCCCATCTCAGCTCGGACTGCAAGAATCTACTTTCACGCATGCTGGTGACAAATCCGAGCAACCGCGCTACCGTCTCCGAGATCATCATGCACCCATGGATGAACCGCGGCTACGACACGCTCGTCGACAGCCACTTGCCTCACCGCGCACCGCTGACGCTTCCTGTCGACATGGAGGTTGTGCAGAACATGACGGGATTCGGCTTCGGCACCGAGGCAGAGATTAAAAAACAGCTCGAGGGCATCATCACCTCGACCGACTACCAAAAAGCAGTGCGGTCCATGGGCAAGCGCCCTACCACTAATGGCTCTTCCCCCTTCTCGCGGCACCATTCCCCCCTTCACCGTAAATCCACGTCGGCCCCCAGCGACGATCCGCAATCGATTCCCGCCGCTTATCACCCGCTTGTATCCATCTACTACCTCGTCAAGGAGCGCATGGAGCGCGAACGACGTGCTGCGACGGATTCGGATACTTTGGGCGGAAGTCTCGATGTGCCCTCGGGCAACACCCTGAAAATACCAGACATCTCGAAACCTGAGACGGCCCATTCGGCGGATGGACCTTTAGACCATACGCCGTTTGACCACCGGGGCACGGTGGGTGTGGCGTTTGGTCGCAGGGGCAAGACCAATATCAAGGTGGACGACGACGGGCATATCATCGAGGCCGACCGACCGGGTATCCTAGAAGGCGGTTTGCACCGTCTCATGAACCGGTCTCATTTTTCGCGCTCCAGCGAAAGCGAACACGACCCGGAAGCCAATGTCTTCCGACGACTCAGCCAGGTACTGCACCGCCCGTCGCTCGAGCAACGAAGACATTCTCGGACGCAAAGCACGGACGCCGCTATGGCGCCTGCGCCCGGGCCCTCCAAGTCAGAGAAGCTGAGCAAGAAGAAGACATCGACGACGGATGGGACGAATGAAACAGGCTTGGGACACAAGGTGAACAAACTCCTGTCGCGTGCGGGTAGCACGAACCTCAATGAGCACCACCACCACCAGCAACAACAGCAACGTAGACCAAGGCAGGCCACAGTGAGTGGCACAAACCCGCTTGCCGAAGGGCGCGTGGTCGCTACTGGAAAGGCACCCGCCCAAGCGCTTCCGGAACTGGCTCAGGAGCAGAAGCATGACCCCCAAATGTTCCCAGCTGCTTCCTCGGTGCCGTCTCAGGGCACTGCGGACGAAACAGTCAAGCCTGTGTTCCTCAAAGGCCTTTTTTCGGTGACGACCACATCGACGAAGCACCCCTCTGTCATCCGGGCAGATTTGATTCGTGTGCTCGAGCGTACCGGCGTCAAGTGGCGCGAGGGCAAAGGGCGGTTTGAGTGTGTCCACATGCCGAGTATTGATATGAAGCAGGTGGTGACAGAAGACGCGAACCATAGCTCGCCTGTGACCGTGCCGGACCTGATCGTCCGTTTCGAGATCTATATTGTCAAGGTTCCCTGGCTCCTCGGCATGCACGGACTGCAATTTCGTCGCGTGAGTGGAGATCCGTTCCTCTACAAGAACATGTGTAGCCGTATTTTGGCCGAACTCAAATTGTAACATATTTACCTTCTTCTACACTTTAAATATACTCTGGTATTTCATTTTTATTACTCTTAAAGCACATGTGTCACTTGCAGGAAGGAGTGATTAGAAGGGATGAGAGAGAAAAGAGAGACAGAGAGAGAAGTCGGCCTTGCGAGAGAGGGGGGGGTAGACGAGGTAAGGGGTAAATTATATATAGAGATTGAAAACGTTTGTGTGTGAAAGAAAGGAGGAGAGGGATGTAAATATAAATATAAGATTGATTTATCAATGCATGGTATTAGGTATTAGCATCATGTCATGAGGAACGCGGTGGCTGTTGCTGTTGCTGTTGTAATGGTTGCTGCGGGTGTGAATCATCTACGAGAGTCGCCGTGAGCTCGTGGTCACTCGCGACAAGATGGGGTATGCTTTGTACGGTGACAGGTCGCCGCTCGGCGTACTTGACAGACGCCGTGCCATCTTCCTCGGACAGTTGCTGGGCAAGGAGTGACTCAGTGATCCTGTTACTACCATGGTCTGCCGAAGCGAGGGACGGGCTTGAGGAGGGCTGCAGCATCCACATGAACGTCGACTCAGCCAGGCGACTGTTTCTGTCTTCGTTAACGGCGCCGACGGCCGTTGTACTATTGCGAGGCGAGGCATAGGTATGCTGTGTCATGGGCGTCGTCGAATAGATGGAGGAAGTAGTGTCGTTGGCCCCGATGATGTGGGATGGCGGTGGTGGTAAGAGCTGACTGCCGTTCGCGTCGCATATGGATCGTGTAGGCGCTTGCTGCTGTTCCTGTTGACGTCGCCGGCGCACGCAGCAGAGAAGAGCCGCGCCGGCTGCAGCGAGGGCGCCCAGGCTAGCAAGAAGAATCAAAATGATGCCCCATACAGGTAGCCCGGATGCAGAGGATCCGGCTGCACCCATTTTATTATTCTTTCCTGCTGCTGCAGTGGTCGCATCATGAGCTACCAAAGTAGACAAAAAGAAAAAAAAGATGAGAGTGAGCAAGTGGGTTGGAATACGCCCCCCTTGGATCTAGAATCAAAAGATAACCTACGACGATGGACGGTGAAATTAAACGGTCGCGGGTACTGGCTCAAGGGGTTGGTGAGCTCCTCGGTCGGATCGGCTCCTTCAGGTAAATACAGGCCGTAAAGCGTACAACCGTCGTCTGTCAGCTGCGGCGGGAACCATGACTTGTCTATTTTAACGTCAAGTCCTCCATCGGCTCGCGGGAGGTTGGTGAAGTTCTTAAGAGTCATGTACGCGTAGTTCTCCTTGTAGTAAAGATACAAATTGATCCGCTCCTGGAAAGGCACGACATGGCATGAATAAACGTGCTACAGATAGCAAGGAAGGAAGATATATTGAATAGGTACTTACAGCGGTCACGTAGAATGGGTAGCTAGCGACAGACGATACAGAATGGGTAGAATGGTGAGCCTCATGGATAGGGAGCATCCTGAAAGAAGACATACTTGTAGTTCCACTCGAAACGATGGCTAGATCCAAGCTCCCAAGTGTCGGTGGATACAGGTGCACAAAACGGCGACGCATTACCGCGGTCATAGCAAGGCCGGTCAGCGTCTTGCGCAAGCTGTCTTTTACTCATACGATAGACAGAAAGGGAGAGAGACAGAGAAAGAGAATTAAGAGGGTAAAAAAAGAAGGATGGAATTGAAAAAAAGACAAAAAAAAATAGAATAGAGGTGAAGCAGGTCTAAGGAGAGGATGGGATATGGGGGGCCATGGGGGGGAGTAGTAGTTGTATGGAATACATATTATACATACAGAGGTATAACTTGAAGCAGGCACGCAAGGGCAGCCCCCACTTCTAAATGAGGAATGTAAGACAGATTCACTTTTTTGGCTTTGGATTTTCTTTTTTCAGGTGCCATTTTACACTTTTGTTTCGGTTCTCTTGTTCCTTGCCCAGTCCATTCACGATTCGACTCATGAACGACTTCCTAGAGAAACAAGGTGTGTGCGTGCGCGACGACGTCCTGGCCACCCTCCGACACACGACTGCAGGCACGGCAGTCCTGTCGCAGACAGCGCTGGCCCTGGTGCCGCTACCGGGTGTCCGGGGCCAACGGTGCAACTATTGTTTGCGGCAAGTCGAGCTCCAATGCTGCTCGCGGTGCCGGTCAGCCTATTTCTGCAGCAACGAGTGCTTCCGGAACGCATGGCTGCACTTCCACCGGGTCCTTTGCGAGCCTCAGGAATACGATATCTACACGCACGTCGACGCGGATCGCTGGTTGTTGGAACGGACAGCCCTGACGCTGCACAGTCACACACGTCTGAGTAAGCATCATTCGCATTCTCCGCCCCAGTTGCCGTGGCAAATTGAGACCCTTCATTCGCTCCCCGTTCCCGCTCGTGACACCGCAAAACCAGACAGCCGCCCCATCGATATTTCCGCGGTCGCAGCCGCTCTGCATCCCTTTGGCTGCCATATCTCCCCGGATGACCTCGACGCTCTCTGGCACCGCAGCCAGCGCGCCGCCTTTGATATAGTCGACCACGAGCACCACCTCGACCGCGTCGCCGTCGGCGTCTACCCGCTCACCGCGCGTTATGTCCGTCACTCATGCCGCCCCAACTGCGGCGTCGTCTACAAGCGCGGAGCGCAGGTCCTCGTCGCCCTGGAGGATCTGCCGCCCGGCACACCCCTCACCATCAGCTACACCGACCTCATCTGCACCCGCGCTGAGCGCCACGCTTCTCTCCGCGCCCGCTTCGGCCAAGACTTTGTGTGTACCTGTGCCCGCTGCGCGGGCGAGTATGCTGATCTGGATGCTCTCCTCGACCGCCCAGGCGACCCCGAGGTCGTCGCGCGCGACCGACTTTTGGAGCAATGCAAGACGTGGAGCATACTCGACATGACCAAACGCTATGCGAGCGGCCTCGAGAGCCGCTCACCGACGCGCGCCCTGGACGCGCCCAACTTTACGCACTTTGTCAGTCGCATCATCGCTCCCGAGATTTACCGCCCCACGGACAACCGCCGGCACCAACGTGCCAAGGAAGAGCACTTCTCCCTGGCCGAGCGTATCCTCCCTGCGCTCCATGCGCTCTCTCAGGTCCCCAACACACCCGCCTTCAGCGCAGGCCACATCCGTGCTGCACAAAATCTCCTCATGCACTATATGAAAAACGACCGCTGGGTCGAGGCTTCCCGCGCAGCCCTGTACCTCTTTGTCGTCTATCGCTTGATCTACTCTCCTCTCCATCCCGTCCTGTCCTATCACAGCCTAATTCTTGCCCGCGCTTCTTGGAACTCGCTTGTACAGCTCGAACTGGCAGGCATTGGACGGAAGCTGGAAAAGGTGTATCTTACAGGCATTCGGACATGGATTGATGTGGCACGCGAGGAGGTGGCCACTACCTTTGGTCAAGAATGCTCGCTCTGGCGTGAAATCATCGAGCTTCAATGGGTGTTTGAACGAGATCAGAAATTAAGCAAGTCATCCTAGTTACTTTTTATATTATCACAACCCACTCGCTTATTCTTGACACTTCTGCTTCCCCTTGTGTTCATCCAACTCGATCCCCCCTTCCCCCCCCCCACCGTTCTTGTATCTATTACTTTTTGTACATGTACAGTTATCTCTTCCTTCATACAACTTTTAATTACGGATGGTGCAATTGAGTGGTGTTTATATGTCTACAAAGAGAAGAAAGGAAAAAAAAAACAAAAAGACCAGAATAGGATATCTCTTCAATGAGATCGCACCTTCAGAACCTTATTCCATTATCTGAGAATCGGAGATCGAACTGGAAACCACACAAAAAGCGTACCAAGCTAGGACACGTTGCTCCACTTTAGTTTGCTGTCCGGCATCATGTAAGATCTAGGGCGGATCGCCTTGGCGCGTTCGTTACTGACAGCTTTTGTAGGACGCAAACACTGGTACAATCCAAGGCGGTGGCGCATGCCTCGCTGCATGTGCCACTTGCTCGCCAGTGGCATTTGTACATTTGGCCGTTTGTGGGCATGCTCTACCCCGCGTGGACTTACGTTTATCTGTTTCACTATGACACCTACATTGCCTCGCAAGAATGGACCTTTGTCAGTCTCGGAAGCATTTTCACTCTGCATGCCCTGTCCTTTTTGGTCTGTCAGTGGAGTGTGTCCATCAAGGCTCTTTTCACCTGCGTCAGGGTACCTATCCATACCACGCTCCATAATCCCCCCCCCCCCCAACCCGCTCTAATCCTCCCATTAGGAATCCAACGTGAAGAAAGCGACCGTCATCAAGATCGTGCCTTTTCGTCATCAAGGCACCGGCACTCTGTGTGAGATTCACCATCGCAAGGTAATCCTGATAAACGAACCATGAAGGGACAATAGCTAAAGTTAATTTGATCTTCTTTAATTTGGCAGGGCGAGATTTGCTTTTACTTCCAGCAGAACAAGTTTATTTGGGATGAAGACAAGAAGACTTTCCGCCAGCTCGTGTATCCTTCCGATCTGAATCCTCCCGTGAGCACCTACCAATCACCGCGTGGCTTGTCGACACGCGAGGAGGTCGATGCGATGCTGGAGACGTATGGTCCGAACAAGTACGTACTTTTCAACTGTGTCAGCATCAAGCGAACGGTCCCTTATTCATGATCTGCATACGCTTAGGTTCGAGATTCCTATGCCCACCTTTGTCGATCTCTTCAAGGAGCATGCCGTCGCACCCTTCTTTGTTTTCCAGATTTTCTGTGTGGGTCTCTGGTGCCTGGATGAATACTGGTACTACTCGCTCTTCACCCTCTTCATGCTCGTCGTGTTTGAGGCCACTGTCGTCTTTCAGCGTATCAAGACCATTGGCGAGTTCCGCAGTATGAACCAGAAACCTTTCACTGTCTACGTCAAGCGCGAGCGCAAGTGGATCCAAGTCGAGAGTGACCAGCTTCTTCCCGGTGATCTGGTATCCATTGGTAACGTAGAGGTTTATCGAGTTGGTCGATCCATCCAGCTAACAAGCCAATATTAGTCCGCACCAAGGAGGACCAAGCTGTGCCATGCGATCTTGTCATTGCCGATGGCTCCTGCATCGTGAACGAGGCCATGCTCTCGGGTGAATCTACTCCTCTTCTTAAGGTAAACAAAAAAAAAGCAGGGAAATAGGACCTTAAGACAAGCAAACAAAAAAAGAAAGAAAGGCACGGGATCGACTGATGCATGTATGGCTTCGTCATAGGAATCTGTCGCTCTGCGCAATCCCGATGACGAGTTCGACTTGACCAACGCCGACAAGCTGAATGTACTGTACGGCGGTACAAAGGTGCTTCAGGTTAGCCCCCCTGCAAAGGATGCCGCTCCTGATGGCGGTTGTCTTTGCGTGGTCGCTCGTACCGGCTTTGGTACCTCACAGGGCGGCTTGGTGCGTACCATGATCTTCTCGACCGAGCGTGTCAGTGCCAACAACATTGAAGCCCTCTTCTTCATCCTCTTCCTCTGTCTGTTCGCCATTGCCGCCTCGGCCTACGTCTGGAAGCGCGGTGTGGAAAATGATCGCAAACGATCGAAGCTTTTGCTGGACTGTATCCTGATCATCACCTCGGTCGTCCCTCCCGAACTCCCCATGGAGCTGAGCATGGCTGTGAATACTAGTCTTGTTGCTTTGTCGAAATTTGGTAAGCACCAGACGATTTATGCTGCACATTCGCCGGGTCATGCTCCTATAAAACTCACCTATGACGACGCTAGCCATCTTCTGTACCGAGCCTTTCCGTATTCCTTTTGCGGGCAAGGTCGACGTGTGCTGCTTTGACAAGACGGGTACGCTCACGGGTGAGGATCTCGTGTTCGAGGGTGTTGCGTCTTCCGAGTAAGTGATTCCTCGACGTTCATGTGGGAAAAGAGATTGAGACTTATGTAATTTGGACCCAAAAATAAGTGAGAGCGCATCCAACACTGAACTTTTCCCTGCGACCGACGTACCAAACCCCACCAAATGGGTGCTTGCATCTGCACATGCTCTCGTGCAACTCGAGGATGGCATTGTGGGTGACCCCATGGAGAAAGAAACTCTCAAGGCCCTGAACTGGGAACTCGGTGCGCGCGAAATTGTCTCGCCCCGTGAGTCCAAGAAGAAGGAAAATCTCCAAATTCGCCGCCGCTTCCAGTTCTCTTCGGCCCTGAAGCGCCAGTCGTCCGTCTCCATTCTTGTCCACCCCGATTTCGGCCATCACAAGACGTTTGCTGCCATCAAGGGCGCGCCCGAAACGCTGCGTAAAATGTATGTCGACGTGCCATCCGACTATGACGAAACCTACCGCTACTTTACCCGGAAGGGTAGCCGCGTGTTGGCTTTGGGCTACAAGTTCCTGCAAGACGGTATGAACACAGACCAGGTATGAAAGAGAGCGACGGAAACAGAAAGAAAGCTTGTGATTTTGGTGCGACCTCACCTACTCACCCTAAAAATCCTGGCTGTTTTGCGCATTAGATCAACAACCTGGCCCGTGAACAAGTGGAGTCGGACCTGACCTTTGCAGGCTTCATCGTGTTTTCATGCCCTCTCAAGGAGGATTCAATTGAAGCTCTCAAGGAACTGAACGAGTCGTCGCACAGATGCGTCATGATCACCGGCGATAACCCGCTGACTGCCTGCGCTGTGGCACGGGAAGTGGCTATTGTAGAACGTGAAGTCTTGATCGTGGATAAGGATGGTGACAAAACTGTCTTTCACACGATCGACGAGTCGCTCCGCTTCGAAGTCGATCCCCAGCAGCCGCTTGATCAAAAGCTGTTGGACAAGTACGACATTTGCTTGACGGGTGCCGCTATGGATGAATTTATGGAAAAGCCCAACATGAAGGTGCTTCTCGAGCATACTTGGGTGTATGCCCGTGTTTCGCCGTCCCAAAAGGTAAGAACAATCACCGGAATATGTGTGCAAAGCGTGCCATCTGACACCTTGTGCTAGGAATATCTCTTGACCGGCTATAAGGACCTCGGTTATACAACCCTGATGGCCGGTGACGGTACCAACGATGTGGGTGCGCTTAAGCAGGCCCACATCGGTGTCGCCCTCCTTGATGGTACCCCTGAGGACCTCCAAAAAATCGCCGAGCGTCAGAAGATTGAACGTCTCAAGGACATGTACGAGAACCAAAAGCGTCTTGCCGCTCGTTTCAATGCACCGCCCCCGCCTCCCCCACCGGCTATCCGTCACCTGTATCCTGAGCACGCGCAAGCCGTGCAGCAAACGAATAACAACATGACACCCGCTCAAAGACGTCAAGCAGAGCAGAAAGCCAAGGTAAATCATAACAAAATGAATCCTGTCAGCCTGTATTGATTGAGATTGGATGTCAACATAGATCGAGAGCATGACGAGCAAATTGATGGAAGATATGGACATGGAAGAACCGCCGACGATCAAATTTGGTGACGCATCGGTTGCCGCTCCGTTCACCTCGAAGCTTCGCAACGTCATGGCGAGTATGTATTATGTGGCTGAATCGTTCCCGAGCGCTTACTAATAATGTCCTAGTCAACAACATCATTCGCCAAGGTCGCTGCACGCTTGTCGCCACCATTCAGATGTACAAGATCCTTGCTCTCAACTGCTTGATTTCCGCTTACAGTTTGTCGGTGCTTTACTTGGATGGCATCAAGTTTGGTGATCTCCAGGTGACTATTTCAGGCATGCTGATGGCTGTTTGCTTCCTTTGTATATCCCGCGGCAAGGTAAGTCAATCTGCAGCGGAACACAGCATCCGCGGTTCCAGCCACATGGTATGCAGAATCCTAATTGATAACGCTATTACAGCCTCTACAACGTTTGTCCAAGGAGCGCCCGCAGCCGAATATCTTCAATCCTTATATCATCTTGTCTGTGCTTGGTCAGTTCGCCGTACACATTACAGCATTGATTTACGTGAATCGATTGGCAAACTATTATGAGCCGTAAGTTTTGCGTCTTTTTCGGTGTCACCCGAATGCAGCTGACCTAGTTTAAATGGACACACAGGCCAAAAGAAGTGGACTTGGAGGGCGAATTCGAGCCTAGCCTTTTAAATAGCGGTGTATACCTCATTCAGTTGTCGATGCAAGTGTCGACATTTGCGATCAACTATCAGGTGAGCAAAAAAAAAAAAAATGCGACAAGTCGGAAAAGAACCTTGTTTCGTGCGCGTGTAATCGAAAAGTACTAAATGGTGTTGCGCAGGGCTACCCATTCCGAGAGCGTATCCAGGACAACAAGACCTTGTATTACGGCTTAATGTCTGTGGGAGGAATCGCGCTTGCTGGTGCAACCGAACTTTTCCCTGAAGTAAACGAGCAGCTCAAGTTGGTCAAGTTCCCGAGTGCGGTGAGTTTGTGTGACTAATGGATGGGGGGCATTGATGGGAGGATTGATATCAGTTGAAGCTAACAAATTACCCTGGCCACGTGGTCAATGCAGTTCCGAGACAAGCTGACATTCTGTATGATTCTGGACTATGGCATCTCATACATGATCGAGAAGGTTACCAAGCGCCTCTTCGCCGACAACCGAGCCAAGCCAATCGCTACCCGCGGGCGAGAAGATTAAATCAATTAATAAATATATACGCAAACGTTAGAATGATGTACAGTTTTAGTCACAACCTGTGCTTGTCAGAATTTTTTCTTACATCCCTATGAGTTTTCTTCTCTCTTTTTTTTTTTTTTTTCCTCATCATCATCATCATCGTTACTTATCAGGCGCCTCAGATGGAGGTACAAGCCCTATCGATTACGATCATGGGGTTTTCACAAAGCACAGCATTTCCCGCCATTTTTTCAAGAGTCCCCCACCCCCATGACAGTGGTACAAGTCACCGTTAAAAGGAGCGCGCTTGTTGTACGCATGAACTTTCCCTCTTCCTCTTTTTTCCTCTCCACCTAATTCTTTAAAACACCCTTCATCTCTTAATCATTGTCTCCTCCAAAATGTTCTCCTTCCGCCAACGCAAAGTCCGTCTGGTGAGCTACGGTCGTGGCCGAAGCTATTGCCTTGTCCATCGCCGATATTTTGAGACAAGCTGGTGCCCTGACTGTAGCCGAACAGGATGTAAGTATAATAGGCATGATGAGGATTCCTCAAATATACTGAACGCATTACGTACTTGTTAGTCGGACGACGATGAAGTGCTTCAAAAACAAAACAACAAAAAAGGGAATTCCTCCCGAAAAGTCAAAAAATCAAAAAAGTAGACAGACTTTCCACAAAACAAAAACAAAAATATCCCTCTGTACAGATACACTTCTCCAAGTACCATACCCTGTGCACTATCTTATATCCCCGCTTGTATCTATGTAGAGATAATATACGATACTCTGCTCATCAGCTTGCGAGCTTCTTTCGTCACGGTCTTTGAAAATGATCCATAGGTGGTGCATCATGCATTTCTGTAACTTTCATGATGTAGGACTGCTTACTATATCTCAAGCATCAAGTCATCCTATTAAGCTTACATTATGGAGGTGCATGTGGTTCCTCGTTTATGATAGCTCATAACATGCATTTCTTCTTTGATGATCCAATTTGCAATGTCTATATTGGATATACTACATACACGTATGATATGGTGCTATAAGGTCCATATTTCATTTATTGAGACTCCAAGGATGTGTATTTTAGAAATTCTGTATTCTTTTTTCTTTGCATATCAACCAATTTTTCCGTCCTACACAAAGTTCAATGCACGTACATTGCCTCGCACGTACAGTTTGTCTGTTGTAAATAAAGTATGCCTCATCGTCGGCCTGTATCTCTGTCTCACACATCTACGCTTCTATTAATCCTTTATCTTTTTTTTTGTTGTTGTACAGCTTCGACGATACGGTGCTGAGGCATTGGTGTTACTACCTGCTTTTGCTTGATCTTATGCTTCACGCTCGTGGCTGGAGGTAAGGCGTCTAGAGTTAACTCTTTTTCATGCATTTCTGCATCTAAGCGTTAGGGTTATCTACTCTGATGCCACGTTCGGTATTCTGATCGTATAGGCGTCCGCCTTTATCTAAGAATCCTCATTAAAGAGACCGGAGGCTACTTGAGTAACTGTAACGCCCTGCGAAAATGCATAGAATGGTGAGGGAGCTTTTGGCCAGCTCGAACAATTGTGGTGTAATGTCAGAGCGTGATACTGTACACATATTTGTCATACAGACCGTTGTTCAAGCCAGCGTCAGACATTTTCCGCAGTAGAGAACATACACAGCTCATTTGAGTATTTCTGTAAAATACATAGACGCTGTTCTGATTAGAAGACTTTATACATTTGAGTGCTGTCGTTATGATGTGAGCATACTTTACCAGATAACCGTCGTTTTGGGCAAATGGTATCAGAGTAGATAAGTCTTCTTCTCTGATTTGTGTACTTCCCTTCATCAATAAAAAAAAAAGGTACATAAATAGCATCCATCCATCACCGTGAAGCAGACGATATTCAGTTTTGCTTTTTTTGATATTACATGCCCCTATGCTACGAAAATGTGATCGACTTCTCACACGTGACCATTCAAATTCGGATTGACAAGGAATATGACATTTTCACATTTGTTGTGGGAGTCCATTGGCAAGCGACTTCCAATCAAAAAGCACACACTGTTAACAATATCATCTAGCCCGTAGTTTCAAGGTGAGCATAGGCTTATCCGAGACACAAGATACACGCACGAATATTTTGTAACATGATAGGCGGTCTTATGGTCAGTGCTTACCAAACGATATCACAATTCTCATTCTGGGTTTACTCCTCCTCCTTCTCTCTCCGTCCACACATTTTAGGTAGGTGCTGGAGGTACAAACGCTATCGATTGCGGTCATGGGGTAGCCACAAAGCTCATAGTGTCTCCCGCCATTCTTTAGGCACCCCATGATAGTCGTACAAATCACCTTTAAAAAGGTCGCGCAAAGGGTATTTACACAGTACATTCTCCCTTTCTCTTCTTTCCACTTTTCAGTTTTTTATTCCACAAATGTTCTCTTTCCGCCAACGCAAGATCCGTCTGGTGAACTGTGGCCGAGGCCGAAGCTACTGCCTTGTCCATCGCCGATACTTTGAGACAAGCTGGTGCCCTGACTGTAGCCGAACAGGATGTAAGTTCGTCAAGCGTGATACGGAAAAGAATTGAAGCGGCTGGTATGCTAATTTCTGTCCCGTGCGTATCTTGAAGTCGGCCGATAAAGGAGATCAAAAAGCATCACAGCGACAACACGGACAATCCAGAGTTGCAAAGAAAAAGTTCACAAGAAAAATCTATTCGTTATCTTCTCATGCCCTCCATGCACACCAAAAAGTTACGTAAATCATATTATAGAGATTCTTCATATGTATCTATCACCTATACCCGTCGTACACCCACCACCTTTTCCGCTTGTACACCATTCTTCATATGCCACCCGCTGACAATGAATTAAGCTTTTCCTACCTCACTACCGTATATTATTGCTGTCTTTGGCTTTCACATTGAAAGGATATAACTTTTGGCGACA
This sequence comes from Syncephalastrum monosporum B8922, assembly GCA_000697355.1. Classification (NCBI taxonomy): domain Eukaryota; kingdom Fungi; phylum Mucoromycota; class Mucoromycetes; order Mucorales; family Syncephalastraceae; genus Syncephalastrum; species Syncephalastrum monosporum. The sequence goes on from JNEN01001260.1 coordinate 300,069, forward strand.
CAAGAAAAGAGAAAGAGGAGCATAGCCTTATCATCCATTTTATTATTTTTCACATGCCACAATGTATCCTAGACTTCAAGCCTGGGAACCACAGAGAGCCTGTTTTCAGAACCCACCTCAAGACGCTGGTTGTGTTTAAACACAAAAATACCCGGTACCTGCGACAACCAATAATAGACGAGGAAATACAATCAGTCTCCACCGTCCATTGGTGAAGATGATGCTGCTTGCCTGTCGGGTGCGTGTGCATGTCGAGTGTGTGTCCAGCCCGACTTCCTATTAGGCTCGGGGCGCGTTTATCTGGTTGGCTCACCACCAGAGGAAAAGAATATATGCATATCGAAGCAGTTTGTTTGCTCATATGGCCCGCGATTATCCGAAAGGGTGGGACGTGCACTCCATCACCTCTTGCCCGATCTGTCTCCTCACCCCCACAAAGTCAATTGTAAACAATAACACAAAATATCAAAATCCGGAAATCGACGCGCACCCTGACAACCAGTGGACTTCCTACTCGGAATGCCTTGCCGGGGTCCATGAGTTGTTCTCATCTTTCGCAGTTGGCATGAAAGTTTCTTTCAAGTTCATTAATGTCTACATAATGTACGCACGTACTACTACGTACGAATCATATTTCTCGCAGCATGTATGATCCTTTTTCCTTTAATTTGTGTCGAAACTGACGAGATTCTATCGCTATTTAAAGAAATATAATTCGCAATGTTTCTCAAAACTGCATTGCACCTAATTTTTGATCTTCTCTACTATTCTAAGCATGACCTAAAAGATCGGTCGAGTCAAATGTGTCGTTGTTATCTAACATCGTCGCAGAAGGTAGCAAAGTGTATTATGACACACGTACGCGAGATAATGTGCCATATACTGTAGAAAATTTTGAACGAATGATTGGAATAGGGAGGACGAAGTTCTTCCTTATACGAGTTATTTTACATTGGCACAGAAAAAGAAATGGATCAATGGTATATCATTCCATACACGAGACTACGTCAGTTTAATCCTTCTTATCACCAGCCTCTGGGTCGGCATCAGACCGCTTTTCAAGAATCTTGTCTATCAAGCCGAAATTTAAAGCCTCTTCAGCAGACATGAAACAATCACGCTCCATCATGTTTTCTGCGTATATCAGATAAAAGGTGAGCGTCCGATACTGCGCAGTATTAGGATTTTTTTTTAAATTTTTTTACCTATCGTAGGGAGATCGGCGATCGTAGTGTGTTTCTGGTATATCCTGTTGAGACGCTCGCGAATCCTGAGGATTTCACGTGCGTGGATCGCAATATCAGAGGCTGGACCTTGAGCACCACCCATTGGCTGGTGGATCATGATGGACGAGTTAGGCAAAGCATATCGCATGCCGTGTTCACCTGGGGAGGGTACAACAACTCAGTATGAGTCTCATGATCGATTCTACCGTACCTGCGGCCAGCAAAAGCGAACCCATTGAGCAGGCTTGGCCATTACACAAGGTGGAGACAGGAGATTGAATATACTGCGATAATAAATAGAACAGAAAGGCAAGAAAGGAGAGAGCGTGAGAGGACTGTGAGAAATTATAGCCTTGTGTGCGAGAGGACGCGTCGAACCTGCATCTATGCAACATGAGTTAGCCAAATACAGAGGCGAGGCTATCTATCCATCTCCGAGAAAAGCTGTACTTACAGTATCGTAGATGGCCATGCCGGCCGTGACGCTGCCGCCCGGCGAGTTGATGTACATACTGATTCGTTTTTCGGGGTTCTCTGCCTCTAGAAAGAGAAGCTGCGCGACAATGACCGAAGCGAGATTATCGTCCACCTAAAGAGAAGGGGGTTGGGTTGAGTTGGGTTTCCAGAGAGCCTGAGCGTCCTTCCGTACCGATCCATTGAGGCAAATAATGCGCTCCTTCAGGAGACGAGAGAAGATATCGTAAGAGCGCTCACCAGCACCCTGAGCAGCCAAAGCGCGTTAGCCTCCTGAGCCATGCCATTAATGAAACCTACCGTTTGCTCGACAACGTAAGGAATTAAGGCCTGTGCGCGGGTGCTCCATGAGAAATGTCTCTGTGGAATGAAGTAACCTTTAGACAGTGACAGCATTGACGCCATTTATATGGACTAACCGCACGCGCTGATTGAGAGAGAGTGGATTTGGAAAGGGCGGTGCGGCGAAAGAGTGACAGCATGGTGGAGGGGTGAAGAAGGTCCCGGCTGAACAGACAAATAGCATACGCGGCACTACAAATCGACCCTCCGCCTTTGATTTAAGGTAACGACATTGACGATGCAAAGCCCACCTTACTGATTGCACGTTCTGATCGAGATATCAATGTTTATGTGTATGTATGGATGTATACGACGCTTTGCTATTTATCTATGCTTTGTCTCCTGACTTCAACAGATCCAGGAAATTTGCTTTCGACATGGTGGATACTACGTGCTTTGGATCAGTCATGCTGCACATACGCGTTATTCTTGTTCTGTTCACTCACATCGCTGCGCCTTTTCTTTCGCTGCTAAAGACTGCTTGGTTTCGCCCGTAACAGCCACTTCGGTCGCCTTCTGCTGTGTTCTTACCGCGTTGAAAAGCTTCACGACACCACGGGTCGCGACCTTACGCAGACCTTTCTCGTAATCAAAGTTGGTGTAATCCGGAATTACGCGACCTTTCTCCTTGAGGGCTTTGCGTTCGGCTGTCAGCTTTTTCCGTGCCCGGTGCTCGAGCTTTTCGTCCTCGATCTTGCGCTCGGTACCCTTTGATCGAGCCAAAATCGGTTGCTGTGTAATAGCATTGTGCTATTTAGCCACTGCTATCATGAGTGCATTTTCGGCCACTTACGTCTTTGTCGGCTCCTTTCAGACTACTCGCCAAGATCTTGGACATTGCTTCTGAGAAGGCCTCAGGATTCTTTTTCTTTGATTTTGCTCGATCTAAAGCACCCGGTAAGTAAGAAGATCACTCGGCCATGTAGTGATCTCGAGAGTACCTTTGTTTTTCTTTAGATCTGAGAAATCATCGTCGTCCTCGTCCTGATTACTGCTATTTGTGCTAGCTGTCGCATTGCTGTGTATGCTGCTGGTATCACTGTCGTCGTCCTCGAGTTCGATGTCGGAAGCATCGAAACCGTCACTTTCCATAGAGTCGTCTTCACTGACTTGTTCCTCCTCTTCGACTCTCTTTCGCTTCTGAATTTCTTTCTTTGCCATGGTGAACTATACAGGTGGAAGTGTGCAAATAAAAGAGGAAGAAATAATTGCAGGAATTATTTCAGCCACCTGAAATCCGAATCGCGCTTCATGCCTTTCCTCTTCCTTTCTATGCGCATCTCATTTTATATTCAAGTTCATTTAGCATCGTGCTGTCCAGTGGATAAAAAGCAAATCTGATATTTCGATCATCCAGCGTTTTGATGGTGCATGCTCGATCAGCACTTGAATTTCTCCACTGTGTCCGGATCGAGTGCGATCTTATGAACGAGCAGATCCACACGCTCCTTGCTTACTTTGTCCGTGGCTTTATCTAGAGTCGAAGAAGATCACGGGGATGTGTCTGCTACTGAGTTGGCTGTAATAAACATGACATTTATGGTCCAAATACGTGGACCGCAGCAGTAGTCGCACAGAAAGACATAATTTCATCTGGCTTTCTTATACACTGGCAAAGATGAACGTCCTCAAGGCATGCGTCGCGGCATCCCTATTTGTTCTGGCCATTTACACGGTAAAAGTGTAGTGTATATATAAAGACGGCATACATTAATACGGATGCTGCACAGGCCATCGTTGTCTTCCTCACTTTTCCAACACCTCAACGATGGTAAGTGCAATGGACACAGCCATGTGACTCATTGGTGACAAAGGAAATAAGGATAATCTTTATGCATTGGGTCAAGTTCCCTCTTGTTCCTCGCTTTTCGACACCAGAATATTACGGATTCGGACGTAAGCGAACGAAAACGGGAAGATTTGTGTGTGTGTGTATGCAGCAAATACTCACCGATCCTATGTATGATGATGTATCCTGTCAGACAACCAAATTAGAAATATCCAGATCCAAACTGCCGACAGGGTCACCCTCGGTATGACATCGATGTTCCTTTATGACGCCATTATTGATGTATGCACACGCTCCACCGGAAGGTGCTTGGCATATGCTGCCAACGAGTTACTACCTAAAGCGCGGTATCAGGCAACAGGAGTATGTGGACCCTAGTGTCTACGATGACGCTTTATCCAATCCAGACTACGAAACGGTAATTTATTTCCACGGAAACGCCATGCACCGGGCCGCCCCTTGGCGTGTTGACCTTTACAAGGTACGTGAGAACGAGGGAACGTCCATGCAAATGCTGATCCTTCAATGATAACACGTATCGAATGCGGTGATAGAAACTGGCCGACAAGTTTGATCGGCTGAATGTTCTAGTTCTTGACTATCGTGGGTTCGGTGATTCAGGTACTTGGCTGGCCCAAAAAATTTTTTCTAGGCAATGTCTCACACCTCTGGAGGTGGCGTGCCGTCCGAGAGAGGGTTGGAGGAGGATGCCAAAGCAGCGCTGCATTGGCTTAGATCCCGCAAAGGTACCTTGTTTCAGACTGTTGGGAAAAATCGCATAGGAGGATGTCAGACTGATTTAATGGTTTTCACCTAGTGGAGCGCATATCACTCATTGGACATTCACTGGGTACTGTCATTGTCGCTGTTTCTGAAACTGTGCATGTGACTAATTTTTTTATGGCATAGGAACCGGTGTCGCCACTACACTGGCACTGGAGATGTCAAACGAAGGTGCGCATGTTTCACAGAAAAAGGGAACGACGTACTATTTTGTTCATCCATGAGGCTGACGAAATTGTGCACCCAAAGGCCATCCCCCACAGGCATTGATACTCAAGGCCGCCTATAGCTCGCTACCCACGCTGATATTCGAGTTCCGTTTACTGTCCTATTTTCCACTCCTGGCGCCGCTTCGGTGGGTGCCGCCTGTCCAAGGCAAGTTCAATATGACAGGGGCAAGGGGCAAGGGGCGAAGGGGGTAACTCATACGCACGCGATGTTTCCTTTTTAGAATGGGTTGTCTCAAAATTAGCCCACACTTTTGACTCGCTTTCGCGGATTGAGGCACGTAAACCACACAGAAAAGACCTTTATTCGGGAACATAGCGACTCACGTCTCGTTCTGCAGCACATTGACTGTCCGATTCTTATTACTTTTGGGGTTTCCGATCTTGAGATACCTGTGCATAACTCGCAGATCTTGTTTCACAGAGCGGTCGAGGGCGCTGCAGGTTCTTTGTTCTCGGATGCGTGGCTCAGTGAGATCCAGCCCAAAAGAATACCCAACGAAGCGATGGTATATCAGAGACACAATGTTTATCTGGTGCAACTCGATCACGCTGATCACAATAACAGTAAGATAACACTGAGGGATAAATTCTATAATTGACACATGATGCCATTGCGTCGCGTGATGTCTGATTATATATTTTTTTTCCTAGTTGGCTACTTTGATTATGCTTACGAAGCTATGGCAGATGTTACAGGATGGCACCGCTCCAGCAGCGGTCAATAAACTTTTGGTTGGCGCGATAAGAGTGATCTTTAAATTACTGAGCCCTGATTGGATTCGTTCTGAATAAAAACGACCCAAAAAAATAAGGTGGTCAGTCTGTTCCCTCTGTTTGTCTCGCTTTTCCACAGGATCTTGCCCATCGCCTTTTTTTCTCCCTCTTTCCAACTCGGAGCATCCGTCCCTCTCCTTTCGCCTTTAACACTTTGCTATGGGGCAAGCACCATCGCCCCCGCCTGTGTCGGACGCGATCGTTCCACCACAGACCCGGCAACGGCTATCTCAGTCACCTTACATCAACTACTTTGAAGTGGCTGCTGTCCAGCCTTCGGGTCCTCCTCGACAAGCGAAACCTCGCAGCCGACCCTCTACTCGCAGCAACAGTCTCAGCACGTCTATTAGCAGCAATAAATCTGAGACGAGTAGTATTCGTCAGCGAGCAATGCCTTCAATCTCAGAAGAAGAGAAGGTGCCGGCACTCGAGTGGGAGGAGATCAGTGGCCGACGATATGTGACCCAACGCTCCGGGCAGTACTTCCTGCTGCCGTGCGACGACGATGAGTCGGACCGGATTGTTATTTTGGTAAGATCTCGCCAAAAACGTGGATGGTGCAACACTAACAGGATGGACTCCAGCATTTCCTACTAAAGTACACCTTGAATGGCAATTTCGTCACCCCCATCGGCGACTGGTTCGCTGTTGAAGATCCGCAGCGCCCGCGGCCTCAAGTACTTGACGTGGGCTGCGGACCAGGAACATGGTAAGAGCCACTCTGAGTCCAAGGTTTGATACAGTGCTGATACATGATACCCGTGGAAAAAAGGGTACTTGAAATGGCCAGCGAGTTTCCAAACTGTGATTTCTACGGCATCGACGTTGTCCCTCAGTTTCCGACTTCAATCAAGCCCAACAATGCGCTGTTTACCCTACACGATATGATTAAGCATCCACTACCTTATGCCGATAATACCTTTGACTATGTTCATATGCGTCTCATGCTTTGCCACCTTACCCAACCTGAGCTTACCCATCTCGTTGCCGAACTCGGACGTGTTCTGAAGCCAATGGGATATATCGAGATCGTCGACGTGGAATATCGCATTCAGCGAGCAGGTCCTCTTTGCGATAGCGTACTCAACCAAAAACGTAAGTGATACGTCTTATTTTGCATCCAGGATTATTAACACCGAACGGAACAGTGGCGTCAGCCTTGCCTTCCACATTATGCCAGGACCTATCAACACTGTTAATGACGAGTTTCCTACATGTACGACAGAACCGAGTCACTCTTCCCCTGGGATGGGGCGGCCAAGTAGGACAAATTCTCGCGCAGAACATGGAGTCATTTTACTGCTCACTGCATCCTGGGCTACGTGATGGTGTCACGGACGAAAATATCCACGATGCCATGCTTGAAGCGGCTAAGCATCAGTCTCATATGAATTGGTATACCTGCTACGCGCAAAAGCCAGCTACCCCTGTCATTACTTCAAATGCCCAATCCGTTACCCACACGAATCACACCAGCGCCAGCACTGACGTCGCTCCGTCTGCCGTGTTTTCCTCATCATCCTCTGCTGTCTCTTCCCCTCCATCTACACCTACGTCGTCTATCCGTATGTCTCTCTGTAGCATCGGCAGCGGTGGTACAGCTACCGTGAAGCGTCCTAGTATGCGGTCGTCAGCTGCCATAGGCTCGGGCTCGTCCTCATCGGCATCCACCTCAGCTGGTCCTGCTTTACCTGCTGTTGAGGATACATGGGAATCGATCAACGACTTCGCTGAAGGTTATACTGATTAGTTATTGACTAATTGTTACTTGTAAATAGTATTATATCTTGAGTACATTTAATGAAATACATGAAACATACGTATCTTATATACTAAATCTTTCTGTCCTGTTATTCACTTTTTTAATCCTGCACGCGACGCGCAGGTCTCGAATCTTGGCCATCCAAGGATAGTTTCCGTCATCCTGCTACCAAGTCATATACTGCACTATCTCTGTTCCTTTTTTTCTTATCAACACCCAACCAGTATCAGTTTTTTTTTTCTTGATTTTACGAGGGTCATTGTACGAGATATAGAGAAGGCAGATGGGATTATCCTTGATATCTAGCGCTACTTCTGCGGAACGCGTATGACACCAATACCTTTTATATAAGGACTCTTTTTCTCGTTGGTAAGCGTGGTCAGCGTGATAGCAAAGTAAGCCAATGAACCCTTTTAAACGCGAAAAATATCTGACGTTAATTCCAGTCGGTCTTTTTTTTCCTTGTGTTGCTTTTCTCCCGTTAGTAGACAGCGTGTCACCGAGAGTTCTTCCAAGTCCCTCTGCCACCGATTGCCCGCCCATGCACGAAGTTGTCGTGGCAAGAGTACATGGTTTTGGACAACAATGACCTTCTTGTATATACTTAGCTTGCTGTTTCTTTCTTATAGTCCGTTCTGTCTTCTCCGTTTGCGTCTCTTCCCTCTTGTCCGCTCGCGTCCTCCCTCTGCCCCTAGAGAAACAGATCCATGTCTATACAACGAATATGAGACATGACCCCCCCCCTTTCTCGCTCCTTTTGCTCCTATTGCAAAGTTATAGATACATAGAGGTATAAGCTTTTTCAATTATAACCAAAGCCTTACAGTAACATTCAAGAATGTTCCAATAATCAATTTTATTCAAATAAAAAAATATAAAGAAAAAAGGAAAAAGGAAAAAGGAAAAAGGAAAAAGAGAAAAGAAAGGGGCACTGACTGATCGAATAATAAAATATGAGAGAAAGAGAAAGGAAAGAAAAGAAAAGGAAAGAAAAGAAAAGGAAAGAAAAGAAAAGAAAAGAAAAAAGAGACTGCTTTATGATTAGCATCTAATGCGAGCACTTTGCTGTCAAGGCCTTGTGAGCCTCAGCCAGTTGCTCCTCGAGCTTGCGGATTCGGTCTTGAAGATCCTTGTCCTTAGACTCGAGACCCGACTTTTCTGACTCAAGCACGGCAACGCGTGTGTTCAGTCGGGAATTCTCGCCCTCCAACTCGGAGACACGGTTTTCTAGGGTTTCCATCTTTTGCAACTTCTTCAATCTGGAGCGTCTGGCCGCATCAGTGTTCCGCTGGCGCTTCAAGGCAATCTCGTCTTGTTCTTGGGACGATGCACGTCGCTTTTGGCTACGAGACGGGATAGGCGACAGAGTGCGGGGCAGCGGCGACTGACTGGTCTTGGGCATGATTGGGACCAGAGGACGAGGCATGACACCCGACGCGGGAAGCGTAGCACCGGCAGCAGTGGCATTGGAGGACGACTGCTGTTGTGGCGCCGGCGGCGGCGAAGGGATCAACTGCGGCTGCGGCTTTCCAGCACAAGCCAACACATCAGGGAACAGATGGGGAGGGATCTGCGCATGGGTCTGTACAGGACTAACAGAAGACTGCGCTGTGTTGGTTGGACTTGCGGTCAAGGGCGGAGACGAAGGCAGCAGGGAAGCATCGATGCAAAAAGCGCCGCTGTTGCTGTCTTTGAGGAAGCCGGACTGGTGCAGATCTTCAGCCAGCCAGTCGTCGATCATGAGCTGGTTGGAGTCGCTGAGGATGCGGGTCAGATCTTCAGAAGAAGGTTGCAAAGGATAGAGGGCAGAAAACAGGTCTGGGCCCAGTGTGTATGATTCTTGTTTGGTTGTGGTCATTTTTTCTTGGTGGTTTTTCGTGTTATTCCGAGTTGGAGGGCGAGCGAAGCGAGAGGTCTTTGGTGTTTTGTTGCGAATGTTGCTAATTTCCAGGGTTGTTTTGTTGGGCGTTTATCTTCACGGTGCAGGTCGATGGTTCGTCAGTGGCGTAGGCAAAAAACGGATGGCAGGGCTGATTATAACGGTCGTACAGGTGTTTGCGAGACACAAAAGAGATGTTGAAAGCAGACATTGATAGATGTTTGAGATAAAGAGACACAAGAGTTATATAACTAGAGGGTCTAGGACGGAGAGAGACAAAGATAGAGAGGGCTTGACTAAGATAGAGAGAATCGTAGAAAGAGAATCGAGTTTAGAAAATGACGGCCATCATGATGATAAGCAAAGAGGTCAAATGGAACAGAGAGAAGGAGAAAAGAACAAAAAGGTAATAATAAAGAGGAGCGGTTTTGGGGTTTGTCAAGCGAAAGAAAAGCGAGTGTAATAGTACGGCGGCGACCGTCGTTTTTAAGATGGTGTCCAAATCTTATCTCCGCCTCCCCCTGTGCCGTAATCTGATTGGTTGATCAAATTTTTTCTTTTACATGTGCCTACCAAAAGGGCTCTAGCGCCGCGCCAATCTTGTTACCAAGCCGCGCCCCATCGTTCTTTTCTTATGTTTGGACTCTTTGTACATTTTGCTAGGAGGCCTAGCTCATGTATTCAGCCATGCGTATGATTTGCCTAGAGAGACGGGGTAGAGTAAAGCCTTGTTCTTATAATGATTTGCAGTGAAATCAGGCAAATGAAATAAAAGCTGAGACAGGAAGGGCCCGTTCCTCGGAAAAGAGTATCTTTGAGGGGGAGAAAAGGATGCACAGCAATGCAAACTCCGCTTTTATTTTGCGGATAACGGACACGGGCGTGGGTATTGTACTCGTATCAAGAAATATTTGTAACCACAACGGACGAGTGGTCCGAGAACATCCACATCAGGAACTGCCTTGACTGACCAGCAGCAATAAACAAAAAAGAAAGAGAGTTGTTATTCTGTACAAAAGAGAAGGTCATAACGCTTAGTAGACGGTGGACATATGGTATCTAGACTCCTCAAAGTCCTTAATCTGCTGATCATGCAGGCGGTGGTGACGAGCGCCGTTACGCAGACGAGACGCATAGTTCATCACGACGGATGCAAAGTAAAGCTGTTTTGAAAAAAAAAAATTGGCATCAACAAATTTGATATCATTCCACGCAATCGTGTTTACCTGCAAGATCTCGACAAGGAACACGAGGACACCAAATGTGATAAGGAAAGTCTTAACGTCGTATTCACAATCCTCGAGACTGGTGGCATGGGCGTTGAGTGTGCCGGGATAGCGCACCGGAGAGTAGTAGGAGCTCTCGCTGAGGGTGGTAGGGTTGAGGGGTACTTGACTATTTCCCGCACCAACAAAACCAGATCGCTGGCAAGACTTGATCATGTTGCCACGGTTGGCAGCCATGATGGCCAGCGAAATAAGGTATTTAAGGATCGAAAGGACACAGTTCACCCATACGATGACGCTGAAGATCTTTGCAAACTTTCGAGAGGCCTGTTTTGATGCAAGTTGATGTTAATGAATAGACGAATAAAAAGTGAAATAAAATAGGAACACATACGAAGCAGGAGCCAATGATACCAGTGAAACCTCCCAGACAAATAACAACGGTGAAGAGCAACCCGATGTAATACCATGCTTTAGCAGTCTGTCCAGAGTAGATTGTAACCGCTGAAATAGGTGATTATGAGGCTTGATTCAATGGTTTCTCAGATTGACTTACAGTTGACACCCATGAAGCCTGTCACAGCATCTAAGAGGTAGACCACCTGCAGAAATGGGTGATATTAGTCTTTCTGGATAGAGATTGCGGCTGGTCTGACGAGATGCATACAAAGAACCATAGGGCAATGATGAATGTACCCAGTCGGAGCGGAATGAAGCAGCAACACTTGTCGAGGCCAAGACCCATGTTGACTTGTTTGGAATGACTGGAAAGGGGGAGGAGAAACTGAAAAAGGACAATGAAGCACCAAATTGATTGAACGCAACAATATTTCGTGCTATTTTTCGTTCAGATTCATTTACATGAAAGATTGCGGTTGCACAGAACGTGACATTACGGTCAAGTTTTTGCGCGTATCTCTTTTCGTTACATACTTTCGTTTTATAATTTCGTTTACGGCGAGACCGCAGTTACTATGGAAGCAAGATTCAACCTCAATCAGCCGATTACCAGCGATCGTTATGTGCAATCCTCGTTCATGTCGACGGACTTGCTCAACCCATTATCGATGAACCGAAACCAGCCTACAAGGAGCTGCTTTAAACGTTAGAGGAATTTGAAAAAGATCAAAAAGATTCAGTTTCTTCTGGCTGAACGGGAAGCAGACCGTGTCATTAATTTCAGGAAGGAGATCGTTTCAAGTTGGCTGAACGATGTAAAGATGGATTTCCTCACCAACTGTGTATTTATTGACGAGGCCGGATTCAACCTGCATATTAGGAGAACGTTTGGACGCGCATCTAAAGGTACTACGCCGACAGCAACGATCCCTACCAGCAAGGGTGACAGCGTCACGATAATATTATGTGACGTCCTAGCGTAGCGCTGGACTCAACTTATTACACGAGAGGTCTGCTACGGTCTTTCACCCACCCGCCCGCCTGCTTTCTGCTTTTCTGTTCGCTCTCTTTCAAAGATGTAGTAATAGATTAGCTGTCAAAGAAATGAGCTTTTTTCTTGTGTTCTATAATGGTAAATGGTTTTGAACAATATGATTGGTTGAATGGTTCAGGTCAATTGGCAACAATCAAATAACTAAAATTATCAACAATAGCGACGGTATGATGTAGACAAGGTCTTTATTCTTTGTTTACAGGAAGTTGATACCGAGTCCAAATTGGACACCTGGTTGAGGCAGATCGCCGGTCGAGAAGCGCAGCGGCACACAGAAGTTGGCTTCCACTCGCGCGAGATGATGATAGAATATCAGGCCGACACCAGCTGATGTGCGAGGCGCGTCTGACAGAGCTTTGACTGTATCGTTGACGGAAGAGCCTAGAATAGGGTAACAGCAATCAATATAGGTTTTGTGATAAATAATATCGTACCTTTAGCCCAATTGACAAGACTGCCCGCGTTGAAGAAAGCGTGCGCCTTGATAGGAAGGTGGGAGGCGCCAGGGATCGAGCTGATAAGGCTCGCACCAGCAGCCCAGAATGCTTCACCGCCGAGAGCATCGTCTGATTATACACACATGTCAATCAAAATCCCTGGCATGCGTACATATTTGTGCAACTCTTCCCGATTTCCAACTTACTTCCGTCGCGAGGACCGATTCCGCCCATTTTAAAGCCTCTCACAGAAAGGGGACCACCCAAAAAGTATTTGTCCGACAGGTGTGCAGGCTTGTCATTGTCCAGGGTTGCCAAAAGACCCGCTTTAGCACCCACGCTGAATACAACCTTGGATTGTTCTGCTTGACCTTGGAACAGCGTATGATGGAATTGGCCAGCCACTTCGTGCTTTGTGAAGCTGGAGTCACCCTTTTGGCCGACGCCAGCCAGCTCGCTGAAGACACCAACGTAGTGACCCGTGCTAGGCATGACGGCATGGTCACGTTTGTCATGAACAAAGGTATGGTGAACCGAAGCCTTTGTGTTTTCACCTGAGACAGCACGCACACTGCAGGGATGATACGATGCTTTGAGTAAATGACATTGATGACCAAATCGATGGGCGTATAACTTACGTTGCTGAGGACTTGGGGAGAGCTACAACATCCCTATGGCTAAAAGCAAGCTCGAGGACATGATCACCGTAGATAGAGACACCCTGTTTGTAAACATGGTGATATCAGTTGCCATGATTAAAACGTGACATATGCAGATACCTTAAAGCGGACACCGGCTGCTTTGGATCTTTCCACATAATAGTTCACCATGGAGTAGTCCTTGATAGATCCTCGCACGAAAGCTTCAGATCGCACATCTGGCGAGCCATTCACAGGTGCGCCAACCGCTGTCTATCAACAAAGGGTAAAAGTATTCAATATCAAGAGGTGAAACGCGAAAGCTGTACACCAACCTCAAAGGCAGCCTTAGTGCGGTTGCCAAAAGAATAGCTCGTGGACAAAGATTCGGCACCGCCAAATAGGTTTCTAAAGGAGACACTGCCATTCTAATCGCATAGTGTTACAGATATATTCTTCTTGTGCAGTGCTGAAAGTTACCATATTGGCTTCATTCTCGCCAACGCCGAGGACGGTAGCGAACGAAGCTTTAGGTTTCTCTTTGAGCTGCAGAGAGACATCCACGGTATCGGGTAAGGTTTTTGAAGACTGGAGGTAGACCTTTATCTCCTCAAAGATATCGTGGCGCTGCAGACTGGACGCAGCAGACTGGACGGCCTTCAGGACGCTGTCTGTGGTCTGAGCGTTGAAGAGCGGGTTCAAGACATTGTTCAAGAAAGATTGACGCGTCCATTCCGTGCCATGGACACTCAGCTGGTTGACGCGCAAAGGTGCCTCGGGCTGTGGCGTGTTTGGCTACGAAAATGAGTCAACAGGCAGAGGCGTAGGCCATGTCTCTGTCTTACGGGGTTGGCAAATGTCGACATTATGCAAAAGAAGGTCTATATTTAAACAAGCCACGTTCGCCCCCGGTCTTTTGGGCATCTCTCATACGTAATTCTACTAAAACCACTACATACCCTAGCTTTTATTCAGTGCATCCCAATACCAATTACACTGCCAATAACAAACACAGCTCACACATTCACATTAACCTACAGCGGCTCTGCTGGTCGATTCTGCTCAGCTTCGCCACGTTTATTTACTTCGTATGACAAAACGGAACGGCTTGTCACGTGTAACATCCCTACCTTCGGCGGGCAACCAGACAAAAAATCTGACCTACAAAGGTTTCCGCCCGCTCAGCGTCAAAATCTAATCCATGACGCGTAGAATGCGACTGTCTTTGCCGAATGGGTCGATTGATACTGTACACAGTACAGTACTGCACAGTGCACTGACCACGCGTGTGCCTATAACGAGTACTACATCGGGTTCAATTTGTAACGTGTTTCTCCCATATGCCGTATCCCATGACCCTTGCTCCTACTCTCAGCCACAATGCAGCCGATGACTCAAATCAGAACCCGCGAGCCCGTCGGTAAAATTCGTCGACCTTCCGCAAAAGCGCGCCTAATAACGTACTGTGCATATATAAGACCATCCTATCGAAACGTTTCAGCCTCGTATCTACCTTCACTTCATTCTACCGATGGATCTAGCTCTCCGATATTATCAAGAACACTTGGCTTCTCTCCTTGACAAATCCCAGCATTTGATCAAAAAGAACAAGGCAGTCTCTCTCGGTGCTGCCGTCGTCCTTACCGCCTTCTTTTACCTGCGTCGCTCTTTCACCACACCTCCACGCTCTTTGCGGCATCTGCCGCATCCAGAGTCGTTTTCATACCTCAAGGATGTTTTGACAAAAGTATCTTACCATACCATTGCGGAAAGACATACGATGCCTGCTGTTGCCAGGTCAAAGTATGGTATAATTTCGGTATGCATGTCTGCTGCTTAGTGCCCAACTTGGTCAACTTACCAAACCAAATATGTAGACGCATGAGTTCTTGGGCTGGGTCATTGCAGTGACCAAACCCGAAGCGGCAAAGAAGGTGTTGATGAAGACAGGTATTGGTGTGGTAAATACCATATACGAGGCCGACGTTAATCCTAGATATATCAGACTTATTTCCCAAATTGGACGTCGGCGATCGTCTTGCGGACACCATCCTGGGACGCTATCTCGGACCTTCCAACATCCTCACCTCGAGCGGTCATGACTGGAAGAAACACCGAAAGATAGCAAATCCAGCTTTCCATAGATCAATGCCAGTTGAGCTGTTTGGAAGGATGTCGCACAAACTATTTCGTGTGATGGATGAAATGGACAACACGTCGGTGGATATCGTTGACCTGACAGAACGGCTTACCCTTGATATCATTGGCCTGGCAGGCTTCGATTTTGACTTTGGCGCCGTGAGTGGACACAGCGAATGGGTTCGCAAGTACAACCGTTTCAGCAAGGATCTCTTCAACCCGACCTTCCTCGCGTTTCCGTGGATAGATCGCTATTTTCGATGGCTGTTTCCACACCGAAAGCAAGTGCACAAGGATCTATCCGATTTCCTAGATATGATGGCCACTATGATTGATTCCAAGCGTCTCGCCATCGCACAAGGCAAGAAGAACCCTGTTCTCAAGGACAACGAGAAGGACCTGTTGAGTCTCATGATCGAGAGTGAAGAT
This sequence comes from Syncephalastrum monosporum B8922, assembly GCA_000697355.1. NCBI lineage: Eukaryota > Fungi > Mucoromycota > Mucoromycetes > Mucorales > Syncephalastraceae > Syncephalastrum > Syncephalastrum monosporum. The sequence continues at coordinate 315,650 of JNEN01001260.1, forward strand.
GAAAGTGGCGGCTTAACCAAGGAGGAGCTTATGGTAAGTGGGAATAACCGCATTCTTCTGGATTTGATGGTAACATCTGTGCACTTATATCTAGGCTGATCTATGCATCTTTTTCCTCGCTGGACACGATACTACCTCGAATGCGCTGGCCTTCGCTATTTACCACTTGGCAAAGCATCCTGTAAGCTACTCTATATCCAAGGCGGCAATCTTTTGCGTTTTCATACTTACAGCTAAACAATGCTATAGCACATACAACGAAAGGCACGCGAGGAAGCTATTCGCATACTTGGCGACGGTCCTTCTGAGGCACTTCCAACCCTTGAGCAAACAAAAGAATTTACATATATCAATCAAGTGATGAAAGAAGTACGGTGACCGTTGTATATGCAGATCGTCATAGGCTGATAACTGACCTTTCTGACAGACGCTGCGAATCACCCCACCTGTTCCTGTAACCATGTTTCGAAAAACGTCGGAGCAAGTGGAGCTGGGAGGTGCTGTCATACCAAAAGACACAGCCGTCAGAGTGCATATGTGGGAGATTCAGCATGACCCAGATACCTGGAGTTCGCCGGAGACGTTTGACCCTGAACGATTTGCGCCGGGAGGAGAAGCTGAGCGGGTGGCAAGTGAAGGATTAGCTTGGCTACCTTTCTCCTCCGGTTCGCGTGTCTGCATCGGGCAGAATTTCTCTATGGCAGAGCAACGGGTCTTCCTATCGCTTATTCGTAAGTGCCAGAAAAAGGAGTCCACCTTGATACTATCGACTGATCAAAATCGGCATGTATGTAGTGCGCAAGTATGAATGGTCCATTCCAGATGACTACGAGCTTCAGACCAGCAACCGTGGTGTGCTCAGACCGCTTGGTCTGAAAGTCACCTTCAAAAGACGGTATTAGAGATGTAGAGAGTTATCATTAGTAAATAGGCGCAGTGTAGACATTTTGATACAAGTTCATCGTTCCATCATTGATAATATACAATAGAAGTACTGTACAGTATAGAGTGGGCACAGCTACAATGTACAATAGGGGAGCCCAGGATTATAGGCCGGCCGCAGCTACAGTGCATGCCAGCCGAAGAGTGTGATTTGAATGAACTGAAACACGGCTGAGTTTAAAATACTGTCTGCAGGAAAAGCGAGCGAGGGCGAGGGGGCGAAACGAGACCAGACCAGCCCGACGTGACCTGAAGAGACCAAAGAAAAGACTTGACCTCTTCTTCGTTTCCACTTGCAACATGAATCTAGGTGACAAGAGCAACACGGAAATTCTCTTTATGAATTTCAACCAGGACTTCAGCTGCATCTCTGTCGGCAGCAGACATGGCTACAGAATATACAACTGCGACCCTTATGGCAAATGCTACTCCAAACGTAAGTCTGCACTGCACTGCATTTCCTCATGCGTGTATTAATTTCAGCGCCAAACAGCCAAAGAAGGGACGGGCATTGTAGAAATGCTATTCTGTACTTCGCTGGTGGCCCTTGTCGGGGCCGGCGAACACCCATCCTTCTCGCCGAGACATTTACAAATCATCAACACCAAGGTACGAACACCGGCATGCTCGTGGCCGATGGACTCACGCCTTCGCCTTCGTCTTCGATAGAGACAATCCACGATATGCGAGCTGACGTTTCCGAGCAAGATACTCTCTGTCAAAATGAACCGTCGACGGCTCATTGTCGTGCTTGACGAGCAAATCTTCGTCTACGATATCAGCAACATGAAGCTGCTTCACACCATCGACACGAGTCCCAACCCCGATGGTAGTAAGGCATGAGCATTCCATCCCACTTACTTATCACCTTATCCACAGCCATTTGTGCCCTATCGCCTTCCAGCGAGAATTGCTACATAGCGTACCCCTCGAGATCCTCCTCATCTGCTCCTTTCAACAACGGTACGCATCAGGGAGGCCAAGGCTGGTACGCCACAGGCGACGTCGAGGTCCTGGATGCCCTTTCGCTTCAGCTGGTCAATATCGTTCAGGCTCATAAAAGTCCTGTGAGTCATGTCGTCATGAACTCCGAGGGCACGCTACTCGCCACCGCCAGCGAGAAGGTAATCTATCAGCTAGCCCTGATCATGGAGGCCTCTGGTTACCATGTGTGTTGACCACTTGACACTTATCCTACAGGGCACTGTCATTCGTGTCTTCTCGATCCCGGACGCAAACAAAGTCTACCAGTTCCGAAGAGGCTCCTACCCTGCCAAAATCTACTCCATGTCCTTCAACCTTGTCAGCTCACTGTTGTGCGTATCCAGCGACACAGAGACTGTGCACATCTTCAAGCTGTCGACGGGTGCACCTCCGACTGCGAATGGCCATGGCTTGCCCGTTTATGGCAGTGGCAGCACCGATTCGAACGAGTCTGAGCACTACCACAGCAGAAGCTCCAGCATGGGGTAAGCGTGCGGCACTCTTTTCCTATTTACGATGACTGACTCGTCCGACCAGACAAATGCTGCGACGGTCATCTCTGAATATCGGCCGCAACATTGCCGGGAGCGTGGGTTCGTACCTGCCTGAAATGATCACTGAAATGTGGGAGCCCGCTCGAGATTTTGCGTCGTTGAAGTTACCCAGTGCTGGTGTGCGTAGCCTTGTCGCCCTCAGCAGGTGAGCTTCTACTGTGTTAAAGGTTGACAGAATTTATGACCGGCCCATAGTACAACACCGCAGGTGATGGTGATCACGTCGGAAGGCTTCTTCTATCAGTACAACATTGACCTGGAGAACGGCGGCGAATGTGTTCTCCTGAAGCAATACAGGTAAGATATCTTACGTCAATGACGCTTATATGCTCATACTCTCGCGCAGTTTGCTCGAATCTGGCGAAAACCTGGAGGATGGCGCCGGCGAGGAATAAGTGCATAAGAGCTTTCCGTGTAATACGCCATGGCGCTGTGTTTTTTTATATGTCGCCTCACAGTAGGATTATCCTCTCCTCCCCTTCCCATTCCCTATTTCTGAACCCATCTCGATATCATTATTCTTTCGGCAGTTTGTGTACGATATTTGAAAGAAATCATACCATTGGATTGTTGTCACTTTTGCGCGCAGGTGAGTCAGACAGGTTATCGTCCGCTGCGCGCCTTTTTTTTATTGTTCCTGCGACATATATCTTAGCATGTCCTGTAGTTTCTTTTGTGTATCGAGATCGTGCTTGAGCGACGTGAGTCTGTTTGTTATACCATGCCAACACGGACTCATCACGTTCTCTTGAAGGATATGTTAATGCTAAACTTAGTCATGCGCTTGGGCCAGTTAAAATCGGAGTCTTGGTAATCATTTGGGACCGGGCAATATTGACGAGGCAACTAAGTTAGCACACACCTATCTGGATCAACCACTGTTCAGTAGAGGCTGATCTTAGATCTTGTTGATTTGTGTACAGAGATCGACTATCCAGCTATTAAAATAGTACACTGCTCTTTCTTCGCTCGAGTGCTACGGCAGTTGCTTGTTCTGGCTCGCTGTCAAATTTTATCATTCCATCGATTTACAAATTTCCGAATAGAATTGCTACCCCTTCCCCTTCTTTACTTTTCCTTTCATCAGCTCTTACCGACGTTATGGACGAAGAAGAGGTGAGTTACTTCATAATGGAGTGATCTTGGAGCTGCTGACTTCATCTAGATTTTGCCAGAGAGGTCTATGCCATCGAAGCCAAGTCGCGATGCTGCTCCCAAGGTGATTAAGGCTGCCAGCTGCCAAGCTACCCGCTGCGCACGCGAGGATGAAATGGCTCTTGCAAGTGAGATAGGTCAGAGTTTGCTCAGCGAGGTGCGAAGATTACAAGGAGAAGTACAACAGTACCGAAGTAAAGTGGCAGCGCTGGAGCTGGAAAAGATCGAGCAGCAGCGACATATGGACTCTGTTTCAAAACAATTGCGCCAAAAAAATGAGATCGAGGGTAAATATACTGTAAGAGTACGAGTATTCACACCATTAATTCCTTGGCCAGAGAAGTTGAAAGAGCAAGTATGGGACCTCGAGCTGGTCAAACAGGAGCAAGAACAAGCCGCGGAGGATCTCATGGCACGGTTAGCACGAACCAAACGCGAAGCAGCTAATGCGCAGGATGAGCAGCTGCAGGCTGCGACTGTGGCGTGGCAGGCATCCATAGATGCATTGCGACAGGAGCACGAGAACCGAGTGACAGCTCTGCGCAAGTCGATCCAATCTTTGAAGCGGGAAAAAAATGCGCTCCAACACCAACAGCGCCAGCAGCAGCCAGCCGCGCTGTCTTTGGGTGTGACAAATGGGCCGAGAGGCGAGGCACTGCACGGCCAGGGCAACCATAGAAGGGATGATCATCAACAGCAGGCATATTCGATGCAAGGGTACGCTTTGCCACAGGTAACTGCATTTGCTGAGTGCCGGTCCTCATGCCCCGACCCGGGCACTGTGCGAAGACTCGAATTCGAGAACCAGACGTTGCAAACTTCGCTCGAATATGCGCAATCAACGGTATGCGCGTTGCAAGAAGAGTTGGACGGTGAACGATTCAAGCGAAATGAAATCGATAATCTATTGCGCGAAGCGCAAGAAATGATTGAACGCTTTAGCAGCCGGCCGCAGGGCGCATATCTACACCAATCTGCGGACGAAGGGGAGGAAGACAAAGGCGAAGAGCAGGACGTAGAGCAGGATGAGAAAGAGGATATGACCAATGTGTCAAGGATGCGCCGTACATTAGGTGACGAGCTGCTGCTGGCTACTTATACGACTGCTGCGCCAGATGAGGATGCTGACTGCGAGGAAATGAACATTCGAAAAGACACCCAAAAACAAAACATGCTAAAACAAAGCCAGAAGGCATTGTCTGGCCGAGAATGGACCATCGAGCAGCAGCCACCGATCACGAATATCGAACCGCCAAGAGAGAAGCCATCGCCGATGCCAGCTACCCAAAAAACCGAGCCTTCCGAAGGCAACGAGAGTTGTAGCTCGTCTGAGGGGATGTCAGACAAGGATTACTATGACTCACGACAACCGCATGTGGAAACACAGTGCTATGCTGAAGACAAGACCCACAAACTCGGTGCAGAAACCATCAGTCCAGTCCGAGCGAATGCATTTGACTTTGATCCAGCGTTCATGGGCGACAAGCAACCACCTTTTGACCTTGACAGAAACGCGTTGTCGTTTAATTCAGGCACGACGTGTAACCTTGTTCCTGCGGTGACGCGCACCATGATTGGTGATTGGATGTACAAATACACGCGAAGGGCAGTTGGGAGCGGCATTTCGCAGAAACGTCATCGACGCTTCTTTTGGATCCATCCTTATACCCAGACGCTGTACTGGGCCCCTCAGGAGCCCGGTGCAGCCGGTAACAATGGGTCACAGACCAAAAGCGCAGCCATTCTCTCGTTCTCTATCGTATTCTCAGACAAGGAGGACGAGCCCTTACCACCGCCACTCGTTATCGAAACGCCCAAACGCAGCGTGCAGATTCAATGTTTGGATGTGATGGCTCACCGTGCATGGCTAAAGGTACGACAGGAACTCTCCATGAAATTTTTTTTACAGTCTGGGGTGTATTTGACATCCGCCAAATTCGGTATATGTTGATCTTTTTTCCATTTTTATAGTCATTACATTACATTGTCGTTGGTACAGGCAATAGCGATGAAGAAAAGCAGGATAAGCAGAAGAAGCCAGCGGATCAAATTCGGGGAGAAGGAATGCCGACTACCACATCATCGTTCCTCCAGCTGCTGCCGATGATGGAGACTGGTATCACTGCTGATGGTGACGACGGCCTGACCCCTCCCGTAACAGGGGCACAGCGCATCAAACACATACCACAGCGGCCCTTATCACTGGAGTTATAGAATACAAATAAGAAGCACTCTTTGCAAGCGACCTAGATATCGTCTTCATGCCCTTCTTTTGATTTTAACATCAAGTCGGAATGGAACGGCAAAGTTTAGAAAACGTCATCGTCTTCATACATAAGCAAGAAAAGCGGAGTTTGTGGGCTGGAGAGGAGGGAATACATTGCTATGGAGCTCTTTAAGGGGCGAGTGTCAAATAAAAAAAAGCCAACCTGCAACAAGTTGGGAGGCAACATATCGACAAGCTTCGTAAAGGTACTTTTATATGGTTCATATTAATAAATGGCAATATGCATATACTTAAACCCACCCTTACGAGATATTACAATTTTTTTCCTTTGCGGACCTTCAAAAAAAAACAAGAGCCCTTCAAACTTGACTTTCTCCAAAAAGGCGCGCGCGAAGAGATCCGGAGACTTTTTTTCTTTTTTATTTCTCCACTTTCTGGAAACGCCTGTTTGTTGACAAGTATTTTTTCTTATTTTCGAGCTAATGACGTCCTATTCTCGAAATAACGTGGCGAACCCCAACGTTGTGCTGGTCGGTACGCTTGTTGTCGCTGTCAGTACCATTGTCTGCTACAAGTTGTTCTGGGGCGGTAGTGGCAGCTCCAAACGCACGGCAGGTAAACAAATCAAAATATGCGACGTCGCATAGCAACATTGCGAAGCATACAGGGATAATGACACTGTTTCATTTAGCTAATGACAAGACGCATTCCCGCGAAATGAAGAGCAGCAAGGCGACTGACAAGGAGGCAGAGCCCATAGCAGCAGAAGCCAAGGAAATGGGAACGTCAACCACCCCAGCGGGAACGGTTCCGGTTGTAGCAGCACCAGAGGTGAAACCACCAAAGGATGAAACACAAGAAGAGAAGAAGGAGAGTATGGTGGAGGCGCGCGAGCAGAAGGGTGCGGCGGTAAAGGAGCCAGAGGACGAGACCCAGCCAGAGGAACAGGAGACACCATCGCAGCAGCCTGCGTTTTCACCGCCACCGTCGGCGGCTGTTCCTGTTGTTACCACGGATGTCACTGAGAAGCAAAGAGAGCCAGTTACACAGACGTCGGAGGCTGAGGCACCACTGATCAGTACTCCAACGCCAGAGACTGAAGGTGAAAAGCGGGAGGACGAGGGTCCATGTGACAGCAGCAAAGAGGACGATACTGCTCCTACCCCCGTCGCGTCCTCCAGCACCACTTCCTCCTCGTCCTCATCTGCTAAGCACACAGCAGAATACCCTCAACCCGCTCCGGTCGATGCTACTGCTTCTGTCCCTACTTCGACTACCACCACCACAACGACTGCTACTGCTACCACCAACAACAACGATTTGACCGCGCCCCAGACGGCGGAACCCACGCCTAGAGTGGGCCCCACCGCCATGGCGGAGACGCCCAACCATAGAGAAAACAAGAAGGAATTCTGGTCGCCTCAGCCTACCGAAGTCAAGGAATACAGCATCGCCTGGCCTGATATGATGCATTTCCAGCACCAGCATCATCATCCCCAACAACAGCAGTATCAAGCGAACTTCCCCGCTATCCATGATAGCTTCTATTCTGTCAACGCGGGTGATGCGGTCGCTGCTCCCGCCGCTCAACAGGCACAGCAACGACGATCTGGAAGCGGTCGTCGCGCTGGCAACCGCAAGCAGCGACTGTCGCGCATAGAGATGATCGAGCAGCAAAGACAGTCGTACATCCCACCCATGAAGTCGCGCTGTGATTATTGGCCTACCTGCACTAACAAGAACTGCAAGTTCAGACATCCTGTTAAGCCATGCCGGTAAGATGCAGTCCTTTCTTCATTCACCTTACTTTTATATCACCGTATGCCCGTCTAATCATCTTTTTTTTTTATTATTATTATTTCTTCCCTTTTAGCGCTGGCGACGCATGTAGTTTCGGCGATCGATGCATGTTCTTGCACCCCAAAGATTATTATGACCAGTAATTCCCCTTGCCTTCCCTTTCCCTCCTCCCCGCCCTCTTCAAAAAGTTTCTGTAGTATACGTTTTGCTTTCACGATGCCCTCTCCTTTTATCAATGGATGCGCAACAAAATAAATTCTTTATATCGGCGCATACCTTTCTTCCATACTTCATATTCATTTGCATACAAAACCCTGTGAGTGAACCTCTATTATGCTCTATTATGTAGGGAAGTAGAAATATTTGGTTGGTGTATTGAGGTGTCTGTCCTATTGACTGAGAAGGCAGGCATCCTCAGGATACGTGAAAGGCGTCTGACTTTATATTTTTTAGGGAATGAAAACTTGAGACAGCAAAGTTGCTCGAATAATACATACACACATACACTCACCCATTCTGAAATGTCAAACAAGAAACCGTCTGAGGCTGAGCTTACACAACTGGTAACATATAACACGCCCCGGATGACTTTGTTCTCAAGTGCAGGATCCTGTATAGTACAACAAGTACAAGAATGAGCTGCAGCAAGTGGCCCAGAAAATAGGCGAACTCGAATCAGAAGTTGAGGAACACAAGTGAGTCGGCTCATCTAGTAGACTAGGATATAATCCAGTTGCCTCGCTCCAGCCAGCTCTTTATTCATCGTTGATCTATGTTTATCAAAATAGGCTCGTGATTGACAGCATTTCCCCACTCGATCCTGATCGCAAGTGTTTCCGAATGGTTGGTGGCGTGTTGGTGGAACGGACTGTACGCGAAGTGCTGCCAGCGCTTGAGACCAACTTTAACGGCGTAAGTGGATACACTGACGCGTCCTTTTCTTCCGCGTCCTTTTCTTCCGCGTACTTAGAACCGTCTGTCTTGTCTAGATCAAGCAAGTCATTGAATCATTACTGCAGTCCTACAAGCGGAAAGAGACAGAATTCCAAGAGTTTCAAAAGAAGTTCAATATCCAGGTCGTTGCCAAATAAATCGATCCTCTCTTATTAGTGTCACCTCTCCCAGCACGTACGTTCGCTCGAGTTCTCTGTCCATTCATGTCGAGCTCCGTGCACGAGTGATATCCGGTCCTTTTCTACCTATATATTACCGGCTGGGTTCCCCATTGCCAACGCAAGTGTGCTTTTGGAACCTGGATTGGTTCATGCGCCACCGCCTGGACCTCGGTCGATGGATGTGGAGGATGCTGTGCAGAGAATGCATTCTCAGAAGGATAGCCCAACGCTAGCACCGTCGATCGCGGGCAAATGGCCAGGACTCTTAGCAGGATGCTGTCCGGATCAAGTTCAACCACGTCCTTATTATAGATTCTAGGTTTCGTCTCGCTAAGGTATCAGAATAGCTTACATCGAAGGCAGGAACTGCACCAAGATAATGCCTCTGCGATCGGGTCATATTTCTTTGTCTGTTTATTCAGCAGCACACCCTCCAATTTGAGACGCATGTTAGTACCGAAGGGAGAACTAGGAATCAAACCAGGGCATCTCAGCCGGTTATTCTGACGATTGCTTGTTCAAATATGACTTTTGACTGCGCTCCATTTTTGGCTATATGTCTACATTGTACTTTTCCGTGCCGCTTATTTGTGCCTTGATACACAAGTGCGTCCGCGCGTAGAAGTCTTCTCATCCCTGTCTATGGTATAAGAGTTATTACCTTCTTGAGTCCTCACTCGATGTCACATCGACACGTCGTAGACAATTGCAGCGAAAAAAAATTGATCGCCTACGTGACTGATTGTGGTGCCCCGGTCAATACTAATGCACACATGCATGCAGCATCCCGGGGCTGGTACGTATTATGGTGTGACTGAAAGCAAAGCCTGCAGGAATAACGTCGGACAACAGCTTTTTATCAACCTCATCGAATGCAATTGACTGCACCTCCTGCGCGTGACCGGACCTGCATCTCCCGTTGCTTTGCTATACTCTTTATCTGTTTGAATCATCCACTAGCAGCCACAGGTCCACTTTATCTGCTTAAAACAATTTTATCACATCTAAACCGCAAATACGTCTATCCAACAAGGAGTCCAGTCAAAGAGCTATCAATTGAGTAGGCCTTTGTGTGCATAGAGAGATTCTTCTTTGTTGGGAAACTTTGTAAGACAGGGATGTGCAGTAGCCTTCCTTTCGTGTGAGTGATTTCTTGAAGCAAAGAGCTTGCAAATTGCCGTGTTACTTACACGTGTGCTACGCCCACTTTTGCGCGATTCACATTCACGTGGCGCGGAAGTGCTACGCGTGCCGTTCCCAAAAAAAAAAAAAAAAAAAAAAAAAAAAAAAAAAAAAAAAAAGAAAAGGGATGGAGTCGTTCCGAGCCCCTCGCGGTCCTTCCAGCTCCCCTTGTTTCCCTCTTTCTTTTCCCTTTACACTCTTTGTTTACACCTTCATTTCTCCACCTATGCCTGGTATCATCTCGACCGTCATATCTCAGGCAGACAAGTTACCCATTGTTGGTGGTCCTATTGGCCAAGCAACTGCTGCTTGGTTACCTGGATACTCTACAGGATCGGGTGGCAAAAGTTTCGAGCAAGGTGACGTTGTGAGTTACCGCCTCAGCACAACATCTTCGATGCGTGTTCCTCCCCCACCACCGTACGAAAAAGTTGTCGCCGTGTCCAAAAATTCAAATAGCCCTCGCCTGATGAGCAAGCTGACAAACTACTTATGGTCCAGTAATGATATTCATGCGCATCAAGCAAACAATGGTATTGCTCTGGTTGACAAACAACAAGTGGAGCAAGGTGTCACCTTGCTCAATGTGGCGACGGAAATGGATCACTCTGGAAACCATCAAATGGCTATGGAGCTCTATATGATGGGTTTGGACCGGGTCATTGCTGCTCTTCCAAGTACGTCTTTTCTTTGCTTCGAGTAAACACGCACCCATCAAGTTGCACATAGAGAGCAGTAGAAACTAACATGCATGTCTTTTTTTATATTACTGGGTCTAAAGTTGATATGGATGCCAGCGCAAAACGGGCTCTGGAAAGCAAGCTCATGGAATTCAAAGAAAGTAAAGCCCTGGAACTCGAGCCGACCCGTACGTCTCCATCACTTCAAGAACTGCCCCATTCTGAACAAGAAGACGGCCACGAAAGAGCAACCAAACATGCCGCCTCTTCTTTTACGGCTACACTGTCTGGATTGCTCGTCGATTCACTTGTATACAGCGCAGTAGCCTTGAAGCGCAGCCCGGTTCCAGGTGCGCTCGCCGATAATAGTAACAATAATCTGAAACTCATTCATCGTGTCATATGTCCCCCTAGATGTTCTTGCCACCGCCATCACATATGCCAAAACAGGTCTTCTCATGGTCGACGACACATGCCATATCCGTCAGCGTACATGGGAATTCGCATCTCATGGCCTGGCTAAAGCTGCGGAGCTCGACCAGCAATATGAAGTGCAACACATGATGACAGAAGCCCTCTATGCTGCATGTCACGCCCTCGTGAAGGCTAGCATGGCGTATGCTGAAACACCAGGATATTTGGAATCTCGACGACATAAAAAATAACTACATGTAGCTGTCGTTAAAGTTGCCACGCTCTTTCATATGAAAAGAGGAAATGCATGCAAAATACCCTTCTTGTTTCATGTTAATATCCGCCCTCCGACGTCATTTTATTAATGTACTATCCATCACAAGCATCCCATATCACATTCCTTGACATTTATCACCTTACAAAGTCTACTATATAAAAGCTTTCAAGGTATATAGATACATATATATTAAATATAGCGATATACCTTACATCAGTTCTTCTAAATGCCGAGCGTGAGCATAAATTACATAAGCGGTGGTTGCAATGTAACAGCAAGTCAAATTTCCCAAACAAGTAACAAGCCCAAATTACAAATGTAAGAAACTTCATATGTATATGACAAACAGTAAGACTGAGCGCCTGGTTTGTGAGGGGTATATACCTAATTTTTTCTCTCTCTGATTTGGCAACGACTGGATAGATGACGCTGCATCCAAATGATGACCTTAGCTTCTGTAGATACTATCGATTGCCAAGTCGTGGGAAAAGCACATTCATGCTACCTGCAGCAGCATGAGATGAAATAAATCGGCTATATACACCCTGGCGTTCTGTCAAAGTTTAGTACTTCGAGCTAGCAATGTCGCACTGATCGAAATTCTTGTCGATGATTACTCTAAATTTGTTCCGTATCTTCAGAGCTACACGTAACAGTTCAACGTGAGGCACCCTATTTTCAAAAAATAAGGACAGTGTGAACGTGTTTTCCGCGAGATATCAAAATATCGGGTCGTTCAGCCTCATCACAGACAGAGCAAGAAACCTCTTCATTCGGAAACCCCTCGCGACGATCCTTATCTTATTTGTCGACTTGAATACGGCTGTAGCCAACCGAGGAGCGACGTATCTTGCATGTCAGTGTAAGCGGCTGGCACCGGGGTCGTCGATACGCGCTCACGGCACGTTGGCCGCTGTCTCACCTGGGATAAATAGATTCTTGAGCCACAGTTTCAAATATCGTCTACAGATCCTTACCGGTGGGATTGGAATAGAGAGGAGGAAGAGCAGAGTTAAAGTGAGAAAGCAATTGAACTCACATTTGTTTTATAGGCATGAAACTGTCTCACTACTACGGGCAGAGGGAGGACACAAGCGGGCAAGGGAAAAAGACAAAGTGAGAAAATAGGAGGTGAAAATAGAAAGAAAACAGCAAGCCAAATATACACCCGAAAAAGGTTGTTTAGTGCCCAGCATCATGTACTCTCTCCGCGACGCCTTACTTTCGTGCACATCGGTGCAGTTGGGACGGGCAAACGATGGCAGCGAGACTTCGGAGAACGCATCAGTCTACGTTATGCTTATTCGTTTGTACTATAACCATAATTCTTTTGTACGTACTTATCAGAAAAGACTTTGACCAGAGTAAAGAAAGCAAATGTAGACTCACATGCGATTGCATGAAACTCAGGGAGTATTTTTCGCGTTCCAAAGAATTCATGGGCTTACTTCGAAGAAGATGGTCTTCTCCTTGCCCTTTCCGCATACCTAGCGCCGCCGACGTCCTCCTCCTGGAAGCCCATAATCCTACCCAGTCCACCACATAATCCACTTCGCTCCTCTTTTTGTAGCATGGGTTTTCAACGGCAATTCTCCCCACACTCGGCTGTGAGAGAACTGCGAATTGCCTTGAGGCCATTGCATCTCTAATTCCTAGGTCAGCTATATGATAAACATTTTGAACTATGAAGATAGATACTGTTTCTGGTTACGCTGCCGAGGCATGGCTGAACTGGAACCGTGAATACATATGGCCCGAACATATATCTTATTTGAGATAATCCCTTACTTATTACATGATACGTGAGTAACAGGCAGGGGGATATGCATGCTCGGGGACTGCACAAGAAATAGGGGTCACGCGCTTTCACTTAAAAGAGCTGGGATCTGCGCATCTTTCCTCGAAATTCAGTCAAGCGCCCGGCGTCCATACCCTGATGCCAAAAGAAAGACCTTCAGTCATAATGACTGATGGAAGGAATAACACCTCTAATGTGATTGTCAACCCGTCAACAGGTGATAAGCTCAAGAACGAGGATCTACACAGTACGAGCGATTATGATCCGGAAGTCGGTGTCGGTTCGGAAAGCGACAACTGCAAAGAAGATAAAATCTATGAGACACCATTTAGTGTCTTTTCAGAATCGTGGAAGACATCGATTGTCTGCATCACAGCATTCACCTCAGCATTGCCTCTGTTGACCAATCTGAGCTACATGCCAGCCTTGAATATGATTAGCTCAGTATGTAGGAGAGAGGATGAAATCGCCAACAGATTGAATAATAATGTATGTTATATGGTATAGGATTTCAAAGTACCTGTTGCCATTGTCAATGTGGTCTCTGCAACATACACGATTGGCTCCTCCATCAGCCCTTTGATTATGGGTCCTATCAGCGATAGCTGGGGCCGAAGACCGGTGTATGTCGTCGTTCTTGTAATCTATGTGGCGGCAAGTTCAGGGGCGGCCGTAGCAAAGCAAATCTGGCAGCTATCAATGATGATAATCCTTCAGGGGTTTTCCGATTCGTCGACTTTGCCACTCTGTATGTATCAACATTATGTACTCTGACATATGCTAATGTCACTCATTCTATACCAAACGCTTAGGTGACGGCGTCTTGAGTGATATCGCTTTACCTGCAGAGTAAAGTATGGCTTGATTTGTCGATCATAAGATCTCATGTCTTTTGCTCCATTATGTATGTCACCAGACGAGGAAAATATGCACTTCTATTTACCATTGGACGTATGATAATCCCCTTGACCGGTCCTGTTATAGGCGGTGTAATCACACAGATTGTCGGTTGGAGGCAAGTAATCAAACTAACGACTTCTATTTCATGAGCTAGCATTGCTAATGTATGTATATATATATATAGATGGGTGTTTGCGTTACTGGCAGCAGCCGGATTCGTATGCCTCATTGTTGTAGGCGTAGTCGTCCCAGAAACGTTACGGGCCATTGTAGGCAACGGAAGTGGGCGCAGTAGATTTCCGAGCCTGGTACAGCTCATACAGAAAAGTCGAAATCGGAAGCGCACTGACTTTGATGCTCAAATAACGAAAGCAAACGATACCACTGTTGCACCCACCCGACGTCCTATAAAATTGACACAGTCTCTTCGCTTTTACCTGGAAGCAGACACTCTTTGCGTGCTCATTCATTATGGGCTTCAGTTCGGAGTCAGCATGAGTGTTTCCATAGCACTGTCTACCCTTTTCCAAAGCGCTTACGGTCTCAACGAGATTCAGACTGGCCTTGCTCTTCTCAGCCGACAAGTGGGCGCTATTCTCGGTGTTATTGTGCATTCTAGAATCCTTGATCGACAATACTCTCGTGTGTCACGCCAATACGACGAACCTTCCCGAACTGACCGCGACCAAGATAACAGCAGAAAGCTCAAGATGAGAGAAGCAAATTACGTTGCGCCCGACTTCCCTATTTTTCAAGCTCGTCTAGGGCACATATGGCATGAGATTGTCCTGACTCAGATAATCACTATCGTATGCGGCTGGTGCATTTACATCAAAGCGCACCTGTCCATCATTCTGGCTCTCCAACTTGTTTGTAAGTCTGATGGTATGTTTGGGAAGTAAATTGAAGCACTAAACGGAGCTCGTTATGTAGGTTCTTTCTCACTATATGGATTTTACATGTCCATGGACGTCTTGCTGGTTGACCTGCATCCTGGAAAGGGAGCTTCTATTTCTGCAGCCGCTAACCTTGCCCGCTGCGTCTGCAGGTATGTCCTGACCAAGTACGACATCTCTTACTGAATGTATATGGTGTAGTTCATTGTTTATTGAGACTGTGGAGCTGGGCTTTCAGGCAATTGGCATCGGTTGGACTTTCACCACGTTCTCACTTATTCTTATACTGTCCAACATTTTGCTGCTGCTACTGCTCAAGTGTGGGCCGCAGTGGCGTGCTAAAAGACTCGAAAAAGAAGAAGAGGCCCAAGTGGCCAATACAATACCAGAAACTACAACGTCTTGTACATAAAAAAACTATAATAACTGCTGTAACTGAAGGATAGAAATAAAATTCGCAAAGCGGTAAAAGCTTCTGCAGAGCAGACGAATATCGCTGAGCTGAGTGTTATTTGGCTTGCCGCGAATTCCAACTTTGCACTTTGTACACTTGTTTGAAAGTTCATAAGCACCATGGCTCTCGAACCACGCGAAGTTGTCTATTGTGGCAGTAAGTCTATACAGATCCAAGGTCGGCATTTTCCTCATGCATGTTGGTAGTTTGCACAATGCCTGTCGAGGTATGTAGGATGAAATCCAGTGCCGGTGATTCCAGTTTTGATTGAACGCGTCCATGTCTTAGTACTGTGAGTTCAGTGGTACGCAGGGCAAATGCAAGTCCTGGTTGCAGAAGAATCACGATGATCTGTACGAGAGAATCTACGGCGATGGTACAGGTTAGTTCAATGATTGGTAGATCGCCTATGACTCCTATTATCTGGGCGGTGCACACTAACAGCCTTTTTTTCCCCCCGTAAAAAACAAAAAGCTGTCGCTGAAGTAACAGAGAAGGTCGCACAAGTGACGGTGGACACTTCGGAAGGCCGTTCAGATCGCACCGTTGTTAAGGATAAGTCGGCCAAGCTTGAGGCCAAGCTCGAACGTGAAAACCAAAAGAAGAAGGCAAGGGACAGTACGGATATGCGGGAAAGAAAGGGACTCACATGTATGTATATAGTCATCACGAGTGACGGTCAAGCGTGTGGAGCGAACCAAGAGAAAATGCATCACCATTGTGCATGGCCTCGAGATATTCGAAGTGGACCTGAAGAAAGCAGCCAAAATGTTTGCTAACCGATTCGCATGCGGATCGTCGGTCGCAAAGAACAACCAGAATCAGGATGAAATTGTCGTCCAAGGCGACTTTTCTGCTGAAGTTGAAGAGCTGATCCTGAAGACATGGCCGCAGGTGAGCCCCTTTCACAAAAAAAAAAAAAAAAAAAATTAAATGAAAAATGAATGGTACGAAAGAGAGAGAGACTCATTTAATGTAATTTAGGTACCGGAGGATAACATTGACCTCGTTGAAGAGACGAAAAAGAAGAAGAGCAGCGGTTAATGCGGGTCAAAATTACGGGCATGGCTAGCGACAGATGGCTGCTCTTCTTTATATTGTTTGTTATAGCATAGGCTTTTTTGTTCTATTTCTGCATTGCTCTGTTTCTGATTGAATAATACCTTTTTGGAGAGGAGAGAGCACGGTTAAGATGCCTCCTCACTGCACTTTTCTTTTCAGGGAAGGACATGGCGGGTATTGAGCAGACGATCCAATATGTCTCGTGTAACCATGCCCTCTGGGAAGAAAAACTTGGAGACAGCACCACACCACACCACTTGTTCGTTCCTCATCTCATTATTCTTGCCCAACCCACCTCCTCCTTCCTTTCCTTACCACTTCCACTCCTTCCATTCCTGCCAGCATGTCAAACTCCCGCTTCACAATGAGTCGCGATCGCCTTGCTGAATTACGAGTACGATTCTAGTCTAGTCTTTGCTTAAGCCGTCCGTCGCATTTATTTATTTTTACTCATATACACTTGTCTTGCTCAGGGCGGTAGCGGCCAGGAAAAGCGATACGAGTAAGTGACAAGTGGGGCGGATTTCTACACAGACTCATCCCATTCTTCCCAGTCGTTTAGGGTAATTATAGAAGAGAATAGAAAGACATGAAGAGACAAAAAGGTCGCCATCGAATATGCATTCATTATTTTTGTGCAGCGATGACTTTGACGAGCCTCCGCCGCTGCCCACGATGCGGTCCACACAAGCTGCCGGTCAGCGCCCACCGCACTACGACGACGATTATGCATACAAACCGCCTGCTCCGCCTTCTGCAGCACACAGCAAAGTGAGCGCGCGTGGAGACACAAAAGAGCAATACGAAATGAGGACAGTTGACTCGCAAGGTCTCGGCTCTACAGAAGCCTTCTTCTCTGAGGTACCTGAAATTCGGGTGACACCCGCCTTGCCGCTGTGTTATTGACCGACGGGCCCTTGCTAGATTGAGGAAATTAAAGACCTCGTCCGTAAAATCAACATGAATATATCCGACATTGAAGAACTCCATGGTGCCTCCCTTGTCAACATCAGCGAGGAACAAATGAACGAAAACAATCGCCGCCTCGAATTGCTCGGTTCTGAGACGACCCGCCTCAACAACGAGGCGAAGCAGAGAATCAAAGGTACCTTTCTCTCGATATCTTGTTTTCTGCGCTGGATAACCATGCTAACGTGACTATTAGCTGTCGAATTGAGTAACTTGCAGCTTCCCGCCGGCTCAGGCGATCGTCCCATGCGAGAAACACAGGCAAGTTGTTAAGTGCCTGAAGAGTAATTCAACATGCTGACGAGACTCTTCAATTTATTAGCATGCAGCTCTGAAGAAGAGATTTATTGAGACCATTCAAAGATACCAGGACATTGAGCGCACCTACCAGCAAAAGTATCGCCAGCGAGTGGAGCGCCAGATCCGCATTGGTAAGTGCAAGTACCACGGGCATGCTTATTTTTATATTCATGCAACGTAGTACAACCGGATGCGACGTCGGACGAGATCGAAAAGGTCCTGGATTCAGACGAAGCTCCTCAAATTTTTGCACAGTCGGTAGGTTGACTTGCTCATTGTATATCTAAAGTGCGACAAGATTCACTAACTCCCTATATGTTCGTAGCTTATGCAAGCCAACCGATCGGGTCATGCGCGAGCCGTCCTCAGTGAAGTTCAGACCCGCCATGATGATATCAAAAAGATCGAAAAGACCATTTTGGTGAGCGAAAACGACCCCGTGTCTTTTCTCATCAACGATGCTAACTCGACAATAAAATAGGAACTACATCAACTGTTCATGGACATGCAGATGATGGTTGAGCAGCAAGGAGAGACTTTGAAGGAAGTCGAAATGCACGCGGAGAATACCGTCCAAGACCTGGAACAGGGTAACAAACACATTGAGAAGGCCATTGTCAGTGCACGAGCAACACGCGCTGTAAGTATATATATTTATCTTTGATGTCGTACGATGCCGTTGTCTCACCTCGTCGCATTAGAAAAAATGGTGCTGCTTTGTTATTTTTATCATCATCTGTATTGTTGTGGCGATCTTGGTCTGGTGGTTTGCCTTTAATCACCCTGGTGTCAACTAATCCTTTCCTCCGCCTTTTGTTATACATTCATTCTCATACGTCTAGTCTTTTTTTTTGTTTTCTTGCTTTACTATATTATCGTTTTACGGGTCATGTGTTGTATGTGGGCAGGTTGAGTGAGTGATTGGACGATCAGAAAGGAAGCTGCGCTTTTCATGCACAGTGTGTTTGACATGATCCACTGGGATGCAAAGCACATTTCCTCCAAAAATGGTATAATTTCTGCTGTGGTACCATAGAGTGATCGACCTCCTGGCAAGAGCTGAGAAACGCGCTTTTTGATCTTACATCTACATGCATAACATGTGTGATATGAGTATGTAGAATAGCTGACTCACCAAATATGTTTTTATTATAGTACTAAGGCTATACAAGGAATGTAAAGTACGTAGGTATAGGGTAAAAAAAAAGAGTTTAGACACGGCCAAACTGAGTTCGTCGCTTCTCGGCCCTGATATTACGCTGTCGCTGAAGTTGACGAATATGGGTCTCACAGTAAATGCGTCGCTCAAACATATAGTACACATCTGTGATTGCGCAGCGACAGACATTACAACGGAAGCAGGCAGGATGGAAACGCCATCCTTCGATCGTCTGAGCACAAGGCCCCTCAATGGGGTCGTCGCAAGTCCGGCAGAGGGAATTGTTGAGTTGGTGATAATGGCGTTTGCAGTAGGGCAAATTCTCAAATACATAGAAGGTATTGTCCGGGAACGGTCGATGGCAGGTCTGATGGATTCACAACAGGGTGAGTTATTCACCCAACGGAGTGCGCGTTTCGATGTGTACACTTACATGGCAGCCAAAGCAGTCGAGATGCCACTTGCCGTCCAGCTTGCCGTCCATGGCCGAAACAGCTTCCCGTTCTACGGGTCTGCCACAAGCTCGACAGGAAGGCAAATGTAACGCCTTGTAATCAGCTCGACAATACACGTGACCTTGGTGCTCCTTATACCCGGTGCGTTCATCTAATGGCTCGTAGCAGTGATAACACTTGAGATGGCCTGGGTGATAAAATTGTCCTAGTGCCTTGATCGGTGTCACGTTGGATGTAATAGGTCGGTCGCTGGGGATGAAAAATAAATTCAGACCACATGTGCGACATGCTGAAAGCAGGAAAAAGGAGAGATGTGTGTGTGTATTGCACATACCAGTCTGCACAGGTGATGCGCTTCTTGACGACATTGTAATCTCTTTCACAATAAAGTTTGCCACCGTGTTCAAAGGGTGGACGCCGGTGGTCGAATTGTGCGCGACAGAGCTGGCATGAGTAGCATCGTTTGTGGTAGTACTGGTAACGCAAAAGGAATAAGAGCCAGCTCGATCCACGTCTCTTACACGGAGTCTCTTGGTCTTACCTTTCGGTTGGCATTGCAGACATCGTCGCGGTAGTCAAAATCATCACCACAAGCCGCGCAAGTATCAGAATTACCATAAGCGTCGTCAGGGCGCGTGTTGACGTCGTGAATGTCACTGCCGAAGCTGTTCATCAAATCAGCCATGAGGGTATCCAGGGCGCCGCCGCCCGCGCCATTGCCCGCACCCGCTCCAGCACCAGCAGGGTGTGCTCTAGGCAGACTGTCGCTGCTCGCGTTTCCAAAGCGATCCGATCGGGGGGAACCGTAGGCTTGATGAGAAAAAAATAAAAATAAAAAAAAAGTGTGGAATAAAAGAGGGCACCAAGCGGGGAAGATTAGCACGTGCTGCTGCAACACTTAATTGCGCTTTTTTTCTCTCTTGTTCGTCGTTTACCTCTTTCTCCATACTCAAAGTAATCATCCCTGGAGGGGCTGGCATCAAAGTGTCGTTGCTGTCGTGGTGATTCAACCCTAATGGCACAATATGACCATTTTGTCAGTTAATAACAATAAGGAGTGCTTGGTCCCAAGTGACACACATATGAAGACCCGAAATGGAATTGCTTAAATAATAAAAAAATGATTCATCTGTGTGTGTGTCTTACCTTGGGCTCTTGGGAGGGTATGGGTGATCATAGTCCGATGATTGTGAAGGCGCTGGCGAGGTGCTGTTTTTCCGAGGGTAGTCGTAGGCACCTGCGCCGAGGAAAGTGGGGGTCTTTGGGCTGCTGTAGCCATTGGTGGGTGGATGTCGGCTGGAGGAGCTGTTGTAGCCCGCCCCTGAGTCTTCCCGCCTAAACAAGCTGTCCTCACGAGGGGGGGATCGGCTTCGCGCCAATGGAGACAGTGGGCCGTCGTCATCTTCGCTTTTGGCGGAGGGGCGACGCAGATCCCGAGCCATTCCACTATAGTAAGGAGGCGTGACCTGTCCTGAGCCGCCGTAGCCTGGGCTATGCACTGGCGAGACAGGCGACGGCGTGTTGGTAGGCCTTGGTTTCTCTAATGTAGAATTGCATCCCATTTAGCCTGGCCATATAGCAATACGAGTAAGCCCATCCTATTACTGCCACGTCCAATCAAATCGATCCAGGCACAGGCAACCAATTCGACTCGACCGCGCCGGGCTATGACAGGAAGTCGGCGTAGATGCTGGACGTACCTTTGCGAGCAGGAAGAATGGGCAATGGTGGGACCGCGGGCATGTTGGAGCAGACATGGTCACCCAGCTTGCGAATCTGGACGGCCTCACCACAGTCAGAGCACTTGACCGTGGGCAGAATCTGCGAGATGCGCTCGTTTGCCATGACTTTGCTCATGGTAGACTAAAAAAGGAGAAGAAGGGAAGGGAAGGGAAAGCAAATAAGCGGGGGGACTAGCCGGAAGGGGGAAGGAAAGGCAAAAGTAGAAAAGAGACAGGCAGTGGGCGTGACTAGATATTAAGACGTGTGGGATGATGCACACACACACGCGCGCGAGACAGAGAGAAGCAAAAGAGAGGAAATAGGAATAAGGAAAGAAGGAAAGGAAATTAAAGAGACACTCACGCACGCGCGCACAGATGGATAGAGAGAGATGAGAGAGAGAGAGAGAGAGAGAAAGGAAATAAATAAAGAGACAGAATGGGAAGGCAAGTCTTTCACATTTGGCAAGACCAAAAAAAACTCAAGCTCATCATCTGGCTCATGCACGCACAACACGACACACAAATGTAATAACACCGCCTGTCGGACCTAGATTGTTGAGTTGAGTTGAGTTAAGTTGTCTACATATGGAGCTAATGAGATCACCGACAACAATTACACGCACGCACGCACTCACTCACTCACGCGCCAGACATAAACTGCGACGCGCCATTGCTTTCGCTTCATCATGTCCCACGTCAAAGCTGTTATCCTCGTCGGTGGCCCTTCGCGCGCCACTCGCTTCCGTCCCCTTTCTTTGGACGTGCCCAAGCCGCTCTTCCCCGTCGCAGGCGCTCCCATCGTCTCCCATCACATTGCCGCACTTTCCAAGGTCGAGGGTCTGAAGGAAGTCCTCATTATCGGATTCTTTGAAGACAATGTCTTCAACCGTTTCTTGGATGATGCTGCCTCAGAGTTCCCTCATCTCAACATTCGGTAACCGTCATCTGCCCTCCACTGACCGCTTTTTATATTCATATTGACACACCTTATCTATTTTGACAGGTACTTGCGTGAATATCAAGCGCTGGGCACTGCTGGCGGTCTTTACCACTTCCGCGATGAAATCATGCGCGGCAACCCTCAGCAGTTCTTTGTCATGCACGTCGATATCGCTTGTTCCTTCCCTCTGAACGAGATGGTTGCTGCTCACATGAAACACAGAGGTCTTTGCACTATGCTCGGTACAAAGGTATAAATTTGCTATATATATCGTACATATCTATAGGCAGGTAGTCATTTAGATACTAAATCTAAATCATTTATCTTTCCTGTCTCTATAGGTTCCTCGTGAGCAAGCTACCAAGTATGGTTGCCTGGTCGCAAAGCCTAACACCAACGAGGTTCTTCATTACGTCGAGAAGCCAGAAACCTTCATCTCCGATCTCATTTCGTGCGGTGTCTATCTCTTTGATATTGCCGTCTTTGATGAGATCAAGAAGGCGATCGACCGGAAAAAGGATCTCACCGAAGAAAACGACTACTTGTGGACTCCTTCCGACGACCGTCTTCGTCTCGAGCAGGACCTCCTGCGTCCTCTCTCCGAGGCCCACAAGCTCTATGTTTACGTCACGGAAAAGTTTTGGCGCCAGATCAAGACAGCTGGGTAAATTCACTTTCTCTCCTTCTCTCTCTTCTTCTTCCTGTTAGGGTACTCATATGTTTCCGCGCTCACTCTCAACATGGCTTATAGGTCTGCCATCCCCGCCAACGCAGCCTATCTTGAACAGCAAGCAGAGGAACACCCCGAAAAACTTGCTCAGCGCCAATCAGGCGGCCCTGAAATCATTGGTGCCGTCTATATCCACCCCTCCGCTCATGTCGATCCCTCGGCCAAGGTACATCATTGCGAAACACAATTCACACGTTGAGCTAGAGGAAATAACAACCGGTCCTTATTTCTATAGATCGGCCCCAACGTCTCGATCGGTCCCCGTGTTAACGTTGGCAAGGGTGTTCGTATCAAGGACTCGATCATCCTCGATAATGTGCAGATCGGCGTAAGTTTCGAGGCCTGTGTCACTCGTCCTGCTTGCTTACTGTTAGACTCTTTTTTACTGTATTTAGAATGCAAGCTGTGTCCTGCACTCTGTCATTGGTTGGAACAGCAAGATTGGCACTTGGGCGCGTGTTGAGGGCAGCCCTGCTGGCGATCACAACAGTGAAATGATGGTCAACGGCGTCAAGAGCCAGAGCATCACTATTCTGGGTACGTCTTTTTCCTATTACTTTCCCGTGGTTGGGGTGGAGATCGTATCCAAGGGACTGACAGAGATACTTTACGGGCTATGTAGGCAAAGAAGTGACAGTGATGGATGAGACGATTATCCGGAACTGCATTGTGCTTCCTCACAAGGAGCTCAAGTCTTCATACCATAGCGAGATTCTCATGTAATGTAAACAAAAAAAAATGAAACGTTCTTTATTATTTTGTGGCTGCCCGTGAGCGGGGGGAGCTACGCGCACGGCCTTCAGGTTCGACTGCATAGTTTTGTCCACGTGATGTGGCTTAGATTGCTCCTTGATATCAACTTGTAGTGTTCTGCAGAACTCAGACAAACCGGCTTCTTTTTACCCGACTCATTTTCCCCAAAGTGAAGAGGTATGTTCAATCCAGTCATTGCTGGTGCTGGTGGCAGATGCCATGAAAGGATTGGAAGGAGTAAGAGGTCAAGATGGCTTCCATTAGAGCTGCTTTGAGGGCCACGACTGAAACGGTCAGCTGAAAAAGTGGTGGGAAAAAAGGAAACAGAGGGTCGTATATGGTCTCGGTTTGACGTTGCCGTGGAGAGAACGAGAATCAGACAGACAGAATCTGTGTGTATATGCGTACGAATGTCACACTTTCTTCCGCTTGGTCGCTCTCTTATCTCTTCGTTTCTTTTTCTCTCTCTCTCCCTCTGCATCCCTTCATGCCAATCATGCCACCTAATCCAGCACAAAAGTCATCATTGCTCGGTCTCATTTTCCGCAGGACACCAGGACATACCGAGGATACGCCGGAATCGAGTGCAAAGAAAGTCAAAAGTAAGCCTTTCGGGTGCATGGAAAAGAAAAAGATTGAGGATTGAGGAACGAGGCATGTCTGACTTATCCTTCTCAAGTGGATGACATGAGCAGCGGCACCGAGAGCGACTATGCCAAATATTGGATCGACTGGTTCTTGGAAACAAAAGGCAACGAATATTTCTGCGAGGTCGACGAAGAATACATTCTCGACCGTTTCAACCTCACAGGATTAAGCCAAGAAGTACAACAATACTATGCGGAAGCCTTGGATATGATTACAGATAACCTCGGTAATACATCATCTACCTACATTCCCTGCCCTTCAAACCTATTCATTCACTCATTCACTCATCACTCATCATTCATCATTCATCCATTTATTTTATATGATCTGTTCCTACTTACCTATCAGACGAGGAAAGCTACAACGAAAAAACACGCGAACAGATTGAAAAGACAGCCCGCCACCTGTACGGATTAATTCATGCACGATTTGTCATTACGACCCGTGGTCTGGCCAAGATGGTGCGTGTCCATATCCCATTCCGTACCCTAATGACTCGCCCTGGATGACCTACCCGACTGTGCCAAACTAATGCGATACGTTTACTCTTTATAGCTCGACAAGTACAAAAAATCGGAATTCGGACGATGCCCACGAGTCCTGTGCAGTCTGCAACCGCTATTACCTGTTGGTCTGTCTGACATCCCAATGACGAAAACAGTCAAACTGTATTGTCCTCGCTGCGAGGACATCTACAACCCAAAGTCCTCGCGTCATGCCACCATCGATGGTGCCTACTTTGGCACTTCTTTCCCGCACATGCTGTTCCAGGTCCACCCCTCCGGTCTTCCCACAAAGAGCGTCGAACGATACGAACCACGCATCTTCGGTTTCAAAATACACGACATTGCTGAGCAGCACCGATTCCAAGATAAAGCGCGCGAGGAGTTCCAACGAAAGCTGAAAAACGAGGACGAGAAGGCAAGCAGCAGCAACAAACCCCAAGATCAGACAATGACGGAAGCATCTCCGATCATTCAAAGAATACCAAGAACTGGAGGCAACTAAATAAACCATCATCTCTTATCATTTTCTTTGCAATATAATTGCGGATATCATGGTTATCTTCTTCGAAAAAAAATCATGGCGCTTACCTGTGTGGACAACACTCTTTGCTTTCCTTATCAATGTATTATACAGAGCAAAGCTGCTCTCGGGTCTATATAGTTGGAATGTCGAGACGTTTGCATAATTTTGGTATACACATGTATTAATTGGCCCCAGCGTCCGTTTGCCACGGACCGAGCGGATCTAGTTGTGGGCGCCGCGCCAATTCAATGTAGAGATGAAAAAAGGTCAAGGCTGAAGAAGCGGAAATCACTGTTTATTTTTTAAACACCCATCAATTATCTCTCTATTTTCCTGGAGGGCGGTCCGAAGCGACATTGAGATTATGTGTAACAAGACCCTTCAAGACGACACACAAAGTGGGCAATGATGTGAACGTTCGTGCTTGTGGTATGCCTGCGTGAGTATATAGTTTGTGTGACAGATAAATTTCAGCGTTTCCAGCAATGACTGTGGCACATACGCTCTACACTCAGATTCAAGGAGGAAAGAGCGGTGTGCAACCATATTTGTTATTCGGCACTGGAAAAGAGAGGATCTGGGCCATTCACCTGGATGAGCACTCCCTTCTTCCGGGTCACTTTTCAGAGAAAAAAAAAAAAAGAAGGCGGAGTTGAGCATCTCCTTTGACCCGCCAAAGGTGTGGAGTGTACAGCCACAATTTTATGAAAAAAAGGGGGGGGAGGGTGGGAAGAAGATAGAACGCTTGCTTTGCGACGGCCGTCAACAGTAACAGGCCGTATTATGGTATGAGCAACATGGATGGCACATGGAATACGCATCCCAGTGTATGGGAATGACACGAGATAAAGAGGATACGGGAAGGTGTGCGACAGAGTATAGAGCAAAATGTGTTCGGATTTGGCCACTGGTGTTTGATTCCCATTGTTAGCCCAGTAAATAAGCTCGCGTGTCGCTCACTGCCCGCACCATTACTTCTTTCTCTTTCGCTCTCTTTTTACTTTCCATACGTATTTGGGACTCCTCTCCTGTCTTTTATCCTTCCTTTCCTTCCGGTGCTTTTCGAGAGAAAACGTATAACGACATGCTTGCTGCCTTAGGCACGATCTTGACTCTCTTTGCTGCTGTTTATGCGCAAAGCACGACCACATCTGGATCGAGCAACAGCAGCACCGCTGGTATATAGCAGTCCTTTTTCACATTTCCCAAAAGGAGCAACCATGGACTCACCCCATCATCCAAACGATTCATAGCGACCGGCCAATGCTTGGCTTATCCTGGAGGCGTGTGCTCTGTAAGCGATTGACTTTCTTGACCCGTTGTCCCCGACACCGAGGAAATTAAACGGTGTTGCTATCTTTAGGGCTACGTTAATTACACTGTGTACATGCCAGAGGGTGTGAGCTTTGCCCAGGTGGAGCAGCAGCTCTCAGTCCTTACCAACCTAAGTGCGCAGCTCAGCGACATCGACTACGCCTGCGTCGAGTCCTATTACCGATTCGCGTGCCCTTTTTACTATTCTCGCTGTGTCTCCGAGTCCGCTAACGAAAGTACGTACGACGAATGAAATTTACGTGCACATGACCAATCATCATATTCACACGACTTTCAATCTCTGCTTTATTTTTTGTCGCTTTTTGACAGCCAAGATCCTGACAGCTTGTGAATCCACCTGTGAGTCTGTCAACGCCACCTGCGGTCTCATACTCAAGTTGAACGACCAAAGCGCACTGATTCCGGATTGCGCGACGGCCGTGTCACCTTTGACCCATTTGGCGCCGCAACCGGAAGACAGCTGTAACCTTGTGCCTCCAAAAGGTGCGTTTTCATTTCCTTGTTGCGCTCAGCAACACGAATCATCTTGCAGCTATTCTTACACGATTCCAATCCGAATTTTCAGATGCGGCCAGAGCTGCACAGGGTCTCAATCTCTCTGCCGTCCCTGACAATTTTGTCATGTCCGAATGCCCGTCACCCTTTGTTATCGATCCCCTGGCTGCAAAGAATTCAACGCTTGATACCCGATTCTGCCGATTAGGCTGCTGTATACCGTGTCCATCGCAAAACTTTGTAAGTCATATTATAGCTCATTACCTTGACAGAGATAGCTAAAACCCGCCCAAGTTCTATCCTGAAGGTTACCTGGAAAAGGGTTTCTTTGCAACGGACATCATCCGCTCTGTTTCAGCGGCGTACGTGCTGATTATTGTCGTGAGCTACCTCGTGTTACCTGACAAGCGAAGGTCCGTACTCCCGGGCACTGTGAATCAAGCAGCGGAATTAACATGTGAGAAATAGACACCCGACGGTCTTGGTGTTATTCCTGGGTATCAGCGTTTTCCTTTTTAGTATGGTGGCCTTCTTTAGCGTGGGCAACACGAAGGCCTTACAATGTGCCTCTGACGGTATCCGTGCTGCCGATCAGGATAACAACAAGCTGTGCGCAGCACAAGGTAGATTTGCATCATACCCCATCATTTAAAGGCGCACCGATATTAATTGAGCTCTTTCGGACATATTAGGTGCTATCCTCGTCTTTGCATCGTTTGCCAGCGTCGTGTGGTGCTCGATTCTAATTCTTAACCTTCATCTTCACACGGTGTGGAATAGCACCTTCCTTGTCAACAAGTACATACTGATGAATATCATTGGCTGGGGCGTACCTAGCGCCATGATGGGCGTCGCTCTTGGCTTGCACGCTGTCAAATTCGAGTTTGCCAATCTGTGTCTCGTAAACATCGACTACATCTTTGACATCTTTTTCTATCCACTTGCGGCATTTGTGTGTCCGGCATTCCTTATCCATCTTCTGACATTTTTCTATATCGGCAAGGTAAGCAATAACCAGCATCTGTGTCGATAGGTGGACAAGCTAATTATTTTTTCTTTTTTGTTATGGATAGATTGCTATACGCGAAGGTGTGCAATCCGAGATGTCACAATCGCTATCACGTACATCTGCTACAGATGAAGTTACGACACGGGCCAGACGGCATAAACATGTTATCAACGCCTTCAAGATTCAATGGCGTGCTCTGCTTCTTTCACTGATCCTTGTGGTGGCGGTTTTGTTCTACTGGGTAAGTGACGTCTATACATAGCCGTCTGAAGTCAAGACGCTCACAATGACATGACATGTACGTACATAGCTGTTCTATTTCACACAAGTACGCACTATGTCGACTTTGGTGTATGACGAGTCCAAGATCCTCGACTGGATAGGATGTATGCTAAACGCGAATGGCCAGCAAAATGACTGCGTACATGTGCTCAGCAGCTCGCTACCACCCTTCCCACTGATGATTGTGGCCGAAACACTGGTCAGCACCATTGGTACAGCTGTATTTATCACCTTCGCCAAACGGTCACTTCTGCGAGAATGGAACGACCTCATTTACGACATACGCGTGTCTCTGGGTATGCGTAGCCACGTCGAGAAGAACGGAGAGCAATTCTTTGCTCTCTAACCTGATCGCCTGTGTCTCTCTCGAAATCCCTTTTACTATTGTCCAGTACTCTGCAATCTGCCTCTTTGTTCGTTGCTTTTATCTACTGGTTAATTTCCCTCTATTTAACATTATCAATGCATTCGTGACTCCTCTCATCTAGCACAAAAATATATATTCAACCGCCCGTGGCTGCTACAGGCGCGTACTTTAATACCTAACTACTGTACACAGTATCGATGCACTGTCATGGTTGTGCCTGAGCCCAGACAAGTTCACACCCCGCATGTGACACATGCCTCGACTTGTAGAAGAACTGGATTAATTATTATCACAGTGTCTTCTTTCTGGGGTCTCGATGGAGGATGCACGCGAAGTAGCCGTCGCCAAATTGGCGGAACTGTTGAAGCACCCAGATGATCTCAACACCAAAGTGGGGCCACTGGCCAGGAAGCTTGCTAAGGAAAAGGCCTCGATTGACGCGCAGCTCAACACGGGGGTTCAGACGCAGCTCGACAATGTGCAGGAAGGCCTCGAGACGCTGACGATCTCTCAGAAAAACAGCAACACAGTCAAGGAGAACATGCGCCAAATCGACCGTCTATGCAGAGATGCCCAGTCAATGATTGGCGACTTCCCTCGCATTAGCAAGGCAAGCTTCTAAACGGACTGACTGGATTACGCCGTGTGCATGATGGGACGGACGATAGCTGACCCGAAACAATGTGAATGATAGATCTCGCGAATTCATCAGAACTTTGCGGCAACGCAGCAAAAGGTGGAGGCGTTGCAGGAATTGTACCAGCGGCTCAAGTACGTCGAGGACATGTTCCGGCCGCTCCAGGAAGACCCGTTTTCACCGTCGGACCAGCCGCTCCTGCATATTCACTACCATCTCTTCAAGCTTGAGGAGTTCCGCGACCAGACGATGCACCAAGCCAGAGACTCGCCCCACGACGTCATCATCACCCTCAAAACGTACTTCCGCAGACTCGATGTCCTCTCAGACGACTTTACCCAGTATCTGTGGCTGCTCTCGCGCCACCTGCTTCAGCTCATCGATGCCGACTGCGGCCCGACCGTCGTGAAGCTCGCCAAAATCATTGAGGTCGAAGAACAGGCAGACGAGAAGGCCCTGGCCGCGCGTCAAGCACAGTCGAATCACCAGGACCTGCAGGGCCAGCAGAAGGGCTGGCGCCTCGCAGAAGGTAACCCGCGCACCATCAAGTCGTACCGCGTGGAGTTTTTCGAGCAGCTGCATCAATCCTTGTTGGAGCGCTTTGAGGACATGTTGGCGCCGTATAAGGAAGCCGAGGACTGGTCCGGTGCGCTGGATGTCACCGACTTCATCTTCAACGACCTCGAGCTCGTATTCGACCAGATTGTTCCCAAGTTCCCCAAAAAGTACAAGATCTTCCCCTATTTCGTCCTCGAATACCACCGCCACACCTACGACTTTTTGAACCAGATCGTCGGCCAAGACCTGGATGCCGGAACGATCCTTCGCCTGCTGCGCTTTGTACGGGACTACTACTCGACCATGAGCACGCGGCTCGGCGTCACCGAAGAATTGCTCGAGCCGCAGCTCCTGGACGGACAAGAACAAAATCTGGTCGATGAATACCTCAAACTGGTCCGCGCCAAACTTGTCGAGTGGACGTCCAACCTCATGTCGAAGGAGTCGCGTGACTTTGTGCAGCGCACCGAACCCCCCGAGATGACACCTGACGGTCAATACGGCATGGTCGGTGCCGTCGACATGTTCCAGATCATCAACCAACAGATCGACGTCGCAGCAGACGCCAACCAAGGCAAACTCCTTTACCTTGTCGTCAGCGAGTGCCACAAGGTCATGAAGGATTCACAGAGCTTTTGGAAGAAGTTGCTGGCCTCCGAGCTGCGCAAGCAAGTTGACGCACCCGATGAAGCACCCGAGGGTTTTGTCGAGTACGTGATGGCCATGGCAAACGACCAGATCAAATGTGCCGATTTCGCCGAAAATATTGTGAAGCGTATCATGCCGTTTGTCGAGGGCAAGTACAAGTCGCAGGTTCACGATAAGCTTTCTACAGCCGTGGACGGCTATATGCAAATTGCTGCCAGCGGCCGCGAGGCGCTGCTCGAAGTCACTTTTAACGACCTTCGGCCCGTGTTTAACGAGCTGTTTACAGCGCGATGGTACGAGCAGCCGCTCGTGCCCTCTATCATCGAAACGCTCAAGGACTATTGCCAAGATTTTGCGACGCATCTCAACGACTTTTTGTTCAACAAACTCATTGATGACACGATGGACCGGTTCATCATGCTGTACCTGGAAGCCATGCGGCACAAGAACGCCAAGTTCCAGATGGAAGTGTGCCTGGACAAGATCCAAAAGGATGTGCGACTCTCCTTCAACTTCTTTGCCAAGTTTAAGTCTGTGGAAGAGTTAGAAGAGCGATTTGACGTGATTGACAAGGTCCATACGCTGCTGGAGAGTAACAGACGGATGATCTTTGTCGATTACTACTCCCTTCGACAAGCCTACCCGGATGTACCGCTTGCCTTTGTGGAAGACATTCTCAGCAAGCGCGACGACCTCGACCGGGCCGCCCTCAAAGATATCATAGAAGGCATCAAAGCGAAAGCCCGAGAATATGAACCTGATGCCAATACTCCACCAACTATCTTTAGCCGTATCAAATGGTAATAAATATACCCTCTCTCTCATTGTCTCTCTCTCTCTCTCTCTCTCTCTCTCTCTCTCTCTCTCTCTCTGTGTATGTGTGTGTGTGTATGTGTGCTTGTCTGCTATCCGATGGTTCGTCTTCTTTGGTATATGCATGTATTTGTGTTTATTTAGATCTTTTCGAGATTCAACATGACGTCTGTCAGGACGTTGAACTGTGAGAAGGTGGGTGGTGTACGTTTTGGAAGTTCTAATGAGTGTGCAGATGTGAATAAATGAGACAGGTGAATAGAAGTACCAGTAAATTCTGCTTACCCGGTACAAAAGGTCTCAGCAAATCTGAGGATGCGTCGTGCTGCCATCCCTCGGCTTGCAGTGCTGTTTAACGGTCAGACACACGACCGTCCAAAGTCTGGACTATCATACCTTTTAAAAGTTCATCTTTGGGCATTCCAAAGAACTGAATGGCCTCGGTGACGTGTATGTTGGTGTAGGCGTTAGCGATATGTGCAAGCATGCGCCGCTGGACAGTGTCTATCATACAAGGCGACTCAGCCAGAGGTCCTACTTTATCATATTCGTATGATACATACCTTTCAGATCAGCGATAAGAGGCTGAAGGTAAGACGGCCATTCGAAAGCGCTCAACGCTGCGTAAAAGTCGGGATAGTTTCGTCGAGATAAAGAAGTGACAACGGCCCAGGTCGCCTGGACTTCTTCGCTCGGTTGACCTTTCAAGCGTTTGTGAAGGAACTGCGCAGCCGATCTTGGGGAGTTGTGTAAGCTCGAGAGCAGGTCGGACGGAGGTGTATATAACAAGGAAAACGACGAATGAGTGACTCACATGTTGTCAAGAATGATGTAGGCGGCGAGGAGGAGAGAGTATACGTGACTGAGCGGGATCGCCGCGGAATCACCCATGTGGTACGCGAGCTCCATGTCTTGGCACACTTCAACAAGCTTCGCATAATCCTTGCTGGCAATAAGTCTTTCCAAATCGTCCATTGCGAGTGGATAAAGCCAGACCAGAGGTCTCAATGGCTGTACAATTTTGAATTCGCGCGCGTCCCTCTGCTCCTGTATTATGCGCCTGTGACACCCACCCCGCATCGAGTGGCATATTTTATGCCTCAGCTTTGGGATATCATCTCGAGATTTGGAGACTGCACAACCAAGTCCAAGTGTGAATAGCCCGCGAGAAGACCGGCCAAATAAAAAGCGCTAACGGATCTCCACATATCTTACCCGGAAGGTTTATTGCATTACGCACCATCCGCTTCGGGAATATAACCCAGGATAGAAATCCACCATTGCTCCCCTCTTCTTCCTATTACTTCTCGCTCTCCTTCGCCTATCATATGCGCTGCCGTATTGGAATCTATTTTGCCCTCACAACCGTAGCGCTCTCCGCCGTCGCCTCCAATTCAGGCCCTGATAACTCGGTTCTGCAGGGTGATGACGACGCGACAGCCCTCCAAGCCCAAGGCGCCATGCGTGTCGGCTCTGATAATGCCATCGTTCCCGATGCGTCTTCAGAGCATCCTTTGATCCAGCCTCATCCGGAGGCCCAGCCGCTCTGTGAGCCTGCTTCGTCAATCAAAGCCTCGGCAGCATTCAGGGTCATGGATGGATACACTGCCAAGGTGCTGACGCGTGATGTGGCCAATCCACGTAAAATTGTTTTGGATACTGCCAACCACCTGCTCGCTGTCTCGGGTGGGCAGGCCGTCTATTCCATTCGAATGGACAAGTGCGGTAACTCAGAGTCGGTGCCTATTCTGACCTCACACCAGCTGGACGGTCCCATCGAGTTTGGTCTTGCTCTGTACGACGGTCATCTCTACGTCGGCACGGCCGATGCTATCTGGCAATATCCCTACGTCGATGGTCAGCACTCGCCCCTCGGCGAGGGTACACGCGTTGTGCACAACATTAAGGGTACCCGTCCTGACGTTGCCATTGATCCGTTTGGTCATGCCTACATTCCCCGCACCACTGCCAACGGCGATGTTAATACAGAAGCAGCTTCGCGCGATGCCGTGATCAAACGCTTTAATTTCCGTGCTGTGCCCTCGGATGGCTATGACTTTGAAACAGACGGCGAGGTATGTTTATTCTCCTTTCTCCGAGGCTATTCGAGTATGCAGCACTCACGACTGGTAGATCTATGCTTATGGCACCAACGTACAAGGTGCTATGGCATTCGATGCACAGGCCCGACTCTGGGGCATCGATGCTCCTTTTGAGGCATTCCGCCGTGCTGACTTGGGCGGTGGTAAGGAAAAAATGAAAGCTGTGATATCTGCGATGATTCATGTCTTCTCCCTTCAGATATTGCGCCCGTGGGTTTGGCTGAAGAAGTCAATCTCTATGAGTTCCCCTACAAGAATTATGGCTACCCTTATTGTTTTACCGAATTCGATCTGTCTCCCTTTACAGAAAGCGCCAAGGGCAAGGGTGCCCAATGGGTAAGATATCCTTTATTATACACTATAGCCAAACAATCATATCTTAACCTATGCTGTAGGCACATCCTGTCTTTATGAACGACTCGGTTAATATGGACAGCTACTGCCAGCAAGAAGAAAATAATCGCCGACCCGCTGTGCCTCTCGTACCCGAGAGCCATGCATCCAGCATCTACTTTTATATGGGTACATTCTGTTCTGTGGGTGACATGGATACGATGGGCACCTCAGTTGGCCTGCCTTGCAACTGGACGGATACACCTATTGTCGCATACCACAACACGAACCGTGTCGTTCATTTACCTTTCGACGATCTTGGTCACGTGCCTCGCTGGGACAAACAAGAGGAAGTCATTTTCGAGGCTCAGTCTGACATCGCCCCTGTCGGTCTTGCGGTCGATGCCTTTGGTCGTCTGATCGTCAGCAGTGATAATACCAACGAAATCTTTATGATCCAGCGCATCTATGATGAGAACGCTCACAAAGCACTCACTGACAAATACGATGCGCACGAACGCGCACAGGAGGCCAAAGAGGAAGCCAAGGAGCGTGCGCTTGCCGAGGAGCAAGGTGTCGACGTCGATGATCTTCCTTGAAAATATAATAAATTTTTGTTGCTATATAGGAGAACGATATATGCTTTATGTACGTGTATTGCTATATGATATGACGATAGTAGCGAGATGATTTAACGTACGCTCGTTATGTAATAACTCTGCGCTATTCTATTTTGATTTTCTTCCGTGTATCGCAACTTCCTAAATCATAACATAGCCTCCAACTGCAATCAGACCAGCAGAGATGAGCGACAGAGGTTTGAGGGACATTGCGGCAGACTGATCCTGACTTTCAGTACTTTCGCTTGAGGATGAGGATGGGCTAGAAGACGAGCCCGACGCGGCTACCGAGCCCGACGCGGAGGGTGACGATGAAGATCCGTCACAAGTATCACTCTTGTGTTCGGCATACCACGCACATGCCTGAGCATATTCACGGGAGCTATAATCTTGCTGTTCAGTAGAAGTGCAGCCCATCATACAGGTGCCTGCGGCAGACATGAACGCGGTGTAGTCAGGAGTGCCCTTGCCGCACTCATAGGAGAGCGATTTGATAAAGTTGGAAGAAGAAGGATCCGTGGTATAATCACTGTAGAGACTAGTACCTGCAGACTTTTTCCTTTGGTGAATAAGACAGCCATGTAGAGCCTCGGTCTACTTCATGAAAGTTTACCTTTTTGCAGTTCTCAATACAATCGGGACCAGCAGTGACATTATAGGATGATCTGCAGTCAATAGCCTCGACTGGAGCAAGGATACCAGCAAGACCAATGAGAGAAACGAGACACAGGACACGCATGATGATACAGAGGGTAGTGTTGGGAACTGAAAGCACGTTGTAGTTGCGCTTGACATCGAGATTTTATGGATTTTGCTTCGGCATCTGTGTCCCCGCGCGGGGACATACCTTTAGCAGTGCTCCGCTCAAGCTCCGGTTGTAATGCACGGACAGAGTGATATGGTGTCCCGGGAAATCGGCGGCGTAACACAGCGGCGACAAAACTGGGTTATCTGATGGTATCCATGCGTTCACGTTCTCACGTGTTGGCAATGAAGCTGATCGCAACAATGTCCGAGCCAACGCTCGATAGATAGTTTTCTGAAATTGAGGCTGATCAAGTCATTTTTACAAATGAAGATAAACTATACCGCAAGCTGGTGGTAACTGCGTAGCCTATACCTCGAGAATATGTTCATTGATACATGTTACTGCTCTCAATGGCAGAAAATTGACTCATTATACCAAGACAAAAGGATCTGATAACGTACGAAGAGTAGTAGGTATTCTCGCAGCCATCAACTTTTGTACGACGATATATCCATGGATTCTACTACATGCTTTTCCTTCCATTGCATGATTCCTCTTTTTCCATGGTACCACTTCCATTGATTTTTTTTTTCTTTCCGCATGCTTGAACGAACATGATACAATCTGATACGTATGGACTCGGTGGCTGTTCCCCGACTTGCCTCCAAGTGTGCCTTCAATTATGCTGAATTACAAAGGCTGGGTAATGCTATCGATTCACCTGTACTCAGTGGAATTCATATCACTATGTGACAGTTCTTGGCGTCTATTTTGTCCTCTTTCCTAATTGCGCGCCTGAAGACAGAAAGAAAACCCGATACAAAAAAAAAAAGTTAAAGCTGAAAAAAGAACTCCAGATCAGATCTTCCTTCACTGCTCTTGCATCCTCCTGTAATGGCTTCCCACGAAAAAAGCAACAATTGGACCTTGGATGATTCCGCTTCTCAAGAACTTACAAAAGAGGCCACGGACGCCAGCAATATCGATATGCGGCAGCATATCGAGACTCACGATCCTCCAACGCGCAAATTTCTGTGGATCGTACCTATATCACCAGATGTACATCCCATCCAATTGTTCTTCTTTCTCTTTGCCGTTTTTACATCTCTCTCCGTCATTGTCTTCGTCTCTGCGGGCACTTCATGGATCCTTACCGGAATACTCGGCATCAGCGACAGCTCAGGCGATATCACCGGCTCATTATCGACGTACTCAGAAATAATGTCCATCGTTGCAGTCGTTTTTTGGGGCACCATGTCGGACACGATCGAAAAGCGAACAATCATGTCGATATCATTGGGTATCATGGGCGTCTGTGCCATCGGCTATCCATTTGTCAAGAATGTGTACCCGGATGCATTGATTCTTCGCCTATGCTACTCAATCGGGACAGCAGGTACCACAGCTATGATGGCCGCCATGATGGTGCAAGTCGCGCAGGGAAAAGGTGGCCTGGTCTCCGGCATGATTGGCGCTGTGTCCGGATTAGGCGCCATTTTTACGGCCTTTTGTCTCTTTGAGGTACCCTCTTTACTTAACAAGCAATATCAGTTTCAAGATTCCAACGAAAGTACACGCGTCGGCTTTGGTATTATTGGTGGCGTTACCGTGGCTATCGCAATTATCTTGTGGTTTCTTATGCCCCGCAAAGGCTCCAACAAACCTGTTCTACCAAATATGTCGGTCTCCAACTTCCGATACCATGCTGTCAATTACTTTGTGCGAATCCACAAGGGTGCAAAAGAGGCGAAGGACCCACGAATTGCGCTGGCGTTTGTGACAAGCTTCTTTGCACGTGCAGACGAAATTATCATCACCAATTTCATATCACTATGGGTCACACAATACTATATCGACAGTGGTGTTTGTCGGGTTCAATCAAGCTGCTACCAAGCCATGGGATCAACGGGGACAATGACTGGAATTGCGCAAGCTGTAGCCTTGGTTGCTACACCCTTTTTTGGCGCTGCCTCCGAATATGCCGCCAAGGAGATTCCTGTGATCATTGCCGGTATCGTCGGTGCGTGTGGCTGTATTCCATTTGCCTTTTCGATCGACCCGACCTCCTCGTCCGCCATGGCTTTTGTGGTGCTGATTGCTATCGGTGAATATGGCATGATAGTCTCTGGCATGGCTTTGATCAGCTCCAACCGTATCAAACCGGATATCCATGGCAGTGTGGCCGGCGCTTATTCTTTCTTTGGCGCGGTCGGCATTATCATCCTGTCGAAAGTGGGCGGAAAGCTATTTGATGTTTGGATGAAAGGCGCTCCTTTCCTACTGCTTGGCATAGGACATATCCTTGTCGGTATTATGGCCGCTTTGGTGCTCCTTTATCGTGTCGTTCAGCAGATTAGACAGGGAAGAAGTCCTGGTGAACGATCTGCTTTTTTAACTTGATGTTCTTTTGATCGTGGTCTCACATTACGTCGACGATTTAATACTATGTACTATATCAATCAATAATTTCCAATAATACACACTTTTCCAGTAACTATTATATCCTGTATATGGATCAACTCTTTGCTCTATCCGTCATGAAACAATTTACAAAGTGTGGTACCGAATCGTGTAAAGTTCATATTACATGGCACTGAAACATGGTGACGATGAGTGTATTGGAGATAGTCTTTGTGTTGATATATGAGCTATGCAAAACAGCCTGCTGGCTTTATTGCTCAATGGTATCGGTATTGGTGTTTGGTCGAGATGATGAAGGCTGGGAAAGATACAAGTATGACATGTTGGGATGTTGGATTCACATGAGATTCGTTGACTTGATAAACTCGTCGTCCTGCTGATAATGCAAAGCACCTGATCTTTCCATCATACACCGCAGAATGCCTTGTGGATTACTGAGCAGTTTATCCACTGTGTCAAACTCAACAAGACAGCCTTGATCGAAAACCATTGCCTTTTAAGAATAACGGTTATTCTATGTGCGTGTGCATAAAGCATGATCCATTCTTACCTTGTCATAACGGAGGATACTTTGTAAGCGATGAGGGATAACCAAAAGTGTCTACATGATAGGGCTGTAAGATGTGAGTTCCACCTCACTCAATGAACTTACCGAGTCTGCGAATTCGGCCTTCATCACTTCATACAGCCTGGTTTCCTCTTCCTTCAATAGATGTGCTTCCTCCAGCACGACCAAATTGGTGCAGTCCCGTAATATGGCGCGCGCAACGCAGAGGAGTTGTCTTTCTACCGCCGAGATACGTTCTTTCTTTGTTTGTATCTCCATATCGAGGTCTCGTACCACAGTATCCTTAAGTCCAACGCGATCCAAGGCTTGCCATAAATCAAAGTCGTTGTATTCCAAGAACGGATCTAGGTTTAAGCGCACCTAATAAAGACATCAGAGACATATCAAGCATAGTTGCGTATGAACTGACTGTTTTCCCAACGAGGCCTCCGTCTTTTGTTATGTACGTGATGCGCGATCGTAGGTCTTCAACACCAATCTATATAACACTATATGAGTAAAATGCAATAGAAGATGATGTCAGACACCGCGTACCCAGGCAATATTGATGCCATCAATCTTAATCGACCCTTGTACAGGGTCAGAGAAGCGGAAAAGGCAGGAGACAAATGCATTCTTTTCGGCGCTGGCACGTCCAATCAGAGCAACTTTCTCGCCGGGAGCAATGTTGAAAGAAGCATGCTTTAACACAAGCTCCGTCGCATCTGCGCCTAGACTAAGACTCAAATCTCGCACTTGAATAGCCGCTGATGTAGGCCACTGTAGACCATGTTACACTTGGTGAGCATAGGCTATTCTATACCCATAGGCTACTTACCGCTGCAGGAGGTCTTGAGCCTTCGACAATACCAGGTGGTTCTTGAGGCATATCCATGTATTCATTGATGCGCTCGATAGCTTCGAAATGCATATCCACGGTGGTAGATTGGCGCATGAGCCAGTAAATATACTCCAGGAGGCTCGTGGCAAATGTAAGGGCGATGCCAGCCGAACCTGCGTTGACCGAGCGATATAGCAGGAATACTCCAATAAAAAGGGAAAGTAATGCACCAATGAACTCGACGCGGACGAATAGCCAACGGTTCGTAATCCACAGGGTATAGAAAGGTCGCATATTCTCGTCCAACAAACGAAGCATCTTCTCCATCATGGCCACCTCACCTCCGTACGCACGTATCGTTGCAAGTCCTGCTACAGTATCTGTGTAAAAACTGAGGATCGGAGGGCGTGTTGTGGCATTAAGTTTCTTCAGTGCACGAGACGCACGAACGTAAAGAGCACCGATATAAGCATAAGCAATGGCTGCATTTAATGTGTTTAGTTTATCTTTAGAGAAGTTTTTAGCCTCTTCAAATAACATACCTGCTATCAGACACGCAATAAAAAATTCAGGCACAATGACACCGATTGTGAGTACGACGCCAGCAATTCCAACGATGGTCTGCAGTAGGAAATTGACATGCCACCCAAGACTGGAGTCAACGGTCTCAATGTCTTTGCTAAAGCGGTTTAAAATCTGGTCCGGCGGTAACTCGTTGAAAAATTGAAGTGGTGCTCTACAGATCGCTTGCAGAAGGCCTTGAAACAGAATATTTGAAGCTCGCAGGGATCCACGGTACTGAGCCACAGTACGAGCAAAGCTGCAAATTACAGTAATGAGACAGAGACCAAGATAAATGAAGATGTAACGGTTGACAGCGTTTCCGGTAGGCTCTTCGCATGACCAGGTCTATAGAGACCATACCTAGTGTTAAATCTCAGAGGAATAAAATACGAATGTGTATACCTTCCTTTAGCCAGTAGCTTTCCAAGATAGTTGCCATACGTGCGAGCAGTATAAATGCAATAGCACAAAGCCAAAACTGGTAACCTCCGCAAGAAGTAAAATAGGTCGCATAAGCAAGACGTCTTGCTTTAGTCTTTTCGTCTTCCTTGATATCATCCTCAATGGCTCGGACTGATTCACGCATGACGGAGTCTGTATCGAATAGCTCATCTTCTTCAAACGGTGCTTCGCTTTCGAACATTGTTTCAATGCGGTCGTCGTTTAGATACGACATGTTGCCGCCGCCATCTGGTATCTGACTTGCCTCAATCCAGTCTGTAATGCCATCCTCCGTTTCCACCGTGCTGATTCTTCCCTGATCGAGCTGTACCAGCTTGCGTGCACCGCGTACACGGCTTCCCAGCGTGTTCATCGCCAATATGACCGTCCTATCCGCCAATAAGTCACCAAGAAAGCACTTATCATGTATGAAGTTGGCCGTGTGTCGATCCAAAGACGACATAACATCATCGATGAGCACAACGCTGGCTTTCGAGTAGACGGCTCTTGCCAAAGATATTTTATGCTTTTGAGCGTCTAAAGCTGGGATCAGTCACATACATAGCCAGGATTCCTGACTTACCTGTCAGCGGCACTCCTTTGTCTCCAATATGGGTTAAATCCCCGTTTTCCATAAAAGATAGGTCCCGCAGCAGATCACACTGATAAAGTACAGCACGGTATCGAGCGTCATCCCATGGATCAAGGAAAGTGATATTCTCGCGCACTGTGCCGTTCTCGATCCATGCTGTCTGCGCCACGTACGCCACACGGGAACTTGAATGAGCACGATCATCCGTCGGCAAATAGACGTTGCCGGACTCCAGCGACATCTGTCCGAGCAAAGCGCAGAGTAAACTTGTTTTGCCGCTACTGGGACGTCCTGTGACTATTGAGAGACATCCAAGCGGAAAATCAAGGTCATCCACCTTTAGGCTGAATGGCGGACTAGTGGGTTTTCGTTGGTCTGCAGCATCCACCGTTACTTTCGCGGGCCAACGAAGTATTGCGTCTTTGAAGCCAACTTTCATAAGATCGCTGTGCTCATGATTGGAAGTAGACGTGTCGAGCTGTAGGTCTTTCGAGTCAAGGAACGCATCCAAGTGCTCCAAACTAACTCTGGCATCGTTGTATGTCATAACTGCTTGTGGCATCACATTCAGTGGGTCGCGAAGCATGCTGAAGAGCACAATGCTCACAAAAGCAGTACTATGATGGGGTTATTATTGATATTGTGTTCCTGTCATATAAGCTTACCTCGGATCGAGTGTATTTTTCTCGACTAAAGTGTACCATGCAAATGAAATTGTCGCCACAAAGATCGGTGCCAGAAGCCATATGAGTGTGAGGATTGTGTTCTGAGTATACAGCTTGAGCAGCTGTACCAGTTCTTCGCTGCGAGCATTCTTCGCTGCATTGTTTAGTACGATACGGACGCATTACTTTAGCTAAAAACCTACAGAAATGACTTGCTCCCATTTTCGTTCCCAGGCGAGAAACTTTGTAGGATGAATATTATCGATCAAATCTTGTAAAAGCCTAGTCCTCCAAGATTTTGCCTCAGAAAGCTGCTTTTGAACTTCGACAAGACGGCGGCTAATAAAATGTGTCGACGGCAATGCCACCAGCATGACGACAAGCCCGGCGAGGAAGGCATCACCGAGAATGTAGTAGAGAAATATGACACCTGTCAAGATTTCGAGAGGGCACGTGTAAAAAATCTGCGTATCGTTAGTTTTGTGGCTGCTCATTTGGATATGTGCTTACATGCAGGTATGATGCAAGTTCAGCCAGTCTTTCAGCATCTTGGCTAAGCATCGCTGTTTGTCTATTTTGAGCGTCCTCGTTTGTTTCCATGTGAGATGCATCACCACTGCTTGGCGCATCGTGCATGGGCTGCGTATACCGCAATGTATGGGCGTAGATTTCCGAATTTAGCATGTTATTAAGGGTGACATGCCACCGGCGTCCCCATAGCAATGTCTGTGATGCCACGAGTGTGCTGATAATGTTGCAAATAAATATAGCAGCGCAGTAAAGATAACCGAGCTCGTATGGTTGATCCTTGGAGTCTTGGATGAAATTGAGGAGCTTGTAGAGGAAGTATGGATTGGCGTAGTGGAAGGCGACAGCCGAAATAGCTGTGACGAACTGCAGGTGGATGGAGCGGCGGTTGGCGCGGTATATACGTGCGACAAGATTCTTATATCCACGTAAAGTCTTAAAATGACGGTAATTCTCCTTTGCGCGCTGTCGGAAAGGTAAGGCCCAGAGCTGAGTATCATCGAGGCTTTTCCTGTAGCCTGCAAGGAGCAGCGAATTGATCCATCCGAAGGTGACTGAAGACAAGGGCGACGCACTGGCCTCTGAGCTGAGAATGCGACCCTAGGGCGAGTGAGACAATGAGAACCGGTCGAATGCGGCACCTCAAAAAAGGATACATACACTTCGTACGACTCTGCCGTCATGTAGCACGAGGATGCCACCATCATCTCCGTCGATGTCGAGGAGCTCGCCCTGATCTAGCTCACCGGGTGTCGTTACGCTAACAAGCCAGATGGTAATGCAGATTATCAGATCAATCGCTGCAAACGTCTTTTCGATGGTCGAGGACGTGGCCCAGTTTGCATCCGATCCAGTGATAAAGTAGGAGAACGCTCTCACGATAGCGGATGAAGAAGCGAGGGTATAAAATATGAGGAAGTGAGGGTTGTACAACGTGAATTTGGATGGCGAAACAGGATCTGCCGGCGTCGTGAAGGACTTGATAACGAGAATTAACATGTAAATCTAGACAGATACATGAGGTGAGTCGAGCTTGCGAAGATTGCTGTGTATTCTCTATCTGTACCCGGGGAAGTAAGGCTAATCCCGGATCAATGGCTTGATAGGAGGGTGTTCCGCATTGATCAGGGCTCTGTTCAAGAATGGCACTTTCGAGACGCCAAGCGAAGAGGAAGGCCCAGCAGCTGATCTCGAGAAGAATAAGCACCAGAAGAAAGAGACTCCTTCGGAGGATAGCGGCATCTTTTGTGGTGGGCAACCGCAGACAATGGGCGTCGTAGTCAATTCCTCGTAAGCGGGCCAGGCGCCAAGACCGAAAACGACGACAAACATTGAAGAATAAAGAGAGAATTAAGAATATCACGGGCAGCACAGCATCAAATACACTAGCGACAATTGAGTAGTAAGCACTGGCAGTACTTGTTCTGTAACTATAACTTACGTCTCCCGTGCACAGGGATCCAATTCCAGTGGATGCGAATCGTGCTATGAAAATAAGGAACAATCGATCCGAGATTATGCAAAGAGCCCAACGAGAAATAAAGAAGACGCGGTCTTACATCTGAATGCCTTGCACAGCCACAGAAAGGCGAAGCGAATTTCATAAGATTCGGCAGAAAGTGAGAATGCTATAGTGATGGTCCTCGAGAATGCACTTTGACAGAGTTTTGACACGGCAAAAAAACAAAGGGGCGTCGCAAAATGTGCCGCCTTGGTGCAACAGCTGACGCGCGGCACTGACACGAGTCAGGCACACACTAACCATTACGGATATATGACAACCGCTTTATAAACACAATGCTGATGCGGCTACCAACCACACTCGATGTTGGTCGTTTTCAGTTCAACATACAGATGGGTTACATATTACCAGCGTTGACTTACTCTGAAAGCACTACGATGCCTTCAATCTGTCAGCACCTTTAGAAGCGTGTCAAGTCAGTCCAGGCTCTCGATGCGAGGACAGCACTGAAGGGAAAAGTACATGCTTGTGGCAAGCATGGATGGATGAAAAATAGCAGTAATATGCCATTGAGAAAACCGCTTATATCTTTGCATTCGTCCTTCTTCGATGCTTTTACGTGCATATTTAAAATCACACTCCATGTTATATGTATATATATATATATACTGCCAAATGGCATTATCCGTTGGATAGCGTAATAAAAGCAGAAATCCTTTTAGTGAGAAGTACAACAGAAAAAAATCCCATTTTGCTAGCTGAGACATTCTACAGTTTTAAAATAGGTGCGAACCTCTCAATGCGGGAGCAAAAGACAAATTTTAGCCGACAGTGCTGGTGGGGCAGGAGAAATGAAGAGCCGATGGGTGACGAGCAAGTTACAGCTTTATGATACGTGATCAAGTCGTTCCTGTCAACTCATAGTATTCTATATAGGAAATAAGCTTACCACCAAAAGTGTAGTCCAGTGGATGGTAATTGTCGCAGGGAAGATAAATAAAGTTTCTTCCATCTCATGTTCGCTTCTAAACCTTATCGTCAGATCCCGACTCGGTACTTTAGGGCGGGCTCGGGAGAAGATGTCAGCAACCTACGCGATACGCTGCGGCTCGTCTTATAGCCGTTGTCCCATAAAGCCATATGCCGAACGGCTTTATCATAGGACTACTAGTCGATACCCATGGGGCGGTTATACAATCATGATGAACTCCTCTATTATTAGTTTCTTAGAAAAGCAAGCCATGTTACTCCGGGATTGCTTCCCGCTTTTCCGGTAAGGCCGATGCGCAGCGGAAAAAAGGGCACTCGTAATCAAAAAGAAGTATTTCCTGGCGTATGTTGTGTATTGAGATTATATTCAGTAAATACAAATGCATGCTAGATGAGACGAAAGAGAGGAGGAGAATCATGGGGAGTAAGGAAGACATAAGAGTCCTCTGTTTTCTGTTATATATGTACAAAAGTCTGTGTGTGATGTATAGGTTGTCCTTTTTTGGTTTTCGTTTTGGTGGTATCGGGGGCGTTGGCTGCGGTGGATCAGATAAAAAATTGGCTCCGTCGGGAAGGAGAAGTGGCAATGTTAGGCAACTTCTTGACGCTCGGTCCAAGTTCAATCACTGGTGGCGACAGGTGTTGGTGGTGGTTGCAGCCAT
The DNA here is from genome assembly GCA_000697355.1 of Syncephalastrum monosporum B8922. Classification (NCBI taxonomy): domain Eukaryota; kingdom Fungi; phylum Mucoromycota; class Mucoromycetes; order Mucorales; family Syncephalastraceae; genus Syncephalastrum; species Syncephalastrum monosporum. Next base: position 360,457 of record JNEN01001260.1, read on the forward strand.
GGTGATGATAATCGTGACTTGAGTCGAACTTGGGCGAAGGTAGCGTATAGGACGGAATGGGTGATAAAGCAGGTGATGACGCAGACGATACGGATGAAGCAGAAGAGGACAGGCTGGGAGACGTGACAGATGATGTCGTTGATCGAGGGAAATTCTTGAGTTCCTGCCAGTCGTATCCGAGCAAAGGGTGGTGATTCAGGGCATCAGCACGGAGGCATTCTTCAGAGCAGTACAGCGAATTCTAAGGGAACACAGATATGAATATAAAGAAGGACCGAGCACTGTAGTCAGTACTTACAGAAAAAGCGCTGACAGCGTTATCGCAGTAAGTGCACCAGTTAAGGTCGCTCATGTTTAAGAGTCGTTGTGTGTGAGGAAAGAAGTGTGTGTGTGTAAAAAGGTAGGCCAAGAGATGCAGGTTATATATATAGATTGTGGATCCCCGTCACAACCAAAGCCAGTGCTCGCACGCCCCTGAACAGAGGGAAACTGATGTATGGCAAGTGAGTTGATTTTGATTGGCCAAAAATGAGGAAATGGCTCAACTCGTGCGCAAAATTCGGCCAGCTGGTAGGCCCCCCATTACTCACATCCCCCCAATCGCACAACTTGGTCATTGGCTGGCATTATCCCTGGCCAATCAGATAGAATTTATGGTGCTGGTGATTGCTTCCGAGAAAGCTGCTTTCATCGTGATAGCCTACCGCTGATAATAGTGCCGTGCTGATTTGCGGCTGCAGTCAGCTTTACTTGTGATAGGACGTCCCCGACAGGTGTGTCCCTTCGTGGCGACTAAGGTAACTTCCTGAAATTAAAGACAAAGGCTTAAAATTTCTGCATGGCGAAAAATTTTTTCATATTTACGTCTTGGAGCACGTAATCCATAATTGCACCACTTTGAATATCTATTTCTCATATACATACCCCCTGCCCTCAGGGTTTCTCCTTCTGCCATTGATGGAGAGACAGACAGGTATGCTGTTGACGAGAGGTTGCCTTACCCCGCCATGCATGTCGGTATTGCTTGCCCAATAGGTTTGTTGATCGGATTTTGGTCTATCTCGATGTGATAAGGTCTAGAATTGGCGTCATACCATAGAAATTTTTTCACTTTTGATTTCCATATCAGATTCCTTTTTCCTCGTCATTGTGCACGGTCTCTCAATCTATCTCCCACGGAACATTTGCTACGACCAGACACACTTCATTTCACTCACGCACGAGGGGTCGGAGTGGACGGTCAGGGACGGTCAGGGCGATCCTTGAAGCACACACGTGCACCAATAGAAAACCCGCCAGCACACGCATACATGCACGCATATCAGTCAATTTGCCTGTGGGGCAAGGAGGCGCACCCCCTGCGCCTATCTTCCCGATACTTATCAGCTGAATTTATAATATGCGCTACAAGTCACTCTTGGTTCCTACTGCCATTTCACAAGTATTCTGATTATCAAATTAGGCAAACGAGTCAATCATCAAGTACCGGGGAGTTCCGTGGGTGGCGATCTGTGTTATCTTCATTCTTTCTCCACTATTATCTTTGCTTACCCTTCCTTTCTATTTTCGCGATATATGAAATCGACAAACAAACAAAACCTAACCTGAACTCAAGTCGAAAAATCACCTGTCATAAACGTCGTTCTTTGTGGGGCTTGCCTGGTTGCTTTTTGTCCTATCTGATTTGTCCTTTTACATTAATCGAATAATAACTCAATATGACAGCTCTTTTCAGTCTTATCATGATGTTTTCCAAACATATATTGCGTTTCTGTCAAAAATTTTATCATCATGGAAGTAAGGAGAGGCATGACTTGCGTCATTTCATGAGTTTCTTCTTAAACAGCGAATACCACGTCTTGATGTGCAGACATACGCTACGAGCGTATAATACCACTAATTGACATTCTTCATTGTCCATCCTCCTTTCTTCACCTAGGTTTGTCCAATCAGTGAAGAGGACATGGCTCCCCGCACAGTATGAATTTCAAGTGATGCGATTTTATCGTTGTTATCATCGCCGACAGGCAGTTAATTCTATACATATACTTGTCAAGTGTAAACAAAGTATAGATATCGGGTATAGCTAGCCTACGGACTTTCGTTCTGAAATCGGTCTGTGCATTAAAATTCACTTTTTCTACACATTTAAGCAGCTGGAACCCAGGGTTGTCGATACGCGCTAACGGCACGTAACAACTCCCCCACCTGTGACTGGATATAGTTATTTTGAACCACAGTTTCAAATATTTTATACAAATCCTTCCCCGTGGGCGTGGGACAGACATTTGGCGCACGGGCCCGTGTTTATGAGGGGGCCGTAAATTAGTTGTCAACGGTAGTACCGGCCACTGACCGCCAGGTTAGGGGGTTGCAAACAAGGGAGAAAGACAAGAGGGAAATCAAGCGGAGAAGAGGGAGAGCAGAGGAAGAACGAGAAGGAAGTGGGGCCCAGACTTGTGCTGATGTCTCATATTTGCTGCAAAGACATAGATCTGCTTCACTTACACGCAGAGGAAAAGCGGGAAAAAATTTCTGGAGGGCGAAGACGTGAGAGGACAGAAGGGGAGAAGAAGCAGGTATGAAGGAAGACAGGAGCAAAGGAAAGGCGCAAGACTGTAAGTTACATCTACAGTGGATGGAGGCTGATGACAAATAAAATGATGGAACTTTGACACGATCACTCACACTGGTGCATGGAAGAGCAACAAATGGCAAAGGGACTTAAGAGGAACTCGTACTGGTTACGTTGCCTTACTTAGTCCATACTTCTAGCCATCATCCTGTATATACGTACTTACTTAGAAAGACTTTAAGAAAAATAAAGAAAAGAAGTCGAAATGTGAGAAATTAGTTGTCTTTCATGATACAGGCTCGCATCGGTGGACTTCCATGTGATTACATGAACCGCGTCTACTAATGGCAAAAGAACGCAGGGAAAAAAGACCCTGACAGGGATTGACGTCAGGTATTTGTCGCGTTTATTCAATGCCCTACTGGCTTACTTGCTATCACGCGGCTCACGTTGACGGCTGCAAAACGAGTCGTTCTGAGAAGGGTATTAATATGGGCTCTGCGGAAGTGATGCCATATTGTATGGCTTATCTGCCTTCTCTATGTCTCTCTTAGCAGTCTTAAAATCAGAAAGAAGACTTATGCAATCTTGCTCATGTCAGTAGAACACCGAGCAAAATGCTGGTGTTAATTAAAAAAGAAACGGAAATAGTGTACTATATGACCTGATAGCAGGATGAGTGGAATTTGCGTGAGGCCAAGATTCGGCATCTGCGTCGCGTGCAGAATTAAAAGTTAGTTAGGAGAAAATTACTTTTTATATAAGATAACGCCTTTGAGCGAATCACACTCAATCATTTGATCGAAGACTGCATTAGCTAGAAATTTGTGTACTAAGCGCCATGTTCAATGATAATTTTTTCCAATAGCAGACTTACGCTGAAAAAATTTATTAGCTCTAAATCTTGCTTTGTGACTTCCTAAGTATAAGCTAAACTACAGTATCTGACGTACTGAAATGTTCAAATATGTTACTATGTATTGAGTTATGAGGTCGCAAACAAGCGAATAAGTAAATATGACTTGATTTTTCCTCGTCGACTATTTGACGCATACATGTCTGCCTTTTTGTCTACTAATGTGGTATTTACTGACTATGCACTTTCTGTTCAGCACTCTTACAGCTCTAGTGTTGTCGGTGCAACATTCTGTTAATGAGATATTACTGTTTTATCATGTAGATCCAGGGGATTCCTCAAGTCTTCGTGCTGCCAATGCCTGTACTAGCTCTTGGTCTCCACTAGTACCTTGGCAGGAAGGGGATCAAGACAATTGAGAAAGGTTCGCTAGAATAGCTGAAGACAGCTGTAGCTTGTCGCATTACTGCTAAAGCCATCATTCCAAGGGTCATATCTGCCAACCAGGCATTGTTGGCAAGTGCGCATCTATATAAAAGGATAACGCTCAAGAACACAATATTATGTAGACTCAAGGTTCAAGGTGTTTCTTGGACAGTTTACGTTCGTTATTGTCCGTCTGTCTACTGTCCTTTATCCCGCCTGTAGTCAGATCAGCTTTGGCACCAGCGAGCATCGCCGCACATACTGTGATGGGTATGCGGAGGCAAAGCGAATGAGTCTAGGGAAGTTCTTTCGGTATCAGACAAGGGTCGGATACATTGGACTTACTAAGGAAGGATGTGCTGAATAGCCATTGAACTGATTCCGTTGACTACAGAAAGCTTTGGATGCCAGGACGGTTGCGGGTGTGCATTATTCGCGTTCTTATGCAGGTGCGGCGGTGTATTCGTGCTTTTCGGATCCCAATTTTCCTTCAAAATCCAGGCGCAGATAATGTATATAATCACCCTTTGCAAAGATGACTGATCGTACAAATGTAGGTTTTATAAAGAAGACATTTCGACGCAGATAAACTGATTCTGAAGGGGAATAGGGAGATGGACTGGAAAACGACGATGATTACGTGCCTTACGTGCCGATCAAACAACGAAGATTGGAAAAGCTGCACAAATACGCCACACAGAGACGTCTCGTAGAACCTGGTCCGCGAGAAGAGGTAGAAGAAGAAGAGACACCTGTCACGCGCAGCAACAAGAGTCTGCTTGACCAGGCGGTGGAATATAGAAAGCAACATGGCGAGCCAGGTAGACTCGTATACCAAGAAATGGGTCCAGAACAAGTTGTCCAGATACTAAACGGAACGAAATACCCTTTGCAGAGAAAACGGAAGAGCAAAAACAGTTGGAGCAAGAGCGATTGATTGAGGAAGCGCAGGCTCGCCACAAAGCGTTAGTGTCAGTCCAGGAAGCAGCTGCGGGCGTACAATACGACAAACCGATGGAAACCAGGTAAGGAAAAATGAAAGAGGATACTTAAAGGCACGATTTCTTACCATCAACCCATTGAACCAAAAGCTGGTCTCCTCCACGCGCGATTCTCGAGGCTCCCGAGAAAGACCATGAAGCTGTACGGGCCAAATATCATATATTGGTCGAGGGTCTCAATCCGGTTCCCCCTTTGACTAGCTTCAAGGAAATGAAATTCCCCCAGCCTATCCTGGACTACTTGAAGATGAAAAATATCAACAAGCCTACGCCTATTCAGATCCAGGGCTTACCGGTTGCGTAAGTTACAAGTTCTAATTGCGTCAATATGAGAACATTCAAGCCTAAGCCTTACTTACTTCTTTTTTTTATTAACACATAGTTTGGCTGGGCGAGATATGATTGGTATCGCATTCACTGGTTCTGGAAAGACACTTGCTTTTTCGTTGCCTATGGTGATGCAAGCTTTGGAGGCAGAAGTGCGCTTACCGCTAGTCCGTGACGAGGGTCCCATTGGGATGATTCTTTGTCCATCGGTGAGATAGAACACTGCAGAAGTTCGTTCGAAACATGATTCTGATTATTTCTATTTCTGTGTAGCGCGAACTGGCCCGACAGACGCACGACGGCCTCTGCCAGATGTCGGACGTTTTAGCCAAAGGTGGATACCCTCAGCTGCGCTCCCTCCTGTGTATCGGAGGTATCGATATGCGCGAACAATCGGAAGTCCTTAATAAGTAAGTCTCATGTCCTCTATGGTGTGCGTTCTGTGCCAATTTCTCATATAATACTTTAGAGGCATTCATATGGTGGTGGCGACACCTGGTCGTCTGATGGACATGCTGACCAAGCGCAAATTCAATCTCGACTGTTGCCGATATCTGTGCATGGATGAGGCTGATCGTATGATTGATATGGGCTTTGAAGAGGACGTACGCAATATCATGTCATACTTTAAGGTAACCTAGAGAAGGAGGTGGCTGATTGTTATATTTGGTTGTAACATATCATTTCAAAAATAGAGCCAGCGTCAGACATTACTCTTCTCGGCAACTATGCCAAAGAAGATTCAGGACTTTGCTTTGTCTGCCCTTGTGCAGCCCCTTGTAGTAAACGTCGGGCGTGCAGGCGCTGCTAACCTGGACGTTATTCAGGAAGTGGAATACGTCAAGCAAGAGGCAAAGATGGTTTATCTGCTGGAATGTCTGCAGAAGACGCCTCCTCCAGTAAGTGTTCGTCGTCGTGCTCGACGTGCAACATTACTAATGACATCAGGTTTTGGTGTTTGCGGAGAACAAAAACGATGTGGACGACATACATGAATACCTGCTACTCAAGGGCGTAGAGGCTGTCGCCATCCACGGTGGAAAGAGTAAGGACCTATTTATGCCTCGACTGCATCCTGCTGACACAAATAATAGCACAAGAAGAACGAGAGTTCGCCATTCGATCTTTTAAAACGTTCAAAAAAGATGTCTTGGTTGCAACGGACGTTGCATCGAAGGGTCTCGACTTTGCAGAAATCCAGCATGTGATCAACTACGACATGCCCAAAGAAATCGAAGACTATGGTGAGCTCAACATGTGTGCATTTTTCCTTTTTTGCAGCATAATTAACAACTCAATAGTTCATCGTATCGGACGTACGGGTCGCAGTGGCAAGACAGGCATTGCGACAACGTTCATCAATCAGCACTGCTCGGAACAGATCAGACTAGATCTGAAACATTTGCTGCGAGAAGCCAAGCAGAGAGTGCCCCCATTTCTGGCAGCCATGGAGGATCCCTCGGAGAAATTTGGAGGTCTCATTGGAGGTAAGAGACACGTCCCAGGATCCCGGTTCTCGGCACCTATTTCTCATGGACACCCCTTTTTGTGTATCTGCGACTCATGCATTAATACGCGATTACATTAGGATGTACATTTTGTGGTGGTCTTGGTCATCGCATCAATGACTGTCCCAAACTCGAGCAGCAAAGACGCCAGCAACTGGGTGCTATCATGAGCGGCCGACATGCGGGCGAGAGGGGAGGTTTCTAATATTTTGAGGGTGAAATGGCAGTGGTTTCTTTACTATGACGTATTGAGAAGGAGCTTATTTTTAAGCTATCAAAAAGCGCGGATGTCCAAAAGCGGTCAAGCCAGCAATTGTTGGCATCGAATTCCCTTCTCCCTTTTCACAACCTTTTTTCCACTTTTAAATAAATCGAATTTTTGCAAATACAGCAAATCGTCCTCCGGCGCACCTTATAACGACACGCAGACCTACTATGGATGCAGAGGAAACAACAGAGGCATCCAACTACGATGACAGCGGCCATCGCGCAGTGCAACAGTTCTTAAACCACTGTCACCTGCAACATTATCTTCCACTTTTCCTCACGGAGGGCTTCGACTCTCTAACGTCGGTAAGTAGCAGATGTTGCACTGGTCTCGTACTGTCCGAAGGCCTCTAACAACATATTAGCTTTATGAAATAACAGAGGATGATATGGTCGCCATGGGTGTGAAACGAGGACATCGCCGGGTATGTACGACTCAGCCTTCTCTTCCTCTCTGTGTTCTCTTTACTTTTTTTTTGTTCTGTATTCTTCTTTTTTTTTTGGACCCCGCTGCGGGAATGTTCAAACAACGGATGGAACATGATGCTAATCAGTTCATATAGTTGATCCAGCGAGAAATAGCCACTTTGAAAGGAGTACCACGCAGTCAGCCTCTGGTGTTGAACTCTTTGGAAACAAGTGAGTGAGAGAGCTCATTGTGAAAAATAGCTATTAAACCACTAAACGATGATCATTCCAGAAACTTCGGCAATGTTCTATAGACCTGAGAATTTGCAGGGCGGCGACATTGAGTCTGCTGAACAGGGAAATGGCAACAGTAGCACAAGCACAAGTGGTTATAGTTCCATGCCTGGTTCGGTTTCGAACCGGCTGAGTGTCTCCACGGGTAGCGGCAGCTGTGGTAGTAGCGTTCCTACGGACATGAGCGGTAGTAACGGTACAAGCGCCAGTAGCGGTAGTGGCAGCATAAGCAGCAGCAGCAGCGGCGGCGGCGGAAACAGCCGCAAACAGAGTACAGTCACCAACGCGAGTAACACCACTGCCAGCAGCAGCAATAACAGCGCCAGTAACATGTCTACCGATGCAACGCCATTGACTACACCAAATACAGATGGCGCAAACAGCATCAACAGCAAACCAGTACCCCCTGCAGCCGTCACCAATGCACTTCATACTGCCCGAGGCGCAGGCGACCTCGGATTCTCATCTACCGAAGACGACGACACTGCTGGCTCGACGATCACTGCTACGACCACTAAGGACCTCAGCAACAGCAACGGCAATAGTGGCGGTAGTGGTAGCATTGCTGGTAGTGTTAGCGGACACCAGCCCAAACGCAAATACAGGCGTCACCCGAAGCGAGACAAGAATGCCCCTGTAAAACCACCCTCCGCTTATATTATGTTCTCCAATCACGCACGAGCCCAAATGAAGGACCAGAACATGTCTTTTGCCGATATGGCTAAATCAGTTGGTGACCAATGGAAAAATCTTAGCCAGGAAGAAAAGCAAAAATATGAACGTACAGCCATGCAGGCAAAAGATGAATACTTGGTGGAGCTCGAGCAATATCGGAAAACTCCCGAATATCATGTAAGCTACTTTATTTTACTCTAAGTCGGTATACATTAAGCACCCACATAGAAATACCAAGAATACCTGAAGGATTTCAAACACAAGCAAGAAGCCGCTAATAGGCTTATTTCACGCGCTCGACGGCGAGCTCACAAAAACGTCGGTTCACCGAGCAGTGGCAGCCTGGCTGATTCAAGCTCCAACGGTGGCAACGGCAACGGTGGCAATGGATGTTCTTCAGCGAGCAGTGGTGGTACCGATAGCCTCCAACCCCAAAATGACGAATCGCCTGCAAATATGGGAGAGTCTTCCATGGCCCCCGGAGACGCGCGCTTGGACCAACCAAATGAGACTTTATCCGATGATGCACGCGCTGCTATGCAGCAGCAAGTATTCCTGGTGAAGCCGCCGCCGAAGCAAGACAAAGCACGCCCTCCAGTGGTTTGTGATTCTTCATTCTGGTTCGAATGTTGTTCTAGCATCCGATCCATGTTTGTAAACATGACACTTATGTACATGCTTTATCCTTTGATTTTCAAATACATGTAGCTCCCCCGCTGCCGGTACGATAACATTGCCGACCTTCAACCACAAGGCGAAGAGGCGGCACAGTCCACGGCAACCGTCCCGCCTATCGAACTGCCACCACCGCGCGCCTTCACCGGAGAACATCAGCACGAAAGACTCCCCTCCATCTTCTCCGGCGCAGCAGAAGGTCCGTACACAGAATCTCACAGGGTATGCCCTCCGTTCCCGAAGATCCGCAAACGTGACACCAGATATGGCGCAGGTTAGCGGATCTCAAGAAACTCCTGAACCCAATGGATACCACGAGCAGAACGACAAGAGATTTCTCCACACAAAGGATCGTCATACGCTACCACCTCCACCTTCACCAAGAAAGGATAGTTCACGGTTGTTACCCCCGCCGCAAAAACAGCCTATCAAGAAACGTCCCCCCGCCGTTCCTGCATCTTCGTGTCAGCCAGGCGCTGCTGCCACGGTCAATAGCCCTGCTACTGTAGTCGCACCGATAACGGCAACTAAGGCAACGAAAGCTACAGAGGCTAGAGCGGATAAAGCGGTGAATCTGCAACCAGCGAAAGACTCTCAGCAGGATCAGAGTGGAAAAGCGTCATGACATCGTATACCGAATATTTCTTTCTTTTCCTTTTTGCTTTTCATACCTGTTTCATGATGTTGCTTCGTTTTTGGTTTTCTTTTAGTTTTATACAATATAGCGCACTCCTTCCATTTGGCGTTTCTGCTTTAAAAATACTGCATATTTGATTATAGATCAGCGATGCTATTCCATCCGCATTTTGGACACCACTACAATCGGACGCTGAAATGTCAGGTAGGGCCCGTACGGGATCCAGGGTTGCATGCGACACAGGGATGAGAAGCAATGAGAAAGTTGCCTTATGAAGTATATGATTGTGGATATGTCTTGTGGATCGACAACGCGCGTTGGGAGGACAAGCAAAAACATAGCTCGTTCCGAGGAAAACGATATATTACATCTGATCAAGTGACAGACTTAAAAGTGAATGTCATAGGTCCTGATATATTATGGCAATATATCCATGCAGGTCATATTGTGTGCATGCACACCTGCTTCAATGTGAGCTATAGAGAGACACGTGCTAGAAATATGGATTGCAACGGCGAGGACCATGTTTATGCATGAAAATGGCAGATTTTCTTCGGCGAGAGAAGGCTTCAAATCGAAGCGTGATGTTATTCCCCCCCTTTTCATGTTATTATTTTCGTTTTGCGTGTCATCTACAGTACGTCTGCGTCGGCCCTCCATGTGGTTTTGACCAAATAAGGATGTGGAGAACATGTCCGGTGAGAGAAGCGTCGCATTCGCATTTTTCTTATCAGGACGAAGTAAATCATAGCATGAACGCGCAGCATAGAAGGAATACAGAGCCTTAATACCGACTGTTCTGGCCTAAGTTGTAGGCAGTACAAAGAAAAGAAAAATAAGAGAAGAGAAGAGTATATGTACGCTAAGTAGGCTTTGCTCGGATGGTCCAAAAAGATCACCCGTGAAGAGAGAGTCAAAATGATGGATGGCAGTCACACAGATTTTACCCCTCCCGAGCGAGTTACTTTGGATTGAACAAGAGTGGAGGTGCCACGCCCAAAGAGCAAAACAAGAACAGAACCTGGGTCATGGACAAAACATTTGCAGGATTACTGCGCAATTCTCGACTTGCAAGCTATGATCGACATCTCCCACAAGTGTACACGACACCTACGAAACGACAGCGGGTGGGCGACTGGGGTGTGAAACGTACATTGCCAAGGGTGATACGATCGCCCACCTTGACGCTTGAAGCGATGGACACAAGAGAACATCAGACGCCTTGGCAATCAGCAGCAAATCAGGTCTTGTTCCTCCGACGCTGGAAGGAGAACTTTGGCGGTTCAAAGGTGCGGCAGAGTGAAGCAAGAGCAGGAACAAACGTGGCGACCATGACCGGACACGAGTTCCGACGATACTTGAAGCGGATTCGCAAGACGCGCGACGCGTTTCAGGAGCAAGTGGTGCAAAAAGCAGTGGTGCCTGAACAAGTATACGATTATCTCGGTGTGACGTTTGGCAAACAGCAACACGTTGTTGTAGGGCCAACCTATGCGGAACTCCCTCCCACCGGCAGTGTTGTGCCAGGCCGCATCCTCAACCGCGTGCCGTACGGTTACGCGGTGGGCGTAGCCGGCGTCGTCGCCCTTTTACCCTCGAGCAATGTCGTCCACCTGCCCAATCAGAGCGACCGTAGCATCGTGCGTCAGTTCTATATCGACAAAGCTGGCATCGACGCAGATGGTCGGCCCCAGGTTACGGTTCGCTTGGAACCGTCGTCCCATGTGGAGGGCGTCCTGAAGAGCATCAATCATCTTACACGGTCAGCAGAAGCGCAGCAGGCAGCAGAAAACAAGTCTCCGTTTGCAACACTTAGCGCGGATGATCTCTTCCGCCGAGACGATCGAGTTGAGCCTAACCCTGACCACAAGGAACTCATCAAGCAGTTCTCTTTGCTAAATCTTCAACAAAAAAAATAAAAATGTAATGCATACTGTAGCATGGTTGGGTGGTGTGTGCACGCTAATGTGATACGGTGAGATTAGAATTCAGCATTGCATGCGGTTGACACAGTTCATTAATTGACACGCGTATATTCGTCGCTCTTTTTTAGTACTCATCTACTCTTGGTTCCTTTTTTCTTTCTTTTTTTTCTCAGGAGCAGTAACGGTAATGAAGGTGCATGCAGCGTCCGTGAGCACGTTCATCCAGCGAGTAGTAGTCGTCATACAGTGGAAGCACCAATTACTCCTTGCACCCTTGCCAACCCCGTACGATTTGCTCCTAATTCATCAGTGGGTGCGCACATCACAAAACAAACGCTGCATTGGGCAATGAGATTTACGCGGCGTGCGTCGAAAAAATAGAATAGAAAAGCTAAACCAAGCAAAGACTAGAATGAATACAAGAGCTGAGTGGCAGAAAAAAAATAAAAATAAAATATGAGGAAACCCCAAGTCGGGCATCATCGGTCGATTATCAACTTGCAGGGTGCAAAGTCGTCAAACTCAAATTGCCTAACCTGACCGATGTGCACGGTTCGCCTTTTTGCCTCGGCCTGTCAAGGTAAGCGGGCGCATGGAGCGACAGTTTAAACCGGTTTGGCAATCCCGTGATGTGCGGAAAGCCAAAACCAAATTCGTCCTGATGAGCGACTTGCTGCTGTTGCTGCAGCACACTAAAAATATCGTAATCGACAAGCGTTATAAAAGGTGCGTGTTGCCTTGTGTGGTGCTCTGGCAGTTCATCCTTCCTTTTCATCGCTCCTTCAATCCCCCTTTCCGGATTCACACTTTCATTTATTACGTTTCCCCTTCTTTTTGACAGAGATAGGAAAACTACAAAAAGCCCTCACTCGTTCTACATCCATCAGATCAAAAGTACACTTTCTTTCACACTCTCCTCTATATACATCCACTTCTAGTCCTTGTGTTAAACCTGCTTGGTGAGTCGCATGACTTTTCGCATTTAAGCATTTGTGCTCATTATCATCATCATTTCTTCCGCTTTTCTTTGCAGAAATGTATTCGCCATCCGAGATTCATGTTGCTTCCCAGCTCGACACCTTCAAGTCGTTCCCTTCGTACCAAGAGAGCAGCTATGACTACATGCGCCGCTTCAGCTACGCCGAGCTCCTCTCAAACCAGAGCGAAGCCAGCCTCTCTGATACTGAACAACAGACGCCTTCCCCGAGCAACGACTACGAAGACTACGTCTATTATCAGCAGCAGCACCAGCCCCAACCGCTTGTGGATGATATGCAGAAGAGACCAACCTCAATCGATCTTTACGGTTTGGACTCCACCACAGCCATGCACCCGCAACACCAGCACATGCCACACACGCCCGCCGAATACTACAACCAGGCCAGCACCGAATCCTGGCTCTCGGCCGCCGCGGCAGCCATGATGCAGGACCAAGGCTACTGCATGCCTCCCGCCCTTTTTAACCCGTACATGGTGGACGCAGCTGCCTTGACGGCAGCTCCCACCGCTGTTATGCCACCTGCCGGCGGCTCTTCTCCGACCACTCCCAGTGCCTCTGGTGATGATCAGACGTCTTATTGTGACCGTCGTGCTTCGACCACCTCCAGCGTTGATTCGCAGTCTCAGCTGCAAGGTTCTGGCGATAGTGCTCCCTCCATTGCCGTGAACATGCCTGCGACTAAGGTTGCAACCTCCGCACCTGCCAAGAAGCAGCCTCGATCGCGCGGCCGACGCGTCTCAAGCAATCCCGCGACCACTGGTCAGAAGATGTTCACGTGCCGTCACGACGATTGTGGCAAAGTCTTCAAGCGCTCCGAGCACCTCAAGCGGCATATTCGCTCCATCCATACTCTGGAGAAGCCCTTCGAATGCCCTTATCACTCTTGCTCCAAGCGCTTCTCGCGCTCAGACAACCTCAATCAGCACATCCGTATCCATCGCCACACGGGCAAGGACAAGTCGGCAGCCCCGGCGGCAGCTCATTCCCCTGCTTCCACTTCCTCGTCACCTGATCGCAACAACTCGTTCAGCAACTATATGCAAAACTTCCTCTAATGTCCATCCTGCATACCACCTCTCTCGCTTATTTCCTTTTCTTCTTTTCCTCTATCTTGTTTTTGCATCTCGATTCCCCGTCTCTACCAAATCATCATACCCACTCTATAAGCAGACTTCTAAGGCCACTCCCCCCTCTAATTCCACAAAAGATTCTCATTTCCTGTTTGTTGCTTAGCACCTTTTCAACACACTTCCCCGCATCTCTTCCTGTTATTGCTTTCTCTATTTTTTCTTTTTTTTTCTCTACATTGCATGCTCTTTTTCTTTTAATTTTTGAAGGACTTGTACATAGCCCTTTTTCCTTTTATGATTGACTTTCTACGTACAGAAAAACTAAATATCAAAAAACAAGACACTTCGCCTTACAATTTCACTGTGCGCTTAATAAATTCCCATTTTTTTTGTTGAGCAAAAAAAAAAAAAAAAAAAAAAAAAAAGCAGAAGAGTCGGGTTTACTTTGTTCATCGCCCCATGACCCGCACACGACGTGTGACGAGATCAGCGGAGGTACGGGAAGGGGGGTTTGGATGAGGCAAGAGTCGAGACTGGGCTGGTCACGGGTAGCCTCCTTCTTCCCACGCAATCTGGATTCGCTCAGCCAACGTTTAACCAAACAAGATTCCAACGTAACCCCTTCACTTGCATGCGTAAATAATGCACCATACCTGAGTACCGCAAAATCTGAGTGAGACGAGCAAGGCAACTAACACACATGATAATAATCACGGCCACTCAGCATTCACATATACTGCAGTTTTGCTGTGATAAACCAACAGTAAGGATCATGTTTACTAAAGTAAATGATGAAATGTCCAGAAAAAGGATAGCCATTACGAGCATGACAACGAGCGGCGATTCGTATTTATCGCCATCCCCCAGCAAGCTGCCAGCAGGGTGTGTATGACATGCAATTTTTTAATCACAGCACGTGGACTATGAGTCGTCGTATCATGGGATCACCGTCTTAAAAGCTTACCACAAATGTAGAGGTGCTTTAGCTATACTCTGAATTATCATGCAATTCAGATATGTCTATGCTATATGACACTACGGCTATGGTGGAATAAATACCACCGTAAATAAGGCAAATCACCCGTATTAGAGTTTCCTTGGCTTCCGATGCCTGCAGGGCGAAAGAGAAGAACTACGGACTTTCAAGCCATCCATCATCCATCATCAGCATCAATATAATCACCGAAACCCGTTAGTGAAACCGGTCAGCAAAAGCAAATCAGTCGGTTGCTGTCGCACCACGATGATTAGGAAGTGCACATCCTTACTTTGATTGTTCATATACAAGCATCCGATTCCCAATATATTTACGCGGAAACGTTTGTGTCAACAACAAAACGGATAAACACAACCGAAGCCGTAAATCAAGATGCTGCCCCTGGATACTTGCCAGTTTTGAAAGCAGGCGAGAAAAGTCGCTCAGGAGGCCCTCCTTACTGCTTTCCAGCCACTAATTTCTCCTGATTTTTTATATGCATTTTAGATAGAATGAATGGATGTTCTTCATATTTTTACTTTTCTCACATCCCCACCCGATGTAACACTTTTTATTGTTGAAGGTGCTCCTCACGACAAATATTATCAGATTGCGCCATCGGTCATAACTCAGCAATAATGAACCAAGACCGCGAGGGATTTACAGCTGGGCGAGCTGCTACTAAGAAAGATATGGATAATAAAGTAGAAAAGCTCCCTTCGGCCTTCCCCCGGATTTGTATAAAGCAGATGTGATGGTCAGTTAGGGATCATGCTGAGTGACCTCAAAAATAATTTTTGGCTTTCGAGATGTGATACGTTGTGGCATGTCGGAAATGGTTCGCAACACAACGAGGTACACAGGAATGTGTAAGCGAGACGATCAGGTCCCATCCCTTTCCTACATGCCGAGGCATGAACTGCAGCCAACTACAGAGGAAAAGCGTCCGAAGCCATGTGCGGCATCCGAGTGATCGTCCTTCCAAACTTTTTCTGTGGAACGCGAAACATTCGGATAAGCGAAGGCGACTAGACGGATGGACGCTGGCACCCGAGAGTGAAAGCGAATAAGATGCATGATCGCCTGGCGGAAAAGCTTTCAAGGGCGACCCGTGACGAAAAGATGAGGTTCCCATGATACGTGTGAGCTGCGCGGGGGGTCTTACTGCGTTGCGTGGGGGTTTATGATAGAGGCTCGTGCGTTCTCATGGTATGTCATCATGGAAGACCTCCGAAGACTATCCACACTTCGTTCCCTTGCTCATTAATTACTCGAAATAAAGATACTGGTAACCTTACCCCTGCGTACTTGACTCTCATTTGCAAGTTCGGACCGAAGAGGTGGACGGAAGAGGGAGTACCCAGTCTGGTAGAAAAAAAGACAAAGAAAAAGAGAGTTTGGGACGCGTATCAGGGTGTAACGGTCGGCTTGGAGGTCCCATCCGATTGGTAGGATACTGGATGCCCCCTCTTTATTCGTTCTCTGATGCGTTAACAGCCTTTTCCCGTAGGTCTGTTCGTCCGTCGGCGAGTTCGGTCGGTAGTACAAAAGTTTGAATGAAGCACAGACACCGGCTTCACTCGATCAGGCAACCCGCTCGCCAGCCTTCAATGATATATCAATCGGCATCATCAGCCTCAAAGGGTATTATACGAAACTATTGTTCGTTGCGCCAAAAGGAAGGAGGATATCAACTATACCACTCGCTATCTTGATGTAGATTCTTATTCAGTGCAAGCACGACATTCTGGTGAATACAAACATAGGATAGAGTCAAATGGCGGTGGATAGGATTGGGGGGCACAACAGCAGTTTTGGGCAGGGTTACATCGGGGGAAGGCGATGGACACCCGAAATTAGAACAAGCACACACACACACTGAGTGACAAAATACGAAAAGAAACACCCCATGACTCCAACCTTGATTTCTCTATATAATCCCGTGTCGCGCGACCCATCGTTCATGAAAGATAGCCTTCCGCACCTTTATTTTTCTTTTCTTAATTTCTCCCTTCTTCTTTTCTCTTCCTTCTTCACACTGCCTGCACCGTGTATTTTGTCTGATTGTCATCACCATGAATCACCCGACAACAAGTCATTTTGCCTCGCAAGCCTATGCAGCTGCTGTGACTGCAGGCTATGAGCCGCGCCATCTTCACCATCCGTCCTACCCACACCAACAGTTTGGATACGGCTATGGCAATCCTGCGCCGTCTGGCCCCACTCCCCCCGTCTCTATGCCACAGTTCTCTGCTGGAAATGATCAGGGCCCAACTCTCGCACATCCTCAGCAGCACCACTTGCATCAACTTAACATGCAGCAGGCCGCATTTCAGAGGAGTAAGCTACTATCGCTCAGACAGGAAAGGCTGCCTTTAACTTACGCCCCTCCTCATTCAGTGATGATGCAGCAGCAACAGCAAGAAACGGAAATGCTCGATTCACCCATGGCGGCAGCGGTGGCGGGCATGGCCTCCCCTAGTAAAAAGTGAGTTAAAAAGCAAACAGACCGTCCAGACGGCTGAGTCAAGATAAACGAATAATTGACTTTGCGTGTGTGGTTAGACAACAATCTAAGGCTGAGCGCCGCGCTGAGCACAATGCCATCGAACGCGCGCGTCGTGAGAGTCTGAATTCAAAGTTCCAACAACTGGCCCACGCTCTGCCCAACTTGCAGAATGATCGTCGCCCGTCCAAAGGCACTATCATCGAGCGCACCCTTGAATATGGTATGTTTTTCTTTATATCCACATTTGCTAGCCGTTCGGGCTTTACTGATGCATTCCTTGTTATAGTTAAAAATACGACTCAGAAAGATGAACGCTACAAGCACCATATTCGCCAACTGCGCAAGGAGAACCAAATGCTTCGAAAGCAGCTCAAGCACGAAAGGGAAATGGAAGCGCGTTGCCAAAGTAGCTGTTCATCAATCAAGTCTGATATCGATGATGCAAGTTTCGCCTCCATGACACCTACCCCAACCGATACCGCTTCGGGCATGTACCATTTGCAGCACGCACCATCACAACAACAGCAGCAGTCACCTGCCGAGGTCTTCTCAATGGGTTCCGGAACGTCGCCTTACTATGAAGACCCCAGTGACGATGACTACAGTGCCCATGGTGACACTGACCCGATCGACGTCTCAAATGCTATCTGTCCGCCTGTCTCCTTCTCTCGTAAGTCCAGTAAAACATTACGGAGTTTCCTTGTTCTTGGCCCTTGCACGATGTGTCTGACTTTTTGTTTTCTCATTCTTCATAGAAGAACAATACACAAACATGGTGTACATGGGCGATTACATGAAAGGTAAATTCGAGCTGATGGTGTTCTTTTGGGAAACTGGAATACTCATGTCTTTCCTCACGATAGCACCTGTCTCTATGCCACCATTATCTTCTGATTACCACGAAGTCAAGATCGACATGCCCCGGCAACAGCAGTAAATCCTTCTCATCTTCTCACGCTCCACACAGCCCTCCACAGTCCTTGTCCTTTTCATCCGTCACCTTTTGGCTTACCTTTTTATGCTATGTTGTACATACCATGTCATATATCTACTATGATCATCCCATATGCGATGACCTTCATCGACCCCTTTCGTTATACATACTTTCTATACGCATTTCTTTATTGACCATCATCATCCACTTCCCCCTAGCATCATCATCGGCATCACACACTTCACTTTTATCATCCTTTGTTTATAGTACCTAACTCTCTTTTATACTCTTTTATTATGATGTATTACTTTTCGAAAAAAGCATGCTCTACTTGTCCTATTTAGGGATGCAGATGATGGGGGTGTGGGAACCAGGCTGAGAAGACAAACAATGACACAGGTCGTCATGACGATATTTGACGCCTCGGAAACATCAATCCGATGTCTAGGTACAAAAGCGGAAGAGGGAGTTGTCAGCCGAGGGAGCGGTAAAGGTGCTGAGCTGGTTCTCAAAGCAGAATCAGGGTCGTTTCATTTCTTCTGACAAGCCTGACTTCTCCTGCATCTTGTGTGGTCATCTTAGTATTTGCTCGATCAGTGACAGAAACAGTACTGATGCAATGCATATCGTGAATGCTTAGCATCCACCTCCCACCCTCGAAGTCAGGAGTTGCAAAACAAAATAAGAGACACGATCTGACAAGCAAGCAGTAGTCCTACATGCAAACAGAGTTAGACCGAGATGCTGCCCGTCCTCGCTCCCGCAGCTATGCATGCGGGGTCATGTTGACCGCGGAAAGAGAAGGAGATCATGAACTGCATTACTTCGTAAATGTTATAAAATCAACCTAATTCAGCGACAGATAGGTGCTTTTTCTAATTCTGCTGAGGCCGCAAGATGCCAACTGAAGCTCGATAAAATTGCCAGAAGGGCTGGGGACTATGCGACCATCCAAATGATGCGTACTGAGTGTCTACAAAGGGTTTTATCACAATTATTTTGTTCTCTATAGGGCATCCGCTACCCATGAATGCGTACACAAAACACGAATGAAGAAATCCCGGCTGAAAGAGAAGCAGTTTGGCGTAGCAAGCTTACATCGCTTGACAAACTTGAAAAAAAATTGTGTGATGATTAGAGGAGTGGGAGTTTCATTTTTCTATAGCAACTGGGACTCCATATGCATCCTAGGAATGTCTGCCATTCGTTTCTTCTCGAAAAAAAAAAAAATTAGTGCAAACAGGAGTAACGGACTAAGAGAGGATCCATAAAGCAGTCTATTTACATACTCTAAAAATGTGAGTGTGTAAAAGAAATGCGCCAGTGTGCTCGCAATGTAGCAAATAATATGAAATATAATGTTTTAGGCAGTTCTCAGAATCAGATGGACACCACTGTCGGTCCAAACGGGTTCACTAAGTTGGCCGACTTGGAGCGCAAAAGTGGCATCTTCGAAAGGCTTCTGCATTTGGCCTCGCTCGAAGTAGCCGAGATCACCGCCGCGCTTGGCGCTTGAGCAATCGGATAAATTTGTTGCTAAGGCTGACAAAGTCTCAACGCCATTCTGGATCTTTGTCTGGTACTCTTGGATCAGCTCCATGGCTTCTTCCTTGGAGCGCGTAATGTTCTCCTATGAAAAGTGTATGGTATGAGCATATATCGGCTGGAAAACAATTTTATACATGCCTGTCGCCAGGAACTCGGTCGACGGGACTCACGGGTCTTGACCAACAAGTGACTGGCACGAACTCGCTCATTCTCAGCCTCCGGAGAATCCCAGCGGCTTTCCTTGGTAACCGTGTTGAAGTAGTAATCCTTGTTGTAAGTGCGGGAGTGGCGCACGATCCAGTTGGCAGGCAATTCCTGACATAAGAGAACATGAGCTGGATGTCTCTAGGATTATGGCGATCACGGCAATCTGTCTCGTCCTTACCATGTTACTTGACTTCTGCAATCAGATAGAGCCGAAGAACAACATTATTTTCTCTGATGAAGTGTCAAAAGGAAGAGATTGCATCTTACGTCTTGATTATGCCAGGCGAAAGCAAAAGCTGAGGAGGCAACACTGGCTCAACGCGTACCAAAGTCATTTTCCACTCCGTCAATGCGTCAAAACTACCCAATGCAGTTCCATAATTCGTCTATTCCGCATGGCCTTATATCTCGTTCCACATGCGAATAAGAGCCTCTTCTTATGTTTCGATAATCCTTATATCGAATGAGAAGTTCTCTTCTGCTGATGCTTAGGTATTCTTCCAACTTGTCAGTAGATTATAATACATATTAGATAGCTTTAGATGGTGGTCAGTGTCAAAGTAAATCATCGCGAAGACGTTTCAGGAAATAAAAGCATATGTGCATCTTTATATTGGTGTCTTTAAAACAAAATCTTTCTATGTCTCTAGAACACTCGATCTTCAGTTTTCTGTACTGTATAATTCTGGTATTACATGGCTCAAGTGGTTTTTTAGGCGATCTAATTTGGTTGCACAACCATTAAATGTACTTTTTCTCAAAGTAGTTCGTGGCAGCCGAAACAGCCATGCGTTGCATCAAGGTCTGCTTCTCTTCCTTGCTTCCAGCGTCAGCCTCCTCCTCATCCGAGCTTCCGCGCTCCTCGATGAGCTTGGTGATCTATATCAAGTGTGGATGCACATGTGAGTCCTTTTTTCTGTTTACTACCTCGCCTGCTTTTTAAAGTTTTACCTCAGCTGCAGCAAAGCTGGCAATCAGCTTCTTTGCCGTGCTATGTTCGACTTCCTCGCCATTTTCTTCCTTCTTTTTCTCCCAAGCCTTAACAGCCTCGTAAGCGGCAGCACCAGCCAAGAGCTCGTGGCTAAACTTGGCCTTCTTTTTCTGGCGGTAGACTTTCTCGTGCGCTTCGTCGAGATCCTTCTCTTGCAAAACCTCGTCCTTCTTGCTACCCCAGCCCCACCAGCTACCGAACCAAGCCTTAAAACGAGCACGCTTGGTATCGTCTTCATCCTCATCATCAGAGTCAACAGCTCGCGGCGGGTCACCGAGCTCGAGGAGGAACACCTGGTTCTCGTTATCCTCCTCCTTGCGCTTGAAGACGATCACGCGACCCTCCGGCTCAGACTTGCTTCCCTTGATGTCAAACACAGTCTGGGGATCTTCCAGCGAGTAAATGAAACCACCCATACCGTCGAAACCGAAGCGCTGATCAGCAGCCTACAAGTGAAAAGAACCAAAGTAAGCATTTGCACAACTGCTATATTTGGCTAGTCCTACCGCTTCTTCAACTTTCATCTGGCCAAGGAACAAGGCTTCTTCACCCGTGAAAATAGCTATGTGAAGGCGATTAGAAACCTGTAAAAATGATGCCATCTCACGGTGTAGCTCACCCATGAAGCTTCGGACATGACCAATGTCCAAAACGAGACCAGTCGCCTTATTCGTCAAGTAGCCTATGTGCGAAAGCACGCGTCAGTACTCTTCCTACCACAAGCTTCCCTCTTTCTCGGACTTCTTCATTCACCTACCGTCCTGGTGAATAAACAGCTGCGTGTCACGCTCGGGCGACTTCTCGAGCTTGGGCTTCATCACAATTTGGGCGCCCTCCTGCATGCACGCCACAAAGTAAATGTAAACAAGAGGTCCGCAGAGAAAGAAAAAGCGTGGGCTGCGCCTTCTTGTCCTAACGTCCACTTACCGCAGCGTCCTTGGGGTCCGCAACATCGACGGCAAGGCCGTTCATTTTGGAAATGATATAGAAGTAGCCAATAGGGAACTGCGAGTCAATAGTCATGGTGACAAAGTAGAGGAAAAGTGAAAATTACAAGTCTGGAAAGATTTCAAGTCCTTTTAAACGATGGTTTCGGCTCAGTATGCACATTTGGAGCGGGTGTAACACTTCTCGGAGCATCCCCGACGTCAACTGTCAGAAGCACTAGGGTAACATGCCCAATTATGCTCAGCATCACTCTTCACTCGTATAGCTGCGCTTCACGGACTTTTCATAAAACAGCCATCTTCCTCATGATACAACCGAAGGAAACAAAGTACATGTCTGTGCTTAGTAAAATCGATATTTTTAGCGTGATTGTAGACAAATTGGTGCCAGAATGAAATGCAGATCTGTATGTGCGCATGTCGTCCTTCAGTTGGAACTCCTGCATAGAGCATATATCGTACCGAACTGTGATTATAAATTTTACAACTGCTGTACCAATATTAAACTCTCCCCGTAATCGCACTATGCTCTTTACCTGGGCAGCATACCAAAGTTTCGTGAGACGAGGAAGATCTTTCGGAGGGAGTATATAGTGACTCAGTTTGCACTCGAACGTATATGTCTATAGCCATCCAGGCTTGCGACCATGTACATGCATAAACTCAGCACTGCCGGTTTGTTACAGCGGTGGTCCAAAGGCTGAGCCAGCGCTCACGGACGCCATCTGTTCCATTCACAACATGCAAGTTATATCGGGGGATACAAGCGTCGACGCCCCTTGTACAACTTTGGGTAATCCGCCGGCTGCCGGCAACGTTGAAGAAGCTGCCAGCTGGGCCCCCCCCTTCTTACCATATTGCCACTCTAAAAAAAACAAAGGGCTTGGTAACAGGATAACTATATCAAGCTGCAGTCTGCATTCAGAGAAAACTGCTTTTTGCTTCACAAATGTATTTAACTATCGTTAAGAGGTAGTGTTCTTTTGCGCAGATAAAGCTCAGTTATGATAGAAGATGCAGATATGTGACAGTTAAAATGGCATACTATCATTCCTTGCGATTGATGAATCTTTCCACAAGGTATCTCCTCTGAATCTTGCCAAAGCTATATGAAGTGAAATGTATATAACGAGTAAGATCGAAGCTAAAATCATGAGTTGCTTTTTTTATACGTACCTGGTTCTCGGGAATGAATCGACAAGGTAGACGCCGCCGCGCAGGCGACGCGAATCGACAACTTGGCTGTCCACATATTCGCGGATTTCCTCCTTGAGTTGTTCAGCGTCTTCAGGGTTTGTGTATTCTTCCTTTACAGAGACAAATGCTGTTACAAGCTCAGTTGCTTCTTCTTTGGAGTAAACGCCGATGACAGCACAGTCAGAAATTTTAGGATGTTTAATCTGAAATAACATTTGTTAAATGAAAAGAATTCGTCACCAGTATCAGGCACTTACCAGAACTTCCTCAATGTCTCTCGGGTAAAGCTAAAGAATAGATGTTTGGTAAATACAATATGTCAATCGTGGATGGTCTTATTGTGCCCTTACATGATGCAGGTGATATTTAATCATATCCTTGTTGCGGCCCATGAAGTAATAGAGACCATTTTCGTCTACTCGGAAAAGATCGCCCGAGTGAATGAATCCTTCCTCATCAATGGTAGCCTTGGTTGCCTCGGGGTTGTTGTAATAGCCCTGTACAGTACACATCAATAAAAGTTTGATTTGTTTAGGCTGACATACCAAGCAAACTGTAGGGGCTTTGATGCAAAGCTCACCAACTTCACCCTGTGTGACCTCTGTCCATTACAATAACAGCATCAATGTCTTGTATCACATTAATGGCCCATATAATCCTACCATTTCCCTCACTATCGATGATTTTGCCCATGCATCGAGCACCGAGGCGACCTAAGCTACCTGTTTAAGAAGCGATTGTAAGTTAAGTGCTGATTAGTGCAATATTTGAGAATATAACTGACCAACAATGGAGGCCTCCCAGCTGGGACTGACCATTCCCAAAGCCTCAGTCATGCCGTAGCAATTCATCAGCTTAATGCCGAGACGTTTCTCGAGAGCTTGAATTATACTGAGGTCTGTCATTGCACCGCCACACGTGAGCACTTTTATGCTTGAGAGATCGTAGTTATCCACCCAAGGCTCTTTCGCCAATGTGTTCGCAATCCATCTATCGTAGACAGCCGTCAGCTTTGTGTGAAGTGCTTCTTTGCAGGAATATCTACTTACGGTTGGCATACGGTGGTCTGGATCTTGTACCGCTGTATGACATCACAAATTTTACGGACATCGACAGTCTCACCAAGGTGGACAATGTAATGTGGAATAAACGCATAAAGCGAAAGATGCATGGCAACAGCGAGTTGACTGCCGTGATGGAACTCGGTGTAGGCCATGGCTCTTAAACCCGAGGGCAGCCATTTGCCAAAGGTGAGAGCGCCAACCATGTTGCGCTGCGAAATCATGACGGCCTTCTTTGTGCCGGTCGTTCCTGAGGTGAAGTAAAGATAAGCGGTGGTCTTGGCAAGCTCCTCAGGCGTGTAACGAACAGGTTGCGCAGGCTCAATATCGATCTCTCGCAGCATGGCGTCAATTTCATCAAAGGTGATTACGGGGTTCGGAACACCAGCCAAAGAAGCGGCAGCTTCGGCTTTACCGCGCAGCACTTTATCCGAAATCACTAGCTTTGCCTTCACCAAAGATAGGTTCTTGCTAATATCTTCTGCTGGGAAGTTGTGGTCGACGGCTGAGCCAATGGCACCTGAAATAATAAAATTGCACAGCCAGTGTTACACGAAAGGCTTTTTTTTGTTTTTTATTTTATTTTCTTCTTACCGATGGTAACAGCAGCGTGAAGGGCCACAGGATAATCGATCTCAAGAAAGCACGTTAGCTTAAAAGTATTTTGAGCTGTGAGTACCATATACTTACCGTATTTTGAGCGCAAACGACGAGAACATCACCTCGCTGCAGTCCGTACTTTTGCTGGAAAAGGCTACCGAGTTTCAGCATACGGTGGCGGAACGAAGCAAGCGTATAGAACCGCGAGCTGTCCTCGGCATCGATCAAGAGCGGCATATGAGCATTCTCGTCAGCGTCTTTGCGTTCAAAAAGCAATTCATAAATGGATAGATTGGGCAGAGGATCAACGATAATGTCAGAAACAGCTACCATATTGGTTACTATTTTGCCTGTTGTGGAGAGAAAGACGGGAAAGGGCAAATGGTTGAGTGGGGTATAAATAATCTAATCGTATCATATCTTCATCGGCCAGGAGTAACTGATTTGCCGACGAAATGAGCTGTGCATGAGCCGCATCCAGGGTGTGTTTCAGTCCACCTTGCACACTGCCGCCACTTCGTTCCGAAAATTTAACCTTGCGCGCGGATACAGTTCGTGTCAAGTACAACATCCATTTAATACCGCTGCAGAAATTTTGATTGATGCAAATATACTTACAGACTCGACACCACCCGGAGACGTTGCCCGACTAGACTCCTCGTGCTGCTTCTCTTTTAAAGGCGGTGGATGGTATATACGCGCGATTCAGACGATAGAAGTGCTGGGAATGCACTGCTTTGGCTGTGCATTTAACGCAATGAGAAAGAAACAAATACAAAGAGGCATCGAAAAGCCATACTCGGCCTTGGATGAGCTCTTCGGATCAAGCAAATGCGCCAAAGTCAAACTGGTAGCGTGGGAAATCGGCTGGCGGCGCTGCTCAGCTGTATCTACGTGAATAGCAATATTAAGGAATATGCTGCTCCTGTGGTACGTAGAAGACCCGGTTTTGACAGTCGCAGCTTTTTTTTTTTTTTTGCTCCTTTTTTTCTACCTTTCTCGAATATCCCTCTCACGCGAGGCCAGTCTGTGCGTACATGCAACCAAACCCTTTTGTTTTCCTATAAGGATACAGGAACAGATAGCGTTTCTATACTTAACAAACGCAATAGGATATGTAAAGATGGAGAAGTCCTGTGTACGTGGTACTGAGAAATGGGGAATAGCAATCTTATAGTTCAATGCATAAGCACTTGTCAGGTGTAAGCGATTGGGCGAAAAGGGATCCCATAATATGGCTCTCTTCAAAGTGAGTGCAAGCACGGATGGTATGGCAGAACAACAGATAAAGACGGATCAGATGGGTCGATGAGGAGGATCAGAATTCAATCTCCTCTTCGACAACAGGTACAAGGTCCAATCCAACCAGAATCGAAAAAAAAAACTCACTTCTTTAAATCTTGACATGGCGCCCCAAAAACCCGAAGTGTGGGATTCAAAGACTCAGACCTTCCATGGCGGCCAAGAGCATCGCTTCATCGACAACTTTCTCGAGGACTTTAGTGTTACGACGAACTATCTTGGCACTCCTAAGCCCGCCCTCGTAGCTGCTCGTGAAGCTGTGAGTTCAACAATATTTTGTGTTCATTCATGACTCGAGAATCTCATGCAACAGAAACAGATGGGCGACATCCACCATTATCCTGCTGCCAACCAGGAGCCGGCCAAAACGAGCCTCGCACAATTTTTGTGGGGTGGTGACTATGCTGAGCATCATCCGCGTCTGTTGCTGGGGAACGGTGCTTCAGAGCTGATTGATTTGGTGGTCCGTCGCTCCCTTAAGGAGTGGGCCGACCGTGGCGTCTCGCAGCCGACATGGAAGGGTGGTCCTTGGAATGTGCAGGTATGATTTACTTTAGTGCGAGGTACAAGCGATCTGATCATACTTTTTTTCTAATCCAGTACCGTGAATATCAGCGAAGTTCGGAGACGAATGGATACACGATCTTAGATCCCCACGCCAAGGAGCGTGCTCATATGGTCTGTATCGTGAACCCGTGCAATCCAACTGGCGAATACTTTGATCAGCCCACGCTCCAGCAATGGCTCGCTGACAATGTCGAGGCCGGCGGAACCATCATCGTCGACGAATCGATGCAGCCCTGGCACTCAAAGGACTTCCGTCACGATTCCTTAATATCAGCCCATGCTTTCATGCAAAAAATGTGGCAGGAACATCAAGTGTCAGTCTACGTCATGCATTCGTGGACCAAGATCTGGTCCTGCACCGGCCTTCGTGTGGGCTCTGTCATTTGTCCGACAGGTGAGCACTGCGAGGCACTGCGCAAGATTCAAGTGCCGTGGTCTGTCAACGGTCCGGCCCTCAAGTTTGTCGAGACGGTGGTTCAAGACGACGCTTATCTCGAGGAGACCTGGCGCGAGACCACACGCCTGCGTGCCTTCCTAGTGGATCAACTGCATGCATTGAACCCATCTTGGGTCAGTCATGGCAAACCGTTTCTAAGCTGGGTTTGGCTGGATATGCAGGATGAGGAGACAGCTTCCAAGGCTATTGACTTGGCCCGTGCTGCTGGTGTCCCCGTTCGCAGCGGCAAGCCTGGTTACAACTGCCCTACTTTTGTCCGTGTAGCGGTTCGTAAAGAAGCCGAGATGACTCATCTTCTGCAGGCCTGGAAAACGCTCTCTGCCTGATCTACCTACTTTCTATGATCCTGTTACGTCCTATTACCTTGACTTGTACTTTAATCATGACCAATCCTTCCCTTGCTCTTTTTCTTCATGATACCAAAAGTTAAAAAAAGAACACATCATAATCTAACGTAAAAACGATGCCAGTGAGGATGCCTGGAAAAGGCGGATTTTTCCAATTTTGAAGAAAGAGGGTATCGATAACTTTGGGTGGAGGGGGCCTATTGAAGGATTTTCCTTGGTATGGCAGTAATAGTAGCGAGGGGAGAGAAGAGAAGAGTGGTTGATGTGTATGTATGTTTGTGAGTGCCTGTCTGCCTATGTATTTGTGCATGTGTGTGCGTGTGTGCGTGTGTGCGTGTGTGCGGGTGTGGGAAGAGAAGAAAGGCAGAGAAGAGGTATACAATGCAAGGGAAAATGCTAGAAGAAAGGAAGAGAGAGGAATAGAGAAATGCTAATGATGTGATGGATCTTTCTGTTGCTCCAGGACAAGTGCAGTGGATTTGCTGGAGGATATGCGGATCATGGATACAGCGTCTGCCAGATCGCTTGCAGTCTTGTTGCATAAGGATCGTGTCTTTGTGCGTCCAACCGGTCGATTCTTCTTACGTATTGCTCCTTCTTGTTGCCTCCGTAGTAGCTTGTCGAGCGCATGAGCATGTTGCCACGACATTTTATCAATTACACTAGCAGACGGAGGCGAAGCTGCAGCTGCTTTGGTATGCGGTGCTATGCAACTGTTGCCACCTGTTTCGTTACCATCGTTGGGCTGCACCACCATTTGCAATGATCGGGTCAATTGCTCTGCAAAGACGGCCTCCAGCATGGAAGGTTCTTGCGGCGAGGGTGGTGGGGCTGAAACAACATAAAAGTCGTCGTCTTCGTCGTCATGACTAGTCGCTTCGCTGTTATCGCTCGCTCCATCTGCTGAATCTTCAAGCTCGAAAGTCGAGTATCGTCGATCCGAAGATGCATTTACTGCATAGTCTGGATCCGTGTTCCCATCATTGAACACGGCGTAATCCATCAGCTGCTCGAGAGACAAGAGTAAAGTGAAAAACAAGTGGAAAAAAAAAGAGAAGCTGCACAAGAAAAGACCTGTTTCAAACAGCGGCAGATGAAATCTTTATTGTTGGCTGGCAGTTCAGCGTCGGCGGTCTCGCGAATCAAAACCTCTCTCTCTTCTTCTGTCTTCCCTGTCAGAGTATCGGCTGCCCCTGTCCCTCGATCGGGACCGGTAGCTTCTGTGTCTGTCATCACGGCCTCGGTCGCGCTCATAATACCTGTCCTCGTCGTCGTGGCGAGACCGACGCGGCGATCGATCATCCCTGTAACGGCTCCGTCTCTCGTAATCATCGAATTCGTCATAACCTCCTCTATCTCGGCTTCTACGTCGTGGGCTGCGGGACCGGTCACGACGGCGGTATCCACTATCTTCCTCCTCTTGTCTTGAAGGTAAAATAAGTGTATGAGCTTCCGCGGCTACTTTGTGTCACCCAGAGTGGAAGTAGTTGGACTTACCCACGCGAGCCTCTCTTGTCTTGTTTCATTTCTCGGTCATAGTCTTGTAGCTTTTTCTCGAGATCTCGAGCAATGGGTACAGGAATACGGGGGAGCATTGTTCCTTGGAACTTTTGCTCCGTCAGGAGCATGCGGCATAGTTTCCCGATTGTCCTAATGAGAAGGAGGATATGTTATACAATGATACGCATGGTCACACTAAAACACATACGATTTGACGGGCTTTGCACCACCCACAAGCTCGATCTCCTCATCGTCTTCTAGATAATACTGAAACCAGTCCCATAGCTGTGCAGGGGCTAATGCGTAACGCAGATACAGGAATCCAATGGCACGAATGTAGCTAAATACAGTGGATCAGTCAGAGGCTCACACCTCATCTTTGAACGGCGTACTTACGGTGAATCAGGATGGTCAACCAAGTTCTCCATTTGCTTCACCGTCAGACGGAGCGTCCAGAACTTAAACAAGCAGCAGAACGCAGTAGAAGGCACGGTTCCTTTGATGAACGGTGCTATATGGAAGAAAAGATCATACAGTGAGCCAATGGGCTTCCCAGACGGTTTATTTCTTACCTAAATTCCAGACTGCACCAACCCAGAGTGAAGAGTGCACAACGTGTCAGTCCGTATCCAGAAGATGCTTCCTTCCCCTTTTTCGACAAACCTTACACCGAAAAAGGAGTCTACAATGCAGTACCTTCGTTGTAAATCTCATCGACCACTTCGTGAAAGGTCTTCTTGTCACTAAAATGTTACGCGTCAAAATGCCTGCTCATAAAAAGAATGACAAAGTGCTTACTAGAGTGATTTAAAGTAGGGAGATGCCAAAATGTTTTGGTAAAGTATTTGATTCAAGTTCATGGTGGTCTCATTGCCCCATGTTTCGAGTTTGTTGGACTGTTTACTCATGTTGCAGAGAAAGAATAAGGAAGAAGAATGGAATTGTTGTCTCTTTTCATTCGAGGCCCGCTCCCATGATTACCATAAGCGGCATACACCTATGCCTGTCTTCCTTTTTGCACTGCATAGCACCTGCCTTGTCATGGATATAGCTTCAATACAGCCTAAGATATATTCATTATGAACTGATTTAAAGGCGCTGCCGTAACTCACCTCAATGGCATCAGAAGCCGAAGTGCGATAAAGATAGACGACCATTCTATGTAATAAAGCATGTCTGTCTCGCAAGTGACTTTTGCTTACACCAAGCAAAGTGGCCGTCGTTCTGCTATCAGGTCATATACTGCAACCAGTATACTCCCTGTTGTTGATCTCTTTTCGACCGATATGAGTGAGATTGAGTTTTTCTCTTTGCGAGTGCCATTCAACAGATATACAGAATGCAGATAAGACTCTTAATATCTGATACTACGTCCACAGAGCACATATCCCAGCAGCACTCTTTTCAGAAAACATTCTATCCCTATCACTAAACGTGTGCCACGTGATAGAAAAGTGGGCCAATGATTTTTTTGAAACGCAAAAAATTACCTGACGTCGATCCTTGTCGAGGTTTTCTTTTCCTGTGTTCTTTTTCCATTGGCAGACACGGTTCAGGTAGTCGCATGAAAGCCCACCGATAAAAGTTCGCTTCACAGAGGATGCAGTTTTCTCCCACTCTGTTTTCTTTTTCTTTGTTCTCTCCAAGGTCTTTTCGACAAGTACTATCATACAGGATGATGGCGAGAAGCGTGAACTAACAAAGCAATATAGATAGTCCAAATTCTCCTCAAGTCTCTCTGCTAAGGTTGCCCGCCCGAACTTATCAGAGTGCACAGAAGTGATTTACCGTCAAGAGGTACGCCCAGACATCAATTACCTCCTTCCGATACATACCTAGCTTGCTGTCGTCTTTCTCTTCTCTTTTCCCACTCTTCCTGCGCTCTTCGTCCTCTCCGCTTGCTCTTCTCCGTCCTTCTTCTGGTTTGTATTTCTCAAGCCTAGGCGGTCGGTGTCCGATAACGCCGTTATTAGCTAGGTCGCCCGCCCACTAGGGATTTCTAAGAGATATATGAAACTGTGACTCAAAGATTCTATTCAGATACAAGTGAGGCAGTGGCCACGCACCGTGAGCGCGTAACGACGACCCCGACTCTGGCCGCTTAGATATGTAGAAAGGGTGAAGTAGAGTCCATGAGAACCTATTTACGGAACGAATTCCCACCGGCTAGCTTTACACGCAACGCCTAGTAGCTCTGGAGGCACTTAATCTACTTTTGCTTTAAATATTTCAGTAGCCAGCCATATGGTTACATAACCAGATATGACTTCCGTACGCATCACACATCTAGGTGTCCATCTTCATGGTACACGGGAAACTGTTTACAAATATAGCTGGACGACAGACTCCCAAAACTCTATTGCCTAAACTGATTCTTGTGGCCATTGCATGTGACGTAGCAAGACAGCTCTACTTTGTGCAATGGGTTTCTTGAACTTTGTTTTCAGAGAAGTACGTCGTGGCACACGTAGTAAATAGGTGTGCCATTATGGTACGAACGCGTCCCTTATGCTGCTTCACATGCTTCCTGAAAGAAACTGTAACTGTATCCGTCCTAAAACATTTACTCCGCGGCTTATGTAAGTATACCCCTACTAGGGATATAGGATAAATAACAGGAATCTGCCAACCAGTTTTTATTTACTTGCTAATGCCTATGTTCTTCAGGTACATACGGTATATTTATCCATAGATGTAGTCGCGGACCGTAAGTCCATTTGGCACACACCGTAGTTGATGCTTCAGATTCGTTTTTATTTACAAACCAGACAAGGGACAATTTCTCGACAAACTTTTAGATCATGTATTCGAATACATGCTAGCTTCGAATTTTGTGCTAATTTCGCCGTTTTGTGACAATGTGGCCGTTATGCATGGACAGGGGCTGACCTCCTGTAGGCTACCAAGCCATTTTAAAGAGGACGGCGGTTTTAAGCAGGGTCGGGGAAATGTTCCAGAAATGCGTCATTCATCAGCCAGGTTTACGATCCTTTTATCTGAGCTAACAAATAAGCGCGATTTACGTGCATGGAGTATCTTTAGGGACCATCGGACTTTGTGCCACTGACAACTCATCTTTTGCCTCTCTTCTTACTCTCCAGACATAGGAAGACAACGGACATGATGTGCACCTTTACTATGCTATACTAGCTCAAGTATTTTTGATAAGAAGAGTCCAGTGCGCTTCATTAAATTTGAAACGTCATCTTATTCGAATGTATGCGGGGAAAGATAACTTACCGACGAAGGTGCCCTACACTAAATGCCAAATGGGGTAATTAGTTTGAAAGCCAGTTTGGAAAAAAAGCCCGGTTGGTCCGCATGCTCTCCACGTTTCATATATAACCTGCCTGTCTGTTTGTTACTTTTTCCAAAATTTGCAATCATGGCTCTTCCTGACGGCGAAACGAATCAGTGTGTTGTTCTGCGCAAGCCCCTCGATATTGCCCTGGTAATATTCAACTACTATAACCTCCACAATTCATGCAAATTAAGAAGGGTTTGTATAGGAAAATCGTCCTCTCCCTAAGCTTGGCCATGGTGGTACGTCAGCATACATAGACTAAAGAGCTTACTGCTGACAACATGCCCATACGATTACATAGATGTCTTGATTAATGTCAAGGCTACGGGTATATGTGGCTCAGACGTGCACTACTGGCTTCATGGCGGTATTGGCAGCTTTTCGCTGAAGAAGCCTATGGGTAAGTTGTACTGGGGAGGAAGGCCTCACACCTGTATGATTACGTTTATATTGACGAGTGGACGCGTTTTAGTCCTCGGCCATGAGAGTGCTGGTATCATCACTGCTGTGGGGGAGGGTGTTCATGACCTCAAGGTCGGCGACCACGTGGCTATTGAGCCCGGCGTGGCTTGTCGTAAATGCTTCCAGTGCAAGAGCGGCCGCTACAACTTGTGTCCTGAGATGTCTTTGTAAGCTGACAGTGTACGCCCAAGAGAACAGACTTTAACGCCTTGTGTACCTTTAGCGCCGCCACGCCACCGATCGACGGCACTCTGTGTAACTTTTACAAGCACCCTGCTGATTTTTGCTTCAAGTGAGTGGGACAAGAGACCCTTTATCTGTATGTGTACTTATGCGTTATCGTAGGCTGCCTGACCATATCTCGCTTGAGGAGGGTGCCTTGGTTGAACCTCTGTCGGTGGGCATCCATGCTTCTCGCCGGGGTAACGTCGGAGCTGGCGACCGTGTTATCATCTTTGGTGCTGGTCCTGTCGGTCTCCTCTGTGCCGCGGCTGCCAAAGCAGCTGGTGCTGGCCACGTTACAATCACGGATCTGGTGCCTGCGCGCTTGGAGTTCGCGAAGACCTATTACACCGATTCACAAGTTTTACTTCAGCGTCCTCAACCGGGTGAGCCAAACATGGAGTATGCTCAACGCATGACCAAAGCGATCCTGGAGACTGAGGAATTGGCTGATTGTGTGATTGACTGCTCGGGCGCTGAGACCTGTGTCCAGATGTCTGTGTTTGTGAGTATAAAAAAAAAAGGACCAGGATAAATGTAAAAGTTTGGCTAATGCATGTGCCATTTTTTTTAGCTATGCAAGAACGGTGGTTCCGTGGTATTGGTCGGTATGGGCTCCTCTGTTCAGTCAATCCCCATTTCAGAGGTCTCTGCGCGTGAAGTGGATATCAAGGGCATTTTCCGTTACTGCAACGTAAGCAATCATTAACAAATTGGACCATCGCATATACTTAAATACATTCTAGACATACGGCACTGCTGTCCGCATGCTTGCATCAGGCGCCATTGATGTGAAGCCCCTGATCACACACTCATATCCTCTTCAAGATGCTGTCAAAGCTTTTGAACACGTAAAGGAAGGCCGTGATGGCGCCATCAAGGTCCAGATCGTCGGATAACGAACCAGTCGCTATAATGTCCTCCTTCTACACGTGCCTTCTGTTTAGTCATTCCTCCTTATACACACATACACAACCTCCGTGCAGACAATCACACATATCTGTTCTGCTACATTGTATACACATCTCACAGTACCACACATTTCCACACATTTCCACACACAGTCACACAATCCATTGATAAACCTACGACTTCTCGGATTTCGCACACTCATAGTCCCTGCATACGTATTGATTTCTGCGATGGCTCCTTTTTTCTAATAAATGTGCGCAAATAACAGGACGTCTTTGGTAATGCAATCTATGACACCATTCAAGAGTCTGTTAATATAGCTACATCACTTGTCACACAGCTGTATGCCCTTGAGGGGATGGCAACGTCCATGACATAAGAAAAGTATGTTGCGACAAGCCGCGCAATCCACATCAATAATTGCCACAGAAT
Source organism: Syncephalastrum monosporum B8922 (assembly GCA_000697355.1). Classification (NCBI taxonomy): domain Eukaryota; kingdom Fungi; phylum Mucoromycota; class Mucoromycetes; order Mucorales; family Syncephalastraceae; genus Syncephalastrum; species Syncephalastrum monosporum. The sequence goes on from JNEN01001260.1 coordinate 394,576, forward strand.
GCCCACCAACGTGCTGAATATCGGGGAGTTGGGGAGATAAATCTCTCTCAGAGTATCTAGTAAATGTGATATAAAAAGTATCCCTAGGCCTCCCGTTGGAACTGCGCTAAAAGATGAGTGACCTTAGTGACACATCGACCAGCGAAGCGCGATGTCGCACTGTTCCTAGCTTTTTAAAAGAAGTAATGAGCGTTAGTAAAGGGAATGCCTACCGTACCCCAGATCTTGGTAAATGACATTTGTGATGACCGAAACTTGGTTTTATTTGAAAGCATTGAGTATTTAAGAGCTATAGCACTGCTACTATGTCTGTTCGTCGAACCTACAAATTCGAACCAAGGATGCAAGCACTGAGATTCAACCTGCTCCCACGTATGGGAGATAATACCCAAATCAGATAGTCAACTTCGCGCCAGAAGTTCGGATGGCAAAGCTGATCGCCTTTTTTCCAAGGTGGCGGCATCAGTCACACTCGCTGTCATCACTTTCCTTTGTACACCGCCGATCGCCAGGCTTGGTAAGGATCACTTTCAGTCGTATTGTGCGCGGGAACCAATTGGTCTGTTTTCTAGGGTCTTTTCTACAATGCAATCTATTTTATCGAATTTAATGCGTATTGTAAGACAGTGCTCGATTTTTGGGGCAGACTAGAAATGCACCCAAGATCTCCTTTCGTGAAAGCAAACTCGAATTTGTGGATCAGATGCTCAAAGAAAATAAATCAATTGCTTTTATGGCGAACTATCAAATGTTAATGCGATAGTATTGGAGTCCGGGTAATATTCTAGTTGAGAGACGATATATCGGCCAGGTATCTTCTGTTGTGATATGACGACTGGTAGGGTACGGTTACCCCATCACTTTGGCTTTTAACAATGTAAGCCTCGTACACCCGATTGAATATGATATATAATATAAAATAATTGGTCACCGTGTACGAAAGTTTTGCGGCAGTCAGTTGATGTGTAGGGTGGAACGTGTCAATGAGTTTTGTATTCCCCGACTTGAAAGAGGGCCCTGGGCCCTCTGGATTGGTAGAATAACCAGACCACGAAGATGCTCATCACGGCACCGTGTCCCGAAGAACGAAAAGTTATCTTTTCATCGTCATGCACATAAAGGCTACATCATTGTTTTGTTTTATGCCCCAAGGTAGGGATAAAGCAACAAGAGGAAGCTCCTTAGGGATAAGGATTTTATTTTGGTACAACAGTATGGAGCAGGTGACGCATACAACGCAAATTTGGTTCGGAAGACGTATCCGTGCCGGCCAGACCGACTTGGGTGGCTCATGTGACACTCTGTCCAATCGTAGATGCAGTTTTCATCCGTTGTTGTTGTCGCGTATAAAATAGCTGGCGCCCTTTTTACTCGTCTGACTTGTTTTCCATGTCTTACTATTCAAGTATGTCTATACAATTTTTCTATGATTTGGCCCTCTAGTTTACACTTTTGACTTTATCGTAGTGTACAACTCCCCTATATATGGTGGCGGCTATGGCTATCCGCAAGACCCATACTACTACAACCAGATGTACGGCCCGTCGTCGTATTACTACGGAGGCGGAGGAGGATATTACCCATACGGCGGTGGTGGGTACTACGGACGCTACCGGTCACCTGGACTGTTTCGCGGGTTGCTGAACCGACTGCGATACGGATCCTACTATGGCCCCTACTCACCCATGATGGGTGGCTACGGACGACGACTTTATCCAGGAGAAACCAACTATGTGAGCTCAGTAAAGGACCTTTGGAAGAGCAATGACCTCTATTGATTTTCATTATCTATATTCGACCCACTCTATTAATGTTCCAACACCTCTTTCTTTCGCTTTCTCTTCCTCTGTTGTATCTTCATTTTCTTCTTTCTCCTATTACTCATTGCCCTGTATATACGATGAAACGACATTACTCCTTTCTTATTTGTTCACCCACGTGGCGTGATCTGCTGTCTGCGCCATTTTCTCTTATTTTCTCTTTCTTTTCCTTGCTTGAGCCTGCATTACTAAAACTGTGTGAGATACATTATGGCACTAGGGCATTATGATGGCATGTTATCTTCTTGCACGTGGTCGGGTATACGAAGACAATATATATGGTTTGGAAAGGTAAATGGGAGGGATATAGAAACGGAGAAAGGGCGAATATTAGAGGGCAAGAAGGACATAAAGTAATGCTGAGATCACAGCAAAGAGAATCGCAAATGAGACTTGTACAGCACGAATCTATGCGATGCACGAGTGAGCAAACCGTCTAAATGAGAGGATTGAACAACCCCCTCCCATATCTTTTTCCTTACTTGGAGAATGTCGTATAGGGAGGTGGAGGTGGAGGTGCGGTTCACTGCACCAGATGCTTCGAGTTTCTTGATCTTCCGCTCGAGCATGACACACCGGTTTTCGTACTCTATGCATCGCGCTCTTTCCGCCACCAGGTCCTTATTTAGCCGCAGCTTTTCCTCTTCCAGCAAGAGTTTCATTTGTTCGAGATCACGCTGCATATCCCCGACAATGTTACTCTCATTATTCTGGGGAGCTTTGGCCATGGACCGCATCTTTTTCTGCAGTTGCAGCAGCTCCCGCTGCGCTGCGGTCACCGCCCGGTCTTGTTGTCGGCACTTCTCCGCATATGCTGCCACCTGCGATTGCGACTCCTGCAGTTTACGTTGAAGGGCGGCATTTTGGGCATCCTATCGTAGTCACGTTTAGCCTTATTGCATATTACTTTAACTGGTCGTAACCCTACCGCTCTTCCCAGGCGATCTTCACCTAACGTAGTGTCCACAATCGTCAAGGCTTCTTTGGCGGATTGTAGCTGCGCTTCCACCTCTTGCGATCGTTGTAGCTCGCTCTGTTGAAAACGAGTTAGATTAATAACGGATGTATTCAGCATACATTGGATCCTAGCGCTTTGTATGTGCATTTATGTGTTAATGTCCCTCTACCTGCAGTTTAGCCAGCAGTAAATCCAAATTCCTGGAAGGACGTTTGGTGGATCCTGTGCTTGGAGAAGAAGAGTAGCGCTCGGTGGCTGTGAGGGTAGAAGTAGAGGATAGACTGGAAGTAGAAAAGCTGGGAGACAAGCTTCCAACGGTTGAGCCAGATTGTTTGCGGTTAGTCTACCGTAGCCATAGTGAATATTAGATTATCCAAGTGAAAGCACAGGTGAAGGTGCTTACTGTATGTCTTCCGTTGCTGGTTCCATTGGCACCGACACTAAGGTCTTTAAGCAGACTGGAGTTCACCTGGGACAGCGCTGTGGGTAGAATATGAACTTCACATGATACTTTGCTGTAAAGGACTAGACAGATGATATCAAGGGTACACTCATAAGAAAGAAAGGCGACGCGAGACATGAATAGAGAATACCTGAGCCGTCATCATTGCATATGTCGATACCGAACTCAATAAGATCACCCGTTTTTAGCTCAGCAGGGGGGCTCTCCTCACCCTCGGCAGATAACCTTCGTCCATTCAAGAAGGTGCCGTTACTGGACTTTACGTCTTTTAAATAGACCTACAAAATATACCGAAAGGGATGAGCTGTCGCTGGATAGATGAGACTACACATACTCATACCTTGCCCTTGTCGCCCCATAGTTCGGCATGTGTCCTGGAGAGTACCTTTGCGTCAAAATACCCGTTCAGAGGACTAGGTGTGCTTTTCGAAGTGGTTTGTCGCCCGATTTTGATATGACTCTTGTCGCGCAGTTCCAGAGTTTTGGTCTGGAATGGTGCATTCTTGGATTGGAGGATGAGTGTCGTGACTGAACAGGACGGCTTGACGTTAGACTGCAGTAGCATAGCACCTGAAAGGCAGAGGAGCTAGTGAGCCAAAACATCGTCGACAGAAGGGTGAGGCAGTGGGTACCTTTCTGCTTGCTGATCCGACTGGCACTGTCGTCATGAAGTTGCGATGGCGGTATTGATTCTGTCGTCATGATGAGAAAAGCGGAAGCGAAAGATTGTACTGGGTGTGAACTGCGTGCGCACACTTTATGTATATTGGACAACACAGCCAAGTCCACTATATAGCAGAAAGAAAAGCGAAAGAAGAATAATAATTGGAATGGCCAAGAAAGTAAGATAAAATCAAAGGACTGTGCCGAAATAGAAAAGAGTAAGACTTACATTACTTCATCATATTATTATTCCCTACCAGCAATACACGCATCATGAGTCTTGAGAATCGGTCTGTGCCCCGCTCAGCGCGGGTTTCCTCCCAGGCGCGTGGTCGCGTGTCTGACCTGCGCTCATTTTCAACGTCCAGCCAATCATGCAGCCAAGTCCATTCTATCACGCTTCTTCGTATCAGCCATAATAACTGGACGAACGCAAGTACTTGAGTACTACCTCCACTAAAAGTAGGTCGTAACCTACTAGTTTGGTCATCCCTTCTTTTCCTCCTGTTTGTCGTCAATCCTTCGATTATGGGAGGCAGACCACTGGCTATGCTGGAGAGTAAGATAAATTCATATAGAATTGCTCAGCATTCTCCACCCAACCTACATAATCTGGTAACCTCTCTGGCATGGCCGACTAGAGTTTTTGTTCTCCTCATCATAAGGTCACGATTTACGTATCTATTTTGTTTTTTTTTCCCGAGTACGTGGAAACATGTATGAATAACTAGAACCATCTCAATATATGGTCAATTATACCAGCTTTTTGTGAACGTATCATGGCATATGAGTACCATATCTCGGAGGAAAGCTCATTAAGTAATTCCATAAATTCAGTTAACTCTGTCGTTCGATAGGGCAGCTTCATGTTACAACATTTCGCGTCCCTTTCGCGGCCCTTTCGCGGCCCTGTTCGGCCCAAGCCTTACTCAGTCATGATCCTTCTGGCCCGTTCCACAATCGGTGTCCTGCATGCTGAGTCCGCTTTCGGGTTATCTAGATAAGACCGACGCATTTGGCTCCTCTCTGTCTATACAAACTGGATTACAGATACTGCGTTGTTGAAACGTCTAAGAATGGTTGTCGTCTTTCGAAGCGTCAATGTCATAACGTAGGTAGAGGCGAGCCTTGGCTTCAAACTCCTCATCTGTCTCATACTCATCTTTCAAATCAAGTTACACCATTTACTATAAAAGGGTTTGAACCCTTCCCCATATGCGTGTGGGTCGAGTAATCCGCCTTGTATTACTATGGCTCAGTCTTCCTCACTACGCTCGAAATATACACGGCGTCAATTTCATAGCACCATTGCATTACGATGATCGCAAAGCGAGCGACGTAAAAAGCTGTGCACCCTATAAAGAAATCCTATGCATGGATTACGCTGGCAGAGTACCAACGCAGCATAAACACAGCATAAGTGGCAGCTTGTTTTACCAAATATCAGAGCATAGACATTGGGGTCGTTGTTTCGCGTAAACCATGCTCCATAGTAGCGGTACACAGTTATATTTTGAGTTTTACAACATCTATATATTTGTTCACACAGATCCAAAAAGGACCAAATATGGTAAATCTTCTGAAGCAAGAGGTAGAGAGGCACCATCATCATTTCCGCCAAGCTTTCACAGTTGTCGAGAAAGGGGAATTTGTCGGGGTTACGGAGGGGCCATGCAAAAGTGGCGAAAGTCAGAAATAAAAAGGCTAATACAAAGGACATTTCGCGTCTTTTCTCACCGACTCTCATACGATGAGCTCACCTGTCCCCCACACTGTTGCCTCCTCTGGTTTCCAAGCAGGGGCTGACCTTTACGGTATGTCGCCTCAGGACTAGCAGCCTTTATTGCTCATGCTTCAAACACCAGCGCAAGCTCGTCCAAGCTACCCTGCAGAGGCGATCGATTTCATCCAAACGCTTGTACCCCAAGGGGGTAAGGTGCTTGATCTCGCGGCAGGCACCGGTATTATGACTGTCCTACTCGTAAACAAAGGCCTGGATGTAGTCGCGGTGGAACCTGTGGATGAAATGCGCGCCAAATTGTCCGCGGATTTGCCCGAGACGCACGCGCTTAAAGGCACTTCCTGGGAAATTCCTGCTGCGGACGACTCGCAAGACGCCGTCATAGTTGCTCAAGCTTTTCACTGGTTTGACGACATCAAAAGCTTACGTGAGATCAGTCGTGTTCTCAAGCCGAATGGCCATTTGATTCTGGTCTGGAACATGGAAAGCCGTTCAAGCCCCTGGGTGGCGAAGTTGAGAGAGTAGGTTCGAAGGATGAAGCGTATCCCGCGGAAGTAAATATTGGCATCTGTAATTTTGCTGACTTGGCTGCTTCATGTAGCATATACGAGCCTTATGATTCTAATGCTCCCCAATACCGCAAGGGAAAGTGGAAGGATGTTTTTGAGACACCTGAAGCTGCCGAGCTCTACCGTGTTCCCATCCAGCACCAATGGTTCAAGAATGACATCTGGGCGACAAAAGACAAAGTTATCAAACGGGTTTTTTCAAAGAGCTACATGGCCATCTTATCGGAGGAAACCAAAAAATCTGTAGCGCATGAGATAGAGGCAACCTTGATACCCGAGAACGGTTTTATAATTGATGACCAAGGTCTTGTTCGTTATCCCCACGACACCGAGGTAGCCTATATTCAGAAGATTTAGAGTGGCATCATCATAGGATTCGCCAGGCATTAAATTTCAATCAGATGCTGCAAAGGATTTGAGTTTAGCTAATATGTCGAGAGCCAGATATAGCTATATATGTGAACATTATAGGCACATGTCTGAGTGATGACACATATTATGTAAGCATTCGTGTTGTCGCCTGCCTTGATACGAAGTGGGGGCCATACGAAATAAAAAAAAGGAGAATCTACAGGAGCTGGTCAGTACGATGGGATATAAAGCTTGCTTTGGATGACTACATCTGAGTAATACTTGGGTGGTGTAGTAGGATGGAGCCAATTCGAGAAGCTTCGGTGGAGGGCTTGTGACGGTGTGCATCACCGACTTCAGATTTTTTTGATTTTTTTTTTCGAACGCGCATAATCGATCTTTTTAACTTGAACAAGCCAAAAATGTCTACCGAGCAACCTTCAGCCAACGAACCCATCTTTGTGGATCTGCATGATAACTCAAAGCCTGCCGAGATTGAGAGTCTTTGCATGAAATGTAACGAGAACGTAAGTTGTAATCTTGGAATTGAGACCGCATTCTCAACTGGCCTATGCCTTTTGTCTTGCAGGGTACTACTCGGCTTCTTTTTACAAAGATCCCTCACTTCAAGTAAGCATTCAATCGTTGTTTACTAGAGGAGCTGCTAACGGTATATACAGAGAGATCATTCTTATGGCCTTTGAGTGTCCCCACTGTGGTTTCCGTAACAACGAGCTTCAGAGCGCAGGTGTCTTCAACGAGAAGGGTCAGACAGTTTCGTGCAAAATCAATGGCAAGCAGGTAAGATTGTTTATATTCAACTAGGTGCTCAGAAAGTGCTTATAATAATCCATAATATAATCACAGGATCTTGACCGCCAACTCGTCAAATCCGACTTTGCATCTGTCAAATTCGAAGAGCTTGACCTGGAAATTCCGTCCAACTCTCGCCGCGGTCTGTTGACTACGGTTGAAGGTCTGGTCGGTAACGCTATTGACGATCTCTCGGCTGCGCAGCCTGTCCGATTACACACCGACAAGGACCTGCATGACAAGATCGCAGCCATCATTAGTAAGCTGGACGCCTATAAAGAAGGTCAAGAGCCGTTCACTCTCAGCATCGAGGACCCGTCTGGCAACTCTTACATCGAGAATCGCTGTCTGCCTGCACAAGATCCCCAGCTCACTGTGCGGTGGTATACGCGTACTCCAGAGCAAAATGCTTTCCTTGGCCTTCAGAGCGAACAACAACAGCAGCAACAACAACAGGAAGCTGGCGACGAAACGGAGAACGAGATCTTGACTTTCCCTGCAAACTGCTCGCACTGCAATGCGCCTAGTGAAACCAACATGCATGTCATGGATATCCCTCACTTCAAGGAAGTTGTTATCATGGCCACGAGCTGCCAGCAGTGCGGCTATAAGAGTAACGAGGTCAAGGCTGGTGGTCCCATTTCGCCTGAAGGCAAGAAGATCACCCTTAAGATTACTGACTCTGAAGACTTGTCTCGCGATATCCTGAAGGTAATTCCAAAATATGATGTAGGATTGGAGCAGGTCTCTCACCAGCAGCGTCTGCAACTGTAGTCTGAAACATGTGGCCTGTCAATCCCTGAGATTGATCTTGAGCTGACTCCTGGTACCTTGGGCGGTCGCTTCACTACCGTTGAAGGTCTTTTACGCCAAGTGCATGACGAGTTGCAAGAACGTGTGCCATTCATGCACGGTGACTCGACGACAGACGAATCCCGAGAGCGATGGAATGCTTTCTTGGCGAAGCTTGAGCAAGTCGCTGATGGCAGCCTCATGCCGGTGACGCTTGTCTTGAACGATCCTTTATCCAACTCATACCTGCAGGTATGTTTTCACATCAGAGCGACATGTGTTATGCCGTCCATGTCATTAACACACGTATGTTTCTTAGAACTTGTATGCTCCTGACCCGGATCCGGAAATGACTATTGAGAACTATGAGCGTGATTGGGAAACCAACGAAGGCCTTGGTCTCAACGACATCAAGCTGGAGAACTATGAGAATGACGCTCCTGCTGCCAAGAGTGGCAACTAAATGATGCATGTACCATATCCATTTACAACATTCTTTCATTTGTCAACGTTTAAATAATATGTATTCAAGTTTTTTGTGGCACAATGCAAGGTGAAACGGTTCCTGACCAATTTATAGATATGAGAAGAAAAAAGAAAAATAGACTAAAGATGGCGTGGAGAGTGAAGCATGTGAAGTGCTGGGGTTGGGGTGAAAAGAAGACCTCTATATAATATACATGATGGTTGCAAAGGGAGGAATGTTTGTCTTTACAGTAAGATGTGTGCTGACAAGCGTAAGCAAATAAGTAGAAGAACAGCGGTAGTAAGCAAACAACAGATAAAGTGTGGTCGGTATGGTTAGGTATGAAATAAAGGAGAAAAATAGAAGGAAGAAAACAAGGATGATAGGATGGGTGATAGTGAGACTGAAACCAGTCTAGTCAGAGTTGCTGGTCATCATGGTCGACCGAAAGCCGCGGATACGCTGGCATTCGCTCTTGAGGTTATCAGCTCTGGACGTCTCCCAGTCACCTGATGCGTAGAACTTGCGGGCATAACGGAGACAGACTTCCTCTCTAAAGTTGCTGTACAGTTTACGGTTGTACTGACGCTAAATCAAGGCGGAAAAATAGTGTTAGCATCCCATGAATTAGCGTGAGAGAGTCCAAATCCCACTCTGCCCTATTTAATTCTTCTTACCTCCTTTCTGCGCGTATCCTCAGGGTAGCGATGAGTCTGATGGATCAAAAAGTCATCAGGCAGAACCCAATACTCGATACCGGAAAGGAAAATTTCGTAAAGACACGCGGCTTTGTTGGCGCCATAGCCAATGAAGCGTTCGTCACACCAGGGCGAACCCTCCTTCTTGTAAATGATATAGGGCTCGTAGGAGAAGTCGTACTTGGTCACCTTGTAAACGTCATCGGATTCGTACCAGCGAGTGTAGTTGGTAGAGCCGTGGCCTTTTTGCCAGCCGCGGTGGAACATGTCAAGTTTCTTGTCCTGCACAAGGTGGAGCATATCGTCCTTATTGGTCGGGAAAGTACGCCAGTCCTCGCCATCGGCCTGGGCGATAAACTCAAAAGCGGGTACGACGAGCGCTGTGCGACCTGAGCGAAGCATATCCATCACTTGCGCATTGCTCCGAATGGACTGCCGCAGGTCGGTGCAGATATGGAAGTCGACGTCGAGCATCATGATGTAGTCGGTACGAGCAAACAATTTGGCAATGTTGCGCCACATATTGAATTGGCGGTCATAGTTGTCAATGATCAAATGCAGGTCGACGTATTCGCCCATAGCGGGATTCTCAGCATAAAGTTCGCGAAGCTCTTTCAGGACATCCTCTTTGGTCTCATCATCATTGACGTGGACTGCAGCAGAAATGGGGCCTAAGTATAAAGCAGGTTAGGTTTAGTCTAGTCTGCCCTGGGATTGGAGCCGTGGGGAGAAGAGGGGATGGGAGGCTAAAGTCCAAGTCTTACCTTTGTAGTTTGAGGCCAGTCGAGCCAGGACGGGAAAGCGGTTACGGGTGACAAGCGTTGCCATGGTGATATCCTCCTGATCGAATTGGGTTTTGGCGCGATAGAAGAAGGGGATCATGTTGTTGGGGCCCATAGCATTAGCAAAAACTTTGCTCATGACGAACTCCTCCGATATGGGATGAACAGTGCCTAAGTATCGTTAGCGCCTTATTCCTAACCAGGAACTCGAGATCGTGCAAGGCGGGTGGGGTGTACCTTGAGCGTTGGACCAGGCGACGGTGTGTTCCTCGAAGGCTTGCTCGGGGGCCGGGTGGTGGATAGGCTCTTGCTGCAGCTGAGCTGTCAACTCATTCGGATCACGGGCCCGAGGATAGATGTCGTGATGAGCACTGGCGTAGGAGACGTAGAAATAATGGCCGGTGTAGATGACGCACAAAATGGTGTACAAGATGAGCATGTACTTGCACGTCTTGCCCGCGACCTGGTTGATTTCCAGCCTCATGATAAGGTGAGAGAGAAAGAGAGAGAGGAGATAAGTCGAAAGAAAGGAAGAAGAGGGAAAGGGCTACGAAAGCTGAAGAAGTTTTTTTTAGTAGGTTGAGCGTCGGGACGGGATGGAAAGCCGTTTAAATCAAAGGAGTGTAGAGAGAGCACGACAGATAGTAGTCCAGCTAAAGGGCTACACATCGACAAAGGTTAAAAAAAGCCCAGCCATCCGCAAGAGACGTATACTCACTCTGTGTGTCTGTTTGTATGTCTGTGCCTTTTGGTTCAGGTGTGCTGTATGAATTCGTGAAAGAGAGCGAGCAAAAACGTCCACGCTTCTAAAAATATCACCATCCGCGCCGACGTGACACAAAAATCTGTTGTTCATATCTGAGCTTATTAAAACCGAACGATCAGAAGTGGAAGAACGTCGGTCGCGCTCTGCTCTTATATTATACGACTTTTGACACGCTTTAATTCTCTTCAACTTCTGCATCGATGCAGACAACGAAGAGAAACACCGCGATAATGCAAGCCTACATCTTGAGGAGACGGCTGTAAAAAAAAAGAAGAGTTACAGAAACGGAGAGGACTATATTTGGCACGTCGCCAGGTCGTTCATTCAGCCTCTGAACCTGGTGCTCCCGGATTTATATAATACATGCACACGTCGTATCACATACACGCGGCGGCAGCATTCCTGGATATTGGCTCAAATGCAGTCGAATAAGACTAGCTTCTTTCCACACATATTTTACCACAAATGCAATTACCATTGACGACACCACCAGCGCGTGGACACGGCATTAAATAAATTACGGCCCGGGAACAAGGCGATTTAGATCACGCTCTTTATCGTGCGGACAGAAGATCTGTTGCATCTCGAAAGTGCGCTCACTGAAAAAAAAAAAAAAATGCGGGGCAACCTAAACAGGGACAGCAGGCTGACGGCAGATTCAATCGGGTATGCGATGCCACACTCAAAGACGGTAATACCTTACATATCGCCGCGACCTATCGTCCTCACTGGTATCGCCTTTTAGGACCTAATGTCCGTGTGGCGATGAGGAAACAAAAAAAAAAGGACTTCACGTGTTACATCTCCGCCACTGCTTTGTCGTATACCTCTCCACTTGCCTTATCTTCGATACTGCCGCCCAATGATTAGTTTGAACAGGCTCATTGCATACATATATAAAAATACAAGCATAGCATAAGGTCGTATACAATGCTGCTATGGAAAGGTACTGTGTATCTTCTTTCCCAGGCAGCACTTGTCATCGGATAATTTTAGATCGCTGAACTTCGGCATTGGCTTCGTCATAATGACATGATAGACGAAACTGAAGGCGCGACGTTTATCTGCTTGCGCCATCTGGGGTGCCATTGGATCTGCCCTGTCAACCGTCATTTATCCCCTAATGCAGGACGCAAACCAAGTCGATAGCCTCTGCAGCATTTTCCTGACCTGAGCAAGTATACAACTTAAATGGTAATCTGCCACGTGTCTTCTTGTCACTCAGAGTTGACACGCATCCATTGTCAGATATTTCAACTGCAAATGACTTTTTTATTGGCTGCACTCGACTCTTTTTTTTTTCATAAATAATAAAATAATAAATGATCTGCAATTAGAAAGCCTTTACAAATGTACACAAAAATGGAGAAACGACATGGATACCCTAGAGTGTAATAAAATATACTCTGAAAGATCCTTTGCTCTCGAAGGTATGTATGAGTACTTTTATGACGTTAGCGATAGATAAGTTGTACAAGGGAAAATACCTGTGGGCGCATGTTCGAATCCCAGAAGATACCGCGAATGGGAGCATTCTCGTCGCACAAGATGCCTCATAAGTCTGGCAGCAATCCTCTAGGACAACCTTACCTCTCATGGGGAGTAGTTTGTCTCCTGCGATTCATCCGTATATTATCAACAATTGTACGTACAGTAAAGTGTGCAGTATATTTGACATAATCTGCGTCAGACGGACCTACACGGGTTCATGTCCTTCTGAACCGCATTAAGTATATTTTGGACTAAAGGTAGACAGCAAATGGTCGTGCTAGAAAAAAAAGAGCACGGTTTTTAAAAAAAGAATCTATGTATAGCTCGTGAGATGAATAATAACAAAAGAAACGTTGCGATACCTCACATCTATATGGAGGAGCACATATACCCATTGAAATACACACGGATAGCGATCAGGCTTTTCCTTTTTATAAGAACAAGCATCTATATAGTAAGATATACCATTAGGGCGCGAGGCTTCCCATTCCTTCTACTTTACAAGCATACTAAAAATTAGTGCTAAGACGGAAAACAGGTAATATGACCGTAGTGTAATTGTGCAGTTCACGTATTATATCCTGTCTAGAATGTGTATCCTCCAATTATGATGTGTGTAGAGTAGGATCTTAGGATCATGGGAAGGCACAGTCGGTACCAGTGTCGCTGAGTTTCTTTTTATAAAAGCAGTATATGATACCTACTAGCTTGTAAATGTGATCGAGTGTGGACTTGGTTTAGCACTTATTTCTCAGGTCTTCATCTTTATCACCTCATCTTCATCACTTTTCCATCAGTATTATATAATCGTACGAAGTTCTGCTTGTCATTCGCTTTAATATGACAGAGTCTATGAGCCTTGAATACGCTTTAGGATATGACAAGCGCATTGAAAGGCGGCATCATGAGTCCGGGATATATATGCATAAAAGTGGGGTGGAACAGCGAATTGGTACGGAGATCATAAGGCGTGCGTAAGATGCTGTTTTGACTTTTTCTCACAGAACTCTTGGGACCACCTGGTACTCATAAAAAGTTTAGTTTCTCGATATTTGCATATATCAAGAAAGGTCGTCGTGTAAAGGAGTAGGTTTGAAAGATCAAGCAATACATACGTGCGTATACACAAGCGGGTTAGCGAGTACACCAAAAGGCCAAGACTCCATTTTTTGGATCACGATAAACAAACGACAACGGTGCCATGGAAGATAAAGATGGACGTGGACAAATTGGGACATCCTTTGTTGGCCCCAGTTCCCGCGGTATTAGGGGACAATCACCCATTGTCTGCCACAAAACATTTTTCCATCCAGGAGGACTGGCTGGATAAAATATCAAAGGGCGACTGTTTCAGTTTTATAAAATTGCAATAGAGAACAAGGGGAGCGGAGGGATTAATTGACTTTTCCATGATGCGATATAATGGCGAGGATGACATGTATATTCATTTCAGTGGCTGTTTCAGAGTGAATGGCCTGTTTATCCGGACAAGAGGGCATTGCACGAAAGGGTATGACAATGGGGCATGAAATGTAGGAGAAGCATGAGCTGTTGCTTTTTCTTGGGATTCCAAAGTCAGAAGACTCAGGCAGTAGGCAGTGAGCTGAGCAAAACTGTACGCTATAATTCCCTTATTTAGCTAGACCAATGAGGTGCCTAAATGCAGCGAGCAAAAAGTCAAAAAGCACCGGCTTTGGAAAGAAGGCTTGGAAGGGTTGGACTCACCCGACAAACACAGCCCGTCCCTTCCTGTTCAACTGTGCCTTTAATGACAAAACTCAACTTTGACGATCCGTGGCAGCATCACCTTCACAAGGTGAATGAAGCTCTTCTCGAGGCTGACTACTCGACTGCGCAAGCCCGAATACACCTCCTGAAGCGATCGTCACTCTTGGCAACCACACCTCGATCCCGTGAAGCTGCTATCGAACGGGGCGATCTCGAAGGTGCGCTGGAACTCGTCTATTTGTTTCCCCGCCTGTCGATCGGATATTTATGGGCAGGGGTCTTGCTTGTCCGTGCCTGCCGTTACCGAGAAGCTATCGAGATCTATCAGCGCGGAGTAGATGAGGTGGTGCCTGAGGATGACGGTAGAGGACATGCGATCCTGCGGTACAGACTCGACGAGGCAAAGCAATACCACGACCGTCGGAAGGATCTCCTGGGTCTGCTGCCCCACGAAGTCGTATGTCTTGTCTTGCGCCATCTGTCCTTCACGGAACTGGTCCGCTGCACGGGTGTCAGCAGCACTTGGCGCATGCTCATCTTCTCTTGGCCCTCCATCTGGTCGTCTGTCCACATCGACGTCTCTGGCGACTCTGGAAGGCATATGGTCGAATGCCTCGCGCAGATCAACCGCGATAAGCTGCGTGACCTCAAGCTGACCTCCGTTCATCGAGACGGCATGTTCGGCGTCGAACGTGCCTTGCGCTTCCTTGGCCAGCAGAGCTGTCACTTCCTGGAGTCCATCCGTAAGGAACTTACTCTGTTTCATGGGAGGAAAAGGAGAAAGGAGACCTGGAAGAACAGAAAAACCAATCTCCGTCACAGCCGCTTGGGTCCCTGGAAATGGCTCATACATTAATATGCCTATGTAACTTTCTGTAGAAATCTCAGCCAAAGGCAATCGCGATACAGCTGTCGAGGATTTGCTGCTGCCCCTGATCAGCTCTGCAAAGGAGAGTTTGCGCGTGCTTGATATTTCGCTTGAGAATGACACCGGAAAAGCATCCAAGGTCCTGGAGACGGCGCTATCCCAGTGCTCTCGCATCACGCAGATCAGATTGACAAGCGATCATGTTCCCGCGTCTTGGTCCTTGAGAGTCCCCACCCGGCCCTTGCAGCTGCCACTGGGAGGCGTGCAATCCTCCCTCACCCACCTCACCTGGTCTACCTTGGCAAACTTCCCCGATAGTTTAGTGACTGCCTGTCCTAACCTTCGAGCTCTATCCATTGCTGGTACCAACATTGAAAACGCCCACCGCTTATTTGCACGTATTACAGACTGCTGTCCGGCCCTTGAACAGCTGCATTGCAACCACCCCATCGAGGAATCCATCTGTGCAACCCCAGCGCGGTTTGGTTTGCGAAGCCTCATTATCAAGGGCCTCGACCGTGTATCCGATGGAGATATTGCCGCGTTGACGGCTCGCCATCTCCACACGCTCGAGACGCTCGTCATTGACGATGCGGCCGAAGAGTCAGGGACTTTCTGGACACAGATTGCGTCGCTGGGAGCCGAAAACTTGCGGTATCTAACCTACCGCCCTCGCCGGCGTGATAATGACTCGGTACAAGAAATATACACAGCAGTGAGGCGGTCGCCGCGGCTCGTATCGGTGAAGATGCCATTTCTGGATTGGGGTATCGAGCAAGTGCTGCAGCCGCTGAGCGAGTTGGCTGACCTCCGTGAGCTGGTTCTCTACGGATGCACATACCAGGTCAGCAGCGGCATCCAGCGTGTAGCCGAGGACCTGTCCACACTCAAGCATACATCCTGTCTGGAAAAGCTCGAGTTTCGCAACTATCCTTGTATAACCGATACAGCTCTTATCTCGATGGGCAAAATCAAGGCGCTTCGCAGTGTAGCCGTCACCGACTGCAGCAGCTTGACAACCGAAGGCATCCTGGAATTTGTACGACGGGCGGAAGACATCGAAAGCATCAACTTTGCCAACTGTTTTGCGGTAACAAACGAAGTTCTGGTGGAGCTGGCGAAGAAGAAGAATCTGAAGGCTGTCGACGTGTCTGGGTGCCACAACATATCAGATTATGGTGTACGCTATTTGCTGGCGAATGCGTGCAGTGGCCTTCAGAGCTTCAACGCAGAGGCTCCAGCTGTAAGCAACACTTTGATCAAACAAGTGCAGCATGCTCTGAGCAGACAATAAGATTGCATTCATACCCACATATAAAGAAATCTAAAAAAACTCTTTCTGGACGCGCTTCGAATTTCCCTTTCTCCCCTACAAACTTTTACGCATGCTTCCACTGCGCACCATGTCGTCTGCATCTTCAGAGACACGGCCAACTGGATCTTTGCCGCCTAAGGCAAGACGCCGTAGACTGCCAATCCGGTCTCTTGAATGCGACACCAAGGATTACGCCGATTCGCCGCCGTTTTTGAACGAGACTTACACGTCGCCCTCCGAAGAGAACAAAGATCCCTCCTTCCTGGACTTGCCTGATTCCACTCCCATCGTGATTGGCACACCGACACAAGAAGGCAGACGCAGCACGCCCAGACTCTCACGGCACAGGACGATCGATCTTTCTGCCCGTCTGACGAAACGCGAGAGCGATGACTTCATGGATCTCAGCCGACATTCCTTCGTTCCACGCAACCTGGACAACGCTCTGCGGGCAGCTGCGGGCCGCAGTATGGATCAACCCACCGACGAGAGCAACGACGAAGACGACGAGGATGATAATATGAGTGATCGTCATTCCAGTGATGATACCCGTAGCCTGGATGCCGCTACACTCGACACTGACAAACCCTATACCACCGTGCACTCAAGTGTATGTCAATATCGACGAGCAGGGCAACAAAAAGTCTCATCTATAACCATAGGCCTTCGAGAAAGCTAATGTTGGCGTCATCCTCCCAGAAGTGAAGCTGACCCTTCCTCAGGAAATCGACAAAGGCCCTGGCTCACCCTCTTCACGAAATAATCATGCCAACGCACCCAGGAAATCCCCCCACGAATCACTCTCAGCAGAGAAAACACGGAACGCAGAAGACGACGAGACCTCTTCGGATACCAGTGAATCTACCCAGGACACAATCGACCTGACAGTAGCTAGCAACCCACTCGTTGCAGCTGCGGTTTCTACGGAGACTCACAAAATCGAGCCTGAATCACAGCCTACGCTATCTGTCATGTCACCAAAAGACGAGTCTGTTACACCACAACAACCTGACCTGATTTCCACCGCCAGTGACGATCACAAACACGAATCCGGGTCAAAGCCCAAAAAACGTATGGTCCATTTCGACCTACCGCCTCTGCCAGACTTGGAACCAATCAAGATCCAGGAGCCCGACTATATCCTGGATCTATACGAAACCTCGCCCACCAAACGAATGAAACGCTCCAATTCTCTTCAGAGGCTCAAGTGCACAACCGCGTTGGATTGGGTCGAGAATGATGCCGATACCGATCCACGGAAGCATGACATTGGAGCATATCGCAAACAGAGACTTAATGCACGCTTGCAAAGGCGGACGACAAAGAAAGTGACGGTCCCAACGTCGTCATGGAAATGCAGAGACATAGGCTCTTCATAATAAAAAAAAACCCCCAAATGACATAGTGTTTTGTACACATCACTATTCCTGTTAAAAACCAAAAGAAAAAAAATATTTACATCACATAAGGGGATTTAGAGGAGAGCGATTTACAGACTCATGAGCCGCTTAGTCCACATATCCGTCGGCGAATTCATTGATGGATTCCCAGGCACCATTATCCAGGGTGGGTTCTGCTATCTGAGTTGTTATCTTGCCAAGTGTTGGAGGTGACCCCTTGGGTATCTGGCTCTTTTCCGGGGAAGAAGCGGGTGTTATCGGTGTCGTGATAGTGCTCGTGCTGGTCGGTTGTGCTGTTGTACTTGCCGGCTTGCGGCCGTAGCACACAAACCAGTTCAGATGCGACTGGTATTTACGGCACTCTTGTACTGCATGGCCCATGGCTGCGTCCGTCAACATCGTAGTTGTATGTTCCATACCTGCAGGCTGCCAATCCGAGAGCTGCTGCGACGTGGTGGATGCTTCCCGTACTTTCGGATCCAACGACCGCAGAAAAAGGTCCAAGTTTTGTGCATGAATCTCGCCGAGTTGACCACCCCATCCAATAGGAATCGTGACCTGGTGCTGATGGATATCCACAAACCCGCTCCCGTGCGCCTTACTATCCTGGTGCTGCATCATGAGCAGAGTTGATAGGTGATGGCTGAGGTCCAGTTTGATGTTGCACTGTTTTTCAAAATTGGTATATACTGCATCAAGAGATAAAGAAAAAATAGAGAGGGGTATTGCGAATCGGACATCTGTGGTGAGATAACGTGATATTTTTCTCTGACTTGTGATGTTTTCTTTTCTTTTCTTTTTGCTATTGTTCGCTTACGTTTCTGATTGATAAGAGAATCTGTCACAGGACCTGGACGCTGAACGCGATACTCCACGTCGCGTAGCTCGACGTAGCCATTCGGCTTAAGCACACGCAAGATTTCCGCCAGAAGTTTGTATATCTGATCCAAAGTCAGGCACCCAAGCATGAGACGCATGTGCAGATAGTCAAAGGTGTTGTCTGGGAAGGGAAGCCCTTCGAGGATATTGTGTTGTCGAAAGTAGGTGTTGGCTGGTTTAATGGTTCCTGGAAACATGAGACACAGATCTATCCCGTGGAAATCTAATATCGCGTGCAAACATGCGAGAGTTTGCATGTGCGCGGCGGTTAGATAATAGAATTTCAGTGATAAAAGTCATCAGTCCCTACCCGCATTTGGAAAATCGGTTGCCATCTCGAGTACCCTATAGTAGCCAAGCATATCATTCGTTATGAGCCTATTTTTTCTATACAGAAAATCTGCTCTTCAGTAGGACGCAGCATACCATGTACCAGGCCCACAGCCTATGTCAAGGACTTGCGGGCGCCTCTGTTTCTGCTGCTGACACAGCGTGTCTTCTGCTAAGATTTTCTCAGTTGGGATCATGCTGTTGCCATTAAAGGCGTATTTTAACAGAAAATGCTGTACGAAGAAATAGTGTTGGAGTCAATACGCTTGGTCTTTTCGTCTTTCTGCTGGGCTCTGGATCACTTTTCCTACCAGGATAATCAATCTATCCGATTCATCGTCATCGCACACCATCCGATACGGTACTCCAGGGGCTGTGACGTATTTTCGTCCTTCCAAAGTGATGTATTGGAGACCCTTCGGTGGCCGGAGAGCACCATCTTCATTAGATAGTGTTGAGGCGTTTGAAGAAAAGTTGCTGCTAGCCAAAGAAAGTCGCTCAGATCCTGCGTCGCTGCTGTTATTACGACTCGATGGGCTTTTGACATAATATGTGGTGGTGCTGACGATGTAGTAAGGGCCTTTGCCATTATTAGACGGGCGGCGTGTTGTGGTTGTCATCGTGGTTACACCTTGACTCTGCTGTGTTGCTGTTTGTTGTTGATGGTGCTGTGCTGGTACAGGGAGCTTTGGAGATGTTGGCGACGTTGCGCTTGCAACGGAAGATTGCCGTCGGGGGAAATATACTGGACTGGTTTCGCACCATGTACTGTTAAGAGATGGCATACTCTTTGGGGCTGCGCTCGTCTTATTTGCTTGCTCAATCATGTGTTGGAAAAAAGGCGATTTGGAGATGCGGCGTTTGCCCTTGGGTGAAAGACTGGAGGCGACCGCCTCGGGAACGGCGGTGGGTTGTGAGACTTGGTTGCCCATGAATAGTAAAAAAAGGCCAAGATAGAGTGTGGCTGTTGGGGATAAAGGGAAAGAAGGGAAAAAACTTGTTTGAGATCCTTCACCGTTTATTTGGTTTTGGGCATATATCAGACATTTCCGATTGTGCTGTCCCTTGTCTGGTGTAGCTTTCTTGGTGATCGTCACCCTCCGCCCTTAATTCTCTTATCAGTCCTGTGCGACCAGCGTCGCACATACTCCGATCCACGTTCCAGTAAAGAAAAAGGTGATCCACTTTTTTTAATCTTCTGGAGCTTCTCTGTGTATTGCCTTGTTGATATGTATATATGCAGATGGACCAGTATACACTAAAATGAATAAATGATGCAACCTCTCATGATATCTACGGAGAAGAAAACCGTGAATATGACATATGGAGTCGTATCATTACTGCTGCGATCAGGGTGGATGCTCCCAATTTTTACAT
Organism: Syncephalastrum monosporum B8922; assembly: GCA_000697355.1. Taxonomy (NCBI): domain Eukaryota; kingdom Fungi; phylum Mucoromycota; class Mucoromycetes; order Mucorales; family Syncephalastraceae; genus Syncephalastrum; species Syncephalastrum monosporum. Next base: position 414,846 of record JNEN01001260.1, read on the forward strand.
GACAGTGATATATGAGGCACAGGATGTTACTAAACATCATTTTCAGCAATGATAGAGAGGATATAGATCTGAGTAACTAGATTTATTAATGAGCTTGCGATCAACAGCTTTAAACTCGTTAACATGTCAGAAACAATGATAGGGATTATCAGAGATAAGGTCTGTAAACGAGCGAGTGCATCTGACCTGCATCAGTGTACACATCAAGTCAGGCTTAACTCTATAAATCCGTCTACATGCAGCCGCACTTTAACGCGGCAAGCCGCAGTGAAGGATGCCTCCTGACTTGGCGGTTAGGGTTTTGTATGTTACTTTTTATGCCAGAGATAAGGACAAAAAATACCTATCCCTGTCCCCCCTTTGACTCTTATCTCTCGTTTTCCTGTTTTTTCAAGTGACTCCCTATTTGTTAGCTGATGAGTTACCTACTTGACGGAGTAAAGATGGCACGACGTGCAAAATTACAACACTGTATCATCTGCTATGCCATTTCTTCGTGTATCGTCATTGCATCAAAGTACTAAAATACTAGACGGACCGACTACGACACACAAGAATGAACAAGACATAGATAAAAGGTAATATTTACACTTAGCAAAATAGTAGTACGTAGCATAATATTTGTTGATTGTTGCGTTTAAAGTTTTGGTGATGCCAAGCTACTCAAGCAAGCAGGCAGTACATGTATGCACCTCCATTCTACACACCAATTGGAGTAAAAACAAAGAATGGCATAGGACGATCGAAGAAAGATGCTGCGTTTGCTGGTAGTGTGATTGCGCAACGAAATAAAAAGCACCCTTCTGAAATATGAGCATGATATATGGTGCAGATGTGTACTGGATAAAACGGCTATGTGCAAGACATATACAAGAGTAACAGAATGTTGTGCTTGATTTCTGATAAAAATCTACCGTCCCCCTTGTTGCTATCTTATGTCCACATAGATTGCAAATCAACAGTAAAACATCCATCGATCACTCATTTTGTGTAGCAGTATTCTCCTAGCCTCCAGGATACTCCTGTGCCACGTTATCTTTGCGTAAGGAAGCAAAGGAGTCGTCTGGTGCGCTTACATATATGCTTTCGGCGTGCACTTGGCTCTTGAAACCTTTAAGCACTCCGCAGCTCTGGAAAGATTTTCATCTCGGAAACTGTTCTATAATTAATTACAATGGCAGCTGAAATTGAAAGTTATCCGCTGTCAAGAGAGTTTGGAGTTCTCATGCAGCATAATGTACCCGTAATGAAGCACCTGAGAGATATCATATATAATATTGACCTAGCGTTGATCCTCTGTGAGTTATAAGTACGCCATCATAGAAAAGAGAAGAAGGGTCTGCAGCTTGTTATCGATAGCGAGGCAGTGAATATGAAGGACGCTGATGACGTCTCTTGGCTACAAGCTTTCCTATGATCAAACAGAGTTAGTTCGGGCGGTCTTCTGTTCTCGCGTGCAGCAAACATGTGTACGGGATATACAAGAAGTTTAGTGCATACTCCGGTGGCACTGATGAGTCGAGGCGATTGGTGGAGACGCCTGTCAGACGACCGCTGGATACTACGTCCTGCCAAAGCAGTAAGCGAGATCAAGTAATTTCTAATGCGTTTATGTTCTTGTGCAAGCGCTGGGTGGCCCATGCATATAAAGTTCGTGAGCCAAGGGCGAAGCCGAATTTCCTTGACTTGGCTTGCATCACCTGCATATATGACGGGACACAAGTGAGGCCAAAAATAATATTCTTTTCAGTCTTTTGTGTTTTCGCTGAGCCATTCTTGGCAGGCGCGAGGAGGTACCTTTTTTTACTGTATTTTCTGATCCGAATTCATTTCTCGACGAAGCACCGCTTCATGATTGGTGATGTTCTTTTGCAATGAAAATATGGTATATTTTTTTATTTATTTTTTGGGTGAAATCGGGAGTCACCCAGGTACACCACGCGCGCGAAACAAACGAAGGCATCGATGGGAGTCGAAAGAGTATTTTTCTGTAGTGTATGACGCCATGATTTTCTTCACTTTTTTTTTTTTTTTTTTTTTTGCATGGACTAGTCCTTTGTGCACCAATGAATGGCATGGTCGCTTTTCCATGGTATTCTCTGCTCTCGGCGGCCGCCTATGTTGACAATCTTGTGCCCTTTTAATTTAGAACGATTTTAAATCTTCCGCGATAAATTAGCAGAGAAAGCAGAAAAACCCACACGGGAACTGCAGCGTAGCGTAGCAATAGTTGGACAGAGGTATGCCCAGTTCCATTCTGTTCTTGAGGACTCAAAGACTGTTCTTTTTGCTCTTTTTTTATAAAAAGAGAGAAGCCACAAATGGCTAGTGTGTCCTATTTTTGCCTTTGGGTCGTCCAAAGAAAGCTGAGTCCGCTCGTGGATTCCGGATTCCTCTCTTTTTTCTGCCCACCCTTCCCTGCCTTATTTCGATTCGACCTTGAAGGATAGGATGGAAAGCTCATCTGGATTCAACTACGCCGATTATCCTGTCATTGTCGGTATCGACTTTGGTACGTTCTGTTTCATACCTTGATTCAAGTTGCTAATCTCTTTCTTTTTCCACCCTTCTGCGTCTATCTAAACGAATAGGTACCACCTTCTCGGGTTGCTGCTACGCCTTTGCTCAGAATGAAGAAGTCATCGATATCGTCAAATGGTATGCTCCATTCTCACCCTTGTAAAATGCAGCATTGACAGGAATTCCTTGTGTAGGCCCAAGCAAAACAACCACGTGTACCCCAAGGTATATACTCGGCCATATCCCCAGATGAGCCCAATGAGCGTTACTGTTCTTGGCGTGTCAGGGTGAAGCATGTGCAACAGAGACACCGAGTGCTGACTTTACATTAGACACCCACCCTCTCTTTATACCGTAAAGGACAAACGAGCCTCGTGGATTGGGGTCACGGTGCCCGGCGACAGGCAATGAAGCCCAACAGCGTCGACTTTTTCCTGCTGTCGAAATTTAAGCTCTACCTGGACGAACACCTGCAGCAGGAAGCGCTCCCCTACGGCCTCAACCTCATCGAAGTCATTGCCGACTACCTGCGCGTCTTCCACCATCACGTCTGCACCGAGTTACTTAAGGGCTTTGCAGGTAATTACGACCAGAGCAAGTTCCGTTACGTAAGTTATCATTCCATTATCGATCTCTTGAGGGGGTGGTTTTTTTTTTTGAGATACTCATACACACACATATATATCCATTCTCTCTCTTATATATCGCCATAGTGCTTGACCGTGCCTGCTATGTGGAGTGACCATGCCAAGGCAGCGATGCGAGAAGCTGCTATCCGTGCGGGTCTCGTCCAGCGCGGCGACCATCCCGAGCGTTTGATGCTGATCTCGGAGCCCGAGGCTGCCGCGTTGTATTGTGAGAAAAAATCGGAGCAATTCAACCTCGTCCACGGCCAGCGCTTCATGATTTGCGATGCTGGTGGTGGTACTGTCGATTTAATTGTCTTTGAGATCGACCAGCAGGCCGGCGGTCGCAGAACTCTCAAGGAAGTCACAAACGGCCATGGTGGCTCCTGCGGTTCGGGCTTCTTGGATCTGCGCATGCGTGAGTATATCAAGAACAAGTTCTATCACCTCGGCAGCATCAACGACTCTGCCATGGAGCATATCATGGATACTTTTGTCAATATTATCAAGGTATGTTGCCCATAGATATACGCAACCTACATGAAATCTCACTTTTCCCGCCCTCTTTTTAGCCCGAGTTTGATGGTTATGAGGATCACTTCCTCGACTTGCCTGCGTCCATGGGCCTGGGTGATTTGACGGATGAGACGATCGGTCTGGAAAACGGCTCGCTTTGTCTTCCTGCGGGCGAACTGCGGGACCAGGTCTTTGAGCCTGTGATTGAGCAAGTGCTTCAGCTCATCGAGGGTCAACTGGTCCAGTCGCCTAATCTGGAAGCCATCTTCCTAGTCGGTGGTTTCGGTCAGTCCAATTACCTCTTCCGCCGTGTCGAGGAAGTGTTTGCCAACCGCGTTGGTATGATCGGTGTTCCTCCCCGAGGTGAACTGGCTGTCGTCCGTGGTGCAGTCTACTTCGGATTGAACCCACAGATCGTTACTGAGCGTGTCTCTCGTCGTACTTATGGCGTCGAGACCCGCATGCTGTTCCAACCAGGGCTGGACCCAGAGGAATACTCCGTTGTGGGCGTCGATCAAAAGCGATACTGTCGTCAGCGATTCAGTGTGTACGTTCAGAAAGGTCAAAGCGTCAAGGTCGACGAATGTGTCTCCAAGAACTTTGTCATCAGCTACCCTAACGACACTGATTCTGGTAAGCTTAAGCTCCAAGATTCCCCGTAGAATCACATCTAACTCTTTTGTTTAGATCTCTTTGCCTTCGACGGTGAGGGTCCCCCGCCGCGATTGACTACACACTCTCTGATCAACAAGGTGGGCCATTTCCCTATCCGAATGCCCACCTTGGAGGGCGCACGACCGGGCGACAAGATCAATATGACCATTCGAATGTACTTTGGTCTGACCGAGATCAAGATCGAATGCTTGATCCACGACAAGACGTTTGTGTTCACCTCGGCCTTCGATGCCGCAGACGGCTACAACAATGCGCCCGGCGCGGAGTACACGGCACCTGCACAGCAAGCGCTACCACCTGCCAATCCTGCTGCCGCTGGCTTGGGCGCGCCGAACCCGTATGCGTTGTCGGACCCGAGTGCGAGCCAGGTGTCGCTCCAATCGGGCATGCCACCTGTTTCTACAGGTTATCCTCCTGCTTCTTATGCGGGTATGACTCCAGGTATGGCGGCTGCTCAAGCCCCAGGCTACCCACCTACGACACAAGCTGGCTATCCTCCGGCATCGTCTGTGTACGGCGGTGCGGCCGGTTATCAAGACTACTACCCGCAGTACTCCCAAGGCTACCCTCCCTCATCACAACAGTACTATTCTGGTTATCCTCCATCCAATTCGCAAGGTTACCCTCCGCAGTCAGGCTCCTCTTACTACGGACAGCATTAAACATTCGCAGCTTTCTCTCACTCACTTCCACAGCACATTTGCACTCATGCACACTCACCTCAACTTTTTATCCCTCTCTGCTCCTTTCACACTCAGTCCGCAATTCTAAATAAGTAATATAAACTCGAGTTCTTTCACAAACTAAGGAGGGAAAAGGGCCACTCATAGGACCTACTATTAGACGTGTTCAGTGTCTTATTTCAGACGGCTTATGTCTTGTCAGTTAAAAAAAAAAAAAGGAAGTAAATTGTCGCTGGAACAGCAGTGGACGACGTCATCACAAGACAATAAAAAAAACTTGAACTCGTACCTTGACTTGTAAATCGACCTGCATATAAAGCACTATTGCCTGACATAATAGACAAGTCGAGGAACCATCTCGTTGGCTATCAACGGTTAGCAGACTACAGATAATAACCGACACAATCTCGACCGCGCATGATGACATTGAGTTCTCCTGCCGAGTACCATATTTGAACATATTTAATATCCCGGAATTCTGAGTCTTGATAGATATTTGAACTGTTTTGATGCGTAATGTATCTGTGCCTTTGACGAAGATACATAGACGTTGACATACCCATATACAGATATATACATGTCTATATCTTATGTCTACATATGTATGTACGCAGGCAACAGACGACGTAAACAAACATATTGGAGGATGAAGGTAACACAAGAAATGCAATGCAGAATGAAAGAAAGGGAGGGGCGTTTGCATGGAAGCACATTAGGGTCTTCTTATTCCGAAAAGGCGAGTCTGTTCTTATATATGTGCCCCTCTCTCTTTTTCAAAAACATATGGCCCAGACCGAATCTCCCGTCGAGCTTGCAATTGCCCCAAGCTGTTCGACTCATCCAGCCAAAGACCATTCCACCCATCCGAAATGTCGCCACCACAAAAAAACCCTGTCTACAAGCGCAATCAGTCATAGTAATAGCCATAGTAATAGCCATAGTAACAGTAGAATTAGTAAACCGAGTGCTCGTATTGGTGACTACCACCTGACGTCCACCCTCGGGTCAGGTGCTATGGGCAAAGTCAAGCTTGGAGTCCACCATGCGCCGCCCCACCACAAAATAGCCGTCAAAATCGTTCCTCGACAGTCTCGTATGGACACGACAGGCAAAAGAGACGACAAGGAGGAGCGCACGCGGCGAGAAGCCGGTATTCTTTACCTGCTCAAGCACCCTTACATTGTCAGTCTCCAGGAGCCCATTGTGGCCGAGGCCAACTATTATTACCTCCTTATGGAGTATGTCAGCGGTGGCCAGCTTTTGGACTATATCATCTCCCACGGGAAGCTCAGGGAAAAGCATGCCCGTCGGTTTGCACGTCAGATTATAAGTGCCTTGGGTAGAGTATTTATTCCTTTTTGTTGCATTGGCCCATGTGTAACCTTCCCTCTTCAGATTACTGTCACCGCAATTCGATCGTGCATCGAGGCAAGTATCGAAGTAGTAGTCGATATATATATATATATATATATCTTGGTCATTGACGCTTCTTTTAGATCTCAAGATTGAGAATATTCTCATATCGCGCGCGGGTCATATCAAGATCATCGACTTTGGTCTATCCAATCTCTTTTCACCGTCATCGCAGCTATCCACTTTCTGCGGCTCGCTCTATTTTGCTGCGCCCGAGTTACTTCAGGGCAAGCTTTACACGGGGCCCGAGGTGGATGTATGGAGCTTTGGCGTGGTGCTCTACGTGCTGGTGTGTGGTAAGGTACCGTTCGATGATAAAAGCGTCCAGGCTCTGCATGACAAGGTCAAACGAGGTGCGGTGGAGTATCCGCCTCATCTGAGTCCAGGTAGGTGCCTGCGTATATATGGTGCGGTGTTCCTCTTCTCACAACTGACGTTGCAGAGTGCAAGAGCCTGCTTCAACGCATACTCGTCTTGAACCCAACCCAGCGCGCTACCGTGTCCGAGATTATGATGCACCCCTGGATGATACGTGGCTACGATGGCCCGGTCGACAACCATTTACCAGCGCGTGCACCCATTACTTTGCCGCTCGACGGAGAGGTCATCCAGCGCATGGCTGATTTCGATTTTGGAACGGTGGAAGAAATACAAGGCAAACTGGAGGAGGTCGTATCCTCCGAAGCATACCAGGAGGCTGCAGCTACTAAATCCAATGCCGCTCTTCAGCGCAAACAGAGTAAAAAAGGCCATCGACGCGGTGGAAGTGCAGCGAGCATATCCACGAATAGTTTTCTGGGCGGCTTCCTTGGTGGCCACCACCATGCTCCACAGACAGTATACCCAGCTCCTCAAGATGATCCGCAAACCATTCCAGCAGCGTATGATCCGCTTGTCTCGCTATATCATCTTATTCGGGAACGCATGCAGCCGGACGCGCAACAAGATGATCATGAGCCCCCGCTGTCCCCGCCCGCGTATGAAGAAATAGGACAGATGCAGCAGACGACGCGCTTGCGCCCATTGCACCACCAAAAGAGCGCAAGTCATGCTGCAGCGGCTACGCTGGTCCAGTCTAATTCTAGCATCTCCCCCGCATCCCCGCCAAAGACCACCTCACGTGGCGGGCGCGGCCATAGAAAAGCCAAGTCGTACGCGCCCTTCAGCGCCCTGCATAAAGCGCAATCCTTGCCCGAACCTGTGCCGGGCAGGCTTCAACCGCAAACCTCTCTATCGAGCGACACCCGCGGCCACAGCCAGACCCCTTCCAAGCGCGGACCCCGCCGCATGGGCTCCTTATTCCGCACCCAAACCCATGCCCACCCACAAGCACAGAACCAGCACCAGAATGAGGGCGGCCCCCATGCAGCTGCAGAGGAGAATGTCCGCCCCGTTTATCTCAAGGGTTTGTTTTCCATGAAGACCACCTCGACGAAGCATCCGTCCGAATTGCGACAGAGCCTCGTCCAGGTCTTGGGCCAGAAAGGCATCGAGTGGACCGAAGCGCACGGCCAGTTCGAGTGCAGCCTCGAGAGAATCCATTTCGAGATACACATTGTCAAGGTCCCGTGGCTGCTGGGTATGCACGGCCTGCAATTCCGTCGCGTCAGCGGTGACTCATGGGAATACAAGACGACATGTAGTGAGATATTAAGCGAATTAAAATTATGAATGTTTGCGACGCTTAGCAATAAAGGTATCTACAGCGAGATGGTACATTTGTTCGTGCATCGCTCTGCTCTTCTCATAGTGGGACCGTACCCGTTTAAGTTCCTTTTGCAGAGTGCTGACGCGTTCTTGCAGGGCAGTATCGGCCGTGTTGTAAGCAGCTGACGTGGCGCTGGGTGGGATGGACGGGGCAGGTGCAAGAGGAAGCTGAGGCGCGGCTGTGGCTGGCATGGCGGCGGCTGCGGGTGTGATCAAGGGCGCGGTGAGGGTCGTGTTCAGCGTGGTGGACGTGGGCGTGGCTTTTTCGAGGAGGGGTGCATCGCTAATGATCTGCCAGGATTCAGTACGCTGCTGCTCTTCGTCTGTGGCGATGATCCGCTTGAAGGGTTTCCAGGGCATAGGCGTGTTGGTTTGTGCACTCGCAGAGCCTGTCACGAGCTCCGGAGGACGAAGCAAACAGGTTACCTGGGAAACCGGTCCCTTGTGTGATGTGAATTTATGCAAGATCTGTCGGCTTGCTACGTCCCATACGATGCAGTTGCCATCTTCGGATGCGGATACGAGCAGAGTGCCGTCGAAAGATAAGGTGAGCGATGTTATCGGTTGGCTGACCAGAGTAAGAGGTGGATCAGAACAAGCTTCATGCATTCGATGGTTCTCTTTACCTATGGCCGACAAAGCTTTCTCCCGTTGCTTCAACGACTCTGCCAAGACCACCCACGGCCTGTATCCGGTCGCCACCGTAGGCTGTGTCGTGCTGCCTCCGGTAAAGTTCGACAGGGTAGATGCGGTCGTTGCACGCGACAAACATCTTTGTCTCGCTCGGGTCGACGACGATCGCTTTCGCAGGTTGCGGGAATAAGAAGGTGGTGAGGAGCTCGTCGTCCCAGACTTTGACGGTTCTGTCCATGCTTGCCGTGTAAATGCGGCTGCTGGCACCCAGGGCCAAGTCTTCGATAGGCAGTGTGTGGTCGGTCCAGTCGCGCAACGGTGCTGGCAGCACGTCTGGTTCCTGCTCAGCGTCCATAAGCTCGCTCAGCAGCCATACACGCACGGTCGCATCTTCGCTGGCGGTTACGAGCGTATCACCCTGGAAAGCCATACGCGTGATACGACGGTAATGGGCCTCGAACGTTTTTAACAAGAGACCGGTGGCAACCTGCCACAGAAAGACGCGTCCTTGAGCGGTGGCGCCTGCAACGAGAGCACCATCCGGAGAGGCTGCCAAGGTAACGAGTTTCTCGGGCATAGGCATCTTGTGCTGGGCATGGTCGCGTTGCCAGGTGTACATGTTGATAACGCCACGATCTACCTGGGCTGTCAAAACCGCACCGCACTGCAGGCCGCAGCCCGGCTTGGGGACGAGCGCAAGTGCATTGCGACCGCTGGTAGATTGCCGAAAGCTGAAAAGGGTGGACCCCGTGCGAATGTCCCAGACATAGACCACAGGGTCTGTGTTGGAGCTTGATATGGCAACTTCAGTCAGCATAAGAGAAGAGGGAGAAGAAAGGCGCAAAACAAGCCACATGCAAGCTACCGCTTAATTTCAAAGATACAAAAGGGAATAAAAAAATGAAAAATGGGAAGGTTTTTGTTTAGGAAAAAAAAAAAAGGAAAAAAGACTATAACATAGCTTGAGGGAAACAGAAGAAGGGGATCAAGACAAGATATCACAAACAGACTCATATATATAGCGTAGGCCGTTACTTTTTTTTTTCTTTTTTTTGCTTTTTTGCTTTTTTCTTTTACGCACGGCCGCTCAGCTCCTTCTCCAGTTCATCTACTTCCATGTGGTGCATGTCATGGTTTGCGACCGCAGAAGCTGCGACAGAGCCACCTGCAGCCATCGGATCGCTGGCAGCTGCCTCGCTTGCTCTCGCTTGTGCTGCAGCCTGTTTGCTTCGCTCCAAGGTCTCGCGGTCCTGCGCCGACAAACTATCTCTCGCGGATCAGTCAACCATACCATGCAGGCACCGCTACTCATTTTTACCTCTCCTTTCGTCGCAGGTTAGCACCAGCTTGGGGCGGCAACAATCCCTGCTTGTTGGCCTTGAATGACATGACCTCTTGGGCAATCATTTCTAAACAGAATAGCGCCCGTTGAATACACAATCAATAGGAAAAATCCAAAACTTACTGCGCATGTCCTCGATTGAGTCCACCACCTCGAAGGAGAAGTTGAATGTCTCGGTGTGTGACGGCTAGACCGATTACATCAGTACCCTGCACACCGTTTTACCCCTAACCTGTCCATGTTTTGATTTACCTCATCATCTTCGTCGTGGTAGGCGCTGAGATAGGGATGAGCCAATGCCTCCTCAACCGTGATACGTTTCGCAGGATCAAACTCGAGCAGCTTGTTCAGCAGATCAATGGCAAGAGGATTGGCTGCAATACCATGAGTCAGTATAAGAAAAGGCACAATAAAATGAATGAGGCTCTGGATAGATTTACCTCTGGGATACAGGTTCTGGAACGGAATCTTCGGCATTCGTGGCAAGCTTCGAATGTAGACCTGTGCCTGTACGACAGGGTCAGCGTCACACAGAATATTGTAGCTAATAGCATTGAAGCCCCGTTTACCCTCTCACTGCCAACTCGTCGCAGGGTTTCTTCGTCTGGCGTGCCGAGAATGCCCAGAATCTGGTTCAATTGATCCACATCTATTAAATTTAATGAGTAACCGTAACCAACCCTTTATGAAAACGCATAACCAAAAAGGGAGCGCAAACCACACTTACAGTCACGACCCTTGAACAAAGGTTTGCCGCCGAGCATTTCGGCAAAGATACAGCCCACAGACCACATGTCAACTAGAAACGAGAGTGAGACAGATATACACGAGGGGTTGAATAAGCCATGTCGAGGTCACACATGCATGGTTTTCACTTACTGGCTTTGGTATAGTTTTGGAAGCTGAGCATAATTTCGGGTGCGCGATACCATCGCGTAGCGACATATTCGGTCATGAAGCCGGCGTTGCTTTCCGGGCTGTCAGAGTAACCACGAGCTAAACCGAAATCACAGATCTATGGTATGCGCGTACGAGCGGGTGTGTAAGTATGTACGAATAGGCTTTTCCGTTCCCCCAATCCAAGGCCTCATGATCTGTCATTTTTACCTTGAGCTCACAGTCCGCATTCACCAAGAGGTTGCCTAGAAACACAAAAAGGTAACCAGAGATATAAAAAGGTACGAAAGGTAAGGATTTAGAAAGCACGACGATTCGTTCTCCTCTTGCCTGGCTTCAAATCTCTGTGCAAAACCTAAAAAAAGGAACGCGTAGGCGCGCAGGTCAGCCCACATTTCCCCCTCATAATTATGTGATAAAAAATAGTATAAAAATATAACAGACTTACGTTGGCGCTGTGGATGTATTTGAGACCACGGCAGATTTGATAGACAAAGTACTGGAAATGAGCATCGGTCAAGGGTTGGCCGGAGCGGATGATCTGGTGAAGGTCAGCTTCCATCAGCTCTTGCACAAGGTACCTATTATGATGTTCAGTTTTCCTCGCGTCTCCATTTCTTCTATGACTGGCTATTCTTACAGCTCATTGAAGTCTTGGAGATTGACAATGTCCATATCGATAATGGAGGTAATCTGAACAGGAGGGATGAGCCCATGCAGTCTCGAGACCTGCTTCTCTCTTTTCTTTTCTGCTTCTTCCTTACGTTCTCATGGCCGTTGAAGTGCTTCAAAAGCTTGACTTCGCGCAGGGCTCTCTTGGCGAGGATGTTCTTTTCGAATATCCGACAGACCTTTACGACAAGAAAAGGGAAAGGACAGGTTAAATGAACGGACGCTGGCTAAGGTAGAAAGAAGAAAGACGCGAATACCTTCTTGATAGCCACCTGTTCACCCGATTCAGTGTCCTTGGCAGCACTAACATAGAGGTGAAAATAATAAGAATAAAAAAAATAAGTATAATAAAAGAAAAGAAAAGGCGGGAAGAAGAGTCATGTTAAAAGGAACAGACAGACAGTAATGGGCACAGAATTTGTGTGGGTCCATACCAGACAACGCCGTAGGCACCTTGGCCCATTTCACGGATGAACTGGTACTTTCTATCGACGATAAAGTGCTGGTTTATAACAGGGAAGGATTGGTAGCCGGGCATGATGGCGAAGATGTGTGGGTGGGTGTGCAAAAGACGCGGAGACGAAAGAAAGACCGGTCGGTCGGTCGACCTGCCCCTCTTTCTTTCTTTCTTTCTTTCTTTCCTTCTTCGTTTTGCTTGTTCTCGGAGATCAAAACCACTCCATAACTGGTAAAGGTCGAGACCTTCTGCAAAGTGCACTGTAAGAAGTGAATGAAGGTATTCGTCTACTTGTCGATGCAGTATACTGTATTCTAATACATATGCTCGTGCTTCTTTTTTTTGTATCATGATCGTAATTTATTATAAAACTGTTTAGCATCCATTCAAGTTAGTTATGGATCAATTCCAAGATGAAAAAAAAAAAAAAAAAAAAACGCGTTCTTTATAATACCACACACAGAGTGATTCAAACGACTTGTCATAGGGCCGAAATGCCAGTACGTGTATAAAAATTGCACATCTCTTTCGTGATCATGGGGACAAAGAAAAAAACAAAGACTACTATTGATTTGTACATGGATAGCATATACCTTATATACCCTGTACATTCTTGGAGATGAAAGTGCTCACTGATGGGGAAGGGTTAAGGTGACCAATCACCTCGGTTTCAAGCGGGGTTTTTCGTAAAAGTTTTTTTCTTCATGTACGAAATGCTTCGACTCTTTTCGATTTGCCTGCATCCTCTTTTTTTTTCGCCTCTTCCACCCGTACCCGTCTTTCCCCAAGCACACATACGTCGTTGCTGCCTGGGCGTACTCAATACAAAGGATCCTCCTTCTCTTATAACCGCTTGGTTTTGCCCATCATCCCGCCCAAAGAACGTCCTACTGCGTTTGTACGTCGCGAACCCCTCTCCCTCGGCCCCGTACAAAGCCTCAAGCCGTTCCAGCCGCCTTAGCACGCATCCACTTTATCACCCACCCTTTTCTCCAAACTATATGCATTCTGGCATTCCTCCTGCCCCTCCGCCTCTGAACTACTACTGAACACCACACACACACACACACACATACACCCATACACATATATTCAAACCAAGCACACGCCACTCAAATAGATAGATGGTCGAACTTAACAATCCCTGTCTGCAAGGTGACAACTACTCTGCCGAACACGGCTGCTTCGAAGGACCCGAGAAACTCCTCGAGATCTGGTTCTCTCCCTCCCCCAACAGTCTCGCCGATCATCAAGATCTGCACTACGATTCCTCCGAAGGCGGCGATCTTTCTTCTACCGAGGAGGACGAGCCCAAAGACGTAGCTCGCTTCAGCCCTCCCCGGCCAAGCTCGCCTGTCCATGCAAAGTGCAAAAGCGGTCTGCGCGTCGTGCCTCGCCCAGTGTGGGATGACGTGCTAGCACGCGTCAAGTGCACGGTCCTCAACACGATCATGAACGATCATGTGGATGCCTATCTATTAAGGTAATTCCCGTGTGAATCAACATTCATTCCAAACGTCATTCTTACCCGTCGGGTATTCTACCCTTGCGTCGCTGCATCGTATAGTGAATCCTCCATGTTTGTTTACCCACACAAACTCATCCTCAAGACGTGCGGCACGACCACCCTGCTTCTCGCCCTTCCCCGCCTTCTCGAGATTGCAAAGCAGTACTGCGGCTTTGAAAAAGTATGGCGTGTCTTCTACTCTCGCAAAGCCTTTATGTTCCCCGATCGTCAAACCGGTCCTCATCGTTCTTGGGAGAGTGAGGTTACTTTCCTCGATAAGTACTTTGGTAAGTACAGGGTCTTCCTATTTTTAGTCGTGTATCCTTAAATTCTAATTCCTTATGCCCGATTTGCTCTAGATAATGGGTCGGCATACAAGATCGGCAAGAAGGAAAGCGATCACTGGTACCTTTACCTCACCAAGCCAGCCGACGATGTCCTGCACCACCCCCGACCGCGCCTGGATATGAATGAAGCCGTTGCGCCTGAGCCTGACTCTGTCCCAGTGCACGTCAGAGAATCCCAAGTGCCGTCCGGTGCGTCGACGCCCATCAGCAGAGATGACATGTCTCCTTTTGGGAACTCCGGGCACTCCTATCCGGATCAGACCGTCGAGATTCTTATGACGCATCTCGGTGCAGAGGCCATGCAAAAAGGTTTCTATCATAACGCTGAGGAGACCGTGTCAGGTATCGAGGGGGGCCGGTGGGTCGATAAGACAACGGGTATTGGCGCTCTGTACCCAGACGCTCAGCTCGACTCTTTCCTCTTTGAACCCTGTGGCTACTCTAGCAACGGTCTCCAGGACGACCGCTATTTCACGATCCACGTCACCCCCGAGCCTGCTTGCTCGTACGCTTCGTTCGAGACCAATATACCCGTCGAGAGTTCGCACATGAATGTGGAAGGCACGAAGAGCCCCATCGAAGCTCTCGTCAGACAAGTCGTGCGCATTTTTCAACCAGAGACGTTCACTGTCACCTTCTTTACCTCTCACCACAAGGAGCATCACAGCCACAATCATATGATAAGCTCCATGACCTCGGTTGAAGGCTACAAGCGGGAGGAGCGTATTCTTTACGAATTCGATGGTTACGATTTGGTGTACGGCCATTACCAGCGAAAATAAAAGCATAAGTTCTACACATCACTGTGAACATATCTGGTGTAGTTTGATATGATCATCAATAATACAGGCGTGACATGCTTCTCAGGAAAAAATTCAGCCCGAAGATGCTGTTGAAAGATGACGCCTCTATATATGCCTATCGATGAAGTGTATGTTTCACGGAAAAGCGATACGAAACTTCGTATTCATTTCCTCTACGTGTTCTGATCTCAAACAAGAATCCGAGGTAACTCGCCATCTTAATGTTAAGGCATGAAGATACAACGAGAATTTACTTAGGCCGAGATGTATATACGCATATTGAAATGATAAATGCTCTAAACTTTATACGCATGAAACTTCGTATACGGTAACCTCTTATGATCTGATGCAGTGCGACGGGTACTTGCCCGGCACTCGGATATACTGTGCAGCTTAGGTTCGTACCATTTTGTGCTACATCATAAGCAATTTAATGCATGATGAGTAAGTTGGTTCGAGTCGCACATGAACGATGGAAAGCGAGTCTCTATGTCTTGTAGCTAACTGTTTAGCATTCGGAAGAAATAATGCGTACGGAAGTACATTCATCCCATCATCTATTTCTAGCTCACACGGCAAGATGTTCCACTTGATTTTTATTGTAATACAGCATAGTAGTCTGCTTATATATAGATTGCCGAAAAAGCTCACCGTGTTCAGTTGCTTTTTTTCTCACATTCACCAAACAATGACAGTCGACCCTCAACTAGACTCTCCGTTGCCCGAAGCGAGCATCTACGAAGTTCTATTCGAAAACAACGTCAACAGCGATGCTATTGTCCTGGTGGATGCCGAAAATACGAACCGCTTCTATACCGTGGGCAGTCTCCAAGAAAGCGTGTTAAAGTTGGGAGGGCTTCTTCAGCAAAGATACAACTGGAAAGCCGGCGATGTCCTGGCGATTTGCGCCAACAACGATGTAAATGTCTCATAATATTAATGCACTCTCGCACCTTTTACCAATTCTAATAATGTACCATCAGATCGACTATGTTCTTTGTTTGCATGGCTCTGTTACCATTGGTGAGAACATTAAGATAGAATGACGCACTATGCTAAACACACATCATTTGTCTGTGCTGCTCATGCGCTGTAGGTGGACTCAGTGCTGCAGTAGACCACCACACTTCGGCCGAAGATATCGCTGACAGTCTTCGCCTCGTTCAAGCAAAGCTCGTGGTCACTGATGAGGAGTGTAAGGATGTCGCGACTGAAGCCGCGCAGTTGGCTGCTTTATCGCACAACGTGATCACGTTCAAGGAGATCAAGGCTTTATTGTCACATGATACAACAATCACCGTTGCTCAACCTGCGCGCTACAGGCCTGATCAGCTTGCGGCTGTGCCCGCCTATCTTTACTTTACATCTGGAACAACAGGAACAAAAAAGGCTGTCTGTATCTCGCAGCGAAACGCCGTGGCCATTGCGTACTTCATGGATACGTTTATACGCGGCACACGCGTCTTGACCTATACTGCTATCCACCACATTGGTCAATTGGCGCTGACGACTCACCATAGCATACTGCGCAATGTTACCCACTACGTCATGGATGTCAAGAGTGAACATACCAAAGCCTTGGCTGTGTGTGAAGCTATACAAAAACACAAGATTGATACCGTTGTACTGGTCCCTTGGGTGGCCAACACCATTGCCAAGGATGTTTGTGATGCCTATGACCTTTCCAGTCTTCGAGAAGCGCAATGTGGTGGAAGTACAGCGGACGCAAGCATCATCAAGAGAGTCTATGAACGGCGCGGCATCAAGCTTGGAAACGCATATGCCCTCACAGAAGTGATGGGGCTTCTGGCGCCAAATTGGGAGAGTGCGATGAAAGGAAGTCCCGGTAGAGCGGGTCCCAGAACTTCTCTCAAGATTGTTGATGAAGAAGGCAAAGGTAGGAAACACGATAATTCGGTCGATTCTGTCTTGAGCAAAATGTCTAAGATATGCGTGTAGAAGTTGCACCGGGAGAAACGGGTGAGCTTTGTGTAAAATCACCTACCGTGTTTATGGTAAGGCCCTAGCTTGATATAAGACAAACGTAACATCAGGCCTTACATGCTGCACTCAGGGATACTACAATAACCCAGAAGCTACCAAGGCCGTCTTTGACAACGACGGCTTCTTCCACACGGGCGACCTTTTCTTCATGAACGAAGACGGAGAGTACGTTTTCAGCGATCGCAAGAAGAACCTTATTAAATACTTTAACCATCATGTAAGGGTACTCCACCAAAATCTCTCAGAACTTAATACCATTGGCACTTTCTTTGCCTCGAATATATTCGTAGCTTTACCCAGCGGATATCGAAAGTGTCCTGGTATGTATACAACATACATCCTGATCCGAGTATGAATACATGCTGATCTTCACAACAGATCCAGCACCCTTACGTCTCCGAGTGCTGCGTTTTGGGCGTATATTCGACTGAAGAAGCGACGGAGTTCGTGACAGCCTTTGTACTGCTGTCAAAAGAGCACATACCAGTCACTCAAAATGTCAATGAAGTGACGCGTGAAATTCGAGATTATGTTGATAGTCGCGTGCTTGACGCACGCCGCTTGCGTGGCGGTGTCGTCGTCATGGACTCATTCCCCAGAACGGCGTTCGGCAAGATCCGCAGACCGAAAATACAGGAAATGTACAAAAATGGATCGATTGTACACGTTTGAAGAGTGGTAGCAAAGCATAGAAGCAGGAAGACGAAAAGAAAATATATATAATGCATATATTTTGGGGGAGTGAGCTTTCAGGAATGATTAGATATATCCATTCGTCACAGGTATGTATCGTACTCGTAGGCCTTGCGTTTATCAATGTTCTGCGCATCCAAAGGATCAATCGTGGCTCCACTCGATGATAGTGGCGGTGAGGTGACCTTAGGTCGCGAGAAGCTTTCACGTTTTCGAGGCATAGTACGGGAGGTGGGTTGCGATTTGAAAAGACCATCGTTCTCCTTGTCCTCTTTGTCATTAAGCATCCACCGGAACCTATCTTGATTGTTTGAAGCGCTCGGGCTTTGGAGAGCCGGGTCTGATAAGAGGTCTTCAATGCGGTATACCACGTTCTGTTTCGGCATGGAGCGGGGCTTGTCAGATGTCGGTTTGGACTCTTCTGATTGCCTTTGTTCTATTGTTGAAGCTGACACTGGTTTGGTGTTAGCTGGGTTAGCTGGAGGTGCAACGACATCTGCATTTGATTCCTTCGTGACGAGTGTTGCCGCGGGTGCCTCTTCCGGCTTGGTGTCGGATTCATAGTCCACCACATCCCAGTCATTGAGGGATGCAGAGCGCCGTCCTTCCGTCTCATTTTTACTGCAAGTATCCAACACGCTCGAGTCGAAATAGACTTGCTTTCCCGAGAGTACGTCGCGTACATGTTTGAGCCCCACAAGTGCTGCAACGACGCTGGCCTCGTCAAATGTTCTGCGCTGTTCTTGAGAGTCTTCGCTTTTTGGCTCGTCGCTAAAAATCTCCTTTTCCATTACATCAATGCATTTGGCCATCAATTCGCCCATCTGGTTGTTAGTCGCCTTGAAGCGGGCCAACGTCGGAGAGTCCACCATGGGTCTCTCATTCGACTGGGTCGTAGTAGGTATAGTGCGTTGCGGCTGGGACTGATATGCATCAGGGCGCGACAGCGAACGGGTATATGAGCCGGTGCTGGCAGGGAATTCAGAAGAAACTGTGAGTCGCCGTTGCGATGTGGCATTGTTCTCGTATGCAGCAGCGCGTGCCAGCATGTTGTCGCCAAACATGTTGACATTCTTTTGTACCGTGCCCATGACGCCTGCGATCGCCTTATTCAAGTCGCGTACTTGTGGGCTCTTCATGACACCTCGTGTCAAGTTTGCCAGATTCTCAAGATTTGCATTGGACTGCTGACGGCTGAGCCGCTTTGGAGGTGGTGCTCGAGGTTCTTGCCGTTCCACACCATCCCAGAGTGAATGCCTCGGCGCCTTTCCAGCTCGCAGGTCGTTCTGCTGTAGTACATGCAGACCACCGCTTTCAGACAGGTCGCTCTGTAAGTATTTTGCTTGTTCAACGAGTGTCGCCGGCTTTCCGACTTGGGGGCACCGCATCAAGAGACTCAAGCACTCCGCGTAATCGCCTGCCATTACTACGTCTCGACGATTAGGTTAGAGTAAAAAGTGACGACACTGTCACTTACGTTTGTCCCGGAGACGTAGTAGAATAGCAAGTGAGATATACTCGACGATCTTGAGGGTCGAGTCCTGAGCAAACATTGCATCCCATAATATTAACAGTTCATGAAACTCGAATTCTCGTCCGAAGAGTAGCCGAAGCCATCGCCTGTCGTGAGATGTTAGCAGTTATATCATAGACTATTTACATAAGCGACTTACATGCCATAGAGTTGTGGTTCTATACCGAATTTCTCCAAGTGTCCATAAAGGACAGGATCCACTGCTCGCAAATACTGGTGATGAATGCGTTGGCAAGACACGACGACTGGATTCATTCCTGGCGCCTAGATGGCAAGTGAGTCAAACGTTTATTTTAATTTTTCCTACTTACGCGGCTGCGAGAGGTTTCATTGAACTCGTACCAAGGTTTTGCATACTTCATAAGTTTCTCAAACAGAATGAAGGCATCATGCTCAATAAAAAAAGGGTCCAAGACCTGAAGTAAAAGCTTGTTGGAGGCACTGAAGGCGAGTTAGCATTGAAATATTGCGGACAAGACATGATAGGACTTACTCAAAGGGGCCTGTTCCACCAGGCTCAGCCTTGACACTCTCGGTGGCGACGACCCAATACAGCGGGGCCAGCAGCTCATGCATGCCTTGGCGATAGGACACATCTTGATTGAGCTTACAATAAATAAAAAGAATGTCAGTCAGATGTTCTTGCACCTGGTCAGATCGAAAGAAGTCGACATCCGGGAAGCTACAGTGATAGAGTGAGTCTTGCTACTGGTCCTGCGTGCTATATGACGAGCGCTTACGTGCGTTCGACGTCTTGTCGGATGATCTTTCTTGTCTCCGAATCCGCAAAGTGTTGTTGCCATGGATTCTATGAACGACTTCAGTCTTGATGCTATTCTCTCCATGCCATACGCACATTATCGTTGAGTGATAAAGGATTATTATCGAGCAGGTCGGACTCGGCGCCTTCCTTCATTCGCTTGGCGGGTTCCTCGATGAACTCTCTGCGCAAGTTTGCATAAAGGTCTCGCTCTTTCGCTTGCGTGGCAGGCCAGGCCGCGAAGTCAAGAGAAGGATAGTAGTCGAGGAATATCTAGATAGACTCTGTTAAGAGAAAGCGCTAGAAGGGTAGCTGGCATGACTACCTTCCAACAGACAGAGCGTAATGTTGTCTGGCAGACTGGACCAGCCAAAGCACGTTGTCGAAGAGAAGAGACAGACAGGTCCTGTTCATTGAACAAGGCATCCCACGCTTGTCTGATTCGTATCAGCAAGAGTATTCATATTAGCTGCAGTAGAGAAGCTTACCTTGTCGACTCGAGTTCTGCTGTCATTTCGAGCAATTGCTTTTGACAAGGCGCGGGGAAGGTGAAGCACTGCTCGTTTCTTGAGAGCCCGACGGCTACCCATCCGCAAATTTGTTACACAAACGTTGCAGGCCTCGCAATCCGCGCATTGAAGAAAATACTCTCATGCTGCCTTATCTCCTTTCTTGCTCTCGCGTTATATTCAAATCTTGGGAGATATTATGTCTTGCTCATTAAAATACACATCATACTCTTATTGTGTATCCAATATAAGCTGTGTATTTTAAGTACAGAGAAGTTAGGTCTTCTTTTCTATCATCGATCCTCGGGTGGCATTCATCTCAACAACCTTGCTACAGTACCATACTTTGCACCCTTATTATCTCACCATGCTTTTGCTCCCTATGCATACTTTGAATCGAAGGTCGAAAGATTTTGAAATACTTGTTTTTGAAGTTTTGTAATGTGCGCTCTTCATACATATAATGACATTTGGACTTCTTTAGCACAGGATTGTAAGA
Source organism: Syncephalastrum monosporum B8922 (assembly GCA_000697355.1). NCBI lineage: Eukaryota > Fungi > Mucoromycota > Mucoromycetes > Mucorales > Syncephalastraceae > Syncephalastrum > Syncephalastrum monosporum. The sequence goes on from JNEN01001260.1 coordinate 435,643, forward strand.
GTCCTAAGAAGCTTCATTGCTACATGTGCCCATGCACCGAGGACGTTGACCCAGTAGAGCGTCGAATTCTGGTCTGGTCATATCCTCGCTACATGTCATAAAGAATAGCGGTGAGACAGTTCAGGAGAGAGTAACACCGATTACACAAGAAGTATATCATAGAGTACCAGTTCAAATTGCCATATGACGTACGTCGCCAAAAGGCGGTAAATCTTGGTTTTCTATATGAACACGAAAAAATGGATGTCGTAGCAAAGCGACGAATGGATTTACTCTTGTCATTATTACAGACAAAGTGGCCACTGCCTCACTCTTTAAGGTATGCACGGTAATGTAGTTTTTGTGAGCGTACCGGTAATTCTGCTTGCGATAGCCTACGTTGAGCTCTTGAGTTCACGTTGTACCCATATTTTCACTCCAAGCAGGATGAAACGCATTACTACACACTGTACATACAGGTACTGTGCAAACGTGTGCGTGGAAAAAGGAGGTGAAACAGTTTAGGTCTGCAGTCTGGTATTCCATTATAACTTTCGGTGAAGTTGCGCCTCAAATGTAAACAAAAAGGAATTCGCTTTGATCACAACCTCGCCTTTTCTTTCTTGCTTCCCTTTGTCTTCTGCCCCTCTTAAATATGCCCAAGCATACGACTGAATCTCGGGGCATGCGCCCAAGTTCGAGTGGCTATGGCACTCTAGTAGCATCGGATGATGGTAAGGACGCTAGCATGTCCATAACGCCATCGTCCTCGTCGCCCTCGCTCGCAGAGAGCAGCCAGACGCTTCAAGCTACTCTCCATAACGGAAAAGGGACATCAGAAAACGAAGATCGCTCAAGGATGGACCACACATACACCGATCTGGGTTCTGTAAGCATGGGTATGCTCATGATATGGTATGTGTCCCCTTTTTTTTTTTTTTTTTTTTTTTGCAAAACGAGTAGCTTTATGTTTCTCATACCAGTTCATAGCATGTGTGTGCTGTCCACACTTCCTTCAATAGACGGTTCTATCTTGTTTATCATACAGAGCACGGTCGCAAGTCAATTCAAGAGGTTTGTTGCTCGTGCACAAACACTGGACGAGCGATACTCATTTTCTACGCAAGCGCACATTTAGTAGCTTGGCTTCACGCCTCATACATCCTTGGAACGTCATTGACCCAATCACTGGGTAAGGAAAAATCAGGGTTTTCGAGTATCAAACAATTGAAATGCGCAACAGCTGGTACTTTGGCTGATATCTACGGTCGTCGACCTGTCATAATGGCGGCATCAACGGTTTTCATGATTGGATCGTTTACCTGCGGTGCGGCAAGGTCAATGATGCAGCTGATCTTATCCCGATTTGTAGCAGGTTTAGGTGGAGGGTTCTTAATGACATTGGCTTCTATCGGTATAAGCAACCCCCCCTTTATCTCAAAGCACATCAGACTCATATATTTCTATGAACAGTGGTGCAAGACGTGGTGCCTAAGCATCTGCGAGGACAGTATCAGTCAAGGCTCAAGATGACACAAATGACAGGGATCGGTTTAGGCGCACCTTTGGGTGGATTCATCACTGACTATTTCGGCTGGAGAAACTGCTTCTATCTCAACATTCTGCCTTGCTTGTTCATTTTGACCATGGCGTATCGCCTCAGTAACTATACCCATATCGGAAAGTGCCAACCCAATGCGATAGAGAAGCTCAAGCAAATCGATTTTGTTGGAGCTATCCTTATCAGCGCATCAACGGCGTCTCTTGTTACAGCCATGGTGATGTGTGGTAATCTTCGACCATGGATGGACCCTTTGATTATCGGCTTGCTCAGCATGTGTGCTGCTACGTTGATAATCTTTATTCTACACGAGTGGTATCTCCCCGAGGGCAGCAAATGCCACGCACTCATGCCACGCTATCTAATTTCAGAGCGCAATGTCTTTTTTTCTTGTCTGTTAAACAGCTTTAACGCTGCTGAGATATTTGCCTACCTGTTCCTTTTTCCTCAATTTTACATGGTTTGTAAAGAATACTCTTCATCTCTCATTAAGACTTACGCGTTTGCAAATGCATATAGGGCGCAAGGAATGTTACAGCCAGTTCGGCCGGCGTTTTGGCCGCTGTCCGCGTCGTTGGTACATTTTCAGGCGCGTACTTCATTGGTCGCCATTTGACAAAGCATGGTTACTACAATATCATGAGCTTCAGTGCTATCGTTTCCGTTCTGATGAATATTGCGATCTATTGCACCTCCACAATGTCTACGCCTTTAGCAGCTTTTATGCTTCCGAATACAATCGACAGTTTCGCCGTGAGTGGGGTGTTATCGGTCGCCTCGGTGATCTCATTGACTTCCCATATCCATGGTACAGGTAAATGCATACAATACTGCTGAAAAAGCTGTTAGACTCTAAACCCTCTTTTCCAAGATGCTGCGCGTGCTATCTCCATGCAATTTATTTTCCGCGGAAACGGTCAAGTACTAGGTTCCACCATGGCGGCGTCCATTTTCCAACATGCCCTTAAAACCACACTGACACAAAAAATTCATACGCCCGACGCCCCAGAGGCAAGTGTCCAGCCCCAAATCACGTCAGCGCGCTCGATCTAACAATGCTATTCACAGTTGATTGAGTTTATTCGCACCTCTATCGCTCAGATACACACACTGCCGCCTGACATTGAAAAGATCGCCCGTGAAGCAATTCTCACATCATTCAAGCGCTCTATATCTATGCCTATGATCTGTGCGATATGCTGTCTTTTAGCAGTAGTTCTCTTGAGAAGAAAATAATACACAGTCCCTATCGCTGCACACTTACACAGCACGCGCAAGCAATAGTTTTATCTAACTTTCTCTTTGAGGCTAGTGCATGTGGACCCCGCTGGGTTACCCCGGTCAATTTGGTGCAGGTGCAGCTCCGATTTGCTGTTTCGGGTAGCGCGGCGCCGCTTCTTCCTACACCGATCAATGTCTTTACTATTCTTGAACCGTAGCTGAAAAAAATCTCACGCTGAACCGCGGGGGCGGTCCGTACTTGCTACTTTATTCGCTGCCATGACAAATAACGTTTCCAGCGTTCCTTTTAAGGGCACAGAACATCGTCATTTTCCTTGCTATCTACGGATTTTAAAGGCCTTCGTATGTCGCCCGGCTTCCACCACAGAACGGCAAACGGGCAGATCGGCATTTTGCATAGGATTTGCTACTAACGGTGCAGCCATGGACTCGTCATAGGAGTTTCCCCTCATTGCCACTTTGGGTGGGTAAACGATACGGGTGCGAGTCCATTTGGGCGCCGCTCTGTTTCCCCGCAAAAGACCATGTACACGCCATGGAACACGCTTGCCGCTGATTGGCTGTCACCGTGGGTAGCGATGAAACTCAATCTTCTAAAGAGTCCTCTAAGGGAATAGCTGGTCCCGATTGCGTCATTTCAGATCACCGACGCAAGGTCGTTTCTTTTAACCTTCTTACTCATATATTATTCATTGATTTCCTTTTCTCAAAGAGATTATACATACATTATAGATTATTATACAGACATGACAAATGCTTGAAATAATTAGCATAAATCTCCAGGTTCTATAATAGCCTTTTTCACCAAGAGAAGGGAGCCAGCCCTCAGGAGGGCTGAGCTTAAAACACCGCTGGAGCACAGGCCCCAAAATAATTTTTCTCACGAAGCGGCCAATAAGAATTAAGCTTCACAAACAAGGCTCATGGTATAAAAATTCAGCGATCCACGAAGAACTTCTTTTCCTTTACCCCAACTTTTCCCCATGTCAACCGCATCTCCCCTCGCGCGCACGGCCGCCATTGCCTCCAATGACAAGTCCCATACTATCGATGATGGCTATGGCTACAGCACCAATGTGTTCCCCGGCAAGGAAGAACAGATGGTGAAGGTCTGCGATCACCTCGAGAAGACCGGCTTCATCCCCAAAGAACTGGTGAAGAACGAAGTCTCGTGGTTCTACGGGTATGTATGAACACTGTCGTCTCCAGTATCATGACGCTGATGTCCTTCATAGCAACCTTGGTATCGATGATTACTATTTCTCTCTCGAGCCTGTCGAGACCATTGCTAGCCACGTCATGGCGCTGTATGGTGCCAAGATTCTTGCATTCACAAAGGATGAGAATGTCCTCGACATCAACCTTGAGAAAGAAGACGAAGAGTCTTCTGTCTACATTCATTCGTCCAAACCTGGCGTGTCTGAGCTGGAGGGCCCACAGTGCGAGCGAAGGTGAGTTGTTTGTATACTGGCGTGTTTGTATGTGGTCACAATATTAAACCTTGTTTGCAGAATTGACCAGAAATATCTGGACGTCTCCACATCTTCCAATGCCTACCGCGTTGAATCATACCGCTCGGCCGGCACTCCTGGCAGTGGCCTCTCCTCCCATCTGCGTTGCTACTTCGTTACCAAGTGCCAGTTTGTCAACCCCAACCCTACCGTGGAACAGGAGAACGACATCAACCAGGTGGCTGACAAGACTTTCCTCCGCAAGGCTACTGATCACACCCGCAAGATCTATGAGGAGGTCATGCAAAATGTGTTACAGCGCACGGGCCCTGTGATCGAAATGTATGAGGTCCAGGGCAAGCGTGAACGTCGCTTGATCATCGGTTACCGCCAGCGCAGCACTAAGGGATTCTACTCTGCCATGTCTGATCTGTACCATTACTATGGCCTGTACTCGACCCGTAAATATGTCGGTAAGTGAAGAGTTAAAGAATGCATTCATGCATATGGGCAGTCACCTGACAGACACGTTGCACAATAGAGCAATTTTCCAATGGTGTGACCATCATCGGTCTGTACCTGAACCCTCTTCCCCAGGCCAACGTGGTCCCTATCGAGCACTCTATCCATCAAGTCATGAAGGAGACCTCGCTCCTGTACTGTCTTCCCAACTCGCCCCTGCAATACTACTTCCAGACAAATCAGCTGTCGGTGCAGGAGACGGTGTACGGCTATGTTGGCTGGATCTTTGCTCAGCACTTTTTGAACCGCCTGGGCAAGGAGTATCTCAGCCTCAACAACATTTTGGATACCAAGAACCCTGTACATGAAGAAGTGCTGACCAAGATGAAGAAGCGCCTCCGCCAAGACACGTTCACGCGTGAATACATTCTCGACATCATCAAGCGTTATCCTGATCTCATCAAGCTACTCTATGCCAACTTTGCCAAGACGCACTATGTCAACCAGCGCGAAGCCTCCATGACGCCCACCATCTCCTATCAGCGTCTCACAACGGTTGAAGACCTTACCGACGAGCAGCTGATCCACAAGATCAACACGTTGACCTCCAATGCCCATGAGCGACTTGTCTTTGAAGCTTTCATGAGCTTCAACAAGAATGTCCTCAAAACCAACTTCTACCAACCTACCAAGGTCGCCCTGTCCTTCCGTCTTGCCCCCGATTTCCTGCCCGAGATCGAATACCCCAACAAGTTGTATGGCATGTTCCTCGTCGTGGGTGCTGAGTTCCGTGGTTTCCATCTGCGCTTCCAGGATGTTGCTCGTGGTGGTATCCGTATCATCCGCTCGCGCAACCGTGAAGCTTACTCGATCAATCAGCGCACGCTGTTTGATGAGAACTATGCCCTGGCTGCCACGCAGCAGCGCAAGAACAAGGACATCCCCGAAGGTGGCTCCAAGGGTACCATCCTGCTCGACATTGACCAGCAAGACAAGTCGTTCGTCGCCTTTGAGAAGTATGTGGACTCCATCCTGGATCTGTTGATCGTTGGCCAGACACCTGGTATCAAGGAAAAGCTGGTTGACTTGACGGACAAGCCCGAGATTTTGTTCTTTGGTCCTGATGAGGGTACGGCTGACTTCATGGACTGGGCCTCGCAGCATGCTCGCCGCCGTAATGCCAGCTTCTGGAAGGCTTTCACGACCGGCAAGAGCCAGTCTTTGGGCGGTATCCCGCACGATACCTATGGCATGACGACACGCTCCGTCCACCAGTATGTGCTCGGCATCTACCGCACTCTGGGTCTCAAGGAAGAGGAGTGCACCAAACTGCAGACGGGTGGTCCTGACGGTGACCTGGGCTCGAACGAAATCAAGATCTCCAAGGACAAGACGATCGCTATCGTCGATGGATCCGGTGTCCTTTACGACCCGCGTGGTATCGAGCGTACTGAGCTTGGCCGTCTTGCCAACGAGCGTCTGATGATCAGCAACTTTGACACTGCGAAGCTCTCTCCTGAAGGTTTCCGCGTCCTAGTCGACGAGAACAATGTCAAATTGCCCTCGGGCGAGGTTGTGGAGAATGGTTTGACTTTCCGCAACACCTTCCATGTCAACCCTCTGGCTCGTGCCACTGTGTTTGTCCCTTGCGGTGGCCGTCCCGAGTCGGTGGACCTCTACAACGTCAACAAGCTGATCGAGGAGGATGGTGCTCCTCTTTTCAAGTACATTGTGGAGGGTGCCAACCTGTTCTTCACCCAAGAAGCTCGTCTGCGCCTGGAGAAGGCTGGTATCGTGATCTTCAAGGATGCGTCAGCTAACAAGGGCGGTGTTACGTCGTCGTCTCTCGAGGTGCTTGCCGCTCTGGCGTTCAACGACGCAGAGTTTGCCGAACACATGTGCGTCCACGAAGGCCGCGTGCCCGAGTTCTATCAGGCCTACGTCCAGGAGGTACAACAGACCATCGAGCGCAACGCGAGCATCGAGTTTGAAGCTCTCTGGCGCGAGCACCAGAAGTCGAAGTTGCCGATCTCTGTCCTTTCTGATGAGCTCTCGACTGCGATTGTCCAGCTGAGCAACCAACTGGTTGAGACCACTCTCTGGGACAATGCTCAGCTCCGTCAAGCCGTCTTGGCCCGTGCGTTCCCCAAGCTCCTGCTCGAGAAGGTCGGTCTCGATACCCTTCTGCAACGCGTGCCTGAGAGCTACGTCAAGGCCATCTTTGGCGCCTACCTTGCCTCGCAGTTTGTGTACAAGTACGGTGCTCAGCCCGACCATTTCGCGTTCTTTGACTTCATGCGCAAGAGCTACTACGACGAGACCAAGGGTCTCTAAATATTGACACGTAGCTTACGTACTTATCTATCCCATCCGCAAAAGCCACACCCTCATGCATCACACACGCATATCTATACTCTTCATTATCTCAGTCCTGCATACACTCCTCCTTCTGTTTGTTGTTTACAATTACAATATAAAAAGCTAGGAAAACGTCTCTGTTCCATCTTTTTCTTTTTCTTTTTTCTTTTTTCTTTTTCTTTTTATTTATTCTATTTTTGAGTCTCCTGTTGTGCCTTCAGTTTCTCTAAGCGTGCACGATTGCGTTTCAGCAAAATCCGATTCACGTTTTGCTTCTCAATGTCAGCCATTTCGTGCCAGTTGTTGATCCGACTCAAGGACCCGTCCTCGTTCACAACTGTTTATGAAACCAGACAGTCAGTTAATCCACACTAGAAAGGGGAGTGTTTGCGCTTGCCTACTGGGCCCAGTTCTCGCAATTTGTACGTGTCGTTGACGTCGACCTGGACAGTCTGCTCAGCAGTAGCGGGCAAAGCCAAAAGGGGCTCGGACTTGTTTGAATCGGAAGTCATTTGTCGTCTAGCCAAGGGAGTAACTATGCGCTGTCGAGTAGCAACCGAGGCCAGTCGGGTAGTGAACATGTAAAAGAAACAAAGGGATGAATGGCCGTGCCCGCCGCATTTGCAGCTAATTTGCCCAAATAGAAGATACCAGAGCATTCTCAAATAGGTATGCGTTCTGCATTCCTTTTCTATCTTTCTTTTCTACTTATGCCTGCCAGTACAAAACATTACTACGACGGCCTAGGCGAGAAAGACTTGAACGAGCTGAAGAAGCCTTTGTATGCTCAACGCAGGCGATTCCGCGAAGAATATATCGTCTTCGCCCTTGCCGTTTGGACTTGCTATATCCGGCTCTGGCGTATCAATCAACCGAACTCCGTTGTGTAAAGCCTTTTTCGATTGGTAGACATCGGCTCAAGTTAACACAAACATAGTTTCGATGAGGTTCACTTTGGCGGCTTTGCAAGCAAGTACATCAAGCGAGAGTTCTTCATGGATGTTCATCCACCTCTCGCCAAGATGATGATCGCTCTTGTTGCCAACCTGGCCGGTTTCGACGGTTCTTTCGACTTTAAGGAAATTGGCATGTGAGTATATTTTACAGCAAGGAACCTCGTCCACTCATCGCTGGTATATAGGGATTACACAGAAGTGAATGTGCCTTATATCGCTATCCGAGTCTTTTGCGGCCTTCTGGGTGCTGCCGTTGTGCCGTTCGCTTATATCACACTTCGTGCACTGAATCATTCTATTACATCCAGTCTTCTGACGTCCTTGATGCTCTGTTATGGTATGAGAGGGTGCGCATCTTGCGTTGGTCATTGTACTGACACTCGGGCTATGTACGTAGAAAATGGTCTCATCACCAACAATCGGCATATTCTACTTGATTCGCCTTTGCTATTCTTTACCGCATTCACCACCCTTTCATGGAGTCTGGCACAGAAGCAGAAACCTTTCGAGCGGCGATGGTACTTCTGGCTTGGCATGACCGGCTTGGGTCTGGGCTGTACAGTTAGCTCAAAGTGGGTCGGCCTCTTTACCATTGCTTTAATTGGTATCTCTACGCTGAATCAACTATGGCAGCTTTGGGGAGACGTTCAGATCTCTTATGTATGTGTATGACAGGCGGTCTCGCTGACATTTGCCCGACTCATTATGCATTCTAGACTGCAATTCTGCGCCACATACTGGTACGGTTTATGCTCCTGGCCGTGCTGCCTGTAATGGTGTACCTAGCATCATTTCGGGTCCATTTTTGGGCGTTGAGTAACACCGGTTCCGGGGACGGTTTTATGAGCATGGAGTTTCAACAGTCGCTGTATGGCACGACGCCTATGCAGGATACCGCCGCTGGTTTGTATATTTGGTTTCGATTATACAGAAGGTTACTGAGATAGCGTCTTCTGTCTTCTGCCAGATGTCATGTACGGCTCTCAGGTCTGGATACGCCACGTAGCTACACGAGGTGGCTATCTGCACTCCCATCCGCAGGTTTACAAGACAGGAAGCCAGCGTAAGTCTGTAAAGCAATCACTAAGCTCTGACATACTCACTTTCATGACCCAAAGAACAACAAGTCACGCTGTATCCCTACAAGGACGATAACAACTGGTGGATTATCGAAAAAGAAAAACCGGACGAGAATGAGATTGATGAACTTGAACCTGTAAGGGATGGTGATATTGTCCGTCTACGGCACAAGGCATCAGGCAGACGATTACATTCCCATAACCATAAGCCTCCTGTGAGCGATGATCACGAATATCATAAAGAAGTTAGGTACGCATAAAATCTCTATCTATTTACGGAGGACATGTCTTAAATCATCCCTCCTTTTTTTTTTTAGCGCATACGGTTATATTCAGCTCGATAACGATCCAAATGACCTATGGCGTGTTCAGATCATATCCGATGACAGCGAAGACAACGACGAGCAGCCGAAGCGAGTCAAAGCAATGGGCTCCAAGTTCCGCTTGGTGCATCCTATGATGCATTGTTCACTATTCTCACATGACGTGAAGCTCCCGAAGGACTGGGGCTTTGGTCAGCAAGAGGTGACATGCATTCAAAACGGCAAGCTCCCCAAGACGCTGTGGTATATTGAAAACGCTTTTCATGAGCAGTGTGAGTAGAGAGATGACAAGTTGTATATACATTTCAGCTGACGCATGATTCAGTGCCGTCCGACGCTCCTCGTGTGGGATACAAGGTGCCTGGATTTCTTTCCAAATTCGTGGAGCTCAACAAAGTCATGTGGGAGGTCAACAAAGGTTTAACTGGCTCACATGCGTTTGACTCTCGTCCTGATGTAAGACATGCTTCTTTCAAAAATGCCATTTACTGAAAGCATACTTCATCACAGGCATGGCCATTGCTGGCGCGCGGTATCAACTTCTGGGGAACACAGTCGCACCATATCTATCTCCTCGGCAATCCCATCGTTTTCTGGCTTTCTGCGTTGAGCTTGGCTTCGTTTGTCGTCTTCAAAGGTATCATGTTGTGCCTTGCACAACGCCAGCACGCGGCTGTTAATTCAGGCAAGTCCACCACCCAGATTGTATTGTATGTGCTGTGCTAACGTAGTGAGTTGTTTATAGTCTGGCGGAAGAATATCGCGCAACATGAGACAGTAGCCGCGTTCTTTGCCATTGGCTGGTGCGTGCACTACTTCCCCTTCTTTCTCATGCGACGTCAACTCTTCCTCCACCACTACATGCCCGCATTTTATTTTAGCGTACTTCTCTTTGGCACACTTTTTGATGCCGTTTGTACGAAGGAAGGTAGCATTGGTGACGGCATAATGTCATCTCATGGGTCACGTCGTAGGACTGTATATCTCGCGATTGGCATAGTCTGCACAGTGATTTACGTCTATCACCGGTTTATCCCGATCACATATGGAGAGCCTTGGACCAAAGAGGCCTGCATGAATGCGCAGTGGCGCTCAACGTGGGACTTCGATTGTAAACTGTAAGTAATAGCTGTAGTGTATTTTTGTCGATGTGTTTACACTTTGTGGTTGCCAGGTATCCTACCGAGCGGCGGCAGCATCTTGAAAATGAAGACTTGTATCACGGAGCTACTCAATAGAAGCAGGAGTCCTATCAATAGCCGGATGCACTACTCTACTTTAAACCCTAATAAATGTACATATCCTCTAGCTTGATTCCGTGCGCTTCTTTAATCGCCACTCGACATAGTCGTCAAACAGTACGGGCCCTGCATGTATTTGTTAAACCTACATATCACGTCCAGGTCCGACTTACAGGAGGAAGTACTATCATAGTTGTCAAGGTCTTCAGGAACAGTCGTGCAGAAATCGAGGAGGCTCGTCCATTGATCCTTGTTGATCACTTTGGCTGGTCGTTGTTCCTTAAGCTAATATGAGCAACCGAATTCGGCATTGATTCAGAAGAGCATCTTACCTGCAGAAACTGGATAAATGCGTTCACATGGTTGTACTTGGGGTTGTCCAGAAGGAGTTGCCACATGGCCATGGCCATCTATCAAAGCGTTAGAAGAGTACTGACTCGCATTCCGTCCGCTGGCTTACATCAATGTCCATGCTCTTTTGGCTGGTCGTCTTTGCAAATCCAAACGCAAACAGATACATCTTCTTGAAACTAATGGGGTCATTGACAATTTCGTTGCTAAGTTTTGGAAGCAGACTTTGAAGTTTCTCGGGTGAGTCGACGCTGAAGTGTGGTGAGTATATATATGCTGTGTATATCTGTGAATGGTCACATGTACCCGAGTTCCCGCATGCCATGAATCCATTCTTCCTTGGTGAAATAGCCTGAGCAAACGTGAGTACAGGGTGTCATTTGGTTTATGAGTCATTACCCATTCGGCTCGCATTCATCTTGTATCCGAGAAAAATAGGGTAGACCTAATGGACCAGGAGAATGGATTATGGTATCAGTAGACAAGAGAAAGGCATGCGATGGGAATCGTACACTGTCGAGTTCAACATTAATGTCGGAAAAGAATGACTGGCATCCATCGGGCGAGATGATGGCTTGGTCCTGAATATCAGGGTCCTTGTAACGATCAAACCACTCTTCGCATAATTTCACGGGATCAGTCTGTTCAGGCATGATTGTTACACCAAAGTGAGCATAGAGTCAATAAACCAACGGTCAAAGGAGTCACTGTCGATGGAAACGGGAAGAGCAGGATTGTGAGGTTGAAATAAGACACTACCTGAGATCTAAGGAGTTCACATGTCAGTCGCAGTTTGGATGGTGAAATTGCACGCAGACAACACAGTTTTGAACGGACGTACTTTGACTTTGCGGCAGACTTTCTAGGCTGACGGGCACGTTTCGTGGTTTGCGTGGTAGAAGTAGAAGCTTTGCGTTTGGGTGGCATGACGGAAGAGAGAAGCGAAATGGGGAATGCACTCGAATTGAGAGCAGGCAAAGTAAGTAAGGAAGAGAAAATATAAAATAGAATCGAATAAAATAAAATAAAGGATATCTGCACTCAGTGCAGGCCGACCGCGTTCGCCCGTGTGGGTTCCCCCCGCTGAAGAGTGCTTTATGTGGATGATGCTTCTTTGTCGGGGTCTGCAAACGCGAATCAAACGCGCACATTAAAAACCGCGTTTCCTTCTCATTCCATTCGTTTATTCAGTTTGCTTATTGTTCTTCTTTATGACCACATTCGGAAGACGACGATCAGACTACGACAGAGGCAAAACAGATATTCCTCTTTTCAACAATGTCGTTTATCGCTTTGACTCTGCGCTATCCTTTTCGAAGCAGGAAAAGGTGCGTTGTATTTCTTATGCCTGCACTCTAGCTGACGTTCCGCAGCTGAAAACTCTCTTGAACGAAAATGGTGCTACCCATTTCGACGAAAGCGATATGGAAGTAGACGATGCTGATGCACCGACCGAATCCAGCGTCACTCACCTCATTTGTGCTCGCGATCCTTTTGTCAATTCTGAGGAAGACGCCGTGGAAAACCAGAACGATAAACTTCCCTTCATTGTCAAGGTACAAAAGTCCCAACGTCAGTATCTTATCGTCTGGCTAATGAAGGTTTGGTCTCAAGCCATCCTGGGTTGAAGTGGCCGTGGAAAATGGCTTCGTGCATGAGTGAGTGACAACAGATCTGACACTGATTGAATACTCAACATTGTATTAGGGAAAAATATCATTCACCACGAAGCGACAAGTTTTTCTCTGGAACCGTTGTCACTTGCACTGGAGTAAGCCCCATAACTCACAGATAGAATGCCCACATTATTAAAACCATGTCGTGCAGCTGCCGAAAAACGACCAAGAAGTCATCTATGGCTGCACACTTGCCGTGGGTGGCCAATATCGCCTGGACTTGGAACGTGATGTAACCCACTTGGTAGCTTTGGCACCGCATGGGGTAGGTTATAGACGTATGGAAAGAAAAGTGGTATCCAATAAGATGATGTCTATAGGCCATGTACGAAAAAGCAATCCAAAACAGCAAGATCAAGGTGGTTCTTCCTCATTATTTTGAAGAATGCTTCCGCCTTCGGCGCCGAGTACGCGAGGACTTGTACCTCTTCCCTAATCCACCCATGTTTGCTGAGACGAGTTCCCCCAAAAAGGAAGAAATACAGACGCAAAATCCAGAATCATGCGGGAACGACCTTATTCACAGTTTTCCTTCGTCGAATGCCACATTCCCTGCACCCAAAGAGCAGTTCCTGAAGGGCCACTGCATTTACTTTGATTCCGACATTACTATTAAGCCTGAATCACGAGAGCAGGTGGCTACGGCGCTTCAAGAAGCTGGGGCCAAGGTGGCTGATACATACGGACCAGAAGTGACGGTTGCCATTGTGAAATTTCGAGGATCTGACACCTATCTCAAGGCATCTAAGGATAATAAGGAGGTAGCATCGCTGTGGTGGGTGTACAATACACTTGCTCGCGGACGCTATGAATCGCCCTTGACCACCCTTGTGGATTATCCTTCCCCTAATGGCGGCGTTCCGGGCATGCAAAACTACGTGAGTAGCACAGTAAGACGCGCGTCAATGGATTGATTGCTAATAATATTTAGGTTATCACTGTCTCAGGGTACCGCGGTGTGGCAAGAGACTTTTTACGACGGATAGTTATTGCGCTGGGAGCTACCTTTACCCCCAACTACAATGCAGCAGTGACCCATCTGATTGCCATGAGGTAAGTTGCCCACAAAGTTTTCATCATCCATTGACTGATGATGCTTCTTGTAGCAAACATTCTCCAAAATATCGAACAGCGCGTCATAACCGCAAAGTGGTTGTCAACCATTTATGGCTCGAAGAGTGCTTCCAAACATGGTCCGATCTTCCCCCGTCAGATGACCGTTATGTGCACTTCCCTGGTGCCGAGATTTTGAGCGAAATCGTTGGTCAAACTCGCTTAGAAAAAGAAAATGTGGATATGTGGCGGCATGATGCCGAAAAATTACCAGACGTCGTGCCGCTCAACCCGCAGTCGAGTCGCGGTATCGTTAGCTTTAGCGATTTCGACAGAGGCTCTGTCCGACCAGCTCCTGCCGCTCCCAACCAAGCTTTCAAAAGTCCATCAGACAAGGGAGTACAAGTTCATCGACCACGGCAAGCAGCGGTGGAGGCCTCACAGAATCTGCAAGACGTATTCGTGCCCGATATGAACGCTTACCAAAAGGAGAAAAGCAAGGCACCAGCAAGACGTTCACGAGAGCTATCCATGGAACCCAAGGGTAAGCGAAAGCGGTCGGTGTCACCCGAGAACCTTGAAGATGTCGAGATGAAGGAAGCCACCAAACCTGTGCAAAAACGCTCTCGTGAAGGATCTGCAAAAGAAGCCAGTCCAGCCAAAGAGCCTTCTGAAGGTCTTCTGGAAAAAGACGTCGAAGAGGCATCCAAACCGGAAGAACAATCAAAAGGAGAAGATCATGAAGAGGCCAAACCAACCATTATACACCCCAAGATTGCAACGACTGGCATCGAACTCAAGGGTGACGAAAAATCGGTAAGCATTGTACCGCCTATCTTTGGTCCATACTTATATACCACACTAGGGGATTCGCCGGCTAGGTGGTCAGATCACCAACAACATCACGGCGGCCGATTTCCTTATTGTAGAAGACCACGTATTGCGCACCACCAAATTTTTGTGTGCAGTGAATCTGGGTATCCCTATTTTGACTGTCCAGTGGCTGCGTCACTCACTGGCAAAGCATGAGTGGATCGCCAATACGGAAGCCTATCTCGTCAAGGATGATGAAGCAGAAAGCAAATTTAAGTTTCAGCTATCAGAAAGCTTGACTGTCGCACGATCACAGCTGGTCCAGCCACGACGTGGGGCTTCTCATGGTACTTGGCTAGAAGACTATGAAGTGATTATACTTCAGCCAAACAAAGTAGCGTTGCTTAAAGAAGTGATCGAGACGGCAGGTGGCAAGGTAAGATTTTATGATTTGCCGAGGGCACGGATAAAAGCTGTGCTCACACATTGGATTGCAGGTGGCAAACAAAACAAGTACGGCTCGACGACTCAAAGAAGCAACGACGTCAGATACCCAGCCTCAGCTTCTGGTGCTTTCAAGTCCACAAGAGAAGGACAAATGGGCGGAATACGAGAAGAAGGGAATCGTCATTTATGATATCGAGCTGGTGATCGTAGGAGCTTTGCGACAGCGATTGAACCCCGACGAGTTTCGGCTCAATTAGATAATGAATCATTTCATTTCGCATACAGTATCTGCGTACTCATACAGGGCTACAAAAATACATGAAGAAACAGAGATCTCTACTCATAGCATGGTTAAAATACAGCGATGCCCATGTACAAAACGTTCTTGTCCCCGATGTAGTCAGCAAGTGTAGCATCACCAGCTTATCTCTACTCATAACACAAATTAAGACACATCTCCAGCGCGGAAACATCATGAAACTGGAAGGTATTCGTCCGAGCTGCTACACATCAGACATGGAAGTATCTGTCAAAACTAGTGTTCCTATTTCGGTGCATTGGATAGGGCGCCAATGTGTGTAAAGAGGTGCAGACTGCTGGTGTGTCATTGTCAATTTTCAGGGTGGCGGGCTCGGGAAAAGAAAAAGAAAAAAACAGAGCATCTTGCTGGCGCGCCTTTCAAGACCTTTGCCTCCAAAACAAGTGTAATCTCCCCTCTCCTTTCGAATTTTCTAGAGTGGTGGCGTGAGTTTGGTCCTTGCACTTCTCCGAATGAACCATTATCTCGCCATGGACAGAGCTTCAGAAGCTGCAGCACGCGATCTCGCAGAAGTAAGAAAGTTGATTGAAGGCATGAGTGCCTTTGTCACTTCCCAAGCCATGCAGCAGCAGCAGCAACAGCAACAACAACAACAGCAACAACAGCAGCAGCAGCAGCAGCAGCAGCAGCCACGAGCAGGGAAGACGAATACAACGGATGGTACGCAGGCTGCAAGTCTGGCAGCACCGGCAACGTCTGAGCCGAGTCAGACACCCTACAGCAGCAGTAGCGACCACAACAATAGTAACAATAATAGCAACAACAGTAGCACCATGTCTTCCGGTTCCTCTCCTCCCGCTCACGCTTCTCCGTCCACTCATCCCCTATCCTCTGTCTCTACACCGCCCTCATACCCCACTTCTCCTTCCCACGTCACCAACGCCTCGAACCCATCTCTCACCCAATCCTCGACCCATACTTCGACGACGAACTCTCCCACTTCCATCCCTCCCCAGCAACATCACCAGCACCAGCACCAGCAACAGTACGATCCAGCTGCCTTGATGGCCGCTGCTGCCGCTGCCGCCGCTGCCGCTGCCGCCGCTTCCATGCATGGCAACCCTAATGTATCCGCCGAGTAAGTGTTTCTGTTATGATCACTGTTCTTCCTTTCTCGTGACAGTCTTTAAATGGAAACCCGGATGTGTCTTTTTCTTTCGTTTTGACCAGCAACAACACGGTCGCACCGCCGCCAGCCGTTGCTCCTGTTCCTAATGGTGTCGTAGTGCAAGTGAACCATCTGATGTACAATCGCGTCCTCTATTTCCATTTGACGCGTACGTTCTTACATAATGTGCAGAATACGTGTGCCTGATGATATGCTTCTCCCCACTCTTCCATCCCTCTTTTCTTTTGCGCCTTTTTATTTATTTCTCTAGCTGAAGCTACCATTGAGCCGCTGATCAATGGTCTGAGGCTGTCCTTCAATGACAGTTCCATTTCGGGCATGGTGCTCCAGTACAAGGGATTTGACGGCCTATGGAAATGTCTTCTCAACCGTATGTACCCGACACGACGCTTTTCACCGCGCATACTAAAATATCTTATCAGGCGACGACTCATTGAAGCGTATCCTGAAACAAGGTGCCAAAAGCCAGAACATGATTTTACAGATGAGAGTACCACGCGAACAGGACTTGCTGAGTGTACGCGCAAACGAAGCTTTTTGTTGAGTTACCTTCTAACTTTCTCTGTTTCTCTTTGCACTAGTCTGGATACACGGACCGGCGTCTGCTGGCATTAACGAAGCCTGGCGCATGATAGCGTCGGCAGACACGCCACCCATGGCTTACCGCCCACCACAACCACCTTCTCTCTCTTGGTTAAGCTCGAATAGCTTCTCTTTTTTCTTTTCTTCTCTTTTGTTCTTTACCTTTTACACTCCAGCATGCTTGTATGATACACGATAAACAATCCTCACGCTTAAAAGAAAAAAGGACAAGGACAAAGACGAAAATGGTATCCAACGGCATTTATTGAACAGTCATGTCTCTGAAGGCCTCCAGGGTCTTGAGTGCACTTCCGCTCTCTATTGAGGCACGGGCCTTGGCCACGCCGTCTTTGAAGTCCGATGCGATATTGGCGACGACGAGAAGAGCAGCCGCGTTGAGAAGAACAAAATCGAGTATAGGATCGCCCTGGGGCAGCTGGTTGTTGAGGAGCCTGGAAAGGATCTGGGCGTTGTGGTGGCCATCCCCGCCCTTGACTTCATGGAGCGGATGGGTGGCCAGGCCAAAGTCACGGGTTGGGTGGAGCGTGCCTGTCGTCAGCTCGCCGCCTGCTTGTCCCCGCCAGTACTGGATGGAAGATGGGTGAGTATCGATGGAGCTCATTATTTAGATGGGGAATATATATATAGGGGAATTACATGTGTTTCGCCAGCAGGACTGATCTCATCCAGCTTTTCGGCACCGCATACGACAAGAATGTCCTGAATACCAGTCAGCTTCAGGGCATTTGCCATGAGACCGCCGACTTGTGGGGAGTGGACGCCGACCACGACCCGCGACGGCCTTGCAGGGTTGCTCATGGGGCCCAAGAGGTTGAACACGGTCGGGATGCCCATCTCCTTGCGCAGAGCCGCAACGTGCTTCATGGCTGGGTGGTACGTCTGAGAGAAGAGGAAGCAGAAGTTGGTGGTGTCGAGGATATGCGCCACCTGCTCTGGCTCGACCAGGCTGATATGGCATCCATGGGCTTCCATGATGTCCGCAGAGCCAGACGCAGACGAGGCGGCACGGTTGCCGTGTTTCGCCACCTTGGCCCCTGCGCCCGCGGCGACGATAGACGCCGTTGTCGAGACATTGTAAGTGTCGTGGCCATCACCGCCTGTGCCGACAATATCAACGACCTGGCCCTCGAGGTGCTCGTAGCGTTTGTAAGGGATTATGCGGGCATGGCGCTGCATGGCTTGCGCACAGGCCGCTACAATCGCAGGATCGGAATCCTTCTTTTGCAGGCGCAGAGCGACGAGGAAGGCGGCAATCTGGCTGTGGGTCGCGGTGCCGTCCATGATATCGTTGATTGCCTGGCCGGCATGCTCCGGAAGAAAATGAGGTGGATCGTTCACCAGCGTCTTGAGAATGGCTTTCATGCCACCCGTCGTACCGTTCATGTCAAACTGTTGCAAAATAAAGTAGGCTGGAAAGACCTTGAAAAATTCAAATTTGGCTAATGACTCAGATCTTCGTGTGACGCTCTGCGATCACAGCGAATGAATTCAATCACGTCTCAGCTGCATTCCTCTTCTGATCTATCTTACAGCAAGAATAATGTGCCCATGCCCACGGAATCCATGCCCATATTCACTTTAATCGTGACAGCAGCCGAAGCACGTCTCTACTGGTGTCTTCCTGAAGCCTACGTAATGATTCCTCCCGCGGCAGTTCTGCGTACTGGGTGGCATCCAAGGGCCGGCATACCAGGCTTGCCCTTTCTCGTTGGGTCGCCCTCTGACAAATCTCGCCAGATAGCCCTCTCGCCATTTCTTGGAATTCGTTCAGTATATGGAGCGACTCCTTCAGTTTGGCCACGCCGCCTTCCATATCCTGCAATGCCACCTTCAGCGTTCCGCTCTTCTCGTCGCTGAGGAGCCCTTGCAACGTTTTCCTTGCGGACGGTTCCAGTCCATCCAGCAGTTCCGGGGTGAGTCGCGTCAGTGATGCCTCTTTAGAGTATTTGTCCATGGTCGCAGCATGCATCGTGTACAGCTTCGCCTGCTCGTCCTTCCACTCGTCTAGCTCTTGCTTGTATCTGATGGGTGCCTTTTATCAGCCCTGGTGATGGTAACAAGGATAATCACGCCTCCCATTCTTACCTCGCCGTGGCTGCCGTGCATTCTTCAACAATGGCCCGATTCTTTTCGTTGCGTGGGTTGGGGTCCTTGCCAAACACTTGTTCCAGCCCTCCAAGCTAACTTTCTCGTCAATCACCTTTCTTTATAAAAGTAAGAAAGAACTCACGTAATGTGGTTTCGAAAGGTCGATGTGGCGATCCATCAGCCGCTGTATCATGCGCTTGCGAATCTTTTTCACTATCAA
The DNA here is from genome assembly GCA_000697355.1 of Syncephalastrum monosporum B8922. NCBI lineage: Eukaryota > Fungi > Mucoromycota > Mucoromycetes > Mucorales > Syncephalastraceae > Syncephalastrum > Syncephalastrum monosporum. Next base: position 454,994 of record JNEN01001260.1, read on the forward strand.
GAACACCCGCCCCCAACGCGTAAGTTACACAGCTTGTCCTTTCTCTTTTTCCTTCCTTTTCTCTTACTGATGTCGCCTGCTTTTTGTTCTGCGCGTGATTGCTTCAGGTAATCTTGGAATTTTATCTTGTCGTTGCCGCGTTGTAATTGCCATATAAAGAGCTGCCTTAAGCGCATTTCTTGCGGCAAAGACTCTGGAATAACCTCATGCCAGTGCTCACGCGGCAGATCTGCGGGAGGGAATTCTATACAATAAAAAAGTCAGAGAGACAGGGATAGGAATATAGAGTGACTATGCTGCAGACTGCATAGCATGACAGCGGTATATTTACGTCGTAATTGGTTGGGTACGGGCGGTGGAGGAGAGGAGGGGACGGGATGCGTTTTAACCACGCGTGCAGAGTCATTGTTGAACAAGGATTCGTCAACGGTGACTGCAGAAGACGGTACGTCGTTTTGCGAGGACTCGGGCGACAAGATGTGTGATGCGGTTGGCTGATGGATTGGACGGAGTGTGAGCGAAGGACTCGGTCTAAGGAATTAGCTTACGGATAGGTCTGGGAATCGAGTGGAGGTACGGTGTGTGGTGGATCGGTAGCCTTCTAAGGCCGGTCGCTTTGCAGGCGGTTCGTCCAATTCGTCGTCGCCAAGCAGCTGCTTCTGTTGCGTGTCCAACGCCGTGTACTCGAACTCATCCACTTCAGTGTAGCCGCCGTTTCGCGAACGCATTTCTCCTGGAAAAGGTAGAAGAATTTTTTTATTTGCCCTTCCACCAATTTGAATGTGCAGTCCGCTCATTGTATCCGCATTAACGATGGAATTGCACTACGCGGCACCGCCCCTCGAACGGCCTGTACCCAGTACAGTACTATATATTACTCCAATGTGCTTAAGCGTTGTGTGGTAGTAAACGCACTCTGCTGTCAGATCTTAAAGTGCTTAATGTAGTCAACCCATACTCAGCAATCGAACGATACGTGGATGGAGATCGGTTTCCATGACACCTAGAGATACCAACGCTTAAATACGGATATTTGTTGATCTATCTTCTTTTCTGCTACAGGCACTTCCAAAGGAGGTATGTGAACGTTCATGCGAAGAGAATCATATTGGGAAACATGGTACATAAGCTGATGATGAGGGTGGTGCCACGTGATACGTATTGCACCATTGAGCTATTACGGGAATGGAGGGGAATGGACGGAAGATAGCAGATAATAATCAGCGGGTGATGGTGGTGGAGTCTATCAGTTTTCGGGGCATCTAATATCGCAAGCATATTAGGCAGTCGCTTTCCATGCCGCGTAGATCTGGAAGATGGAAGCAAATCCACCGCAGAGACCGACCATGACATCGGAAATCAAACCCGCCTCGAAAGACCAATGCAAAGTCAGAGGGAAGTAGCTGAGTTGGAAACATTCCAGATGAGTAACCGGCAAAAAGCTTCGAAATCCCCTTTGTCATGTTCGTCATGAAAATAACAACTTACCCAGAATTGATCATCGTGTTCACAAAGAGCGAAGAGCGCTCTGCACGAATACTTGCCATCTCGGCCTCCGGATCCTCGTCCATCTCGATATCACCTGCCTTGATCCGCTTCAGTAAACGGGTCTCGCGGTCGCGCAGCCCGCGGTATTGCTCTGCCAGGCGACCAAACTCCAACACGACATAGGCGGCCCAGAAACGGCACGACCAGATACCGATCTTGTTTGTCTTCTCCTCCGAGATGGGGAGGACCTGATGGGCAGCGAGCCAGTAAACGTGCTCGAGCGGGTAGTACAGGATATTGCACCAGTTTTGGACGCGCTCAATGTTGAGGGCCAGCGAGGTGGCCGGCGGGTTGTACTCGATGTAGTTCATGTATTGCACCATTGGAAGTAGGCCGTAGTAACGCAGAAGAATGCGGAAGTCGCTCACAGGACCGGCAAAGTTTTGGATGCGAGCAGCCAGACCCAGCGCACCTTTGACCTGAGGAGGCGCCCGTCGTTGGATAAACCAAATGAGGACCTTCGACCAGTATTGGATGAACTGCAGACAGTAAACAGTAAAAAGCATCAGCAATCCATCATTGACAGGCAGGACGCCCTCAGTTTATAGCAGCACTCGTCTGCGGACTATGTGTTGTCGTGTGGGGTAAGGAATAAAAAGGAGTAGCGGTGCATACCATGAGGACTTTGTCGGTACCGCGAACGGTGTTGAGAAAACGAATAAGATGGTCGAGAGTAGGCGTCGAAGGACCGAGTAGCTTAGCTACGGCGAGTGGGTTGAGGGTTTCTTTGGAGGACATGGTTGGAGAAGGTCGACGAGCCAGCGGCGAAAAATGAAAAGGGAAAAGGGGGCAGCCAAAATCGAAAAAGGATTGTCCACTTTTGTCACATGCGAGACATATTTTGGAACACAGATTGGGAATCAGTGTCATCCTTTCGCGAGCCACCACTTTTTCATGCGTTGTTTCTTATTCAAAATTATCCATGGCCGACGAAGTACATCCTACGCTCGATTCAAATGGCACATTCTTTGTCAGTGCGGCCGCTACAGAAGCAAAGACCCAGCCACGCAGCGCCTCCTTTGACGCCCACTCTGTTTCCGCTTCCGATATGGGCCGATTTATGGGTACGTGCTAGATCAATGAAAATAAGATGATGATACGCCCAAAATAAAGTTGCTGCTGACTCTCCCCACGTTTCCACTTTGCCAGGTCGTAACAGGCGTCTGAATTGGACGGAAGACATGAATACCATTCTCATCGTTACCAAGGCGCGGGAGAACCGTCTTGTCCGCTATACACGGAAGCTCGCTGAGTGGCTGATTGTCACCCCGCGCTTTGACAAAAAACACCCATTTGTAGTGTAGGTATATGTGACCTTATTTTCCCACACCGCTTGTAGTTTTGACCGCTTTCTGAACAGGTATGTCGACGCTCACCTGGAACATGGAAAACACTTTCGCTACAAGCGCATGACCGAAAGGAATCCTATTTTCAAAGAGAAACTCAAATTTTGGACGCCTAAATTATGCTATGAAAACCCCGGCATGTTTCACCTTATTATCACGGTAGGTTCATGAAATACAAAGACTAACGTACAACTAATTTTACCATCATGAACGTACTTATTAGCTCGGCGGTGATGGCACTGTCCTATTCACGTCCTGGATGTTCCAGAATATCGTACCGCCTATTCTACCATTACATCTCGGTTCGTTGGGATTTTTGACACCCTTTACGTTTCAGGCGTGTACGCAAGCTCTCAGGGACATGTTCGAAGGCGAAGGATACCGGAGCACCGTTCGGATGCGGCTACGTTGCACAGTATACCGATACAGACCCGAATTGTCGAGACACAAGACACGTCAGTCGAGTTGTGGTGATCTTTACCGAAAGTCAAGCAAGGAAGGTGCGCAGGCCTGGGAGCGCCTTGAAACGGCATGGATGAGGAAACACCTGAAGCAAGAAGCCCAGCGTATACCGCAAGAGGAACGGATCGAGTTGATGCGTCAGATCCCTTGCTACACGACCTCGCCTGAAGAATCTTTTGAAGTGTTGAACGAACTCGTGGTCGATCGCGGACCAAGCTCGTACATGTCCATGCTCGAGTTATTTGGCGACGAGCAGCATCTCACGACCGTACAAGCGGATGGTCTTTGCATTGCTACGCCGACCGGCTCCACAGCGTATACGGTACTGACATACTCAATTCACTATGTACTCAATTTATTTAACATGTACTTTCTCTTTCCATAGCTCTCCGCAGGCGGCTCATTAACGCATCCTGACATCCGAGCCATTTTAGTGTAAGTAAAACAAATCTATTGTCAGGCTTCTATATTGAGACTGTTGTTGGAACACAGAACACCCATTTGCGCGCATACACTCAATTTTCGTCCAATGTTACTACCGGACACAATGACAATACGCGTCGTCATCCCGTTCAGCTCACGTCACTCTGCATACTGCAGCTTTGATGGACGCAATCGCGTCGAACTTAAACGTAAAATCCGATTACCCAATGCAGTCCTTTGTGGTTCTCACTCAGAAAACTTTTTCTCTAGAGGGTGACCATATCAAAGTCAGTGCATCACCATACCCAGTACCAACCATATGCTATGAAGACGCAAGCAAGGACTGGATCGCTTCACTGCAGGAATGCCTTCACTGGAACGTTCGGCAGCGCCAAAAGTCATTCGTTATGGTTGAGTCCGAAGAAAAGGACGCGATTGCAGCAGAAACACCAGTGGACGAAAATAAGACGTTTGCCGTCATCGATGAAGGAAAAGCGTCGCCCACCTCTCGCAAAATGACGCCAGATCTCTCTGAAACATCCTCTACTACCATGAGTGATGATGAGGACGAAACTGCAGCGGCGAATGGCCTATCCGTACCGCCTTCTGCTGAGGAGTACGACTTGCAGCCATGGACTGAAGACGAATTACAGAGATAGTATAAGCTTGTATATTTCACTTAGATCCACATATACGAAGATACTCTGTCTCTGAGTAATACATGTGTGGTGCACTTGGCCTAACCAATGACGGAGAGTTGTCTGATATGATAATTGAAGCCTTTCCAAGTGTCCATCACCTAATCTGTTTATAGCCCTCATAAAAGGCAATACAGCTATGCTTTCAGCATATAAAGCTAAAAAAAGTACACATATCTGTTAAACTGTGTTTATAGAAAGCTGCACATCTTGCCACGTTCCAGTCTGCGGGCTTTATTTCTGTTAATATCGCCCGGCCCGCCGCCTGAACTCATATGATCGAGAATCAAACCTTTGATCGCGTACAGCACACTTGCTCGTTGCTAGAAATTCGTAGTCTTTAGCCCTTCGCAAATTTGGCTACCGTCGGCCCATGCCGGTGGTGATATCCTTGTGTCCCATGATGATGACGATGCACTGTAGCACAGGGACTGTGTTCAGGAACAAAGTTTCGATCGAATCGATCACTTCCATCCCTATCATCTCAGACCAGTCAACAAAAGATGTTCCCTTTCACTCCGCCTAATTCGTTTTCCTCGTCTAAAACGGAAAAGCGATACGTATTTTCTAGCAATTACACTTCTCGTGGATAACAATAACCCCGCCTCTTCGTGTCCGTGATCGTGGAGAAAACCGACACGGCGGGACTCAATAATAGACCAACAGTGTGGTAAGCATCCAAGGATGTCTGACGTATGTCCCGACTCAGACATGTTTTATTTAGCATTCAGGCCTTATTTAGCTCACGCGTGTGTCAATGCTGTTAGCATGATATAAAATCTACTTTCCTTCGTCCGATTGGTGTATAGCGTTATTTACTTTGGTCTGGTCTAATATAACGGCATATGTGGCCGGCAATGCAGTTTTTCCATGGCGACTGTAACTTGGTATACCTCAATAATTATGCCCAAAGTAAAAAAAATTGATGATGGATTCTCTGTCATGGACAAAATTTAAACTACGGGATGCTCATACAGTATAATTTCTCTCCTCTGTCATAGCATTACTTTAACTGGTTAATTTCATCGTTGTGAAGTTACTGTAATGGTAGCTTTGACCTGGAGCTGACGCATTATCGGGGAAATCCGCCAGATAAAAGCCAAAGGTAGACGGTTCCCGTGATGACTATTATAAAAAAATACGCACCCGATACCCGCGCAAACATTTTTCTGCTCCAGCAAATTCTCGTGTGGCGATGAGTAACGGTGCACAGACGGATTGTACACTGATTTTCAGGGTCACGGTGCACCATGGACATAACCCCAAAGAAGTTGTCGCATCTGCGCTAGCAGTCTCACCTCTTTCCTATCTATATGCAATGCGCGCATAAGTAATGTATGCTTCTTTATTTGGTTCTCCAGGCTACTATCCCAGAAAAAACGGTGACCCGGAGGCCCACGCAACAGTTAGAACGAGGAGGAAGGTTCTGCGGCGTTGTAACACCAGGAGAATGGGCGGTTTACTTGCCGTCTCCATGTCGGGGTAATATAAGGTTATATATACCGTCTCGATCACAGTTTATTTGTTATTGTACTTGCTTGTGGGACGAAAAGGTCTTAAAAAGGCAAAAGACGAGTCGGACCGGAGCCCGGTGGAATCTGATTGGCTGGTGAAATCATGCGATTTGGCGAGCACCACGCCATTGACAGCTCTCTTATTTCGGCGCTCCGCGCCAGGGAAAAGATTTCGTGCCTTTCTTCTTCCCGTTAATCTATTTCAACAATATGGTGGAAAGCCCCACAAAGCCACAAACGCAAAGCGACGATGTCTCTACCTGTTTGGGCGAAGTGCTCGCCGATCCTAAATTGCTGGCAGCATTCGAATCCTTTCTGCGTCACACATGGTCCCACGAGAACCTCTTGTTTATTGAGGCCATGGCTCAATTAAGGCATGAAACGGATGCCGCAAATCTTGAAGACATGCTCAGCAGGTACTTCAAATTTCGCTGCATCATAGGACTAGTGGCTAAAACAGTCAACAGGATATACAAGACTTTCATTGCGGAAGGTGCTCCCTTAATGCTCAATGTCACCACGCGTGCAGAGGTCAAAGAAGAGATTGACTCCTTGAAGTGGTCCATAATCAACACCGATGTCGCTGTGTCAACCCTTCATGAGACCGAAAAGGAGGTCCTGGCGATGCTGGTACGCGCTTTTTCCGCTAACAAAAGCACAAGAGCCTAATTTACCTTATTCAACTTATAGACTACTAAGCTTCACGAGTTCACCAGCACCACAGCTTTGCACAAAAGGTATATCTCAAGCTGATCGGCAGTAACTTCAGAAGACTGACTGTTGCTTTAGTGTACGACATAATCCTTGTCGGCAGCAGCTGCGCGTGGCCATCATTGGAGGCGGTTTCACGGTAAGCGAATATTTTTTTTATCGGATTGCCCGAATAAGGAGTTCTTGTTGACATATGAATTGTAGGGTTTCACTGTTGCATCCATTTTGGACCCAATGCCGCTATTTCATGTGACATTGATCGATACAAAAGGTATATATCCCTTCGGGTAGCGCACAAACCTTTCATTGGATGGCATAAAAAGCTGACACATTCTCGAGATTCCTTTGAATACACCCCCGGCATTGTTAGGAAGATAGTCAACCCGGCCGAGTCTTCATCCATGCGTGTCAGACACGATGCTTATGTACGCAATGGCAAAGTTATCATTGGCTACGCTGAGGCGATTGGCGAAGGCGGACACACACTCCGCGTGAGCGGTGAGACAGTGAGTACCGTTGCACATGTGCTGCATAACTGCACTAGGAAATCTGACTTGACTTTCTGACAGATATCATTCGATTATCTTGTTATTGCCACCGGAAGCGCGTACTCTTCACAACTGAAATCGACAGACGTGTCCTCTCTCTATCGACTCAACGGTCTTGAGGACGTGAGTTCACAGTTAAATAATGCCAAGAAAGTGCTTGTGATTGGTATGTTCCTTCGAATTTTTCCATCACATAATTTTTTTGACTCGTCACTAATTCAATTGTTCAGGCGGTGGTCTCGTCGGTTGCGAGCTCGCATCTGAAATAGCCATGCATCGATTTCCGGGAAAATATCCTCGGAAGAAAGTTACCCTCGTTGAGTCACATTCGAATGTAATCAGCCGAAGTGAACCAGACCAACGCGAGAAGGCGCGCGAGTACCTCGTGGATCTTGGCATTGAAGTTGTGTGTAACGAGCGCATAATGGACCTCGATAATGGCGTTTTCATTGGTACCTCCGGCCGACTTTACAGCGATTATGACAAGGTTTTTACCGCAACAGGGACGCGACCCAATGGAGGTTTACTCCACAACAGCTCAAATGAGGACGCATTATTTACTTGCCTTGATGACTGGGGCCGCATCCGAGTACGACCCACTCTGCAGGTTGAGCATTACAAATACCGACACATCTTTGCTGGTGGCGACGTGACCAATGTCGTTGAAGAGAAGACTGGATATGCTGCGACACTCGCTGGCGTGTGTATCGCACGTAATATTTGCCGTCTTGTCAAGGGGAAAGAGCCCCTCCGTCAAGGCACCAAAGGCACTCTCCCAGCTCCCGACAAACCGCTTCACGGTATAACATCCCAGGGCGGCATCGGAAAACGTAAGTTGTCTATTTGCAACTTGTTCGAGCAAGCCAACTCATCTTGTATCTAAAACTAGAGCGTCTCACTGTATTTAAGAAGAAATTTGCATTCCTCAATCCGTCATGGGCTGCTCTCAAGTACTTTGACGAGCAGCAGTATCTGCGCATGGTGCAAGGCGAAGCCATGTCCTCCTCAAACGTCATTGGTCGTCTGCCACGCCGACTCACTCTGCCTCCGAACGCGGCCAATAACATGGCGCGCCCGCAACCTGTCCACTCCACTAGCAGTTCTACAGTCACCTCTCTCAGCGGTAGGAGCAGCAGTGGAAGCAGCAGCAAACATAGCAGCAGCAGCGCGAGCTCTCTCGAAGAATTTCTGTATAATCACTTCACATTTATGAGCCAGCATTACAGCAGGGATGGCTGCTCAACACACACACAGAGTAGCAAGAATATGCGTCGCTCTAGTATGCCTTCTATTTATTCCACGGCGTCTGACCAAACAGCCTATGCCCATTAATCCTCCCCAACCCCCATTCCTTTGCACGCGATACTGTATAGAGCTACACATGCTTTTTCATCTGAATATTTCCCCACTAGATATATAGACATTTTGATTTTTCATTGTTTTGCTTTTCCTGCCATTTATATGCTCGCTTGTAATAAAAATTTGACATCTTGCTTTGCCTTGCCCTACTCCCGCACGTACTCGCGATCACGGTAATCACTGCTTTGGTCACGGTGTTCACGGTCGCGCTCCCGTTCTGCTTCTGATCGTTTCCGCTCCTCCCGCTTCTTCTCCCGAAGCGACGCTCGCTGACCATCCATCAACTCGTTTCGCAGATTGCGCGTGGGGTGCCGTAAGTGCATGAAGTTACAAAAGCCTCCTCGATTGCACTCGGCGATTTCGTGTTGCCGGCAGCAGGCTTCTCGGAAGTCTGTCACGGGTGATAGTTCTGCATACAGGGGCCGACCTATAAACATACAGCACGTCAGCAGCCGTGTCCTAACATCTCCACGCTTTGCTTACCTGCATAGAACCGATTGTTCAGGTTGTCAACTGCTTTACCAGCGTCCTCTTCATAACGGAATTGACAGTACACGTTGCCCACCAGGTGGTCACCAATGTTATCACAAACGCACATTTCTTCAACTTCGCCGAACTTTGCCAGCTCCATAAACACATCCTCGTAAAACAGATCGAAATCTTCTTGAAGCTGATCGGGGGACATGCCACTGGCAGGTTCGTGTCCGGGGTTGCGGTACATGTTGGCGATCAAAATGGTCTGAGAGAAAGTGGGCTTGACATGTTTACGAGAGCAGCGTTCACCGTGACGGCATGCACCAATCTAGCAAGGACAAGGCAACAAAGTGAGTAATCTGGGGTTGGGTGGATGCATTGTGTTCCATTCTTACCTTGAAGTAGAAGGAGCAATTGACCCTAGAATGCAAAAGTTGATTAGCAGTAGTTGAGTAGAGTAAGGTGCACTTACTTGTCCTTCTCTGTACCGTATATACTAGCCAGGTATTCAGCCATGATTAGGATATGTGTGAATGAAGTTAAGGTATGAGTGCCACCGCTACTTATTTTTTAAGGACTTGTCGCAGACACATCATTGGAAAGCCGGAGTTCGAATCATATGATTTCTCATTCTGCTAGAACTATCCAATTTTGTTCCACCTTATACCCACATATAAACTGATACAAAAGTACTTCACACTGTCTGTTACTTGTTTAAAAGAATGTTCTCTCAGTGTTTAAACATTAATATGATAAGGAGAGAGAAAAGAGAAATTATGTCCAGCAGCAGAAGCAGCAAAAGCAAAGAATTTGCGCACAATATGGTATGTACGTTGACATCTACTTCTGCTCACAGTCTGCCGATAGATATCTATATAATTAGAAGAAAAAAAAGAGTGCGCCTTAACTCCACTAAGTCGAGTTATTACAGTCCTATAATGGTAATCTTACTGTGTAGTAAAAGTTAGCAAAAAGCAGGCCTTTGATTGACAGAGACTTGAGCTTCATTCCCGAAATATTTGCTATCCGTATTGACACATAGAAATATACAAGGCGAAGCCTTCACCAGCTTCGGGAGCGGGGATAAGAACCGGAGATCAAGTGCAGGCTGTGATGACATGGAGCCGAAGCGGAGGGGCTCATTCACACACGGAAGCCTATCGAAGATTCACGTATGACTGCAGCGAAGCGTTCCCGAAGATAAAAAAAACGGTGTTCCGTATCATCCGTAATTACATAAGCAGAATGCTGGAGACCCGAGTTTTACTCCCGTCAGGCTGTCTGGCAAAGTAGACTACTTTGGAGCGTGAACAGTACCTGACGTCAATCCTCACCCAGGCCTTTTTTCCCTGTGTCCTTCGGTAAAGGAGAACCGCGTGATAGCAAAGTACAGTAGGTCAGTGAATTCTCTAAAACGCAAAAAGTATTTGACGTCAATCTTCATCAAGGCCTTTTTGGTTTCTTCATTCTTTTTCCCATTGGCAGACGTGGTTTGAGTATACGCATAAAAGTTCATCGATGTGGGTTTGTCTCATCGAAAAGAATGTTTTCTCCCACGTCCACTTTTCTTCTTTTCTTTACTCTGGTCAAGTCCTCCTTACGGCTAGTACATGTAAAGGATCATGGTTACAGGTATAGACTAATAAGCGCAACACAGACCAATGCGCCCTCCCTCCTGCAAGTCCCTCTGCCACCGGTTGCCCGCCCCTTTTGCACCGGTGTGCATGAAAGTAAGTTGTCGCGTCAAGAGTACATGATCATGAACATCGATAACCTTCTTCCGATGTATATTTAGCCTGGTGTCTTCTTTCCCGTCTTTCCTCCTGTCTTCTCCGTTCGCGCCTCTTCCTCTTCGCTTCCTCTCCCTTCCTTCTTCCCTGCTTGCGACCTTCTAGCCTAGGCGGTCGGTGGCCCGAACCACCGTTAAAACACTCCTCATAGACATCGCCCTAGCGCCAAATGTCTGCTCCCCAGCCACCGGTAAGTGTTTTGCAACTGGGTAATGTGTCACTGTGACTTAAGAGTGCATTCAGCTTAGGTGAGCCGGCGGCAGCGCGCCGTGAGCGCGCATTAACGACCCCGGCTCCGGCCGCTTAGGTTTGTAGAAAAAATGAAGTGTAGTCCACGAGAACTGATTTCAGAGCGAAATTTCGTAGGCTACTTATGATACAGATACATTTAGTACATTATTACTGGGAAATTTATCAGGGAATAGACCTAGATACTATTACTCACACATTTACTGCGGCATTATTACTGGCGGGATAGACCAGTAAGTTACCTGCAAGCGTCCCAGTGTCTTTCTAAGTTCTTCTATATCATTCATCCCAGAGTGCTGTTCTTTTTAACCGCAAGGTGTCTCTGAAAACTTTCCTCTTGGCATCATGTAAATCAACGATTACTCCGGTAAGATGAAATTAAAAAAATTAGAATAGGTGAATTCCTTGGCATATTTCCTTAAATATAATGTAATTTAGTGAGACATGAGCTAGAGTGAAATGAAGGACAGAAGCAATCAATCTAAATAGCTTATTGGCTCTTGTAAATCTTTAAGCCATCTTGTTTATGGCCCTTCTTGAGTGCTAGACCCAGTGTCTCTTCAACGGAGTCAAAGGTCGTGTAAAAGTTGTTGGTGAAAGAAGTACCCAAGACCCAGTCCGACTCAGAATCGCTCCGGCTCAAGCGTGTGGCGCAGCAGTCTCTATCCGCATTGATAACTCGGGTGTAATACTGAGGAGGAAGTTCGACAACGTGGTCGTCACCAAGGTGGATCTTCAGGGTGGGCATATCCTTGATCTTGGAGCATTTGACTTTGTAGGTGCCGGTGCGCTGCAAGAACTTACCACCGAATTTCGCATGGTAAGCGTCAGCTAAATGATTGAGTGGACGATTCGTCAATAAAAGAAACTTGCCGAGGAAGATATTTTGTTTTACCTTGGTCAGCAGGCATCAGGATCAGGCTCTCAGAAGTGCTGACAGTAGCCACGGCGTTCTTCTTTTGCTTCAACTCAAGCACATCACCAAAAGTGACCTTCTTGATCTGTACATCCCAGTTGCTGCTATCGGAAGCAAGCGAAATGTAGCTGACATCTCCTTCAATGGCGCTCTTGTCAACGCCACCTGAGTAAACTGTTAGAACGGCTTCATCAAGAATGGGATAGCTTACCTAGGATAAGGTAACCAGCAGGTGTATCATAATGACGCTTCATAAAGCCAAAGCCACCGGAAGTGACCTCGCCACCGTCCGAGCTGCTACTGTTATCTGTAGCAGTAGATGTGCTGGATGAAGCGGCGGAGCTGCTTGAGCTGGTCGTAGCAGTTGCCGTGCTGTTGGTGGTACCATCCGTCGCAGTAGTTGTCGTCGTGGTAGATGTGGTCGTGTCATCGGTGCTCGAAACGGAACCTGACTGACCGAAACCACTGTCAGAGGAATCAGTAGTAACCATACCGAACTGCGAGCTTTCCAGTCCAGAGCCAGACTGGTAGGCATTGGTCACGAATGCTGAGGATGGAAGATCGCGCTTATCCATGCCTATGAAAACATATCATCACATCTTGGCAGTTAGAAGCGGAGTTACATGGTGTGTTACATTGTATTTCATACCATTGGCATACACCTGCGTCCGATTGAAGTCAATGTTACGACCGAGCCCAAAATAGCCGTCTTGTCAGACTTGTTAGATGCAAATTCATTGGTGACCTTGCTATACATGTAATACATACCGAAGCCATGTTCAAATCCCGTCATGCGGTATGCACCGCCAAAGGGTTGGTTGGCCACTTCGAGGCCATTGAAGCGCACGGTATCGAGGTAGACGGTCGTGTCAACGCAGACACCATGGTCATATTTGACCTTGACCTTTTGGCCGGTCGAAACCGCGGTTGAGGAGCGACGCGCATAGTAAGTGCATCGATCAAGGCAGTTCTCAGTTTTGCACTGATGTGGAGCGTATGTTAATAAAGTGCATTTCAAATTTTTCGCGCACTTACTCTTGAGGTGCGAACCCATGAATAGCCAGTGCCTATGTATCATGTTTAGTGAGCGTTTGGATATTTTTAGAAAGAATGGGGGCATTGTAGCTTGGAGGAATTCTTTACTTGTATCGAAGGCCATGGTAAAATCTTGCGGAGGGTTACCGATGCTGACAGTACCGCCTAGCTAAAATCGCAAATGTAAGTACCACTGCCACTAGAGCGTATAGAATGTACACGCGTGCGTTAACTGACCATGCCGTTGTCGAGCTCGTCAGCAGCGGCTTTGACGATGCCATCGTTGGAGCGACGGTAGAGAGGAATTCTGACGGGCTCGGCAGCGGCCGCTGCCGTCAGAGCTGCAATCCAAAGGAGTGTAGCGCGCATGGATAGGGTAAAAGTAGGAAAAGGTTGTGAAAGGGAGAACTAAAGGACCGTAGTGAAAAGGAGAAAGAAGCAAAGAGTGATCCTTGGCAAGAGGGTCTGGAGCTACGTTAGCGAAGAAAGAACGGAAAGAAGTGAGTCGGTTGTTAATGTGTGTAATAAAAAACGTGGTCGCCGAGGAGTTTGAAGCAATAAAAACTGCTGTCTGGTGTGCAGGAAGAAGCACAAATATCTCTTTTTGTCAATGGTGATCCCGGGTTTCTACAGTATTAATTGGTTCCAAAATATCCCCTTTCTTTGTCCCACCTCTTTCGATATTCCATTTATTCCAAGTTATAGCCAATTACAAAGCACCGTAGGTTGTTTGCGTACCGATTCAGCTTCTAGAGTGAGGGAAGGATGGTAGAACATGAAGGTGCGAAAGCAAAGATGTATAGAAGGTCATTTTGAAAAACGAAAAGAAATCACACTCCGCCTTTCTTCTTTTTCGTCCTTTCGTGATCAGATTGTGTCCATGCCATTTTACCGCCGTGCGGCTGTTGTTAAATTGAGGAGCCTTTAGGGAGCAGACCAATCACCTTCATGCTTCGCTCGTGAGTGCTCCAGCAAAAGCATATTTTATTTCACAGAGTCATACTATTTATATACCTTTCCTGTCATACATATACGGCAAGCTGTTCATACCAATGGATGCCATTGCTATTGCTATCTATGTGCATAGATAAAACATCAACCAAATCCTTGCATCTATGACAAGTAGACCTTGCAAGCGAGACCAGCTATCGAGGCAAAGACATGATCGAGACATTCAATAGTGAGATATCGCACGAGCCGGGAAAATTCAATCAGACTTTGAGCGACCTCCCGTCGAAACTCATCGTATTGTATTGATCGGTACACCGTGATATAAACGCAGAAGGTTTTGGCACATCGCTCAAGCCAATGCAGACTCGAGCCTGACCTGAAACAACTAGGCGCGGAGCCGTTTAAGCACGTCGTTGTCTACTTACTCGCTCTTCATGTTATCAGCAACAAATGGCACCTACGAACCCATTAATCGTATTTTGAGACAAGATAACTATAAAAAATAGGTGCCATCAATTTGGAGAGCTGTACTCATTACTAGAGCTGAAAGAAGTTGGATGCCTCCAAATAGGGCCTATCTCGAAGAACATGCCTTCTACCGCGAAATAGATATACAAAAGATTAGAAGCATTAGACGAGATACTTGTAGCGATAGTAGTAACAGCACAAGAAGGGGATGTTTAGGAGAAGAGATGCCGAAGAAAAAAAAAAAAAGCGGTGTAGTCGTGGATCAGAGGAGTCGCTTCTCTGTAAACAACATTTGGCTTCTTTTCTATTGAATATTTTACGATCTGTAAAACATGTACTTCATTAATGTGTCACACATGCATTGTATAATATGCCCCTGGTTTGAGAACTACACCACCAGATCAGCAGGAATACATTAGTATGTTTAATTGGTTGAATATCACCTCTGTCAGTCATAAGGCTGGCCAATATGCTATCAAATTTAACAGCGTTTACAAAAAGATTAGAAAGCCATGCCTTTTTATAGGACAGATTGATACGGCCTGAATATAGAAGATGTCGCAGATATGTAATGGACACGCTTAGTATACACACCTGATTGCAGAGCTGATCGAAATAGAACGCCTTTGAGACGTTATACACAACCTTCTTCGTTTGTTAACATTACCCCGTCATGTGTACATGATAGAACGCTGCGTGATTCGACCAATCAGCGGCTATAACAGAAGATATTTTAAATCACTTTTTACGGGAAACGCCCTGGAAAAATAAGCGCGTGAGCACGGATTGGCTGGGCTGGCGGACAGAAAGCAGCAACGCGTTATTGCACAAATGTTTTATAATGATTCAAGCTTTTTTTATTTAGCTCGACATGCAGAAGGCACACGGAACAAGCGAAGAGACAGACATCATGGACAGACTAACTGCCAATGGAGAAAGATACCGGAATTGGTGGAAATTGCACGGCCAGGGCAGCCCATTCCCTCTGACAAAGCGTAAACTCCAGTTTTACATTGAGTCCAAAAAACCGTCGTACACCACCTACAAGAGCTATCGACGAGCCCTATGCAGTTTGAAGTACCACCCCAAAATAGGTGGCAAAGACCCGGAAGGCTGGGAGAAGCAGGTCTGGTTCAGCGACGAGATTCAACGGGTCCTGCAACAGCACAAAGCAGAGTACACTGCTCTAAACCAACGCGTGAATCGCTTGACACGTAAAGACACTCGGGAGATTCCCTTTGATAACGAGGAAGTCGCACCTGCTCTATATAATAGTCCATCATGCCGTGTCATCCAGGGACCTATTCAGAGAGGTAACATAGGAGATATATTCGTAAAAAACAAAGTCAGTGTTGACCTTCCAAGCAGGATTTGTTGTGTCAAGGAACGTGAATGTAAAGGCCTCCGCACCTACAGAGGATGACCAGCCGCCGTCTCTTGATGCAAAAGCACGAACCCACGCAAGAGCCAGCAAGGCAGCCAGGACGGCAGCCAGCGCCGAGCACGACCACGACCACGACCACCGTTTTTCAACCAGCAGCTATAAATGGCGCAACATAAGCGTTCGACCCTTTAAGATACCCGTACCAAGCTATGACCCGTATGCAGCACTAAAAGCACAATATACTGGAGCAGAGTAGTGCCAATTGCTCTGTATTGTATAACTGCAACCGTTCAAGAGTTGAAGTAGTAAAATGAGAGAGCGAGCTCTGGTTTCACCATGGTTTCAAATCGTCGCTTGATGACTTGTCGGGCTTCTATTTTGCGACCCTCTGAGCCTTTGCCTTTCCCAAATGAAGTTCTTGGAGATCCCTTCCTTGGAGACACTCAACACCAATTTCCGCTGGGAAACAGAAGATTGCGTGCTAACAGGGCGCGTAGAAGCGTATTCATGTACGAAGCCAACGTTAATGTTAGACATTGACCGACATGCCCCGAATTCTCCTAGGTAAATCGGCGGGGTCGGACAAAAAGCTATTCAAGCAGCTTGAGCATAAGTATACCGGGCAAGAGGCGCTGTCTGCTGGATCGTTATCACCCGATGACCTTCATATCATATCACCGTTTGGCCGTCTTGACGAGGCAGCACCAAGGAAGACCTTTTTCTATCTGCTCGCGACTCTCAACGCTGCCTTCCCCGACTATGACTTTAGCGACAGCCGTCCAGACCAGTTCAGTAAGCAGGCTTCTTTGGATCTGGTCATCAACTCTGTCAATACCTCTTTATTCAACCTTGGCAACGACTTTATTGTCAATCGTTACCGGCAAGTGACAAACTGTGGAGGTTTTTAAATGGGCTGCCTTTGTTAATTTTCCCTCTTTTTTACTTTGTGCAAACTCATAGTTTATGGGAGGTGCTCGACGACCTCATTGAACTCAAGGACTGCGACGTGTACACTTATAACCCAGACCCTGATAATGATCCAATGAACGAAGATGGGTACCTGTGAGTTGTAGTCTAGACCCCCAAAATGCATGCAGATAAGGACTCATCCAGCCAAAAATTTCACTCTTGTGCCCCATCCCAGCTGGTCTATGAATTACTTTTTCTTCAACCGGAGACTCAAGCGGATGGTATTCTTTTCTGTGAAAAACCAAAGGTAAGATCCGCATATCAGAAAAAGCATAGCAAAGGAGTACAGGCATGTTTCATACCACTCATTCCCGTTTAGTATGAATACGGCAAGCGATAATGAGCAAGAAGACGAGATATTTGACGATGACGACGAGTCAGGACGGTAAGTTATAGTCGAAAAGAAGAACGGTTATATGGGCGGAAGAGGACCGATAACGAAATGATTATTTCATGCACGTGTAGACACCGGTTCGACTACATGGTGATGGGGGACATGGAAGAAGTCTAAGGTGACACTATGGTTCCATAAGCCTGTCTTGTTCACGAGACGATGATTCCCCCCCCCCAAAGAACGCCCATTTGCTCCTTCCTATCCTATCCTAAATCAGGTCAAATTGTGTCTCACTCGCACACGCTTGGCAATAGCCGTTGATTCATATTCACATTCACAATGTGTTCCATCTATGTTCATGAGAAAATGATATAACTTTGCAAACGTACGGTTTTTTTTCTCGCGCAACATGGGAGTGCAGCTGCGCGATTTCGGGAGTTGCGGTTTCGGGTTTAAAAACCAGTTGCGATCCGTGCATTGGCTAGAAATGGAAAGCCGTGAACTTTGCCCTGATGGGCAAATGTAACGTGACAAGATGCGCAAGAGTGACGCCGATCGAAGGCGCTTTGCGGCGTGGGATAAGGAACCGTTCCAGGGGCACAATCGAACTATCTTGAAGAAAAGGCGGGAAAAAGAATAACGAACAAGGTGACTCGATTCCGTCAACGAGGGAAGGTACACCTTACCCTGTTGGCACTCGTCCGTCCTAAAGACATGGACTCTGCGACGCACACACCATCACCAAGTGTATAAGATAACCAGATGTTCTCACTCATTGTTTTTGGGAGCATGTGCGTGTGTGCACATACATACACTCACACACGTATACACATGCAGGCACAGGGGCGGATTGTTGACAGTGTCAACTAGTGAAAGTGCGGTTTTCACTCAGTTACGCAAAAGTACGCAGTTTGGTCTGGCCCCTCTCTCCCCCCACCCCTTACTGCGCTTCTGTCGTCTCTGCTGTCTGTCTCTTTCTGTGCCCTCATTGACTTTGCTTTATTTTCGCGCTCTCGCTATCAATGTATCTATTTTTTTTCCCCTTTTCAAGTCTGGAGCGAAAATCACCCACGCCCACTCATACTTTTCAGCTCCTTTTTAGCTTATTTTAACCCTCTTCCCATTTCTTTTTGCTTCTCTTCTTCTTTTTCACTATCTCTCTTCCCCTTCTTCGTTTCTTTATCCATGGCACCTCAGCGATCTCGCAGTGCGAGTAATTCGGGCACCAAGCCAAGACTGTTCCAGTGTACAGGCTACGGTGATTGCCATATGGTGTTTACGCGCAGTGAACACCTGGCTCGCCATGCTCGGTAAGAGTCTTCCGAAGCTTGAAATAGTAATCATCATAACATGCGCTCACCATTGCTTTGCAAAACATTATTTTTTCTTCGTCGTTCTATGTAGTAAACACACAGGCGAGGTAAGATCAGAAAGGTATTCCGGTGAGAGAACCTGGGCTGACCTCAGACAACGATAGAAACCATTTCAATGCGTGGTGGCGGGGTGCAACAAGATGTTCAGTCGCTTCGACAACATGATGCAGCACACACAGACACATCGCAACGCGTTGCCTCCACTTACAACAACAACCGACTCCACCTCCAAACGGCGCCGACGGCAGAGCAGTTGCTCCTCGACCTCTTCCTCGGAATCTTCCGACCCTGTCACACCCACGGCTTGTACGTCTCCCATTGCCCCGGGTGGCAGTAGCAGCATGAACGACAAAATCGGCAGTAGCAGCAGACGACGCTTATCGATTGCAGACCTATGCAACCCAACCCCATCTGCTTTCGGTCACACCAGCCTTTCCAGTGGTCCTTCCGGCGTAAGACTCACCAAGGACGAGCTCGAAGCCCTCCAGGCGTTCAACCATCTTCATTCACCCACCTCTGATGATTTTAGTAAATCACTACGCGACCTGGCGCCCTACGTCATTGACGCTTCGACTTCCTCCCCGTCTTCAACTGCTTTTGGCTGCTCCCGAACCTTTTTGTGATGATTGAATCCTTTCCTTTCTATCTGCCCTGGCCGCTGTCCCAACCCAAAAATGAAAACAAAAAAAAACTTTTTTTTGTTTTCCCCCCTTATTGCTCTTGCTTATCCGAAACCTGTATACTTTTTTACAACTCAACCTCTCGGCCTCTCCCGGGTCTGCCTTTCTCTTCATATTCCTTTTTTTTTTACTTCATGTACATATGAATATAGCCTCTCAGTTGCTACCGGATTCCAAAAAGGCATCCGAAAAAAAAAAGAACAAAAACTCAAAAATAATGTTTGGAACCCCAAGGCCGGTTCCGGGCCTGTATGTATGTGTGTAATACATTGTTTGTCTGGCTCAGGTGGTCTTCAGCCATACCTATGCAAATAAGCAACCACGCTAGCCGTTCATGGTATATCGTTCGCATGTTCTTTTCGGCGTTTGCTAATGTAATGTGGGTGAGAAGAAAAAAAAAGCTTTTTTCTATGGGCACGTATATCCTGCAAATTGGAGAACCTCCTTTTTCATATCTTCCTTGTTGCATACATACATATACAGGACGCATACTCAGACGCACAATCGTCACATCAACAAGCTTTGTTTTAGCGTGAGATCTGCATGCAAATTGTTACGCCCTTTCACATCCTTCTCTGTGTGTGCGTCCTTTCAATGACATGATCGTCTGTTGCTTCCTCTATGATTACGTATGTTTTCATAGTCTAATCATACAAACATGTACGCTGCGCACATTAGTCCATCCTACCTGACTGCATATACACATACCTATCAAAACTTTTCGACTTATGGTATGACGTCGAATGATGATTATATCATCTGTTCCTTCAATTCAGGGGATCTCTGCACAGGTCAAACTCTTTCGAACGCTTCACAGTATGCACGTCATCCACATGTTTTGTCTTTTACTGAGGGTGACACAATGCAGGCACATCTTTCTGCCATCTTAACCTTGGAAAGTGGCCTATAGGCTGACAAACGACTCAACACTTTTTTTCCAGCGAGTACATTCAGGATAAAATAAGATAGAAAAAGAATAAAGGAAGGAACAATGCAAAGCCGAAGATTTAAATTCCGGGGAATCATCATGACAAAGGCAAATCGTGCGTGTCCATATTCGATATATTCTTGTTCCTCATGGTCTCCTCAAGACAGATTCCCGTTGCAGGCCTTGAATTAACTGTCTACGGTCTTGATGAGTATGTGCCACAGACCCCGGTGGCCGTCATGTTTGCTCTTCATGGCAGACTCGGTACGTACATTGAAAGAAAGACAATCGTGCCTGCCGTAACCGACTTGCCAAACAAACAGAAAAGAAGGCAAGCATACAGCATGTTGCTGAGGCACTGTGCTCTTTGAACGAGAAGAGCAGTGGAAAGCGACACTTGATTGTCGTCGCGTTTGACCAGCCCAACCATGGAACTCGGCAGCTGCACCGCCTGTCCAATTTTGCATGGAAGGAGGGTCGCCATGCCAACCCAACACACGCCCAGGACATGTGGTCCTTCTTTTACAGCTCGGCCCAAACAATCTCGCTTCTTATTGACATCCTCGAAAGCTATCTCTTTGGACCCCTGCCTCGTTCGGTGGTTGAAGCCTGGGGCGTGATTGGTTTCTCGATGGGTGGACACGCCACCTACATGGCTGCTGCTATGGGTAAATTCGAGAGAAATATACAAACTCGAATACTGATATCAGTAAAAAGATCCTCGTATCTCGGTGGCGATTCCTGTGGTGGGCACAGCCAATTTCCTGGGCTTGATGGAGCAACGCGTTGTGGGCTTGGGCCTTAGTAAAAGCGATTGTCTGCCCCAACCCTTCGTCGACATGGTTTCTCAAAAGGTGGATCATTTAGAGCAGAAGGTCAAGTCTACCAAACTGCTTATGATCAATGCCGAGCTGGACAAGACGGTGCTGGCAAGCGCCAACTACGGCTTTGTCGAAAAAGTGCGACGGACCCATGAAGGCGTCGAAGACAAGGACTGGCGCTTTGTGGTCGTGCCCAACGTGGGCCACAAGTGGTGTCCCGAAATGATTGACTTGAGCGTTGGATGGGTCGACCGTTGGCTGTTGTCAAGTACACGGGCCAAATTGTAACAGAAAAGAATATATAAACCACATATTTTATTATCACTTCTCTTCTTGTCGCTGTCTTTGCTGTTGTTGTCGTTCTCGTGTTATCCTGGACCCACTTTGGGAATGTCGTAATGCTCGCTCAGCTCTTCGAGTCTTTGATTGAATTCGACTACTCGCTCCTTGTGCGACTTCTTTGCTGCCTTGGAGATCCGATCCATTTGCTAACATAACAATCGATGAGTACCATCTCATTATGATCTGTAAGCTAAACGTACTCTTCTTCGTTGAGCCTCTTCAAACTTGAGCTCGGCTTCGGTCTTGTTCACGGCAGTGAAGCGTTTTTGGTCAGGCTGGTGCTGAGACTCCTCGATGGCGTGCTTCAGCTTTTCCTTGTCGGATTTGGACTTCTTTTTCTTTTTCCTAGATCAACTTGTAATGAGCCATCTGTCTTCTGTGTAAGATACGAAAAAAAAGAGGCATACTTTATGGAAGGAGAGTCCCCACCCTTGAATTTGAGGGACTTTTTGCTCGCATTGTCATAAGCAGACATGACGAAGCAAGAAACTCAACGAAATAGAATAATTCAAGCGAGAACCTTCTTTTTAAACCGTGTTTCACTCGCCGAATACTTTCCTTCTTTGACAATGAGCGAGGGAAAGGTACTCCACTCAATGACCGCTGCCACCTTTTCGGGCACCTTATATTAATATGTCCTGTACCTCGTCAGCACAACCAAAAACGCGAGTCGTCTTCTGCTGCAGTGAGCGCACGGCGCAAGCGAGAAGCGAGTCGAATCGCCGAGTATAATGGCATGGTGCAAGACCTGAATGCCAAGGTACACACGCGAATAAAAGCACTCCCGTCCCACGTAGGCTCACTTTCATGGTCTGCAGATGAACGCCAACGAGTACAGCCCGGAGTCGCTTATCTTGACCACGCGCCTTCTAGAAATGAACCCTGACTTTTATACAGTGTGGAACCATCGGCGGACGATCCTCCTTCACACATCGCTTGACACGCCCGACCCAGACGCCAAGCAGGCGATTCTCAACAAGGAACTCGGCCTATTTATGGCTCTTATCCGCATTAATCCTAAATCCTACTGGCTGTGGAACCATCGCATGTGGTGCTTGGCCACCATGCCCTTCGCCAACTGGGCCGGTGAGCTCGACCTTGTAGATAAGCTTCTTGCCATGGATGCTCGGAACTGTAAGTCAACTACAAGTGCCTTTTCTTTCTTTTTTTTTTTTCTTTTCATCCATGCATGCATGCGTGCATGCATTACTGATGTGTCTATTTGTCTAGTCCATGGATGGGATTATCGCCGCTATGTCGTCCGTCAGATGCGCACGCTTGCCAAGGACGAGCAAGAGGAGAAGGCCATCGTTTCCTCCGAATTTGAATATACCCTCCGCAAGATCAATCAAAAAGTCACCAATTATTCGGCATGGCATCAACGGTCCAAGCTACTCCCAGAAGTGGTAAGGGACATGTCTGATAAGGAGTGCAACAAACTATTCGAAGACGGTAAGCTTTTCTATTTGTGTGTGAGAGTTTTGCCACAGGCCGATGAACATACTTTCTCATGATAAACCTTCGCATGACTAGAGATGGAGCTCGCTAAGGCCGCGATCTTTACGGATCCAAACGACCAGTCGGCTTGGCTTTACTATGGATGGCTCATGGGTGTTGGTATGTCCAATGAACGTGTGTGTGTGTGTAAGCCCTTTCCGGCCTTCACTCAACCTGTGCGATCATAGAAAACACAAATGACCTCATCGTGGGCGCATTCCACCTCACTAACGCGCCAACGCCAACCGCTTTGGTCGCCTTTAGTAACAAATGTACTCTGCTCCGCTCTCCCGAGGTATCGGACAAAGACGGCCAGACGGTCCCTGGTCAATGGTACCGCGTTGCTGGTTCACTTGACGCTAGTGCCACCTGGCTCTTTGTCTCCGACGGCAGCGTGCCACACAAGATCGCGTTCCAGAAGGATATGGTGGCTCCCGCAGCCGAATGCACAGTCACCCTTGTTTCTCTCGAGGGCGAACCTGACCTTCTCACTGCTCTGGAGAAGCGCCGGTATGTATTAAAGTCAAAGAAGTTGTACAAGGATCCAAGCACAGAAATAAGACCATGGCACACGGTCAGCATGGCCGAGAGGGTGGTCGAGGAGCTCGAGGAACTGCGTGAGCTGCTCGAGATTGAACCGGATAGCAAATGTAAGCGCTTTTCTATTCTGTCACAGCCGACAGGGCAGCCAGAGTAATATCGAAAACCCCCCGCCTCCTAGGGCTTCTCCAAATGTTCACCAAACTCCTGCTGCTCAACATTCGGCTCAATCCATCGCTCGCGCAAGAAAGCGAGGACGAAGTGCTGGGACTCGTTTCCAATTTGATCAAGATCGACACCTACCACCAAGCGCGCTACCAGCTTATCAGTAAGTGGCGAGTACAGGTGCTTTGACCCATCTACTGATTCCCCCCAAAAGAAACACGGTTGGAGCTCCAGCGCGAGGTGCGCCAGGGCATCAAGAATGACAGGACAAATGCTTTACTTGTGAGCATGATTCAAGATTAAACCATTGTACTATGCAATTAGTGGTCCCTCCAAGCTTCGGGTGGTATATTGCGCTGTGCATATTGTGGCGGGGGGGTACGCGGCGAAGCGTAGCCATAAGGCTGAGGTCTTGCTTGCGGCGGGGGCGGCTGTTGTTGCGGGGGCGGGGGGGAAACTGGATGGTCCAAAGAGGAAGTGCGCATGTGCGCCTGGGGCTGACCAGGTGGTGGTGCGGGACGGTAGACAGGTCTGGATGACATATGCGGCTGTGATTGCTGTTGGTGGGGCATCGTCGACGTTCTATAGACGGGTCGGGCCTGCTGTGGATGCGGATGCGCGGCGGTGGGCCGGGGAGAGGGTGCGCTGGTGGTATACACGGGGCGATACTGTTGCGGTTGCGGTTGTTGCGGCTGTGATGGTGGTGGCTGGGATCTGTAGTTCTGGGGTGGTAATGGCCGCTGCTGATGATAGTATTGCGGCGGCACCGCTGCCTGATGCTGCTGCTGAGGTGAGCGCACAGCAGGTTGGGATGTTGGAGGAGGAAGACCCTGAGGATAGCCACGCGAGGGCGGATGGCCCATCCGGGGATCATAACGCGGTGCAGGTCGAGGTGGAGCGGTGCCCATGGAGGGTGTGCCTGGGTAATACCTTTGCTGCTGCTGCTGCTGCTGCTGCTGTGGTGGGTAGCCGGGTGCGTACCCCTGTGGTTGTGGCGGATAAGGCCGGTACTGTGGATGGTGTTGCGGCTGAGCCAGCGGCGGTGTAGGCTGTTGAGCCTGCGGCTGTGGCTGTTGCTGTGGTTGTTGCTGTGATTGTTGCCATTGACGGTGGTGCTCTTCCATGTGCGCTGCCCCGGCGGAGGGTTTGGGAGGCGAATGAGTAGGCGAGGGGAGATAATCGAGAAAATCGACTACGTCAGCTGCACTTGGCTCAGGCCCGAGATCAGCAAGGGCTTGAGCATCGGACTCCGTGCTACTGGCGGCATTGGCGTTGTCATCCCGAGAGTCGTCTTCATCCGTGGTGGAACTGTATTTCTGCAGCAGGGACGCCTTCTTCTTTTCGAAACCCTTTTGCGTTATGTCGCCATCTTCGAGTTCCAGCTCGAGATGCCGAAGCTTTTCATATAGCTCGTGAGGCAGGTCTTGATCAGGCTCTGTTGCCATGAGAAGGAGTGCAGTAATAGATAGTTTATGAAAAGGAAGAAATAAGAAAAAAGAGTTGGCCCTTTCGAAGCAGCTAAATTTAGTAATTCTCTCATTGCTGGGTCCACTGCTGTTGGCTGGCTGAACGAGCGGAGGATTTAGAATGAGGGGTTCTGTTGTCTTTATTGGCTGGGCCTGGGTATATCGCGGGTCGCGCCTCTTTCTAATGCACTGATATATGCTTTAGTCCCATCCAACACCACCCCCCAAGCGGAGCACTTTTCCCGGTCTCGGTCTATTTGAGGAAGTTTATTCTTCTTCTTGCGTATATATTCCACTTCCATCTTGCTTTTCCTGAGCCGCTGTGGAGATACATTCTACGCGTCGCATATTTATACCGTACACTACACGTGAATTGGTTAAGTCGGCGCAAAAACGGGGTTCAGAACCCACAAAGAGCAGAAAATAGAGCGAGAGTGCGCGCACAGAGTGAATTGGGTTACCGAGCAACGTGGCGACCCGCTCCGTTCACACTTTTCTCAGACGTAAAGCCAGGTTACAAACAAATGGAACAAAAATATGTCAATGTTCCTTTGACTCACATGCTCGTTATAATGTATCCGGAAAAAAGCAGGTAGATATAATGTTAAGAGGAGCTCCTAGGACAAGGACTCTCTGTGCGGATAACAGCCGGACGATGTATATCTATCGCCTGATTTTCATTTCAGACTGGCGCCTACGTCATGCTTCACCGAAGAAATGATCTATATATAATTTTGCGTTTTGCCCAGAGTAGTCGTTGTTCTGTTATATGCTTGACGTAAAGATGCTATAAAGCTGACCAGAGTCCATTGCCAAAGCCAAAACGAACTCTCAAGCTATACAAATTATTGAATTAGCCACATACGACCGCCACATGTAAAATGGAAAATGTCTGTCGCCGCTCGGGAAGACATATTAAGAGACTAGGACGAGACAAGGATGAACATATTGATCTTCTGCGTCTGTAACCGCACCGCCCTACCGAGTTATCTTCATATCTTGCCCGATTATATTATGTCTATTTATTGTGAATTCTAAACTTTGCCTGTGGCCTTGCCGAGGACATCATAAGTCTTCTCGTACACGGTGAAAACGATACCGCCCGAGAACTAGCCGAAGCGTGAGCATACAATCATCCAAAAAGAGAATAAGAAAAAGGCCAGAGGGGAAGACTTACAATGAGACGGGCGAGACGCGGCGTGGTGCCCTTCCAGAGCGAAAAGATGCCGTTGGCCTTAACGACCTTGAGCAGACAGTCAAACGAGTTCTTGTAAAGCGTTCGGGCATCGAGACCCTGCATGCGGGTCTTGACAACATCAAGCGGCATTGTGGTGTAGACAGTGACAATACCAGCGCCAGCGCCGGCAGCAAAGGTGTGGGTAGCAGGGAGCGGACCATCACCATGCCATGCCTGAAGCCACTGTCGGAAGGTCGAGTAGGTGCTGAAACGGACGGCACTGTTGGCGCCTTGACGGGCCATGACAGGGCCCACGCCACGATACACACCGCCGATACCTTCCTCCTTGATGATGGCCTTGGTGCCATGCACCAGGCCATTGTACTTAGGGTTCGGGCTGTTCTTGTCGTGGATCAGCTTGGTCCTAACCCATATTGAGTACCATAGCAACAGCGAGCGCCAACAAGGTCCTTCGATGCTTACTTGATGGTTTCGGAAGGCGTGACGACCAAGGCAGCCTCGGTCATACCCGCACCCAGGCCTGCCAGCAAGCTTCGCACGCCCGACAGCTTGCCCTGGTCATCGCGTAGCAGGTTCGCGATCTGGTCATACGTCAGGAAGCGCACACCTGCTTTGGCGGCATTGCCAATGGCCAGTGCACCCACGCCCGTGTAGATGGCCAAGAAGCCATGGTGACGGTAGGTCTTGACCAAGCAATCGATCGGACCGGTGAATCGCGGTTCACCGGGCTGTAACTTGCCACCGGCCTGGAGCTGCAAGCGTGTCTTGACATATTCGGTGGGGTACGTCGCTATGCCCTCGACCGCGCCTGCAAACGTGCCTGACAAAAGTGACAGGACTGGATCCTTCTTTTTCGCCTTGTCAGTCATTTTTGTGGGTGTATCTGTTCAAGAAAGACAGCTTTGAGATGAAAGCTGATTTAAGCCGTTGATAATCGCCGCCGGATTCTGCCGGCGATTCTATGTGGGGAAAAAAATGGACAGGTTTGTGTCACCTACACTCTCACTCAAATTCGCCGGTTGGTGGTGCAATCACTCATGGATCGCTTGCGTTTCGGTCAGATATGGTTTGGATAAAATCGATGGGAGTTTATACATGTGTATTTAAAAGATGCTGGGCGTACGTATAAAAAGAGATAGCAAAAAGTAACAATTTGTACAGAATATTAGGATAGAAGAATAGATAAATGGTATATCGATTAATGAGGAGAAACAGGAGACACAGGCTCGCGTCCGTTAGCGCTCAAGGGTCGATCGAGTTCTTGAAGAGATGCGCTGATCGAGATCTGCGTCGCCGACCGTATCACTTCAGGTCGGGTGCAATCGGGCTCTTTGACAGGATCATCCGCGTCAAAGTCGTCGTCTTGCATCATCATGAGCGGAGACGACGTGCGTATCAGCACAATGCTGTCCCTGTCCTCCGCGCCCGAAGGTCGTCGACTGGGCGATGCAGAAGAGGATGGCACCGAGCTGCGCCGACGGTGATGCTGGGTGGCGTGTTGGAAGGTACGCAAATCAAAGGAGGCCTTCGAAGACTGGCGTGAGGTAGGACTCGATTGGCTAACCTGCGGTTGTTGTCGTTGCTGCTGGTGAGCCTGAGGTGGATGCAGCGGTTGTTGGTTCGATTTCCGGCCAAGTGTGATGCTGGTCGGGCTGGTAGGTCGACTGCCATGGCTGCTGACCATGGTACTGTTGTGGGAAGAACCATACTGTTCCTGATGCCGGCTGCTGCCGCGTCTGCCTCGCATGGATGACGACTTGAGGGGCGTGCGCGACGAGTAGGACATGGCAGGTGAGGCAGGCTGGCTGCTACCAAACGAGGTAGGTGATTGGACGGTGGCTAAAGTAATGCAAAAATAAAACCAGAGATTATCACCTATTTTTAATGGAATACACAATTTATTTGGGCTTACGATCCGTTTCAAACTCGGGTGGCTCCACCCACTCGTCGGGTATCACGCAGGGAAACATGGCGCCTAGCTTGGCCGCTCGGTTGATCCATCCCGGGCTGGATTTATTGCACAGGCGTCGACAGAGTTCTTCTGTAAAGTGATTGCAGTTCCTATGCCCATATAAGTACATGATATGCTGTCATGCGACATTTGGAGGAGAGAATGGTATGTGTACCTTGTCAGCAGATTATAGGAGGTGCCCATAAACTCTTGTGAGATGGTCTGGAGCACTTGGCTGATCTCGGCCTCGGTCATGTCGACGTATCCAATCAAGATGGTTTGCCTGCTATCATGAGTATCTGGAGACTACCTCTTGAAGGACGTGTTATTACTTGTAGAGCACGCCGGGCGGGCCCACCCTGGGCTCAACCGAGAAAACACCGGTTAGGTTATCGTATTCATGCCCACCAAAGCAGTATTCTCGTCCGCCTATCTCGACTCCGGAGTGATAGATACCTAAACCAGGCATTATTGATATTTAACTTTGGCGCGTCCGGCCTCTATCATACCAACACCCAGCGCATGGCCGACGTGGGTTAAGAAGCTCGGCTCGAGCTGATCTCCTCGTTAGTCTCTCTTTAGGCTCAACGCTGTATTGTTCAAGCAAACGGTCCAAACCGCTATCATACCATATCGTAAACATTCACTAGGACTGAGAAGCACCCATCGTCAATGGTTTGATCCGTATGCCGAAAAAGGGGTTTACCTTGATGTTTATTGGCATACTGCGAATGCGAGCGCGATCTGAGAAAGGCGCTACAGACGCTTTCAAACATGGCGGGTGGAAAATATATGGATTCGAATGAAAGCTATGCGGATGAAGCCCACGGAGATTTTGGAAGTGAAAAGAAATCAGAAAAAGAAAAAGCGAGAGAGTACAAAAAGAAAGAGCGAGTGAGTTGGGGACGGGGGGCCCGCAGAAGTGCGAGATATCAAGTCAAAGGGAAAAAGTTCAAGCTCAAATTGAATTTCTTTTATGCCACGTACACATACGTATCGCGATCCTTTCTGGCAATGAATTGCTTCTCAAGTAGCTGCTCTATACATTTTTTAATCATCATCACCGACGGTGAGAACCGGGCCCTCGTCTGGTCGATGATCTCTTGCACCAGTTGGACGTGCGTTAGCGCCTGCCTTGATTTCATGATACGCACGATCGCTGCCTGGAGATACATGCGCCGGTCCTCATCCACCGCTCTACGTGCCGCTTGCGTTTCCTGCTGCTCTGCCTGCGCCGCCGCCGCTACCTTTATCTTGGTTCGTTTGCTATTGTTGATTTTAGCATATCTGGGCCTTCTTTTTTCTTTTCCATTTTTCTTTTTCCCTCCTTCTTTTCTCGGTCTGCATAAAAATGAACTCCCAAAACATATCAAATACTTGCCTGCTAAATGATAGGTTGAGGTTCACTCGAGTGCTTGGTTGAAATTCCTTGTCAGAGACTTGCAATAACTGCAGATCGGCAAGTGGCTGAACACACACCCCCGAATCATAAGATTAGTAAACTTGTTTCTGTCACGCGCGCAGGGATCACTTCCTGAGCTCCATTTATTCTTACCTTGATACTGCGCACGACATCGGCTTCAGTCAGTCCAGACTGGTCAATGATATCACGCACAGCAAGTGCAGTTGTCGTGTTGAACAGCAAGAGCACCACCATCTGATATAGACCAACTTGGATTTCGTACGGCCTGTCGAGGTAGGTCAAGCGTAGATCGCCTCGTGCAAGGTTCCACTGCCACAGAAGTTTCCGTCCGCTGTAATGCTGGCCATAAAACGTTTCAAATAGTGTCACACTTTTCTCGAGCTAGAATGAAATAACCATCACCGTCAGCCTTCATCTTTTTTTTTCCTATCCCTTTTCCTTCTTTTCATTACCTCAGGTGGTATCTGGAGTTTGTTGGTATCCGTCGCCTTGGCATCTTCCTTTTGGTTAAGAGGCCATGCGCCGGCTGTCAAAACCTGCATATCAAAGCCAACTAGTGATCCAAAATGTCAGTAAATTCGCCTCCCTCTGATTAGCCATCCATCCTTTACCGTTGAGCTTAGTGTCCTTCTCACGTAAATAGTCCCGGAACGTTGTGTTCAGATCACTGCTGAGCGACATGTCTGTAAACATCTTGTTGAGTTTGCTCGTGTATTCGACGCCACAGATTTCCTTGAGTCGGTTGATCATATTAGACTCCATCTCCTCCGACGCCGACGTGCTGTAGATGAGACGCTTGGCCAGCATGCGCGAATAGAACTTCTGAAAGATATCCTTGTCCTCGACATATTTGAAGAGCGTTACCTGAATCACGACAATTACAGAAATCGTTCATGCATATTTAGATCTTCATCCCCGTTCGCGTATCCGAGCAACGTTGCTTTGCTTTCTTACCATCTTCATCAGTCTAGCTTCTGCATCCGTGTCATCCGCCTCCATAGACGTGATCTTGCGAGTCGGCGCTTTCCTTTTTTCTCCTGAAGACAGCGCGGCTGTGTCCTTCTTGCTGGCTGTCTTGCGCAGCATCATGTCGCAGTAGCGGGCAAGGGTCTCAGGTCCATTGACGCTGGGATTGGTCTGGGTATCATTCACAACGCTGCGGAAAGCCTTGTCGACTGCGGCTGTAAAAAGCGGATTGCCAGCAAAGACGCGCTGGTTCATGCTATAGTATCTTTCGTGTAGATCGAGGAGCTGGTCGACGTAAGCTTTCGGGTTCTTTGCTGCACTCGGGCCGAGCTTGACGAGAATGTCTTTGCCAAGTTTTGCGACATAGCTCTCGTAGAGTTCCAGGATGGGAGCCAGACCGTCGGGAATGCGATTCAATAGCGTAAAGGCAAGTGTACAGTCTAACCATCGTGAGCTTTGTTTCCTTTGTTTCCTATGGCGTTTTACCTTCGAATCGCTCTTCGCGCAGCATATTGACGAATTCGTCCACGATCTGCACTTGGTAAGCAGAAATGTATTGTGCCTCGAACTCCTTGACGATGCGGTTGTGGGATATTGAGTGGCAATAGCGGTTGTTGCGCTGAATCTCTTGGTGAAGGCGCTCAGCCGCCTTTCGCATAAAAAGACTAATGTCGCCTTGGGCCATCTCGCGTGCTGCTTCTGCCTCGTAATAGCGTTTGGTATGAACGAGGTAAGGGCGCTCGAACTCCTCGACATAAAGTTGAAGCGGCATCTCTGTGAATGCATTCGCTTCCACAAGCGAGGTGACGACGGTGCGAATCGTGGAGTGGGGCGCTTCGTAGCCATCTCGATCGCGTCGGATGAGTTCGAAGACTTGGTAAAAAAGTCTGTTTTGAAACCGATCGCGTATCATAAAGAGAACATTGGTTTTCCACAAGGACAGTGCCAGCTAAAGGAAGCAGTAGTAGTAGGCATGAGTGATGAGTGATGAGTTCCGGTCGATAAGGCAAGAATGGTGGTTATGGGTACTGACTGCATGAATATTCTGTTTCTTGTATTTGCCACCAATCAGGGTGGGACGCCGGTCGACGCCGGGCCCCGTGCTGACTGTAACCATACGATTCAGATAATCACATCCACGCGAGACGTCCCCAGCTGCAAGATTGAACTGGTGGAATTCGTGTGCGTAAGCGGTGACGATGTCGTCATAGACTAAAATACTCTGCAGGACAAGGTTAGGTTTACAGAAACGTTCACAGGCCTCCGTCTAGCATCTCTACCTGACAAATGCGAGCGGTGTGCTTGTCGAGGTATTCTGCGACGCCTTCGAAGAGCGGGTCCGTGAAAGAACGAGGGGTAGCATTACACATATCATAAACAAGCCTAGAATGGTTAAGGACGATCATGCAATAAAATAGCAGAAATAGTAGTAACAAGGTCCAGACGACAGGTCGGAGGATTTCCGTGTGCAATAGGACAAAAAGGATACTGATACATGTTCATGCCAGAGATTCCCTTGGGCTGAGAAGGGGATGGCGCAAACACCGAATTGAACGTGCCCTCGAGTTCACCGTACAGTTTGTCAAAGTTCACAATCGGCTTTCTCCGCAAGGACATGACAGGTGGAGTGAAGACAGGAGAATGAATGAGAGGCCTAGTAAAAGTGGCTGTACACGAGAAGGAGAAAGAAGGCGGAAGAAAGTGAAAGGACAAAGGATAAAGGATATAAGGAAAGCTTATGATAATAGTTCGGAGGGGTGAAGGGAGAGCGTCATTCTCTTTCATGTCCCTCCTCCGACAACAAAATGCCGCCTGACTACGTCTGTAATTTGTTGTCTACTTCTACTTTCTTCTACTTTCTTTTATTTTCAGATTTCTCCACTTTACACCGGAGGAAGTCGGAATGACGAGTTGAAGGCAGTCTCTTTCACCTTGATGAGGTCAACTATGGCACGATGGGTAGGTAAATCAATATTGCGCTCCTTTGCAAGGCGTAAGAGGTAACCGTTGATGTAGTCAATCTCAGTGGGTCGCTTGGCTCTTAGGTCCTGGAGGGTCGAGCACACATTGTAGCCAGCAATTTTGTTGATCTCCAGGACGTGGTCATACAGCTCATCACGCGTCATATCCAGATTGTCTAGCACCGAATACGCTTCGTCGCAAAGAGAGCGCAGCAGTCTGCGACCCATTTCACTTTCGAGGATAATGGCGTTTCTGCACTCGAGCACGGCTGCAATAGGGTTGATGGTTGCATTTACCACCAGCTTGCGCTCCATACGCTGCAGAAGACCTGTCCATGGCAAGATGGTTGTGTTGAGTTCCGGGAACGAGGCAAACGCATCGAGCACCGGCTTCACCACGTCAGGCTTGCTATGAGGCATCGCGCCCATATACAGCCCATCTTTGTCTTCCCAGCCCGAGTTGTGGATGATCGAGAAAGGTGCCACGCGTTCCACAGCATGCCGAATTACGCCGCTGATAATCGATGGAGGCTTTGAGTCCGCCCACAGCTTGTGCAGCACTTCGTCGATCGCGCCCATTCCATTTTGCAAAAAGATCAGCGTGCTCTTGTCCGACAGTCGAGGCTGCACTTTGCGGAGCGCGTCCGCCGTGTGGAGCACCTTGGTTGAAATTACGAGATTCTCAATCGGCTCGCCCGCCTCCATGGCTTCGACATCGACATTGACTTTAACAGAGTCAGGCGCACCAAGACGCTGGTATGTGATCTGGCTGTCATACTTTGTGCGGAACTCTTCGACCTGCTGACTTGACCGGGGTAGCAGTGTCACTGGGAAACGCTCGCGAAGAGCCACGGCAATTTGACAGCCGATTGCCCCTGTACCTAAGATATGAAATCGCATGGGGAAATGGAAAGCGCGGTCTTCTTGATTATCACAGCTGGGCTTCCTTATGTTTAGCTGACTATCCCGAGGCGTCGGATCTTTTCACAAATAAACATCGTACCTGTTTTAAACAAAGCAAGAAGAGAGATTAGAAAGGGACGCAGATAACGGGAAAGAGGAAAACGGTGACGGATAGGGTGGGAAAGTGTGTGCGACTCAGAAGTTTCGAAGGTTGTGAAAATTTAGAGTTTTAGATGGGCTTTTCTACTCAAAATGTTCACACTTTTTGATTTAACAGCACACATGGTTTCCAGTGTTCCTCTCTTCCCTTCCTTTTTTCTTCTTGAACGAAGGTTTTGCTTTGTATTCGAGTATAAAAGATTATATGAAGCAAACAGGCAGCTTCAGTAGTTGTTGCATGGCCATACTAATCCTGCGGTGCAGGCAAAGCGGACGACTGATTGGGCGCTACACAACCGAGGGTCGGAGGCCGGATTGCTGGTCTGTTCTACGGGGCGCAGACAACATCGCCCCGCTTGGATCCAGTAAGGGCATGTTGCTAAATTCGAAACGCTTGGGACCCGACAGTCTGCTGCCTTCTCGTCGAACCATCAAAGCCTTCAACATTTAACGACGCTGTGTCACTTCTGCTGATAGCACATCTACGTATTCATGACATATGTCTATGCCTACATTGATTACCATTTTTTCCATTGTACCATTCTCTCGTTTTTATAACGTACGAACGTCGCATATCCGTCGGCTACTTGTCAAATTTCGAGAATGGGGAGCGAAGTGGTTAGAACTGATGCAAAGTCTCTTTATAGCTGTTCGTCGAGTTACTCTAATTTCGTCATATGCTTACAAGGTCTCAGCTTCGGCAATATTATGTCCAACGTTTATAGTAATAAGGATGATGGGCTTGAGTTTTCCACTGCGGAGAGAGGCTTCCCTGGTGGTCACATACTTGGGGTTGTAAGTTAACAACAGACGCAAATCAAGTAATTTATACTCTGCCGTTGCTGTGTGCTCTGTAGCATACAGTCTTTTTATTTTCATCCTAGCATCTATTAGCGTTGGCTGGAATAACCACGGGGATCACAGCAAAATAAGAGCGCATGATGTACCAATCAATGCATAGGGGCTTCTGACGGGATATATACAGTGAAATGCTAACCAGAGCACTTCATCTATGAATGTGTTGCTCATGTCCAAGCTATCAATTCCAAACGATTTAGAGCCCGTAATTTACCATAGATATCCATACTCGTACTCGAAGGAGTGTCAGTTAGGCACAATAAGCAGCATACGGGTGCAGTTTGACGCTGTGATGCCAATTATTCCATAAGTGAGGACACACATGTAATGTATTTCTCTCTATGCGGTCCACTCATGTGTCGTTTATTTGGTAAACGTGACATCTTGACTTACGTACGTAGGGTGAGCTTGCCATCCTCCCGTCAAGTACGGTATATATATTCATATTACCACAGAGCCCATATGATAAGTCAAACTATGTTGATTAGCCGTCGGTTACTCGATCACTTTCGCTGCAACAGCATTGCGTAAGTGTAAGACGTAGAAAAGGGTAATCGATGTGAAGTGTATCTCACATTCTCTTTTTCGTCAGTCTCGATCGACAATACATAGCAGCCTTCACCATAATCTAACGTGATGCTAATTATGCATATAATAGCACGACAGAGGTTGATGCTGGCATTCGTAGGTGCTGAAGGCCAAGGTTTAGAGAAAACTCTGATCGGTCAGGGTTAAAGGGAAAGATGACCAACAAGTACTATTGTCATTGTCAGATATATACAGCCCATACACAATACCTTACAAGCGATATCTATACCATTATAATGTTATAGCAAAATGAAGGATAAGCTATTAGAAGCTTTGTGACCAAAGCGATATGAGTGATTGCTGTAGGACAATATGCATAGACCAGAATTTATGGGGAGATCAGTGATGCAGCTCAAAGTGATCTTGGGGGTTGTTTTGGAGTATGTAGAGACCTTTTGCAGGGTCATCCATAGGCAAAGGTGGATTATGCTCACAGATCCTTCTTACTGTGAGAGTTTAGCGACAAAGCCCTATAATAACATACAAAGGTCCACAACAAAATGGAGATGTATATAGCGCTCGCAATACAAAGACCATGACCGCAATTTGGGTCATCTGATTAAATGTGAATCATACCAGTGGGGGCGTAATGCATATCTTTTCGCATGAGCATTGGATTATCTGTGTGCCCTGTCAAAACAACACGTCGAAAGACAGTATACAGCGGGAAACCTTAAAAAAGGAATGGCGTCATAGGTTGGATGTAATAAGATCGGACCCTCAGGGAGGAAACTATATTTGTATGTAGGAGCTGGGTTGCTAGACAAGCATGATGATGCAAGTGTACTAAGGGTTCAAAACCAGCACAATTTGGCATATGAATATAACAAGTTGTATGGAAAGGAGCGACGGGGGTTCTGACGATACAGGCGAGTCGGCCCGACAAGCGCATGTGACTCGGGAGTCCCGAACTCAACCCCGGCGCAGAAGCATTATTAAAGAACGCGCCCAAATCATTTTTGTTGGGTACTTTTTCTTTTTCCCTCGACCTTTCTATACATTTTACAAACATGGCTCGCAACTTCTTCATTGGTGGCAACTGGAAGATGAACGGCTCGGTCTCGACCGTCAAGACCTTGGTCGATATGCTGAACGGCTTCTCTATTCCCTCGGGCACTGGTAAATCTGAAACCATGGAAACCAATGAATGCCACTGACGCGTTTTACAGAGGTTGTTGTTGCTCCCCCGGCTCTGTACGTTGACCGCGTTCGCCAGCAGCTCAAGAAGGAGTATGGCGTCGCTGCCCAGAACTCGTATGTTAAGCCCAGCGGTGCTTACACCGGTGAGATCAGGTAATTCGAGAAATCTCGGTTTCTTTTATTGGGTCATTCAACTCACATGGGAATCGGCTCAGCCCCGAGATGCTCAAGGACATCGACGTTGACTGGGTTATCCTCGGTCACTCCGAGCGTCGCGAGTACTTCAAGGAGTCTGACCAGGTAAAGGAAATATGCGTAGGATGGGTATAATTGGTGGGATGCTGATTCGACGTGTTATCAGTTCGTCGGCCAAAAGACCGCTCATGCTCTGAACGCTGGTGTGAGCGTGATTGCTTGCATTGGTGAGAAGCTCGAGGAGCGCGAGTCGAACAAGACCACCGAGGTCGTCACCCGCCAGCTCAAGGCTATTGCTGACGAGATCAAGGACTGGACCAACGTTGTCGTCGCCTACGAGCCCGTCTGGGCCATGTAAGTTTATCTCAGCTTCTTTTAAAGATCATAGATGGAATGATGAGACATAACTGATCTCGTATGATAAATTTTTCGTTTTTTTTTTTAGCGGCACCGGCAAGGTCGCCACCCCTGAGCAGGCTGAGGAGGTCCACGCCACCCTCCGCAAGTGGCTCGCCGAGAACGTCTCCAAGGATGTTGCTGACAAGACCCGCATCATCTACGGTGGCTCTGTCAAGGGCAGCAACGCCGCTGAGCTTGGTAAGTCTAATTGCTGATGTCATCAGATGTGCGTCGGGGCTCATATTGTTGTGTTTTAGCCAAGAAAGAGAACATCGACGGTTTCCTGGTCGGTGGTGCCAGTCTGCAGAACGACTTCCTGACCATCTGCGCTGCCCGCATTTAAGTTCGCATGCATTGAATCCAATAAATCATGACACAAAACATCCAAATACAAAACAACCTTGTCACGTTTTTACACATTTTTGATTCATGACCTTTTGTTGTGTGCGCTGATTTAATTTTGGGATCGCATTGAGTTCATTGGGTGGCGTGATACGACATAGTAGCCAACTGTGCCTCGCATGGCCAGTTTCTGGGTTTCACCCGATAGAGTAAAAATATATGAAAGCAGACATATCCAATCACAAGTGGAGGGCAAGTGTGTGTGTGTAGCTAACACGAAGAACTTTCGCAGCCATCGGTAGCACGATGAGGGACGAGGAGTGGCTGATCCTTTAACTTATTTGACAAATTTCATGCGCATGCTCAAAGAAGTCGACGCGATTGGCCCATCAAGAAACATCTAAAACAGGGAAAATAGGGACACACATGCCTGACACAATGTTGACGATTGGGCGCAGGTCGCTCTCGCTTCATCCAGTGAATCAGGCTCGTACACACGCGAACCGGCGAAAAAATAGTCTCGATAACCACGTTTTTGTGGCTATATATTTGGGCAAAAAAACTTCTTTTGAAAGGGATCCGTTGCTCTTTCTCTTATCCTTTCTTTCCTAATCCTTTGATGGAGCGAACTGTAGAGACTACTGAGACGCGCTCCGCTGGCGGGGCTGTGCATGTCGATAGCTACACCCTGGATGCTGCTGACCGTCGCCGTGCTGCATTGGCTGAGGTACGCACGGACTTACATGATCTGCTACCGCCACCCCTGACATACCTATTGTATTCTCTAGTTTGACGACGCCTCCTTTGGCTGGTTCCACGTTCGTGCTTGTATTGTCTCTGGTGTCGGTTTCTTCACCGATGCCTACGATATTTTCGCCATCAACCTGGTTTCCACCATGGTCGGCTACATCTATTGGGGTGATCAGGGCCACAAGACCCCCTACAATGTCGATACTGCTCTCAAGGTCTCCTGTTCGGTCGGTACCGTCATTGGACAGCTTCTCTTTGGTTATCTCGCCGATCGTGTGGGCCGTAAGCGCATGTACGGTGTCGAGCTTATGATTATCATCATCGGTACTCTCGGTCAAACGCTGGCCGGCAACGCAAAGGCTGCCTCTTTCTGGGCGGTTATCACCTTCTGGCGTATCATCGTGGGTATCGGTATCGGCGGTGACTACCCTCTTTCGTCCGTTATTACTTCAGAGTTCGCCACCACCAAGCGCCGTGGTGCTATGATGGCTGCCGTCTTTGCCATGCAAGGTTTCGGCCAGGTCGCTGCTGGTCTCGTCGGTCTGGTCTGCACTGCTGCCTACAAGAGCGCCATCCAGTCCGATGTCGCCTATCTCGACTATGTCTGGCGTCTGGTCATTGGCATTGGCGCCGTTCCTGGTGTTGTGGCCCTCTACTACCGTCTGACCATTCCCGAAACCCCTCGCTACACCATGGATGTCGAGCAGAAGATCGAAAAGGGTCTTCGCGATGCCAAGGCTTTCATCGAGCATGGCGCTGCTGCTGGTGACTACACCGACAACGAGGCCATCGCCCGTGTTGAGACTACCCCCAAGGCCTCGTGGGCCGATTTCAACCGTCATTTTGGCCAGTGGAAGAACGCCAAGATGCTTATCGGTACTGCCTACTCGTGGTTCGCTCTTGATGTCGCCTGGTACGGTCTGGGTCTCAACAACTCGATCATCCTGCAAAACATTGGTTTCGCTGGTGGCTCGGATGCGTACGAAGCCGTCTTCAAGACCTGTGTTGGTAACGTCATCATTAACCTTCTCGGCTCCGTCCCCGGTTACTGGATCTCAGTCTTCACCATTGATTACTTGGGCCGCAAGACCATTCAGATCATGGGCTTCACTATGCTGACCATTATGTTTGTCATTCTTGGTTTCGCCTACTACCCTATCCTTCAGACCTCCGTTGCCCTCTTCATTGTCCTGTATACCATCACTCAGATCTTTTTCAACTTTGGCCCCAACACCACTACCTTTATCGTTCCCGGTGAATGTTTCCCCACCCGCTACCGCTCGACCGCCCACGGTATCTCGGCCGCCTCTGGCAAGATTGGCTCGATCATTGCCCAGGTTGCCTTTGGTCTGCTCAAGGACCGCGGAGGTTCCAACGCCTGGATCAACCATTTGCTCCAGATCTTTGCTCTCTTCATGTTGACCGGTATCTTCTCTTCGCTTCTGATCCCCGAGACTAAGGGCAAGACCCTCGAGGAGCTCTCTGGCGAGCCTGAGCTCAACAAGACCAGCTCGCACACCATCACCGAGAGCGTTCAGAAGGAAGATTACTGAATATAATCTCAAACAAATTGTAGTAGTAGAAACACTTCCATAATACTTTTTATTTTTTAAAATGCTCTTTCATTATCGTTCTCTATGTATTAGTATTTTATTCAGCTCCATGCAAGCTTTCTTTTTCCTTATTATTCCTCACACCTTACTTCAAACTTATAACATACCGCTTTCCCTTGTAAAAATGTATTCAAAGTTATTCAAATGTCATTTTGAGTTGCGGTTCGTCGGGCTGAACGACGCGGTTTCCATGCACAATTTTGCCACGCCACTTCACCATCTCATATCGACATTAGGTACGTCTTCCGCTTTGGTTTTTGTGGTCGTAAACAAAAGTCCACACATTCTTTCTCGGTACTTCACCGATATGTTTCATCTCAACTCACGGAAGAATATTATTCTGCTTTCCTTATATGCGTTTACCCGGTATTTGAGCTTAATAAAAAAAGGTCATCATTCATATAAATATGACGTTAATTGAAAGCCTTAACTTTCAGTTTTGGCACGGGCCAAGGTAAAGCCACGGTAAAATTCAGCCCTTTTGTTTGTATCACTAGATGGCTTTCGTCTAGAAATTTTCTCGTCAGCAGAGGACACGATATCCTAAAGAACATGTTTGTAACGTTCTGTTTCTTCATCACTTAATCACACACAGCAGCAGTACGATTATGCCGATGCGTAGTCGACGCTATGACTAGAGGAAATCAGAGGAATTTTAAAATTCAGAGGAAGCAAGGGTGCACCACGCGCCACGTAGGATCTGCATACGATGGGGGTGATACAGCCCATTCTGTCTTGCGTGGGGTGCAGACAACGACAGAGAATGGCATTGCTTTCCATTTGTACGGTGCCAAAACGGATAGCTCATCGCTCTCATATCATCTCAATGAAAAGAGATATGAACGAAATTAGAATATGTTTGTTATAGTACGACTGAAAAATCTATTTATGCTTCTCGTCGGCAAGACGGAAAACGATCCCATCACTAAGCAGAAGCATATATGCGTCCTTCTCTCTTGAAATCCCCAAAGAGATAGATGGTGGTCTGAAGAGACACATCATGAAGGTATTTCAGGCTGAAGTTGGTTTTTTTTTTATTTTTTCTGGGTAGAAAGTGGACTTCAAGGAAAACATCTTATCTATTGGAGCGGATGATCTGCGTTCCAGCCAATTCCCGCGCGCTGAATTCGGCGTCTTTCTCTCTTTTTTTTTTTTCTTTCCTTCTCCCCACTCTTCAAACCCATCCCAAAATGATTCATCGGTGGCTGCACAACGTGAGTGTGGTCATTCTGCTTCTTGCTTTTGTTATCACCGTACGAGCTCAAGTCGAAAACCCTGCCGATGAGGTGAGTCATTCTAACAGAGCGACACCTGTTGCTCATACTGGGATACGCCATTCATAGCTTGCGGATGCAGCAGCCCTGACGAATAATGAGGACCGTTTCGCACAGCAGATATCTGGCCCAGGGGGAGAAGGCGGAGACCAAGATGATCTGCAGGACCTGGAGCAATCGCTACTGATTTCGCTACTCATGATCATTGTGTCCGAAATTGGCGACAAGACGTTCCTGATTGCAGCCATCATGGCGATGAAGCATTCCCGTCTTGTCGTGTTCTCGGCCGCGTTCTCATCTCTGGCTATTATGTCCGTTCTGTCTGCATTCTTGGGCCACGTCGTGCCCAACCTGATACCCAAGGCGTACACGGACGTCCTTGCTGCACTCCTGTTCTTATGCTTTGGCGTGCGGATGATGTATGAAGGCTACCACATGAGCCCGGACGACGAAGGTGAAATGGACGAGGTCGAGGAAGAACTGCGAGAGGTGGAGGACCGTGACCGAGTGAACAAACTCGAACTCTTGGAAGTGGGTGGCATGGCTGCTGCTCAGGAGCAACAGGAGGAACGTGACCACCACGGAGACGAAGCGCCCCACAGCCATCACCGCTCAAAGGCTCAGAAGGCCAAGGATGGCCTCGTGAACTTGATGCAACTCGTCTTCTCTCCTGTCTTTGTTCAGACTTTTGTCTTGACGTTCCTCGGTGAATGGGGCGACCGTTCTCAGATTTCTACCATTGCTCTGGCAGCTGCCAATGTAAGTGTTACACATAAAAACCGAATGCGCGTTTTGCCTAAATCTTGTATTAAATGAAAAAAAAAAAAAAAAAATAGAATGTCTATTGGGTCACGGCAGGCGTCATCGTAGGCCATACTCTGTGCACTGCGCTCGCAGTCGTGGGCGGTCGTATGTTGGCCGCCAAGATCTCTGTTCGCACAGGTACGACTGGCTTATTTGTTTGTTTGGCATGGCTAACCAATACGGCGTTGTTAGTGACACTGACTGGCTCTGTGCTCTTCCTCATCTTCGGCATTTATTACAGCTATCACGCATACCACGGTCAAATCGAATAAGCATGCATCCTTATATATAAGATTCTTCTCCTTCATTGTAATCAATACATACGCAAAAATGTTCATTGAGATATATACACACACACCGTCCCCGCTGGTGCGTGCACGGTTTCATGACTGCTTGCTTCTCACCTATCCTCGGGCCATTCAACATACATGGGCAGCGCTCGCGCAACTAAAATCCTGTATATCCTTTATACGCAAACCTTCAATCTACGTAAGGCAAAGCTATCACTTCTGCTGTAGACTTGTTACTGTACAGTATATGCATTCCTAAAATAGTAGACAGGTTACACATGAATAGCTCACTTACGTTGATACGACGTCTGTGTGTTTATATCCCTTTCGTCATTGTGAGATGCAGCCATCGATGTATCCACACACATCCTACCACAAGAGTCATGTCATGTATCTATATATAATAATCTTTATATTCCGTACATCCATAATTACATAAGCAAGACACAAAAGACCCCGGTTCAATTCCCGGACAGGGCGTCTGCCAAAGTAGACAACTTAGAAATGTGAACGGTACCTGACGTCAATCTTCATCAAGGTCTTTTCACCCGTGTCCTTCGGTAAATGTGAAGCGCGTGATGGTAAAGTAGGCCAATGGATTCTTTGAAACGCGAAAAGGTAGTTGACGTCAATCCATGTCAGGGACCATATCTTTACGCTCTTTTTTCCATTGGTAAAACGTGGATTGCGTGATAGCTTGGTTAGCCAATGGAACCTATGAAACTTGGAAAAAAGCTCGACGTCAGTCCCTGTCAGGTCCTTATCTTTTACTTCTCTTTTCCCATTGGCACAGCTCACCCGAGTTCTTGCATGAATATCGATTGACACGCGCTCTTTCTCATAAAAGGTCTTTTGTTTTTTCTCACGTCTACTTTTCTTCTTCTTCTTCTTTACCCTGGTCAAGTCATCCTGCTGGCAAGTATATACGAAAGGATTCTGATTACAAGTATAAACTAATAAGAAATGCAACACATAGACCACTGCGTTTCCCCCAAGTCCCTCTGCCACCGGTTGCCCGCCCCCTACTGCACCGGTGTGCATGATAGTAAGTTCTCGCGTCAATAGCACATGGTCTTGAACACCATTAACCTCCTTCTGAATGTATACTTAGCTTGCCGTCTTCTTGCTCGCCTCCCCTCCTGTCTTCTCCTCCGTTTGCGCCTCTTCCTCCTCTCTTCCGCTTGCTGCCCTCACATCAGAGGTTTTTTTTCCGCTTTTTCCTCTGCCCGTAAGTGAAACAGATTCAGGTCTATGCAATGAATATGAGGCATTAACGCACGTTTCAGTTCCGCTCCTTTCTCGCGTCCCCTTTGCGTCTCTTCCTCTCCGCCTCCTCTGCCTTTCTTCTTTCCCGCTTGCGACCCACTAGCCGGCGATGGTGGCCACCGTTGAAAACAACTTCATAGACATCGCCATCGCGCCAAATGTCTGCTCCCCGCCCACCGGTAAGTGTTTTGCAACTGGGTAATGCGCCACTGTGACTCAAACGTGTATTCAGCTCAGGTGAGGCGGCGGCCGCGCGCCGTGAGCGCGCATCAACGACCCCACGCCGGTATGTATATTAAAATGAAGGATAGTCCACGAGAACTGATTTCGGAACGAAATTTCGTAGGCTAGTTATAGTAGCACCATTTACACGTGAAGGAATATTGATAGACAAATTGGTTATATTTGTGAAATAATGTTTGTACAAAAGCAAAAAGAGAAGAGGGAGAAACGGAAAACCATTTACAAAGATAGAGTAGTAGCTATCAATATCGCAAAGGTAGAAGGCTTAAGCCACGGTGATGCGCTTGGAAGCCTTCTTATTCTCTTTCTTGGGCATAGTAAGACGGAGGACACCATTCTCGTACTTGGCATCAATGTTGTCGGCATCGACGTTTTCCGGGATAGGAACGGTACGGGAGAATTGGCCAAAGCGGCGCTCGGTATAGTGGATGTTGTCTTCCCTGCGGTCCTTTGATACTTGAGTATGGGCGGAGAAGGTCAGGGTGTTGTTGTGGTTCACATCCACGCTGATGTCTTCCTTCTTGACACCGGGCATTTCGGCTGAGACGAGGAACGAGGTCTCATTCTCCTGGACCTCGACGGCAGGGACAAGACGGTCTGCCTGAAAGCGCTCGGCCAGTTGCTCGTTGCCGTTGCGGGAGCCCAAGTTAGAGATACCTCCGCGGGTTGAGTCGAACAAGCTGTTGACGAGGTTTGTCATGCGGCGTTCAAGGTGATCGAAACGATCAGCTCCACTCCAGTTGGTCAGCGACATGTTGTTCTTTGGTGTGTTCAGTAGTAAAGATGAGTCTTAGAAAAGATGAGGTACAGTATGGACAGGCCAGGGTGGGTTTATATAGACTTGATCGCTGGTTTGCATGACGTCTGTATGATATTTGCATGAAAAACCAAGTCGAAAATTCGAGTAGGCTCTTGCATGTCATGTGATCAGGAGGGTCTGCATAAAGCATGCCTGACCAAATTAGGGGAAACAATCTGAGAGTGGCTTGCGGGATATTGGCTCTGCGGATATGGGGCTAAATATTCGTTCAATA
This sequence comes from Syncephalastrum monosporum B8922, assembly GCA_000697355.1. Classification (NCBI taxonomy): domain Eukaryota; kingdom Fungi; phylum Mucoromycota; class Mucoromycetes; order Mucorales; family Syncephalastraceae; genus Syncephalastrum; species Syncephalastrum monosporum. Next base: position 499,342 of record JNEN01001260.1, read on the forward strand.
GACCAGATACTAAAGTAATAATACCCTCAACAACAACAATGGCACAAGCAGCAGCAGCCTCAGAAGTACACGCATTGTACCGCAAGTACCTACGCCTTGTTCGGGACTGGCCTGCGGACAAGGTGCGCCCTCACAAGGACATGAAGAAAACTCTCGAGAAACGCGTAGAAGAATCTTTCCGCCTGCCTTTACAAAACGCCAATGAGCCCTTCAATCTCACTGAAGCAACCAGACAATACAACGCACTCGAGCAATTACTCAACAATGATTTCAAAAACAAGGTATGAATTGCGTTTGACTCTTGCGGGTCTTGCATGCTCATCGGATTCTTTTCACAGTACCCTCTCCCCGACGCAATCCTCTCCCCTGCGTCCAACCCGAACTATTACACTCGTCTCGTCAAAGAACTCAACGCCACCAAAGACCCCCAACGGCCACTTTTGCGAAAGTTATTCGGTGGCAAATAAAAGAAAGAAAAGAAAAGAAAAGAAATACGCTGGATTGTATATTGTCATTTATCTATCTGTCCATACTGTTTTCTACCTACTGCTGTCTACGAATGCACCGCCAGCGTGTCCGCGATACGTAGCAAGAAGCGATCGAATCCATACTGCGAGATGAGCTGTAGGCCAATGGGATAGCCGTCCTCGCTGGATTTACCAAACGGTACAGAAACGGCCGGGATGCCGGCGAGGCTCGGCGGCACCGTAAATACGTCATTGACGTAGGTGTCCACCACACCATGGCCTTTTTCTCCCTCGTCGGCCGAGGCTGACTTTAGGATGTCAGATAGCTTCGGTGCGGGTCCGATCGCACTTGGGCACAGCAGCACATGGACGCCTTCTGTCGGTTCTGCTGTCGAGTACAGCGGGTTGCGCTGCAGGAACACATTGTTAAAGTCGAGCTGAATCTGTCGTCGCATCTTTTGAGCAGGTAGAAATGCTGTCTCGTATGTGCTACAGATATTCATTGTAAATGGTGGGTGAGTGGACTGTACTCCCTTTTGCCCTCTTTTAAATTCAGCACTTACCCTGCTGTCAAGATATGCGTACCCAGCAGGATACGTCGCTGTGCTTCGGTGCCGAAGCCCTTTGTCCGTGTATCCGCATACGATGCTGTATCCTCTTCGGCACGATAACCTGCCAAGACGAGAGTGCGTGAGCGTTCTGGTATTGTATCTTTATAGCTACAAAAGGATGGACGAGTAGGATCCTAACCGTATCGTACGCCATCGTAGCGCGCGAGGTTGGAGCCGGCTTCCGCCAGGGCAAGGGTGAAGTAAGCCGGAAGAGCATATTTGGTGTGCGGAAGAGATACGGGCACAATCGTCGCACCCCGTTCTTTCATATGGCGGATACCTGCTCGCCAGATGTCAGTCGCATCCTTGGTCATCGGGTCCACAAAGTATTCATTCGGAATGCCGACGCGAAGCCCTGTCAGGTCGTCTGAGGGCCACTGCGCCGCCAACGTACGATCCGCTTCCTCCACCTGTGCTCGCAGCTCTGGAGGGAGGGTCGAAGGGTCTTGGTCGTCATATTTTGAGATAGTCTCTAGCAGGGAGTGTTAGTTCATGTGTGATCCTGTATCCCCTGTTTTGTGCTTTTGCTGTACCATAGACGACACCAGCACCTTGCACCGTCTGTGCTAGGATACCGACACAATCGAGAGAGGTAGCATACGTAACGAGGCCGTGTCGTGAGCATTGACCGTATGAGGGCTTGTAGCCGACAATACCACAGTAAGATGCCGGTAGACGGACCGATCCACCCGTGTCCGATCCAAGCGCGCTAGTTTCCACAACTCGGTGAATGAGGTGCACGTTTGTCATTCACACTAGTATTCCTACTTACGCCATGCACATGTTAGATGCTACCGCAGCCGCACTGCCACCGGAGCTACCTCCTGCCACGCGCAACTCGTCCTGTCCCGGTTGATCCATAGGGTTCGTCGTAGGGCCGTAACAGGTAAAGGCATTGGCAGCACTGGAAGGTAGCATAGAATGTCAATCGTTGTTTGACGTTATCACGCAGTATATTTACCCCATGCCAAACTCATCCATGTTGGTTTTTCCCATCAGAACCGAGCCTGCGTTCTTAAGATGGCGGACAACAGTCGCGTCGTAGGGCGAAACAAACCCTGTGTACGATACCAGTCAGTTCGCCTCGTCTCACTTTCATTTTATACTTACCTTCGAGTATCTTTGACCCGCAGGTGGTTGGGAGTGAGGTGGTGCAGAAATTATCCTTGATACCGATCGCCACACCGTCCAAAGGACCGAGCGACGTGCCTGATTACTCTAGTGAGCCAACCTAAAATCAGAGAGGGAGAGAGAGAGACATGGATAGGTACCCTCAGCACGTCTTTTTTCGGCCTGTTTGCCAGAGTTATTCAGCTTTTCCTTGTCTTCGACGGCAACAAAGGCATTCAGCCGATCGTTGTGTGTCTCGATGGCGTCCAGCGCCTGCTGCCATGTCGTGAATGCTCGAATCTAGACGTGAAGTGTGATTGACAGGTCGTTTTGTTGAATTGACACAAAGCACTTGCCGACGACTGAGGGTTTATTGCGCGTGGGGTAAAGACGCGCGAGAGCATGAGGAGGGGTGAATGAGGTTATGTAGTAATGGAGAGAGAGAGAGAGAGGGAGAGAGTATGAAAATAAGAAGACAAAAAAAAAAAAAAAGAATCTATGTGATATATAATCTAATTCTCGGCAGACACGCCGGGTAGCCGGACCACGGTAGGTTGCTCATACTGAGTATGGGGTTTTAGACCCAAACTCACCGATAATACCTAAATTATTAGGTTCAGTGTGTTGTCTTTATCTTTTTTCCATTTCCTTACTTCGTCAAGCACTTTACGCAGCTTGTCATTTTCATCCTGCATGAGCTGCACCCGTTCTTCTAATAAGTTCATGTTGTCTCGCATGCTTTGGACAGTTTCTTTCATTTCCGTCCTGTCCGATTCAAGGTTGTCGAGCGCGTCATCGACATAGTTGCGCCGTTCCTTGGCCGAATGATGGGATCTGAGTCGAATAGATAGATAGGATAGGCAAAGGCATGAGGAGACGCGTGCCGGTTGTCAAATCAAAGCCTTACCGCCATTGTTCTGCGATAATGATGGCTGCTGCCACGCCAAACACAAACGACTCGCTGAGAAAGTTAGCGCCGGCTTCGACAGCTCTGTTCAGAAAATAGATATAAAACGTAGAATAGAGGAAAAGGGTCAGCACCAACCCATGGCGAGTGTTCCACCATCGCGTACCTGGCATCGTTCAAAGGGCGAATGACTTCCTTTTTGTAGCCCAAGAACTTCATCTTCAGGGTCATTTCCAGTTTGTGCGATTGCTGTCGAATGGAAGACGAGTGAGTTGGAGGCACTATGCCCATAATATAATAGAGAGCTACCTGAGCGACGCCTATGCAGAACTCTCGGAAGGCTGGATGCTGCTTGGCCTGGGTCTTGATGGACGTCGCGACGGGTTTAGCGAGGGTACTGAATCAAGTAGGATCGAGTGAGTATGGTTTATGGCCTGAGGGTCAATGTCCTGGTTTGTTGTTGCAGGCTACCGTATCAAGAGCGAGCCGAGTTTGAGTGTGCTCATACTGGGTTGGTGTGTGTCGAGTAGAGAGGCCGGGCTGTGCTGCGCAAAGGTGGATGCAATAAAATAGGCAGAGTTGAAATACTGTAGTGATTTTTTGACTCATATCCAAAATTAAACCGTCGATCGACACTTAGCAATTGCGCCAATGCAAGCGCTACAGGGTCGGCGTTCTCCCTCGCTCGACTTTTTTTTTTATTTTTTTCCACGCACCACACGTCCATAAATATACTGAATTATGGAACACGACCCCAACCACGAGACTCAGCAGCAACGCACAGCGGACCCCGTCGGCCAGAGCACGCGGATCTTTGCTGGGCATGTTAAGCAGTACCTGCTTGCGTTGCCGTGGGCCACCGTCGCTGTCACGCTCCTCACGCTCGCCATCGCCTTGCTTGATCTCCTTCTCCGGCTCGTCACCCCGCAACAGAATGCCATCAGCCAATGGCTCTATATGGACATGGCAAGCGTCGTCCAGCGATGGCAAGGTACGTGCTTGTCCTTTTCCCCATCAGGCGCGGTTTCTTGGGAGCCCTGGTCCTAAAGAGCATGAGATTGGCAGTGCATAGGCTGCTGACCTACCCCCTCGCGACGCCTGGCCTTTCGTTGTGGATCACCAACGCGTTGCTCCTGGTGCCGTACATGGCTGCCATGGAGCGCAAGCAGGGCACGCTTCGACTGGCGTATATCCTTGGCGTTGTCTTCACGCTCGGCGTTTCCCTGTTGCTCGTCGGTTCGTTGGCCTGGTTTGACAGCCCGAGCTTCCTTCAGTCTTGCTCTGGCCTCTCCGGGTGGGTCGTAGCTCTTGCCTTCTGGTCGGCCAAGGAGGATGAAGCAGAAGGCGTTGCAAATGACAGGATGTAAATACGAAATCCTGGATAGAGATATGCGCAGAAAACACGATGACTGATCTTTCCCCGGACTAGGTTGTTTGGCGTCCTTCGTGTGCCTGGTCGCTTTATGCCGCTGCTCGTCCTTGTATTCTACTTCTTCCTAGTGCCTGGTACCTCCCTTTTGACCCACCTGTTCTCAGCTGCCCTTGCCTACTGCTGTAAGTCAGATCGGCCTGCTCTTCTCCGTTTTGTTAACATCGGTGCGAGTAGATGCATCGAAGCGCCTCCCTGAGCGTCTTCTCTTGTCGGACGATGCCATCCGACAGGGCGAGCAGAAGGCATGGCTTAAACCCGTCGTCAGCGCATCTAGATTCGTTCCTCTGGAAGCAGCCTCTCGGGACTATCTGCCCATCGCACACAGTGCAGGGCTCGTGAGCGGTTTCTCCACTGCGTCTTCTGCTGGCCCGTCCGCCCCGTCCTCGGCCGCGCCACAAGCACCTTTTCCTGGCGAGGGTCGTCGGCTCGGCGACGTCTAAGTCGTGTGTTTCTATTTTATTGCATACTATATAATGTATATGCCTATGTATACATTATATCTATAGATATATATATATATATTTAGGTAGCGTCCACCATTTCCTCAGGGTTGTCGCTCCAACGAATACCCACTTCAGCCAGAAGATTCAATAAACCAGGCTCATAGGTCTCCAATGCCTTGAGTTCCTCGGGGGCCTTGACTAGGAGCATGCCTGCAAAACCAAGCGAGTTGACCGACACATACGCCGGTCGGCCGTCGGCGTCCTGGATGAGGGCCATTTCCTTGGCACGCGGCACGAGCATCATGAACTGGCCAGTCATGATGAAGTTGTAGGACATTTCACTGCCAGGCGACGTGTGTTTGCGCAGCTGTTGGAACATGGCGTCCAAGAGACCAAAGAACATCTGGGCGAGGTAGTCCTCTGTCTCCTCCTTGTCGGTGCTCGAGTCGATAAAGTTGCGGTCGAGGGGCGTAATCACGTGAATGAAGGGCAGTTTGTCGAGGGTGTAGATCTGGCCCGCCTTGCGATCTTTGATCTCATCAAAGGCGGATTTGATAGGCGGTTGCGGACCATCGTCGAGCATCTCGAGAGGCAGCAGCTGCATATGCTTGTGAGGTTGACTGTGTGGGATGGCACAGGTATGAGTATGCCTTGAATATTTCATCATGGAATAGGTGGGTCCTTTTTTACCTAGCACCGGAGTAAGGGCCGCAGTTGTAAAACACGACCGCGGGCGCGCCATTATAAGCTGACATCATGCATTTCCAAGCAACGCCCAGGTCGGAAGGCAGTAATGGCTCGGACTGTTTCCGGTACTCTGCAACAACAAAGAAAATACAAGTGAAGACAAGACAAGATGAATATCAAGTCAGTGCAGGAGAATGCCGGGTTGTGAACGTACCTTTGGACACAATGAGCAAATGGTGAGGGACAATGCAGAACTTGTTGAGCAGGACACGGTGCTCCTCGAGTTCTTTGACGACCAAGGCAGGGTTCGGCGGGAGGAACGGGTTAACCTTGGGCTTCTTCTTCTCGTCGAGTGCCTCGAGTTGCGTCTCTTCGTTACGCGGTTTGCGCGCAAGTGAAGGTGCATAAGTAATTTGAAACTACACAGAATGGAGCAAGGAATGGTCAGCAGAAGCGCGAATGACAGTGACAAGATAACACATAGAGCATTTACGTACGTTGACGCCGTTATCGGTTCGGGTAGAATTTTCAGCGTCGAAGAAGAGAAGGTCTCCACTCTTGAGGGCAGCGTCGTATGTCTGCTTGACGAGAGACGCGAGACTCATTTTATATTTAAAAGAGAAAAAAAAAAAAAAGAACCAGCAAAAGGAAAAAAGAATTGCCTGACCGAAAAATGAATGGATGATCCATCTCACATCGCATTTGTACCCAGGATCTGGGGATTTCTTTTGATTTTTCCTTCCCTTTTTCCTATTTGTTTTCGACGACACTACCATGGCTGGCTCAATCGACATTCGACCTGCTACACCTGCAGACGTGCCTCTCATTCTAAGCTTCATCAAGCAGCTGGCCGAGTATGAGAAGCTGCTTCATGAAGTCGTTGCCACCGAGGAGCTGCTCCACCAGAATCTCTTTGGCGACCGTCGCCATGCCGAGGTCATTTTTGCATACTACAAAAAGTCAGAAGACGAGGAAGCCGTCCCTGCCGGCATGGCCCTGTTCTTCCACAACTTTAGCACCTTCCTGGGCAGACCCGGCCTTTACCTCGAGGATCTCTTTGTCAAGCCCGAATTCAGAGGCTGCGGCATCGGAAAGCGCCTCTTGATCCAGCTCGCGGCTATCGCAAAGGAACGCCAGTGCGGTCGTTATGAATGGGTCGTGCTCGACTGGAACGAGAGCGCCCAGAAGGTAATCTCCCTTGAACGCTCACTCACTCTACTTTTCTTGCTGACTCATGGATCCTTATCCAAATGAATAGTTTTATCAATCACTCGGTGCTGCTCCCCACGGCGAATGGATCATCCACCGCGTCGAAGGCAAATCCCTGGAGGATTTGGCTGCCATGTAATATGTAAAAGCATTCTATAGACTCATTCTCTAGATGTGTACACTATATTACTTGTTTCTCTTTTGTATTTAAAGCACCTGCACCGTGAGAATGCCTTTGGCTAGACTAATTATTATTACTACGACACCAGCGACGGCTACGATTAAAGAAGGCCAGGCTTTCCTGCTCCAGCTCCTGCTCCTGCAGCTGCCATCATCGGGTCTTCGTTATTGACAGTCGGCAGATTAATGGCCTCGTGGTCGTGCCGGCACTCCCATAGACTGAGCTGGTACAGGACCGCCACGACAAGCAGATGGAGGAGGAGCGAGTAGAAGATGAGAAAGTACCGCGACCACTTGTGCGAGAAGAACATCCGCGTCACGTTGTACGACAACTTTTCTGCCGGATTTAACGCGTTATACCGCCGTGTCTCTTCCTGTCACTTACAATGAGTCACACTTTCCTTTCTCAGCCCCCATGCATTTCCTATTCCCCATCTTTGAGGAACTTACTTTTCGATGGAACTGTATGAAGGGATTCATGCTCTCCTCGTACATTTTGCCATACTTGTCCGTCGGATCATCCCGGTTACCTTTGAAGGATCCGCGTCGGACGTCTCGGTACGGGGGCGAGCCCGAGGAAGATTCAGGCGACATCTGGACTGCCGTGGCTCGGTTCTGTTATCATGACCGTGAGAAAACGGGGACCCCATCGAAACACGTTCTGCATTGGATATATCCAACTTACGGTAAGTCCCCGGCTCTGTTCTTCCTTCCACACATGGACAAATCGAAGGCGCTCAAACAGCTTGAGGTTGTCCGCCTTGAGGGTATCCATCTCGCCCTGCATATCCTGCATGCGCGTCTCTAGGTCGCGGGTCTGCTCCTCAAGCTCGGCGTTGCGCTGACGGAATCGATCGCGCTGGTTCATCACGATCGGAAGAATACTCTTGTCGTCCTTGGGGGCCGATGCGTCGTAACTGGCCCGCGGAGAGCCATAGTCAGGTGAACGTGGCGTCGAGTGCCCGCCGGTGGCATTCGCCATGTTGGCACTCGACGGCGTCCGCGCCAGTTCCGCGACCAGTGCGCCACCGCTACTACCACTCGAAGGACCCGTTTGTCCCATACGCAGCAAATCTTCTTCGAGTCGGTGGATCAGCCCCGTCTGCTCCTCGCTCTTGGCCACCAGTTCCCGGTAGCTCTGGCGGTTGGTATCGAATTCCTGTTGCAGGTTGGCAAAGTTCACCTTGAGCTGGGTAAAGTCGTTTTCGAGACGCTTGTTCTTCTCCATCAGACGTGTTTCCAGGCTCTCATGATGCTTGCCATCCTTGTTGAGTACGTCGCCCGCATCAAATCGGTCGTCATCGCCCGTCGAGAATTCCACGTATTTCATAATCTCAAGCTCGCGCTTGATCTCGTCATAGTCGTCAAAGTCTCGTAGCTTGTTCGTCAGCGATTCTTTTTGCTCGGTCAAAGTCTTGACCTCGCCTGAGAGCTCCTTGATGCGTTTAGACAGTCGTGTCTCTGTCTTTTGGAGGAGGTCTTTGTAGGTATCCACGTCCTTGATGAGTTTGGATAGTGCAGCATCCTGTTGCTGTGACTCGGCGGATTTCCTACCATGAACTAAGCATGCTACGTTTTCCAAGTCCGTGTCCGGCGCTTACTCTTTAGTGTCTGCTTCTTGGCGAGTCGCTTGCATTTCCTCGCGTAAATCATCCTATAATAAATTTAGTTATTGCGCACCCAAGAACCCGCTGGCAGATCACGCACGTTTTTCCTTTCCAATTCCATGATTCTTGCGTTGGCTCGTTCGAGTTCCATCATGACGATATCAAGCTCGGCCAGTTTGCCAACCACTTCCTCATCTGCATCATTCGTAAGTCTGCTGTTAGGGGTCTCGGTGGTGGTTGCTTTACTTGCCATATTTCTGGTTGTGATTCAGCAGCTCAGCCTGGGTATCGTCATGCGTGTGTCGCAGCTCTGTGAGTTGGTCGAGGGCTTGATTAAGCTGTCGCTGCAAATCGAGTTCTCTAGAGTGGCCCCTTCAGTTTATCGCCCACCAGCGGTTATCGCACTCATACATTACCTCTCTTTGTAGGAGCGAATCTTGTCGTTATATTGGGTCTTGAACTCTTGTTCCTTGTGGGAATTCTCTTCTGTCTTTTTCTCCTCGGCCTGTGTATGTGTGCCCTTGTCAGCTTCCCATTTTCACCTTCCTCGTGCATTCTCTTTACCTTTAGCTTGGCAACTTGATCCTTGAGAGCAGCATTTTCTTGTTCGACCGAGGAGAGTTGTGACAGTTGGTGCTTGGCTTCTTCGAGCTCCTTGCGAAGCTGCTCATTTTCGTTTCGTGTAGAGTCGGTATCCACGATTTTCGCGCTTTGTTCCTAGGGCGACCGTTAAAATTGTTCTAAACATCCTGCTATATTCATTACATACAACAGCAACCTCGAATAATGGGGCTGGATCAGGCGCATCGGCCAAGAGCTTGTAGAGAGTTAAGAACGCGTTCTCGGCGAACTTGGTGCGCCGCGTGATATTGTCAATTTCACCCTGATAACCTTTTAAGAAATGGCACGGTCATCCCTCACTGTCTGATGAATACGAATGCAATGCGCTACCTTTCAGCAAGGCCTTGATTTGCTGTAGCTTCTGCTCGTCCGATATCTTTTTGAATTCTATGAAGAGAATTTAACACAGAAGCAGGAGAATGCCATGGCTCGAACAGACCTCGTGTCTGCTCTGCGAGCTTCTTTCGAGAGACGAGGCCATCTTTCTGGTTTTCGACGATTGACAAGCCTTGCTGGTCGAGTTGCTTTTGAAGCGCTGGTAATTCTATGCCTCGCCAGAACTGAATGGCTGTCGAGAAGTTGCCGTGAACATCGTTGGCAGACATATGGAGAGGAGTCCGGTTGCGGTCTTTCGTCTGGAATTCACGCCAAACTTAACCGAGCGAGCCAAGGAAAAAAAAAAAAAAAAGGCTCCACAAATATGCGCTTATTCAAATACGGCAATCTAAAGCTTCTCCTCCTGTTTGATGTCAACTATCTCGGTGTACGGGCATCGCTTTATCCTTCCCCTAGATGCTGTTAATCTTAATATAACAAGCAGCCATCCTATCATAGGATAATAGGAGGGTGTTTCTTAAGCTGATGCTAATGGAATTTCTGTTCGTGGTAGGTGCTATTCACAAATACCACTGTAAGGCCACAGAAACCGTTAATATTGGTCTATGAAAACTCGTCGATCAGTCTAGAAGTCCATCACTCTCCTCGCTCCGTTCCAGATAATAATTCGAGTCGTCAAGCCAGTGTACTTTATCTGCTAAATTCAAACGTTGAGTATTGGAGGCAGATCGTACATAGTTTGCATAATTTGGGCATTTCTTAAAAGCATCCATGCATGCGCTCAAGGTCTACTTGCAACGAATTATACACCTGTATGCTTCTCACTGGACAAAGTGACATTGCCTCATTTAATGATTTATTTTTATTTACTCGCCGGCTTCCCGCCCTTTCCTCTACATGCGCTGTCCAGTCGCTGAGCATGCTCATAGGATTCTTTTGTCAGTTGCGCTTGACCAAAGGACAACGATACCAGGCTAAATACATTTAAGAGAAAACAGTCAGTCTATAGATACAATTTGCAGCTATTAATACTTACCGAGCAAGGTTCACCCGTCGCATCAAGTCGTCCTGAGAAGGAAGCGTCTTTGACTGTGTAGCAGCCGTCTTGCGCTCATTCACGAAGCAGGTCTGGATATACTCAGAGACCTCCGGAGAAATGGTGTACTCGCTAAATTTGGCGGCATCAATGTACATACGATACAAATTCAGCGTCTCCTCTGGCAAGGAAGGCAAGCCCTCACCATTATCGTATGAAGGGTTCAGTCGCAGCGATAGGTCGCTCTAAGCAAAAAAAAAAAAAATAAGTTGAATGAGCAGCCGAAGAGGGCCTTCTACCATGAACTTACAGGGAGCATGGACTTGCCCGCCGACAAGGTCAAGTTGATCAGGTCTGTGTCAAAGTCAAACTGACTGTACGGGAAAACGTAGCTCAGGGACTGGTTTTGAATGACATTGGTGAGAGCTTGAAGATTACGGACGCCTTATGACAAAAATAGAGAATGAGCTGCATGTATGAGTGAAATGGGTTTGAACTTATTTACCTTGATCGTTTAGAGTTCCCTCAGACATCCCTGTTTCGTCCACGATAAGCAAAGTACCATCCACAAGTTGAAGAGCACCCGAATGTAAGTTCTCGTCGATGCTCTTTGGCATAAAGGTCGCCTTGTTCAGAAAATCGATCGCCAAGGGCAGAACAACTTGGTGGGGAACAAGGCGGCTCAACAAGGAAGCCACGAGATGAGTCGCGGATTTGTCTCCTTCAGCAAAGTTGGAAATATTCAACGACATAGGCCCAATCTTGACACCTCCGTTCTTCGCCGTTCTAACAGTAAGACGGTACATGAACATGGAAGGAATGGAAGCAAAGTCTATCAGAAACTTACACGCGAGACAGTAGCTGAAGGAGGACCAATTCAGCAGCAAGCTTATCCCCTTTGAAGGCGGTAGAAATATAGTCGATAAGATGGGCACGGATCTCCTGGGCTTGGTCGGGTAGATCAGCAAGTGCGTCTTTGTCAAACGCACTGCGAGCAAGGCCGTCGAGTGAGCTGTATGTGATAGCGTGGATAATCGGGGTAGATGCAGCGAGTGAGTGGAGAGCAGAGCCGAGTTCAGCAGCAGGGTCCACAGCCGACTGCTGCTGTTCAGTATCCTGGTTTAGCGTCGTGTCCGGGTGGCTCAGTACACCGACGACTTCAACGAGCTGAGAAACTCGGAGAGCATCGGGTGAGCCATAGAATTTCACAATGGCTGCGACGTGGTCTGCGCCTGGCAGAGGGTACTTTTTGTTGCCGGCCTTATCCTGCAAATTGAGGCGATGGAATGCATTACCAAGTTCTAAACACCATAGCTGGATGTGAACAAATGCACCACACAAATGCTGAGGTATGTTGGGTTTACCTGAAGTGTCTGATCCATAGAGTGAGCCCTTGAGCCAGTCTGTCTCGCCCGGAGGAGAGACGCAGTACATAGCTGCACGTTCGCTCAAGAGCTCATTAGGAATGTTCTCCATATCGAACGAGTCCTCCTAAATATCGCTACTTCTCAGTACACAGTGCTGGAATAGGCGTGCGATGCATACGTTTGTGATGGGATCCTCCGTGTACCGGTAGCAGGTGAGATTCTGCTGACCGCGTTTCTTGTAGGCAGTGATAAACATTTCTTGTCCTAAGCCGGTGTCCTGCACCATGCATCGAAAACGCACAAGCGAGTTCTTCGGTATACGTCCCAGAGGTACTTCATTGATGGATGGGATCTGCAGACGTCACTTGAGTATATGAAAGCATCAACAGAAGTAAGAGAGATATCGAACCTGTCGTCTTTGTGCAGAAGTGGAGAATAGATCTTCAAAGTGGCGAGAAGGATCAAAGTCGTTAGGCCGCGAATTGGGCTTGCTGTTATGATCGTCTTCAAGATCAGGCCATGTTAGAATAGATCATATGATTAAAGCGACCCGGAAATGTACCAAAAAGACGAGCAATAACATCGAGAGGCGATTGCACAGCTTCAGCAGTGGTTGACATGGTAAATTATATAAGAAAAGGAATGCTAGCCTTCGCTGTCACGCTGTCAAAATTGGTGCCTACATATCTGCCGCAATTTGTACTTCGAAATGGTATGATCTAGTCACGCGTCTATATGACAAAATAACCACTGGTAGGATTTCACCACCTGCTTTTTCAAAACATTGCTAAAAGACAGCCATTCCCGCGTCTGCATAAGTAAACTGCACTTTTGTTATGTGCGAATAGTTTTGGAGAAGTATAACGAGCGAGCCAGGAAGACTTATTTGATATCCACCCTATTCGGTTCTCTGCGGTTCTCTGCAAAGAATGACGAGCGGGCAATCACAACTTCTTTCTTTGCTTGATTGATCACAATATGCCATATCTATCTTACAACAGTAACCTGCAACTCTGGTTACACGCGGTGAAGAACAAATGAGAATCACACCCCGACTTTGTATGCATGCTCGCACGAAATGGGCCATTGAGTTCGTAGACGACAAAGTATAGGTTAAGTCAATTAAAGAGCTCTTTCTTTGCGCCGAGCTCAAGTGTATCTGAGCTGCGTGCGTGCCAGATGAAAAAGCCCTGAAATATCAGCACATTCATCGATAACCTTTTCGCGATATGACGCGGCTCTTGAGCGTGTGTATGACCACCGCCGTGCGCATATCGATCAGCATCTTGGTCTCAATGGAGATGATGCTAATAGAAGTAAAGGAATTATTATTAGCTTGACGCGTTAACCGTAAAGTAAAAGTGCCTACTTGTTTCTATTTTCCTGTCCACGTCCGTAGGCATAAGACTTTTTGCTTAAAGTTAAGGTAATAATCTACGCAACACGAACACAATAAACTGAATCACAGTAAGTACAAGTTGGTGCCCGCAAAACAGAGGCTGTACGCAGTGCAACGTTTCAGTCATAGCCGAGGAACAAGAGGATATTTATAGACAAATCATGCTTTAATTTAAATAGTGGCAAGTCAAAAGTCAGGGTGACGATGTTGGCGTCTATACTTTGGTCATGGAGTAATTTCTTCACATGTTGAGGAAAGAAGTAAGGGTGCCCTGGTCAAGGGAAGATTACAGCTGGAGCTGTATTAAAGTTGGTTTTCGGCATTTGGAAAGAGGCGGACCTCATCCTAGAAAGAGAGCCTATTAGTTGGTAATTTCGGGGAATACTGACTCATGTCTACCATGTACCTGGTCGCTGGCGTCATGTTCATAAATGCTGGGCTGGCATGTTGGATACACAGTGTGGGTTGTGTAGCCCTGCATACCTGGGATGCATTTGTCTGGATTCTGTGCCTGTAAGCATATATTTGGTTGGAAACGAATGGTTCACGACAGATGCTGTTTGTGCACAGACGATGATCCATTCGATATAAAATACACCCATACAGCCAATTACGGATAAAGTATTCCTCTATTTTCGGCAAGTTTGACCAAGGTGCGATATACAGTAAGAGCGCGCGTCTGCAGGTGTTTTTTTTATATTTTGGCTGTTTCAAATGAAGTGTGAGATATGCGCGCCGAAAGAAATCAATATTATGGTCGAAATATGGAATTCATTTGGCTTGCATACCCGCACGCAGATCTGTAAAAAGCTTGGGTTGCACCTTCCAACTGGCAGTGTGCAACCATCACTAAAGAAATGCAAAACAAAAATAAACAAATAAATGGGTATGGTGAGAAAAATAAAGAAGTCAGAAGATGGATAGCGAGAGGCATCCCTTTTTTTTATTTTGCTTGTGATGAACAGCACGAGACGAGACCCGATATGGAACATGGCAATGGCTCTGGCATTGTTGCATGGAATGCGAATGTGTGTGTCCGAGAATAGCGATGCAAAAAGATGCAGAGACGCCCATGAGAATCACTCGTTTGGTTGCCTTGTTTGGACACAGTCATCTTACTGAGGTTGCACAGGCCCAAAGAAGCGATACACAAAGCACATTAAGCCCACTTTCACAAATCTTGCTTATGTATGCTCTGCGTTTAGCCTACTTATGGAGCTCTCTTCCTCTTCTTTCTCTTCCTCTGGTTCCTCTTGTCCTGTCGTTCCATGAGTTCTCCTCACATGGACCAGCAACCGCCGCCTTGCACCGGCTGCCGTCGTTTTATTGAAGAGGGTTCTGTCATCGCCTTCGGTGATTCACTCTTCCACCTGGAATGGTAAATCTCGAGAGATTGTCCCGCCCTTTCCCAAGACTCGTTATCATTAACAGCTTTGTGATAATCACCATCATACAGCTTTGTGTGCGCAAAATGCTCGACTGCAGTAGATTGTAGCTCAAATTTGCTTTTACTCACCGACGGCCGACCGGTATGTGAAAACTGTTCATACGTGTGCACGGCCTGCAAGCAATCCATAAGAGACGAAGCTGTCATGACCGGTACGTTCAGGCCATAAAATCTTGTCTACTTGTATAATATGCAAGGAAGTTGCGTGCTCAGATGAATATCATGTACTTATACATGCTCTTTTAATAACAAAACAGGAGAAGAAGCTTATCACGCAAACTGCTTTCGCTGCGTGGCCTGTCGTCAGAAAATAGAGGACCTGGTTTTTACCCAAACAAGCAAAGTATGTATTCGGGTTGTGGCTCAGGGCGAGAGAAAAAGAAGAGCGAAAAAAAAACATACTAAACTCTGATTCAGGGCATCTATTGCAGCAGTTGCCATGAGCAACGACGAGCGGATAGACAGCGCAGACGGGAAGAAAAAGAGCGGCGACAACAACAGCTGCAGCACAGTCTTCCATCGCCTCAGTCAGCATCGTCTCGAGCGGATCAACCAATGGTAAGCACGACAAGAAAAAAAGCTTATTCTTTAACCATATATGGTTACTAGGTCAATTCGCCTGCGCCGTCTGCGAGCCAATCAGGGATGCATCATGGACACAACAATGCTGCCCAGCGTCACACAAGCCGAATGCTGGACTCTCAAGTGGTCGCCGATTATCTCCAAATCCAGCAGGCTTTGGATGGTCAAGTCCGCACAAAGAACGAAACTTCTCGGCGCTTCTCCCCCGCAACCTCGTCTTCATCTTATTCTTCCAGCACCAATAACAACAATAACAACAATAACAGCAACAATAACAGTAACAGTAACGGTAATCTCAACACCCACTACGACAAGCATCCTCCCACACCCACCCGCTCCAGAAGCAGTTCCGTCGATACAATGGGTCGCAACAAACTCTCACGCGGCTCAGAAAAAGCTCCTACCCCTCCGCCATCTGCAGGCAGTCAATCGCCTTCCATTCCACCCGGAATCACGCGTCTCTCCTCCATTCCTTCCGCCAACAGCTCAGAAGTGTCTTTGCACAACAGCAGCAACCCTGCAAAGGACAATATCTATCTCCTCAAAGATGGCTCTGTCTCCAAGGGCAACCTTTCCAATCAGTCCAGCTCTTCGTCCCTGAGCCAGGCACTGCCTGATTTGCCGTCATTCAACTTGTCATTCTTTGACAATGACTCGAGCGATCTCGTCAACCTGACGCGTTCCTTGGGTGCAAACCTCGAGGTTGGCAGCACAACCTCGCCTCATATCAACGGCAACCATGGCAACAACAACAACAATAACAACAATAAGCAGCCCAAGCTTAAGAGCAAGGCTTCGTTTGCCTCATCCAAGATAAGCAAGGCGTCTGAGCTCTTGGCTTCTTCATTGCGCCAAGCTTCGCACGGAGGCTCTAGCAGCGCCCTGAGCGATTTCCCGCAACCTCCCACTGGCAAATCCGTATCGACGAACGCGACTGCATCTCCTTTTATCTCTTCTTTTGACCTCGACTCGGATGAAGTGCCCACCGATCGTGCCTCGGTCCTGCGAATGAAAGCTGAACTCAAGTCAGCCAACCTCAAGCTGACTGAGCTGAACGGCAATTTGTCGAGAATCAAGGTAAGCTGTCTTTCTTTCTCTTCCGGGGTGTTTCTTTTTTAAATTTCTTGTTTTTCTTGCTAAATTAAATAATTTAAATTAACCATTCATATCACTTGCTTCTAGGACGCTAGTAAACGCGCTCTCGATGAGTTTACGCGCGCTAAGGAAGAAATCGTCAAAGAGGCGAACTTGCGCCAGCAGCACGAGTACACGATTATGCAACTGCGCCACCAGCTTGCCGCTTTCCAACAGGCCAAGATGCTCGGTACGGAAGAATTTTCGGCGGCGTCCAAGGAGGAGGTTGAACGAGTGGCTCGTATTCGAGTGGAGCTCGAGCGGACATGCAAAGAACTCAACAGCTATCGCGAGAATATCGCCCGAGACATTGAGAACCTTTCCAAGCAGAAGCAAGCTGGTCTTGTCGAGTAAGTTTGAGGAAAAGATACAAAGGGATACGGTCGCACAGATAAGACTGACTTACTGTTATCATCAGTGCGGTCAGCTCCACTTCGCACCTGGAGCAGCAACAAAAAGCGCTGGCAGCCCATATCGAATCACTCGTTGCTGAACGCGATAGTCTT
The DNA here is from genome assembly GCA_000697355.1 of Syncephalastrum monosporum B8922. Lineage (NCBI taxonomy): Eukaryota > Fungi > Mucoromycota > Mucoromycetes > Mucorales > Syncephalastraceae > Syncephalastrum > Syncephalastrum monosporum. Next base: position 516,423 of record JNEN01001260.1, read on the forward strand.
AAAAGCGAAGCGGAAGAGCTGGGCCGTATCCGCGATGAGGTCCTCAACGAGATGGTAGTCTTGAACACAAAAAACGCCGAACTCTCTTCCATGAACAACGATCTTTCGCGTCGGATGACCGAGCGCGAGCGTGAAGCGGCGGCAGTGATGGCTGGTACATCTTTTCTTTATCCAACCGCATCCACTTCCAACGAGCTGCCCACTGTCGGCCGCCAGCGCAAATCCAGTGAGGCCAGCCTGGATACCCGTAAGGTTGCAGCACGGGACAGCTTCAGCGGTGCAACCTCGGCCCCGAAACTTTTCAAAATGAAGAAAAGCGCCAATGTGTTCCAACGATTCGGGTACAAGTCCAACAAAGTGGCAGATCCTTCCGTTGCGGAAGATGAAAACCAAACAGGTAGCCCCTATAAACTGGCGAACGCGAGCTCCAGCAGCATGAGCCTGGCTACCAACTATGAACCGATCCGACGCGAGCGCGAACAGTCTCAGGGAAGCAGTGTTGGCAACGGCACCCACTCTTTCCAGCCCACACCCTTCCTTCGACCCGTCAAGTGTAACGTATGCAGCGAAAAAATGTGGGGTCTGTCCGAATACCGCTGTCAAGGCTGTGGTGTTGCTGCGCATGGCAAGTGTCTCAGCCACGTGTCCCAAGTCTGCTTTGGATCCACCTCCAGCAGCTTGGATCTTTTGAGTCCGGCCGACAGCGAGTCTTCTCATCGTCTGGACACCATGTTTGGCGCTGATCTCGCTGGTCAAGTCGCACTCGAGGGTCGGAGCATACCGCTGATCGTGGAGAAATGTATCGAAGCCGTTGAGGTGCGTGCTATGGATATGGAGGGCATATACCGCAAGTCGGGTGGTGCAGCGCAGATGCGAGCCATACAGGTCGCTTTCGATCAGGGCGCCACTATTGATCTCACCGATGACGATGAATACAATGATATCGGTGCTGTCACCAGTGTACTGAAGCACTATTTCCGCGAATTGCCCAACCCATTGCTTACTTTTGAACTCTATGCAAAGTTCATTGAAGCCGTCTGTAAGTACCCACAAAATATATTCCAGCAACACCTGTGCTCATTTGCTATTTTTTAAGCTATGCCTGTCGGGACATCCAAAACCAATAGATTCATCGAGATACTGTCCCAGTTACCACAGGCAAATTACGATACCCTTAAAATGCTCATGAACCATTTGTATCGGTAAGTCTCAAGCATGTGTGTGATTTGGCACGGTAGCTAATATACTTTGTTTCTCTTCAGTGTCAGCCAACGTAGCAGCGAAAACCGCATGACAGTCAAGAACTTGGCTTTGGTGTTCGGTCCCACCCTGATGCGCGATACAGACTCGAACCGCGACTTTTTGGACATGAGCTACAAAAATGCAACGATGGAATATCTCATCCTGAACTCCAAGGAACTTTTTGCGGTCAACTAGATAGCAGTTCACTAGACGTATTACTCTCCTTTTCTCATCCACTCACCCGCTCACCCATGTATCTATCTACATATCTCTCTATACCACATCGTACTCCTTTCCCTCATTTACTGTCTACCTTCACGCTCCTCTCCTTTGTTTGTCCAGTTGTAATATTATAATTTTGTATTTCGTTGTGCGTCTAAAGATCTGCAAAAAATGCAGTGTTTTTCTTTTTCGGTGGCTGGTACTGTTGCTTAGCTTTCTGTTTCCGCTTCTTTCCCTTGGTCTTCTTCTTGGGCTCCTCGTCACAGTCACTGTCGTCGTCATCATCGTCGTTGTCGTCGCTGTCCTCAGGTGCGTTCTTTCCGGTCTCGACCTCCTCCTTACCATTCTCGGTTTCTGCTTCTGCGCCCTCCTCCTCAGAGAATAAGTGACCCACGTCCCAAAATCGAATGCTTGTGTCGTGGCCACTACTCAGAAGGTATTTCTTGTCATGCGTCAAACCCAGGTGCTCCACAGGCATTTGATCGCCATGATCACCAATGATACCATGGAACTCGTTTGGTAAAATACCCACCAACCTGGAAAGGAACGTGAGTGGGTAACACCAAGCATAAGCGACGGGCTTACCGGATAAGTCCATCACCACTGGCAGTGCAAACAGTATCTTCGTCCAATTTGCAGATAGAGTCGATCGAGTTGGGATGTCCGACAATGCGATCTTTATAGTCACCCCAATCGCCCCATGTCCAAAGACTCAGAATACCTTCCTGGGACCCGACAAGCGCTTTCTGACCATTTTTGACGAGTGTGACAGATAAGAGTTCATCCTCCATGTGATCCGACATAGCAGCCACTTTTTTCTTGCGAATGTCCCAAGTGGATAGATAACCATCGCCACTATACCTTGTGTCAGCGAGCAAGTCTAACCGCGTTGCATATCGACTGCTTACCCTGCGACAACCAGCGTTCTTTTATCGGCATTAAACGCCATGTCTGCGATAAAATCCTCGTGTTCGCTATAAACCATAACCGGATCTTGCTTTCTGTTATCCCAGATCTGAAGACCATGTTAGCTATTGTAACAGTGCAACGTTTTTTTTTATCTCTCCTGCTTCATTTACCTTGATGACGCCTTGGTCGTCCCCTGTGGCAATCATATTTTCATTCAGGCACAATAATGTACACGGAGGTTCCCTGAAGATATTTTCAGTACTATGTCCACCCCATTCTGATACGATCCATACTCATGAGCGTCCTCTTTGCTGGAAACGGTTTTACCGGATTCGGTATCAAGACAAAAGATGGACTTGTCCTTAGATATGCTGTAAATATCTGGTATATGCTCAATGCGTTGAGAAAAAGCACTTTGTAATATCAACCGATTATACGTACGAGAGCCATCGGGATTGAATGCAACGCCACGGCAGGATTTTTTGAACACTTTCTCTCGCCATAGTTGGTCGTGCTTCTCGAGACCGTAACGGTGGCTTCATATGCATTGGAATATTAGGCTCTGTTTCTTTTTTTTTTTTTTTTGACATGAACATACCAATCGATCTTCCCCGTAATAAGACCGCTCACCAGGAGATCTTCCGAGGGATGAAGCGCAAAATGCAAGACCTGCTTCCCGAGATCCAAGGGCGCTGGACTCTTGAGATTATACATGGTAAAAGAGGAACCTGTCGCACTTTCTTTTTTCTCTTGCATTGACATGTGGCTGAACCCCGCCAAAATTTATATCACTCGACGGGGATGAAAGATCATTGGGTTGCTGGTCCAACCACCACACACTATCACCCACCATTGATTAAACGGTACGCGGCATGGGTTATACTGAAGTTAATCCAAAAAAGGTAGAATGCTTCTATGTCTAAGGTATGTATTTCTATCTTCCGTCTTCCAATGCACTATGTCAAGAAGCCTCGTCTTTTTCTAATTCCTTTTTCTTCGGCAGCGGGTGTTCCTCCATGCCCAGCGAATATAGTAGACCTACTGCCCCGCACACAGCGACAGCGACAAAGGTCCACTTGAGCGACTGAGCATATGCGTTGGATACTTGTTCGTGCACGGCTGGGCTGAGCGTCTTTATAAATCCTGGATCGGACTGAGCCTGCATCAGCTCTGTACCAGTCAGGCTCGTATTCTCCCGAAGATAGATATTTAGCAAATTGCCATGGATAGCACTACCCACTGCAACTCCTGAAGCGAAGCCACAATATTCAAAGAAAGAGACCAGAGAGATATAGGTTCCAATCCTAATGTCCAAAGTAGTACAGTAAAGAGATTGTCAGAGCTTCGGTATAACAGGTACGTGGATATCATTAAGCATACTTTTCTGGTTTGTCTTTTGCACTGGCTTGAGCTGCCACAAACATGCTGCAAAAAAATTAACCAATCAGCAATGATTTGTGTACGCAATGGTACATGTAAAGTCCCTTACGTCTGAATACAGAAACCAACGCCCGCCCCTGTGACGATCAAATACCCGACTTGTTCGCCACGGTTGCTTTGCATATTCAACATAGACTGGAGCCCGCCGCCTATTGTGATGAGAGCCGTGCCAACAGGAAATGAGAAGCGATACCGGCCCGTTCTAGAGACAACAAATCCCACGCTAATGCTGATGATATCGACGGGTAGCAGGAAGGGTAGGAGCTCTATACCAGCCATGGTAGGTGTGTCGCCGTGCGCGACTTGAAAGTAAATTGGCAAATAGTATACATTGATAAACATGGCCATAGTCGCAGAAAAAGCCATGCCAAACATGCAGAAGTTGGATCGTTTGCAGATAATGTCGAGGGGCATGAGTGGGTCACGACTGATCTTCCAAGACACCAAGGCGAGTACCACGACAAAAGCGAAGAATCCGACGTAGAGGCCGATAATGGTCGCGCTGTTCCAAGCATACACGATACCGCCCCATTGTGTTGCCAGTAAAAAGCATGTAACGGCTCCCATCACAAGGGCAGCACCCAGGATGTCCAGGCGCATGAGTTTTGAGCATAGATCTTTGCGCATGGATGCAAAAGATACATGTTCGTGATGGAAGAAGAGGAGGATGATCATGGGCACGACGCCGATGGGCACATTTATGTAGAACACCCACGGCCAGCCCGCGTTCTGAGCGAGCGCACCGCCCACCAGGGGTCCGGCAATCGAGCCTGTTGCCCAGCAGAGCGCTACCATACCCTGCGCACAAACAGTGTTACTTTCCCCTAATAGCATCCAGTGTGGTTATGCTCATACCTGATACTTGCCCCGCCGACGTGCAGAGACCAAATCACCGATCATCACCATGACAAGAGGTACTATTCCTGCGCCGCCCAGGCCTTGAATTCCTGCAATTGTTTGTTAGTGCATTGCATCATATTATACCAATTCTGTGTACCTCGCATGATACATAGCATTGTTAAATTCCTGGAGCACCCGGAAAGGCCACCTGTTGGTTATTCAAACGACAATTAGTGATGCACTTAACGCAAGTATTTCTTCTCTTACTTCCAATCAAGAAGATAGCAATCGATACTAATAGAACAGGCTTACGACCGAATGCATCAGCTAACTGAACACAAGGTTTCATTATAAGTTAGTTTGCTACGGCAAATGACATCATGTATACACTTACTTTTCCAAACAACGGCTGGAAAACCGTTAAAGGAAGTATGTAGGATGTACCGATCCATGATGCTTGGTCAAGAGTATGAAAGCTGGCCGAAATCACGGGTATGGCCGTCGAAACTTGCCACGTGCTTGATAAGATAATTATGGACGAATCTCTATGGCTTATACTTACCAATGCATTGATCAAGTGAAACCAATAACAAACTAAGAAATAAACTGAAACCCCAAGCAAATGGTAATAAGACGATCAGTAAACATGAAGTCAATGACCTGACTTTGCTTTGGATATACCTGCTCATAATGATAAACAGATACAGTTTATTGTATTCTTCTTCGCGTCCGCTAGTGGGGCGAGCGTGCTCAGTCGTAGGCGTGGACGATGGTGACGCTGACTGCCCTCGTTCTGTGTCACCTTGGGTTTCATAGACTCGGGATACTGTGGGTGCTGGTTCAAAGGTATGTCCATTCTCTTTCAGTAAGTCAGGGCTCATGGTATATGGGTATATATACGTAGTTGCAAGAAGAGAAGAAATTGGAGAGAGGGAAAGAAGCCGGAAAAAGCATCATGTGTCTGAATGTTAAAAAAAAATTTCCCAATTCATTCGCAAGGGAAGGATTGGCAGGCGTTTCCGTTTAAAATTACGACTCGTACCGTCAAGCGTTTTCGCCTTTTCATCTTTCTGCATGACATAGTGTATCTGTGTTTAGTGGTGTAACCTCGCAATATCCCCTTCGCCTACATGCACTTCTGTCGCTATTTCTAGCGCATCGTGCAGCACTGCAGTAGAAGATCATCAATTTAATTTAAGTTCTGTTTACCCCTTGACTCCCCATCTGCTCGGACGCAAGTCATTGTTTGCCACCCCTTATAACACGAAACATGTACACTTGGAGCACGCCAATAGGAGAAGGATCATAGAAGGTCGCCGCATCAACTCGAACTGACTACTGCTGCTATTGCGCGCAGTGTTTACATAATGTTTACTATGTGGAAAGATGTACTACAGAAAACACAGAGGAGTATCTAATTATAGCCTGGTAACCCTGTCATATCTTGGGGCCACCACTTGATGAAGAAGAACGGTGACTGGTCAAAGAGCAGTGCCTTATATTGACACACCTACGACCCAGATACCGTGGTAGATACATGGGACCACGATCTAGCAGCAGCAGACCCAAATCGATTCAGATTAACGAAGGTCATGGTGCGATTTATGGACATAAACCCGGATATATATATCACTGTAGTATCATCGCTGCGCTGACGCATCTAGCCAAGGGATGGGTTTACTTTTCCATAATATATTAAGCTTCTGCTCTCATTGTCACAGATGTGGTTCAATAGGGTACGAAAGGTCTTCTGCCTTCCTCTGTCGGACCCTGCTGCTCAAGCAAAGATTCTGTCGTCCTGCTATCAGGTCATATACTGCATTATCTCCGCTCATTGTCTGGATTAATACACACTGCCATCTTGCTCGCTAGCAACTTCTTTCCGACTTACATGAGCGAGGTTGTGTAGCTTTTTTCTCATGTTTTGCGAGTATTATTCAACAAGATCTAGGGAAGGAAAATAACATTCGCGACTTCCACAAAGCACGTATAACATCAATAATCTTTTAAGAAAGGCTCTTTCTCTCATCAGTGAATATGGACCTCGTGATAGTAAAGTAATCCAAAGAAACCCTTTAAAGCGCGAATAATACCTGACGTCGATCCTGCCAAGGTCTTTTTTCCCTGCGTCTTGTTCGTCATTGGCAGACGCGGTTAGTGTCACCACTTGAAAGTCCATCGATGCAAGATTGCTTCATAAAACACAATTGTTTTCCCAAACGTTCACCTTTTCTTTTCTTTTTGTTCTTCTAAAATCTTTCCGTGGCAAGTACATACATACAGGATGATGGTTGGAAGCATGAACTAACAAGGGTAACATAAAAATACGAGTTTCTAAGCCCATCTGCCACAGGTTGCTTGTTCATGCATCAGTGTGCATGATAGCAAGTCGTCGCGTCGAAAGTACATCATTCTGGATACCATTAACCTTCGTCCACTGTATACATAGCTTGCTGCCTTGCATCTTTTATTGCTCCTGTCTTTTCCCATCCCCCTCTTCCCTTTTCTCTTCTGTCCATTCGCACCCTTCCCCTCCAAAGGGCTTTTGTCCGCCTTTTCCTCTGCCGTAAGTGAAACAATTCATATCTATATAGCGAATATGAGACATTGACACTATTTCGGACCCCACTCCTCCCTCGCTTCTCCTATGCTTTTCCTCTTTCTCCCCTTGCTCTCTTCTTATCCTTCTTCCCGTTCGCATTTTTGTAGCCTAGGCGGTTGGTGTACGCTACCACCGTAAATAACTGGCCCCTCCTCACATACATGTTGTCGCTGCGCCAATATATGTGACCCACGCCTATTGGTAAGGATTCGTAAGAGACTGTGAATTTAAGATTGTATTCAGACACAGGTGAGGCACTGGCCATTGTGAATGCGTATTGACGACCGGGGCTCAGCCGTAGCTGTGTTTCATTCAATATCCTTTTACAAGTTATAAACACCAGAAATATCTTTAGATCTGAATTAATCAGTTTATGATCCACAAAGCCAGCAAAACTTCTGCATCCGAACCCGTACAATATGCATATGAATTGGCACTCTAGAGAGAGGGCAAAGACGATCCAAAGGAATTTAAGGCAATAATACACGTGTGCTGCAGTCAGAGGTCTGCGCACTGAAGGGCTTTATGTCGAACATGTCTGCAATATACTGTATAACGTGCTACATAAGGGGCAGGAGGGTATCTGGTTGGCTCTTAGTGGAAGACTTAGGCAGCACCTGTGGCCCACTTCATGACCATAGAAGGACAATTCTTGAAACGTGCAACCGCCTCTCTAACTTGCATTTGTTCCAGCATGAGTTTGTTCATGCGAAATTCTTTCGGACACCTGGCCACAGTATCGACAGGACACACGAGCTCCAAGCCTTGTAGATTCTCAAAAGCCTTGAGTGCTACCGGTCGCTTGTATAGCTTCATGCCAAAGCCATCGCCACGCACTTGTGTGTTATTCATAAACTCTTTGTACTCGTCATACACCATTTCAAAGTTGAACGTTGTGATCTCCCTTTCAAGCAGTTTCTTCATGGCGACCACAAGCAACAGTTCCAGCAAGGAGACACCTGCAAATGCGGTAAGTATACCAGTCCCGTCCACGTCATAATCTTTGTGAGATTACCCTTCAGTAACTCCGTTTTCGCATCGCCAAACTCTGCGCTAGCTGCTTCGATGAAGTCTTCAACGCGCAGGAAAGGCTGATCTTCACTTATCCGTGACACGGGATCGAGCTATATAAGCAAGCGCATGAATAGGCAATCCCCTATCCCACCCTTCTACTTACAGCGATGCGGAAAAACATCCTCACTTCCTTGGTTGTCATGAAACAGCGCTTCATGATCGAGGTGATTGCCGGCTCTTGGAACAGTTTGTGGACTTCTGAATTGAACTTTTCAGCATAACGCACGAAGCCTGTGTCGTCGTCGATGGTGGGATGGATTTGGATTGCGGTACGAGCAATGTCTGTGAAGACGTCTTGGGTGGAAGGAGCAAAAAAGTATATTTGGCGGTGCGAGTATCTGGACTTGACACGTTTCTCGAGCAGTAAAAGCGTGTCCATCCGAGAAGTCAGGCCGATGACGATCATGGGGTTTTGGGCGCTTTGTGCGGCGTCAAAAAGGTTATAAAGCACGGACTGTTGGGCCTGGTGGGCAAACCGATCAAACTCGTCCAGTACAAACACGACGGGCAGCGACGACTTGTCACCTGAGCGCAACAACGAGAGAAGATAGCCGAAGGATTCGGCAAACGAGTGCTATAGAAAGAGAAAGCTGCATGAGCATGCTTCTTGAGACATATGCGTTTGTCATACAAAGCTGGCGTCTGCATCCGCATTGCCCTGTTGCTGGTATGCCGCAAGCTGACGAGCCATTTCGTTGAGCGCGAGCCTGTCTGTCGTCTGGATCCAGCCATTCAAACGCACAACACAAAAGCTGGTGGTGTTCCAGTTGTATTTCTTGTCGAGATCATTCAGGACACAGCGTAGCAAGTGCGATTTCCCCGTGCCTCGATTGCCGATAAGCAGACAGGAATTGCTCTCGCCTTGAGTGATGGTTTGATCAATCAGACTGTAGATTTCGTCGTACTGCTTGTCGAGTTCAAAGAGGTGCGACGGGAGCGCACGTTCCGAAAGGCGAGCCATGATGCGCGACCGTGCAAGACCAGCTTCACTTGAAGTGCAGGCGCGTTTGGGAGTGTTGCCGTCAGACGCGTCTGTATTTGACCGTTTCGTCATATGGATACGATGAAATAAGGCGTACTAAATTGCAAGGGAAGAAAAAATGAAGGCACACCCAAATCAAAACACCGTTACAATTTGTTACTTCCCTAACCTCTTTTTATTTCTACGTGGGTTAGCATAGCAAGGAGGATCAAGATATTGACAGCAAGAGTTACTTTAGTATGTGTCACTGTCCTCATGCTGATCATTGTCCAGAACGCCGGTTTTACGAGAAAATACACGTGACAAGCGACCTTTTGACATTGGTCGGCACATAAACGATGATATCACCTTGCCATGAACAAATAGAGGAGTACGGTAGACCCTTCTTTTGCGTGTGCATATCATGTGTGCGGCATCCACCCTGTACGTGGCACACGGGACAACGGTCCCTCGGTTTTAACTTCCCCCTCCCCACCCTCACCCGTACTCCTGCTGGCATACAGCCGACAATACGAGCTCGGACCTTGCAAATTATGATTCTCAATTGACCCGAGGTTGTGCCCATCTTATACATAACTACATATAGTCATAAACAGAGTGCGCAGCTCCAAAAATGAAGAGTGGAGATATAGAGCAATGCATCCGAGGCATGTGCAAAGGCATCTTGTTCCTGTGATGTGGCGGTAATGCTGCTTTTAAATTCTTGATCAAAGTAACCTTCTTCCGTTGACATGTGAAAAAGGCAAACGCTTAAAAGTGCGGAGAACATCAAAAGCATCGCTCTTTTCCCCGCGTTTATATTCCTTTTTTTTTTTTTTTCTTTCTTCTCCTTCCACTTCTACTCTATTCATTTTTATTCTGGACATAAGATAAACCATCATGCTGGACCATCTGGTTGGAAAGCCTTCCGCCAACTGGAAGCGCATACAAGTCGTTCTGACACTTCTAATCGGGTATATTTCGGTATCCACGCAAACCTTGGCACATCCTCATCCATCATTTTCGGCCGTAGAGCGTGGATCATGGGCAACGCAAAAACCAAACAGCTTCCCCGTTTTATTCAGCAATGGAGTCAACGCTCCGGTACGTACAGTAAAGGCCTTTCCTCGCTTTCTTCGCTCATTTCACGCTTTTCAGCTGGTCAGTCGCCGTGGCGGATCGCCCTCGGAGCATGTATGGCCTATTATCTCTTGCAGAATCTATTTCTGCTCGTTGGTCTGAACGGTATGCTTTTTATTTCAATGGGTGGAGCGTTGTTTTTCCTATCCTTTGCTCAACTTAACCGAATGTCATGTGAAAACAGCACCTGAACCATTGGCTCGACTGGTAAGCAAATAGACTGCTCTTTCTTTCCAATGACAGTATTTACATGACTGCCGCGACGCGAAATTGTAGTACAAGCGTAGCTTCTATCGAGCCACCTGGATCTTGACTGCACTGGATGCTGGTTTTTTTACTGCTCAATCCCTCAGACCCATATGGCTTCGTCACACGGCTTCGTTTATGTTTTCAATCTATTATCTCATGTTTGCCGACGCTGCCGAGGATAAGGTACGGCGCGTCCGTGCTACCATGTCCGTCGACCAAATGCGCCTGTCCTGGGAAAAAGGAGCTATGAACCCCATTTTACGCTTCTTTTCGCAACTCCAGCGTCCGCGCCTGTCCATCCGCACCATCTTATCCATCGAACGCGGACTTGAGCTTCCGCCCACGGAGCTGTACCTTTTCTACCACGGTGAACCGGCGACCCTTGCCGATCATGACACTATTTTGCTCCAGTTCCCTGGGGGTGGCTTTGTTTCGATGCCACCCCCTTGCCATGAAGACGCGCTTGCTGCCTGGGCCAAACAGACAGGTTTGCCTGTGTGTTCTGTCAACTATCGTAAGGCGCCAGAATATCCTTATCCATGGCCTGTGGAGGAATGCTTTGACCTCTACTTGCAATTGATCAAGAGCCGTGGTAAAATCATTGGCCTATCCGGTGAAAAAGATATCAAAATTATTGTCTTGGGCGATTCTGCGTAAGGAGACATGCTTGCATACGTAATAGTGCCTTTCTCACACCTGTATAGGGGCGGCAATTTAGCGGCCAGTGTCACGCTGAAAATTTTGGCGCACAACCAATACGTGGACCAGCAACAACTACAGCGTAAGGAACACGTAGAGGACAGACATATCCCTGTGCCTGCAGGAGTGATCATGATCTACCCTGCGCTTGACTTTGAACTCTCGTGCTGGATGACACCAAGTACACTGTCGTTGATTCGCGCCGAATCAACCACGCAAATGATCCGTAGCAAGTCGCTGCAAAGTCTGCTCGAGTCGAAAAACCACTTGAGCCATTCAAGTCCTCTCAGCGTGGTACCTGATGTTCAAAAGAAGCCTAATATATTCCAACGCACCTTGGGTCCGCTGACGCCTATGGAGAAGAAAAGCTCAGAAGAACCGCCTATTCAAGAGCGCGTCCAGATCAAAAACGAGACCAAGGCTGCTTGGGAAACGTCCCGTTTGGCCATGACCAGCCGTATGAGCTTTTTCAACGACCGTATTATTACCCCTGACATGGTAAGCGCAACCCGTCAATCATATGTTCGAAGGGAGGGGGGCGTATACTTACTGATGTCTAATTTTATTCTATTTATATTCTGTTCTTGACATGCCTAGATGCGCGCCATGGCCATCCGTAAGCAGTGACACCATTCGCGCTTCAATCGGTTTCACTCACCCATATACTATGCTATTCAGTGTATTTAGGCCCGCACGCACATCCAGACTTTGAGTCTGACTACCTCCTATCACCGGTCAAGGCCCCATTGGAATTGCTCGCACAATTCCCGAAAACATACATGATCTGCGGCGAAAAGGATCCATTTGTAGACGATACCGTCATCTTTGCCGGTCGGATTCGGCAGGCCAAGCATCAGCGACGACAACAGCATCTCGAGGATGACCCATTGCTGGCAGACAACACGGTGCGTGTCAAGTTTCTGGAGGGTATGAGCCACGCTTTTATGCAGATGTTTGCCTTCCTTCCAGAGGCACATCAAGCAGCGCGTACCGTGGGCGACTGGGTGCTTGAACTGGCCGAGAAAAAACCTAGTAAGCAAGGCAGCTGTAACAGCAGCAACGCGGACGAGAGCAGTGTATGTGGATCTTCGTCGTCGTCTTCGTCTGTTGCTTCGTCGGATGAGCATCAGCAGGAAGCTCTGCTAACCGCTGAGGCGGCCAGAAACGCGATAGAAATGGGGGCGGTGCATGTTGCGCAAATAGTGACCTCCGAGAAAGACATGATCCACCGCCGCAAGAAGGAGCTTGTGAGCGGCTTGTATTCCCAGCTTCCTTAGCACTATGTATAGTCTTATTTTACTAAATGCCTGTCTACCTGTCTACCTGTCTGTCTGTCTGTCTGTCTATGCAAAAGCTCGGGATTTCATTAATTTTAGCCAATCCACGGGGATCTGTCATCCTTTCTCTTGTCCCCTCCTTCACGCTAATAGTATGGATGACGACGTCTGGGCGCTAAGCGACGAAGATAACGTAGAGTATGACCGCGCCATTGCTCAGAAGGAGTGGGATCGCATGCATGAGAATCATGGCAATGTAAGCTCGCTTTTTTCTTCTTAAACAAAAAAGTGGCTCGATCGCTGGGCTTACTAATCCATGGTCACAGGAAGGGTACAAGGAAGGCATCGTGGAAGGCAAAGAAGTACGAATGCAAAATGGTTTTGATCAGGGATTCGTTGAAGGCCTGGCAGCAGGCAAGGCCCTAGGACGATTACGTGGCATTGTCAGGTAAAAAAAAACTAGGACAACATACGTTACGTTACGATAGCACGAACTGACTGTGCCACCTGGCGTAGCTCGTATGTGATCATGTACCGCGATCTTTTGCAAGAACCAAGCAAATCCGAAGCATTGGAAAAGATTCACAGTGAATTGGAAGCAATCGACGTGCAGCATGTTTTCACCAAAGACTATTTTAGCAAAGAAGGATCGAAACAGCCTCAGGAGGTGGTTGCGTCTTGGCAGGCCAAGGTTGACGCTGTACTGGCACAACTGTAAAAGCAGAATAGACACAGACACATGTGCAATAAACAAGATTTGTATATAGCCAAAGAGAACGAAGGAAGTAGGAAAAGGAGGTGTATACAAAGAGGCAAAAGTAAGTGCGTTCGCTTAATGTTCTGACAGGGAAAAAATAGATGGGTGTATGTGTGTATGTATCTGATGTGTTTGTAATTATGCGTGTTTCAACACTTGTTCGACAACAAGCTTTTCATTACGGGTGTAAAGCTGGCTAATGACGGCCTGACGCTTGACAACCTCGAGATCGCGTTGGGCCTTTTCGATCAGGGCTTGAATCTTGGAAGGTTCAGCCTCGTTGGCATGGGCACGGAAACCGTCTCTGGAACGGCGAATGGCGTACTCGCGGAAGTTGTAAGCCGAGAGCTTGTTGCCGTAGCGCAGAAAATCACGGTACAGGGACAGGACTTGGGTGCGAGTAGCAGGAGTGGCCATGGCGTATAACTTATATTTTGAGGGTAAAAAAGAGCGAGATGTATGGTCGTCCTTTCTCGGGCGGTCTCATCTCAGCCTATTTTCTCTCCGACATGAATTCGATTGCACTGCGCTGCGCGGCTTACCGGTCATTTTCGACCCACAACGACTCTCATTCACAACAAGAATATTCGTCGGTTGCTATGGCAGCTTCGATGCGATAGAGATCTCATCCTCTTCCTCTCTCGCTTATTTAGACCAGGCAGTGGTGTCGAGTGAAGAAAAGAGAAGAGAAGCTTAAACGAAGTGAGGGGGTTCTGCAGCACAGATAATGATTTTACACGCGCACACGAAGGGAAGAGGGGGGGAAGGGTTATGAGATAAAGAGAGCGCCCACATACGCAAAATATGGAGCACAAATACATGACCGTATTGATTTGGACACGCGCTTCGAAGGAGGTGCAAGTTCGGTAAGTGGGCTACATTGGCGCCAAACCAAAAACCATACGAAAAGCAGGGCCTAGCCCCGCACCGCACGACATTACGAAAATGGGGCGACCAGTCTCTCCCTTTGTTCGAAAAGAGTATGGTGTGGATAGCCTCAGCGGACCGCGTGATCCCCATCCGGTCTGGTGTGGTTTTGCCCTGTTCTGTCGCTTCGTTTTGCTTTTTGCTTTTGGAACAATGTTGTTGGTTGGTTCGCAAGTGTAACCTTCTTGCAACACCCAAGGATATCCTGTCTTTTCGAAAGAGGCATTGGTCAGTGTGTCTGTTGTGTTAGTGTATATACATTGTGTGTGTCTCGATCAGTTTTTATTTCCGATCTTTGAAACCAAAAACAAAGAAAAGATGATGCGAGCCATGGATGTGCAATGACGCACAATGAAAAGATCGAGCAAGGACACAGACAGACCCACAGGAGTGAATGCTACGAAATATATAGAGATAGAAAAAAAAAAGAGTGGAACGGGAGGAAGGGGGTAATCAAACCTTGAGGTCGTGCAAATTGTGTCGCTTTCCACATACGAAAGAAGGCGCGAAAAAAAAGGCAAGACACATCATGACAGGCAAACTTGTGTAGACCGGACCCCCATGCAGAAGAATAAACGATACCAACAGTGATAGAGAGAAAAAAAAAAGAGGTTGCAAAGTCGAAGAGAGTGTTATAGCGAGAGTTTTGCCCATCTCCTTCAACCCTTCCTCTCTCTCTCATAATTATTTTTTTTTTTTGAACGCGTAAATGACAGAAGAGAAAGAATAAAATAGGGGCCAGAGAAAATAAATGCCTTTGTGCCATTAGAGCGAGACCAATTTTTTTTTTAGCAGTGAGTCACTTGCAGGCAGAACTTAGCGAGTCAAAAGTTGCCAATTTCGCAGAGCGTTTCTTTTTTTTTTTTTTTTCTTTTTGACTTCTTTCCTTCGTTCTCTTTTTTTCCTTCCTTTTCTCTTTACTTTTCTTGAAAAAGTTACCTTCCCTGTTTTCCTCTCGAAACATCATAAGAACTTGCTTGATGGTGGACACGATTTTCGATATGGACGATATGCATGTGGTCCAACAAAATATCACGTACCAATATCAACCGTCACCCCACCTCCACTCTATCCGTCATGTCATCGCCAAGCGCTGCCACGGGAAACGAAAGCGTCTGTCTGGAGCCGAAGAGGAAGAAAAAGCAGGAGAGCTTCAGGATGACAGCCGTCCTTCGCTCCAAAAGAAGTCAAAACCCCAAACCAAGCTCTCCAAACCGCAAGACTTTTGTCGTGACAGTGGTTTGCCTTCGCCTCCGGTCGAGATGGCTTCCACCGAATTCCTGCCTGGCACACCACCACCACCGTCTCCCAAGCTCGTCAATGCGAATGATCAAGCACAAAAAAGGCAGCCGCGGCATCCCGCTTCTGGTCTGACTGCTACGGAGATTTTGAGCAAACTCGACGATCTCAAGGCTGAAAAACATCGTTTGTTTCAGATTATGAAGCGATTGGTGCAAGAAGAAGCGGTCCGTGAGCGTGAAGGAGTTCAAGCACCATCTACGTCGAATTCTGTGGATGGAGAGAGTAGAGATGAAGGACGACAACAAACGCAACAACAATACCAACATTTACCACAGCGCTCCCCCCAGAGCAGTCATCTTTCCACCCCGCCTGAGGAACACCAAAAATATTCCACCCGCTATACTTCTCCTACTCCTCCTGCTCCTCGTCCTCCTGCTTCTACCTCTGCTTCTGCTTCTGCCACGCTGCATGTCCCCGCCTCGTCCTCCTCTTCCTCTTCGTCATCGTCCCCGTCCTTCTCGTATTTCCGCTCTTATGACCGTCATCATGCTCACCATCGCCCGCTATCCTCACCGTCTGCTTCATCTTCGCGTCCGTATTCGTCCAGTGCATGGTCAAACCTCCCTCGCCACCCTTTACCGCAATCCTAAAGCTTTCTTTCTTTCCTCGACTACTCGCAATTCTATTTGTCTTTGCATACATACATACGCTTCCTTCGTCTTTGTATCATATTCTCCCTTCTCCCTCTTTATTTCTCTGTATACATGTTTTTGGATGATAAAAAAAAGCTTTTTTTTGCAAATATTATATATATATATATATTATCAGCGTCGAACATCTACTTTTGAGTAATCGAGTGCTTCGTGTCTATACAAAAGGTCATTCCTATACTTTTCGTGCGATCCAGCAGTTGAACCGCGTAAAGCCGTGGTATTCTTCGAACTCCTCCATCACTTCCTGGATAGCCAGCTCGTAGTCATCGCCGGAAATACCCCATGACGAGAGATAGAACGTTTTCCGGTTGCGGAGGTACGCCTTTTGTATTTCTTTGTTGATAAATCCAAATTGCTTGAGTTCTATTGATACACGGCATGAGTGAGCTTCAAGGTAATATACGGCGATGAACTTACCGGCGTCCTTCGGCCACTCGCCAATAGGTACGTCGAGCGTACGCTGGTCGATTTCTTGGAAGCCGGCATCGTCGATGAGGGAACGCAAAGTTTCAGTAAAGGTGAAGTTGAGACCCCACTCGCCGCATTGCTCTTCCATAAACGTGTCGAAAGCCTGCTGGACAGGGCCCGGATTGTGATGCCACATGTCGGCTTCTATCAGCTCAATGCACCCGCCTGGTCGTAACACGCGCCACATCTCACGTAGCAGTTTCGGCCAGGTGTCTTTTTGTATCGCATGACCCATGCTACGTTGGAAAATGCTGAGACAGATAGGGTAGGTGTATTAGCAAAACTTTTGTGGGGCTGCAGGGCCGAGTAGATTCGCTTTATATAGCCACTTACAAGTCTACCGACTCGTCCGGCAAGGGTAGCCCTTCATTAACATTGGATTCAATATATCGAAGGTTCTTTGGTGCAGCCGCTTGCTGTGCACTCGGGGGTGCTCGAATGTCGATCCCAACCACCTCCGCTTCCGTGTAAGTCGTTGCCATTTCAAGTGCCCATATGCCGTTCGCCGTGCCAATATCGACAATCCTCGTCGGTTGTTCGAGGGCTGCCCATGTATTCGTTTTCCGTGCACTTTTTAAGAGATAATGCTGTATAATATATATTTGTCAGCTCTAGTCAAGTCAAACAGAGACAGAGTGGAGGCAAGGAAACGAAAAGTCAAGCGATAAGAAAGGGAGTACAAAAATTCCATACCTGTCTTTGAAGACGATCATACTCGCGGAAATCGTTTTGGGAAAAGACACTGCCAGTAAAACTGCCCTTCCGCCTCATAAACGCCTCGGTGACGGATTTTCGACGTGGTGGATCGACTGGTTGCAGTTTATCACTCTGTTGGTCGCTGCTACTGCTGTAGCTGCCACCTGTGCTCCTCATTGGTGAACTTGCAGCCGCCAAGGCATGATCGATAATCGCACCGCCGCTGACAGTGCTGCTGTGTTGCTGTTGCTGCTGATGCTGATGTTCTAACCAGTCATAGTTGCCGTGTGAATACGAACTGCTGACGTGCGAGATTGACACCGACGACTGGTGAGAGCGTGCGCTTAGTGCCGCATTGCTGCGTCGTCGGCCACGGCCACCTTTGCGTTCTTTTGACCGTTCAAGCACACGACTCGCTTGGTTGCCCATAATAAAAATAACGGGTTGATTCCGGCTGGTCGTTGGTGTGCACAGGGAGAGCAAAAGGAAGGGGGGTAAGGAAAAGAAAGACGAATGGAGAAAGGGTCAAAAAAGAGAAACGAGAAAAAAGGTTTCCCTTTCCTATCTTCTGCTGCTGAAAGAGCGGGCACACAGGCGCGCGCTGTCTCCACCGGTCGCTCTTGATCCTTTGGCTCTCGCCTTCACACACACAGACACGCTCTTTTTTTTTTTTTTTTTTGTCGTTAAATCCAAAAGGTGGCTATAGTACACCAACGTCGTTACACCAAAGAAACTGAGTTGATCATCTCAGAAAAAAATAAAAGCCTGGTGCGTGGATACATGAACACTCATACTATACCAGAGAGTGAGTAAACGGGTGGGATCATGTCGGATCCGTCTCCGTGAAATCAGTTCTCTGATTTCTGCAAGTGATTCGTGATCTCTGGCCATTCTTAGTATTAAGAGAAGTGCCAAACCTCCATACCTGATGGAGAGAAAGACGCCTGTCGGGCTTGCCCAAAAACGTCATATATTCCTTCTCTCCTCTGTCAAACCACGAAAAAAAACTCTATGCACTTGCGCTATTATTTTTTCTCTTAAGTTTTGGCACAAGGTTGCATGATTTTTTTTGTAAACGGCCTATGGGATGATTCTGATCTCGTAAAAATAAACACAGCTACTTCTCCTGAAGAACGTGGGTAGACTCCTTCATCTTTCTTTTGTAGTGGATAGCTTTTGGGTAAAATAAAGAGTCCCACTGTGGTTGCTTAAGCGCTCACGTTCTATTCTGTACCCCGTGTAACTATGAAAGCGATTTTGGGTTTTGCTTGGACTGAAAAAAAAGGCAGCTGAGAGACAGAATGAGAAAAAGGAACACAAACCAGAGTGCTGCTCTAAACTTTTGGTTGTCCATGATTCGTGCGGAACGTAAAAAACAAAGGCAACCGGACGCTAAAAAAACATACAGGGACAGATCGTTTTTACGTTGCACAGTACATGAAAAACCCTTTTTCCTGAATTGCTGTATAGGTGTATGCCGGCTGCGATTCCATGTAGCGCCGGTTCAAAGTCTGTGTTGTATTGATGTATTATAATTTCTCTCTCCTTTCGGTAAATCACTATCAGTCCGCCCAATGTTGTGCTCCTCTCTTGACTGCGCACCTAATCTCGCGCGCCGCTGACGAGTTGCATAGTGAATAAGTGCAATCCACAGAAAAAACTACATAACAAGAGTGATAGACATGCTGTCATGTAGACAGCTTGTACGTCGTACGTTCAGGACACGTTATACGTATACAACGGTTAACCAAAAACGTCATATCTCGTTTTGTGTCTACCAGAATGCGTCCGGCTGCATATTTTAATATAAATATTACTTTATCAGGTGTCAGCACGCCATGGCGCTGGATGACCTCATTTTGGCAGTAAGAGGCACGCTCTCTCGGACCTGGCCCTCCGTCACGCTCTAGTATCTAATTAATTGCTAGCTCCCTTATGCGGCCCGCTTGGCACTCGAATTGACCTCTCACCGCTGATGCACACACATGTATATAGGTGCGCAACTTACTGAGTTTTCATGAGCAACGCAACTGTCCATTCCTGAACAATTTTTATTCTACAGGTCGCATAAAGTCTCAATGTGCCAGCGTCCTCCCACTGAAACTCTTCTCCCGTATATAGATGCATATTTCACGAAATGGTGCTGGATTGATACGAGTAGACCAGGAAACAGGAGTAATGAGGCAGCTTATAGCTCGGTCGTGTTTTGACATACCGATCGGTCTGAAGACAAACCGAACTCGTAGCTTGATCCTTGACTTTGACTATGTCCTCCTTATACTCGTGATAGTATAAGAACGTGTAACACATGGCACCCTCGAAGTTTCTTACGTAACGCATATGCTGTAGATTCCTACGAAGTTGACCGTAGATTGTTGTGCTACTCTTTTTCTGTAAAATGCTGTCGTGATGACATATAGCTCTATGATAGCTATATTTCAAGTATCATACAGTTGCTGTATGATATGACTTTCGATCCTGTGATTTAGCAGAAGCAGTCAAAGTATGGTAATCGTATATTATGATAGGATACAAATTTTTCATTCTTTAATTACAAGTGGCTTCAATATCGTGTTCCACTGCGTTTCCCATTTTTGACTCTCGTACTCTTTTATCACGTTTGCTTGTAGCTGCTCCAACTTTTGCGGGTTATGTACGAACAATTCCTAACAGAAAATATTAGAGACACGCCAACGAGAAAGCGACAGCTTAGAGCATACCATCAACTGATCTGCTAGCTCTTCACTACGATCGAATACCAGTCCATTCTTTCCATGTTGTACCAGTTCGTCCAAACTATAATCCCCGTCAGCATTGACTCTGGTCTTGTGTCTTGTGCATACCATTCGAAATTGACAGCGCACACCGGCAACCCGCAGCCAAACATGTCAACGACTTTCATTGGCAAATCCATACCACTGGTACTGGTATGAAGCGAAATGCCGAGGTCAGCACTGCCCAGCAATAACGGATAATCGGACGTCTCGAGCCAGGCGGTTACAACGCGTGTCTTTTGGAGGTGCATACGCGAAATCTTTTCTTCGTACATTTGCTTCTGGGGGCCTTTGCCTGTGATGACAAACAAGAGGCGAGGACCTGTAGCGGCTGCACGTGCTTCGTATAATTCAATGGCGCGTAGTAAAATACCGAAATCCTCATCTTCTGTCCATGAAGTTGATGAGACAACAAGGCGTGGGCGATCGGAGCGGAACTCGGTTGCTGATCGGGTCAGCAATGTCTGCGCAGGTGCGTCGATTGGTCCCAAAAAACGCGAGGCATCGATGGTTTCTTTCCGAACCAAGTCATCCAGTCGAAAGCGACGTAAAAACTAGCAATATTGTGGACCGAATAATGTGGTCCTTAGCTAAGGAAGAAGACTCTACTGGTGAAACAGGGTATACCTCATGAATCTGGGCTACCGAGAGACGACAAAAGTGGTATTGCGGTCTGTCTTTGAACGTTACTACCGTGCCCCTGAATAGATACCATGGTGAGATCGTGTCGGGATGCATGAATTTATCCGAAACCAGTTTTTTATAGTTTCTTTCTGTTAATTACCTGATACCCCACGCCTGTAACTCACGGTGCATACGATCCGTGACTGTAAGATGCGCATAGGCTTCGCGACCCATCCACTGCTCATACACCTTTGCCCAGCGCACAACCTTGTTTTGATCGCCGAGCTTCATGGCTAGCATAGAATAGCCAAAGTTGTGCCAGTCAATGACAAGGGAGGCTTGGCGACACGAGGAGATGAGGCGGGCAATGGCCAAGGTTGGGATTGCAGGTGGGTTCTATATAGAAGGGAGACCAAAGGGGCGTGACATATTTTTAGCATCTAAAAAAGAACATGGAGATGGCCGTGTGCTATGCATGCACGGACGGACCTGGACAAAGATGTAGTGGGGCCGCAAGGTAATACAGCCCATGATCCAAATGAGTTGCACAGCGATAACAACGGCCTTGAAGGGTGCCCATAGGAGATACAGCACGCGAGGACAGCCCTCAGGAACGCTGTAGGCGGGATGGATAGGACGAACACGTATATACCGATGGGCTGAGATTCGGCTTCCTACTGGGGTATCTAGAGTAGAAGCGCATTCAGGAGACGGCAGGACGTGTCCGTGCGAAGGAGGGGTAACTCAGCCAAATGCAAAGATACACACCCATTTATTGATAAACCCGGATCTTGATACTTGCCAGTATAGCCAATCAGGTCGACGGTACATCCTGCGTCTGCCAGCGAGGTGGCGTGGTAGCGGATCCGCGGCGATCGGCCAATGTCGCCCAACACGACGACTTGGACGACGGGACGCGCCCTGCGACCGATACTACCCGTCTGCTCGAACATGTACAGCCGGGCTATCCGACTGCCCAGCAAGTATAAGCAGAACACAGCAAGTAGAATGCCACCCATTGACAGTCCACCATCCGTTGCATCGCTTTCCATAGTCGTGATTCGGGGTGAGGGGCTTACTGCAGCTGTGCTTTGGCTAATAAAGGAGGGAAGTGGAATGAAGGAAACGGAAATAACTCAGCCCAAATTTGTTGCTACATCGCTGTTGTTGCCCTTTTGCCTTCTGCGCCTGTCAAGCAAAAAATAAGCACACCGCCTTATCACCTTTAAGATCGAGTCGGCACCTGCACCGGTCCTGGTCCTGGTCCTCCCCTTCCCTTCCCTTACACATATTCAGCTCATATACAGTCTCGTTCTGCTCGCAGATTACTGTGTTTCATGAATATATGCATGACTGGCGGACACAATGAATTAGCAAGAAAGGAGAGTAGGCTTCAAAGTCGTAGTGATCAACAATGCATTGGAGGCAGATAAAAGTAGTATGAGCAATCTGCGAAACGTGCAGATGGCTATACCCACTCGCCGATTGCTTACTGTTTATAATAAAAATATCATCTTAATGCTGTGTGTCATGTCCTTGTGCATTTGTGTATAACCCTATATCCTTCCTCCGCCCCTTTCCCTTTCTCCCCTCTCACGTAGCTTCTTTTCTTACTCCATAGCTTACCATTAATCGGTTATATGTATTCTTTGTCTTGAGCCTCGTTGAAATGACAAGTGAAAGCGAATAAACTGTCGTACATATTACCACGTTTAGGTTAAGCAGGTCTGCACGAGGCAGCATAGCGATTGTGTACGACGTCGCACTTCCCACCCCGAAGAAAAAAGAAATGATGAGAGGACACGCGCTCATTAAATTATATATCGTCATACGACCAGCACGCCTTGCTCCCCCATTCCTTTTCCTTCACTTACACTTCCCTTCGGTTTCTCTTCTCTTCTCTTCTCTTCCTCTCTCTGTCTCTCTCTCTTCCTCTCTCTTTTCCTCTCTCTTCCCTCGTTTGATTCCTCTAATTCCCCACTACTGTTTACTCTTTTGTCTTCAGCAGTGATATCCGCAAGCACGTTCGTTTAATTCGATCTCTCCTTCCTACAACTAGAGCTTTGTCTATAGACCCATCCCTTTCGAGAGAACACCTACACACACACACACACACTTTCACCCCTTCTCCTTATCCTACGTCCTCAGCCCCTCAGCCCATCCCTTATTTGTCTTCTTTCTCTCTTTTCCAGCAACAACCCATCCACACATCTACTACTTTCAAAGAATGCATATTGCCGCTACAGACAGACGGGGCTCTCCTCGCAGCCATAGCTCTCAATCAGCCAAGGTTCATATTTTTAAACATTTTCTACTTTATTCGTCTTTTCTTCTCTTGCTCACTCTTTTCTTTAATTTACTATATTACCTCCTAATAATAGTCTCTCAACGTAATGCAAAAGTCGCGATCGGAACCCAACTGCACCAGCAACGCAGCTCCTGCCTTCACCGCTGCAAAGACGGCTGCCCACCCGAAGCGCAAATCCACCGGCAATCTTCGACGTGCGTCTTCTTTCTGCCAGAACGCAAAAACAGCTTCCTTCAGTCAGTCCAACAAGGTACATCAATCACACGACTCCTCACGTTCACCCTCTGCCATCGTTATTATCGTGCGTGTATACATACACGCATGATAATTATGATGATAACATTAAAACTGGGCGGGCTTTAACTCATGTTCTTTATAATTTTCTAGGATATATGGCGTCCCCCAGGTTGCTATGAGATTCCCGATATCCTCGGCAATGCCTATCTGAAGCCCTCGCCCGCCGTAGCTTTCAACCTTCGACCGCAGGATCCTTCAAAGCAAGTGACAAAGGTAGAGTCTCAGTTTAGAGCAATGATCGACCGCAAATTTACTTACCGGTCTCCCTTCGCTTCTTTCACCTCCTTTACCTACAGCGGCCTTGGTACCCTCCCAGTCCGCACTATGAAATCCCTCAGCTCCCACCGCTTGTACGAGCCGAAAACAAGTTCGAAGGCCGTATGCGCAAGCTGCTGGCCAAGACCCCGGTGCGATCTTCCGATCCACGTGGTCGCTACACCAACTTCAAAGAAATCGGCACAGGGTATGCATCCATGACAACCGATGTGCAGATGCCATCTGCATATTATATTTCTTTTTGACTAATTAATCTTCCTTCCCGCTCGGCGATAAACAGTGTCAATGGTGCTGTCGTACGAGCGGCGTACAAGGCAAAGCCGAATGTGCAGCTGGCCATCAAGCGCTGCAAGTTGGACCCCGACCACGAGTACCGCGCTGCGATCCTGCGCGAGCTTCGTATCATGGCAAGCGGCCACAAAAATCTTATCAAACTGCGTGAGGTGACTTTGTGCCGCGACGACGTCTGGATTGCGATGGATCTTCAGCGCTGCTCCGTTTTTGCTGTGCTCTGCCAGCGTGGTATCCCTGAAGAGTTTGCCATTCACATTGCTTGCGAGACCTTGAAGGGCTTGATCTACCTCCACTCCAAGGGCTATCTGCACCGCGACGTCAAGTGCGAGAACCTCTTGCTGGGCTGGAACGGCGAGGTCAAGCTCGCGGACTTTGGCTTGTCGGCCCGTGTTGCCCGTGGCAATCGCGACCGCCTTGGTACCACCAAATGGATGGCTCCCGAGGTGATCCGCGAGGAATATTACAACGAAAAGATTGACTTGTGGTCTTTGGGTATCACTATCATTGAGATGATGGATCGTGTGCCTCCGCATTACCTGATCAAGGACGAGGAGGAGCTCTTTGACATCATTGCCACTGAGCCCAGTCCTACCTTCACCTACAGCTATCCCTCCATGTACATGCGTGGTCTGGTTGCCTGGCTTCTGGACGAAGACCAACGTAGCCGACCTTCCGCTAAGGATGTCCTGATGGTAAGTGACATGACAGTGCCTGACACGAGATGATTGCATGACTACGTTTTCATGTCACATGCTTTCTTACCTCTTGCTCTCCCAATCCCCCCTTTCGCTTACCTCCGTTTCTCCTACAGGAAATCGACGCGCATGTCAAGAGCGGGCTCCTGCAGTGCTCCTCCTCAGTCGAGCTGGCGCGATTCATGAACCAAGTTCTTCCTCAGTAATCCTACGCACCTCCTCCTCCTCGCCTCCTCCGATCAAGGTTATGGAGTTTTTTACGACTCACCCACACCCATTAGCACACACACGCACAACCATCACTCTGACACCAACGCTCAAAATTACCCAATATGTTCATCAGACTCACAAGTCGCTTAAGTCAACGTTTGCACGCATCAACCCATATATGTCAAGCTCGCCTTTCACCTTCCTCTCCCATCATCCATCAACCGAATCCATTTACTCGGCGAGCAGCATTCTTGCCTTTCTTATCCCTTTCTCTTATTTTTAGATGCAAACCCTAATCATACTGTTATCATTCTTTTCTTTTTCTTTTTCTGCTGTTCAATATATGGCTACCTTGTCACAATATAATTACATTTTTAACTTTCAAACCAATCATGAGACTTCTATCGCACCTTGCTCGCTGAAGAAAATAATGATCAGTCAATTATAAAGTCGTAATGATGTACAACGACCAGGACTCTGGCCCCGACTTGGAATCCGCTGTCTGCATCATACTCTGCCCCTATTTATTGAGTAGTGTACCTTTGAGAAGAGAAAGATCCAGAATCATTGAATATAGGCCAGTAATTGAGGGTAAAGTTTGTTTATTTCTTCTGCTTTTTGCTAGAGGGCTTTTTGTTGCCAGAAGCCTTCTTGGCAGGGCCAGCTTTTTTAGCAACTGGCTTGGTAATTCTGCCCTTTTTGACGCCCCCCCATGGTTTCGGACCGCCTTTGCTTTTCTTTGCACCATCCTTTGACTTCGCAGCGCGTGTGCCTTCGAACACCTTGGCCGGCCCAGCCACAATGCGCTCGCCCTTCTTGCCAACCTTCTTTTTAACAATTTTCTGGTCATCCTTGCTGTTCTTTACCGAGCAACGTTGGATACGGATCTTCTTGCCCTCCCGGAAGTCCTTGTCATCCAATGCTAGAGCGAGATCCACAGACGAGCGTTCCTAGGGCAAAAGTTAGCTTAAATGCTCGTCTGCCTATCCTCTTTCTGCGGATATTACCTTGAACTGTGCATAGCCGATACCCTTGCCGAGATTGGTCGATTTGTCGCGCACAACACGTACACTCTGTAGACCCTCGATATCTTTGAAAAAGCTCCACACTTCCTCCTCTTCAACGTCAAGCGGCAAAGAGCCCAAGAAAACGGATCGTTTCCGGTCGTGTTGCTAAGGGGTATTGTGAGATCCCTGATTTGTATAGAATATTGCTACTTACTGCAGGGCTGGCAGCATTGTCAACACGCAGGTGCTTCTCCATAAAAACCTGGCCGTCCATCTCCAAGGCCTTGTCAGCGCTCTCTTTGTCCTTGAAAACAACATACGCATTCACTGCTTGTCGTTGCTTGTTGAGCTTGCTTTTAATAAAGTTACTCTTGCGATTGCTAGGAGAGTCAAATGCCTACACCACTGAATAAATATCGCGGTACAAAGAACGGGCTTCTATGTTCTGCATGTGTGTACTTACAACGGAACGGAATCGGAAAGACTCGATGCGACCGTACTTGGAGAATATTTTCTTGAACTCTTTTTGACCAGCCTGGAAGTGGTGTCAGTACACTGTATGATTTCAGGGCACATTGAGATAGTACCTTTTCAACACAATCGACGGGCACATTGCCAACAAAGATAGTACGTTCTGCCTTCTGTTTCTCTTCCTTCACTTCAGAACGGCTCAGAACCTTTTTGGTTGGATTTTCTCTTCGGCTCAGCTTCTTGGCATTGTCTTCCGTTTCGCTCGCATCGGACTCCTCTTCCTCATCCGAGGATTCTGCTTTTCTCTAGATTAGATATATGTAAAGTCAGCGAACGTTCACGGCGACGTTTCTCTATCAACCATACCTTGACACCCTTAGCAGGCTTGCTATCGATGCCTTTCGTTGCAGCATCAGCCTTCTTCTTCAAAGCTGCCAGCTGTTGCTTTGTACTCCGTCGCTTGACAGGCTTATTGTCATGGTCCTCAACTTTCGGTATGGCGATGGGTGTCGGAATGAGAGTAGAAGCGACCGTGCTTGGACCAGCCTATTGATTAGATTCAAATAATGAGCAAATCTATTCGAGGGTATGTCAGTGTGCATCACATACGCTCTTCTGGAAAAGACTGTCGAGTTTGTTGTCGACCTTTGATCCTGATAGTAAGGTGCTTGCTAAGGTCTCGCTCGCCATGGTGAAGAATAAGAGAGAAGTGGCTTTGCCTGAAATTTCAAACTGCATAGATTTTTGGAGCGGGACTTCAGGTTGGCAGCTCATTCAAATTGATACAAAGGCTCAAACTAAGCAAAGTGAGCCCTAGGCACATATCTTGTAGAATGAAGCAACGGGATGGGATATCTTCGTATGCTATTTCTCTATGTCACTCGTAAATGACAATCTATCATCCTCTCGCTCATAGAGATCTAATATACTAGCATCATAAAAATTTATCATAGACACGTAGTGTAGTTCACGAACATCAATCATATTAGTTTTATTAGTGGTAGTCGAATAGTAAGAGAAAGCAAAAACATAATATAAGCAAGGCATGTAGAAATTAGTGTTGTGGAGGAGGCGGCGGGGGAGGATAAGTGGTAGGGAACCATGACTGGGGGGTCGTAGCAGATAAATTGTTTTGTGAATAAGGGTCTTCGTGGCGGCTGTGGGAGGGTGTCGAAGGGGAGGACCATTGCTGCAGCATGAGAGATGCTTGATTATTGGCAACTGGGCCTGTTCCGTAGGAAAAACCAGTATTGTAGCTGCTATAACCGCTCCCTAGAGATTGGGGACTTTGACTATTGCTGGCGATCTGTCCAAGATAAACCATACTTCCTTGTCCCTTATCATCAGTACTACGACTGCTAGTGCTGTTGCTACGATACGAGGCAAAATTTCTGCTTTCGGAAACAACAGGACTGATATATCCACTGGTATTCCCACTGTAATGACTGATTTGGCTTGCATTCTCACTGGGGGCTTGCCAATCCTGCGCGCTGAATTGAGACAAACCAGCCACGAACGCACCGGGAGCACTAGGAGCGACAGGCGCGACAGGAAATTGAGCGGTCATTGCCATTGCCACTGTTGACAGTGGTTGCTGCAACGGTGCATCGCTCGGAGCAACCATAGGAAAGCGCGTCAGATACGGGTCAGTATGCGTCTCCGTCGACTGTGATTGTTGTAGAGAGGTATCATTCGACGCGACCATAGAAAAGCGCGCCAGATATGGAACAGTATCATGAGGCTGTATCAGCGGCCGCGGTTTCGGCTCCGGCCCTGGAGGCCGCGACTGTGGCTGCGCTTGTGGCTGTGGCTGTGCTTGTGAATATGTGTAGCCAGCCATGTTAGTTGATGATGAAGGTCCTGGTTGAAGTGAAACAATTCCCGGATGCTGTGAGGCTGTGTATACAGTTTCCGGCTGTCCAGAAGAAGCGGATACCTCCCCTGATACTGCAGATAACACATCAGTTGGTTGTGGTGTGCTCCAGTCAGAATTCTCTCCGCAATAGTTCGCCCAAGATGGCACTGCAACAGGTGTATATGTCTGTTCTCGTGATGACAGCAAAGCTTGCTTAGGTGCTGTGATTCGGGTAATCGAAGGTGAGTCATTTTCAGCAAGGAGATTCTGGATGCTGGTGGTTATATCAGCAGCAACTGGAATGAGACTAAAGGAACGTGTTGACAGAACTGCCGAAAGCGTAGACAGGAACTTGTACGCATCTGCAGTGATATCTGTATCAGATACACTGCATTTGCTTAATGCCTTGAGAGTTGCTGTGCACCTTTCAATATTGGGAAGCAGTTGTATACAAGTGCACATTCGTAAAGCTGAGCTGTATCGGTCCAATTTACTGATAAAACTACCGGCCGCTGTCTTGCAGTTCCTGACAGCGATAAGATTCACAGGGACTGATGGATTTTCCAGGAAACATTGGTAGAGCTGTATTCTCGTACTCTGCATTTGCACATGCAACAGGAGGCCGAGTTCAATACAAAGAGGGTCTTGCCACGTCTCGTTTTCGAGACGTATATGTTTGGCCAGCTGGCTACTCCAAGCATCGAGGTCCCGTTCCAGCTGGCTTACTTCGTTCAGAAGGGAGTGTGCGGCGGTCCATTTCTTCTTCAGCGTGTCTGCGATCCGGTAGCGTATGCGTAGCAACTGGATGGACGCAATACAATAGTCGATACAGTAGCCAACATCATCTGTTTCTTCGGGTAATTTCGCGGGCAGGCTGGTGTGGGCGCAGTCCAATTCATGTACAGGAATGGGAAGGTCGTATTCGACAGCGGCGTAGAGACTGCACCAATACGAAGACCACCATAGGCGACGGTCATCTTCTTGCGCGTCTGGCGCCTTGTTTAGCCCAAGGTCGAGAGACATGCGAACAGCTAGGCGGCAGTATTTGAATGCCTTGTGAGGCGAGGCGTGGACGTGATAGAGGAATAGGTGTAGGAGAGCGCGGACGGTAGTACGGCTGCTGCTTGTGTAGCAGTTTTCGAGCAACTCCTGGGCGCACTGCAGATAGTGGTGACCTTTTCGGGTGCGAATGGGAAACTCCGTGTCCTGGTGTAGCTCTGTTTCGTGATGATAAATATAAGCGCGTGTGGCGAGAGCAAGAAGCAGATCGTCATAGTGCTTTTGCCTGAGTAAGGTATCAAGAGGCAGAGTAGGCGTGTAATGCTCCACACGCCCGACCGGCTGGTAGATCAGGAAGCAACGATAATGCCGGGAACGTAAGATCATCTCTACCCAACCGCTGTCGATGGGATCTTGGGACTGAATCAGCTCTGGGAGCGAAGGGCATGTTTCTATGTCGTCTGCGCGCGTGGATTCAGGGCAGGGTAGAGTGACAGGCCGGAAAACAGAAACTGCGCGTTCATGTACTTTGGCGGGGTCGATGGTGTTGAACAAGAGCTTGATGAAGTGATGGGCTTCTGCTATATCGGTATCGATGACCAGCCCGGTCGACTTGAGGTGGAAGCGAGGGGGGTGCTCAGATCGTGCTTTATGGGTGACTGCTTTAGCTAAAGCTGGAGGTGTGGCCGAATATCCTGTTCGTTGCTTTTGGCTATTGGCACCACGTGTGTTTAGATGCGTCTCGACTTTTTTGATGCGGCTATCGAGTTCCTGGAGCTCTTGCAGGTGGCTGCTCGCATCGTCGTTTGTATCGAGTCTGACTGTAGGGTATCGACATGACAACAGATCTCGGACACAGCTGCTGCAGACAGGCCGTGCTTCGTCACATACAAGCTGTCGCTTGGCGCATTGCTCGCACTAGGGTAGAACAGCGAGTTATGGTTGGGCAGGCACGTAGGAGCGGAACAAACTTACCGAAGCTAGCAAATGCTTCTGTTTTGCTTTTGCATTCAAATCATGAGGAGCAGATCGTGCGAGCATGGAATGGCGAGAAAGGAAATGGAACGGACAGAAGGGCGTTTTCGGTGCCCACGCCCAAGGGAGAAAGAGTAGACCGTAACAAATCTGCTGCTATAATTGTATTATGTAGGTCGAAGACTCCACTTTTTCGAAGTCCCGCTGCAGTATTAGAATAGGAATTGAGGCGAGCCATGGTCACACAGCAGCTGCTCAATCCTCTTCAGGAAACACGCCAGAACCCATTATTACCTTTCGAAGTTATCCATTGACAGCTACACTCTAGCGCTAGCCCAGAAAACGGGGTGTTCTCCGAGCTGGATGCCGATTTTTCCGTGATGTAATATTGCTACATTACGCATAATCATTTTCTGTAACCATTATCTCTTGGTTGTCTTTCCATGTTTCACAAAATGCGAGGCGAGATGAATCACCTCAGTGAAGTACAGAAATAAGCTTTTTTTTATAACCAGGGACCCAATTGCGACGAACATTATCTGCCCAATTCTGGCCCTAGCTTCACGTACATCTTGCTGTGTAAGATTTTCTGCCCATCCTAAATTATATGTTTACACGCTCGCCGCCGAGTGGAATGCAGCATACAAAGCTGACTTTGACCCAATAGTATGTACATTATGCTCCAACATCAATTCCGTAGAAGAATGTCTCCACACAACGTACATTCGTACGACACCCGCAGGGGTACGGTTAAAGGGTCACACAAACAGCCAAATAACCGCGTCTCCTATATCGCCCTCGATGTATGCATACAAACGGTTTAAGCTGGAGAGAGTTGCTCTTTTGATTAGATAGTGTGGGATTGAGATATTGCAGTTTGCCGTGACCAAGCACAACTCATGCCACAAAGCTTAAAAAATACATTTATCTTCTGAATTGCTTTCTCGTTATAATAGTATTTAGGCTATTCAAACACGCTATACAGACCTCCCTCTCAATGATCTGCAGTATGTACTAGCAAGTATTCCTGGCGTGATTGCGTTGTGCCATATATGAAAGCACGGAATTAGACGAACGTAAGGGAGCCTCATAAAGTGTGATAAGGTATCTGTATTCGCTCTTTGGAGGAACATCGTTCATCTTTAATGTACACGTTTCACCAGATATACATATATCTAGCTGAACATGATGGGTATATGTATTTGAAAAACTGTACGGGGTGCGTGATACAAATTCAGAGAAATCCAAAAATCTTTATAGGAAACATGATATTTCATAGACTTATTACTCTCGTCTTCTGGGTTTACTAAGGCTTCATCCTTTTAGTATATGCATAGTATCATTGTCTTCTTCATCTTAATGCAAGAGAATACATAAAAGTAGGCTTATAATGAACGGTGCCTTGCTAGAGCCACGAAGTTCGCATCCATTTTTATTGCGTGATAGATGACCAGTATCCGTGGCTCAGAAGAAGCTTTTGTGACATCTAATATCCAGAAACTGAAGCTTTCTTAGTTTGTTAAAGATGAAATAAATAACGAATTGGGGGCACGGGACTACAAGCAGTGTTGCCATGTCTGAATAATTTAAAAGTCCGATGAAAAGTGGATGGCGGTCTTTTATGGGAACACGTACTGAGTAGCAAACAGCCAACGGATCTTTTATATCCTTTCCCCTCGCGTAAAATGGTACGTAGTGTCTCTCGGCTAATCCTTGGCATACACCCACTCATGTTTCTGCGTTGACAGGTTGTTCTTGCAGCATCTATTGTGACAAAAAGTGGCAAAGGTACAATGAACAAAGAATGGCTTTCATCATCCGCTGACAGAGAAACACTGCCCTGTCGTAGCTGTCATCTCTCGGCAGTTTCGCGAAATGCAGCGCTCGCGGATTGAAGGTCTCCTGGCCTCTTTTCCCAAACTTACCAGCACCGGTCAGCAGCACACTACAGTCGAGACCGAACACGTCCGCTACGTGTACCAGCCGCTCGAGGACCTCTTCATGGTCCTGATCACCAACCGCCAGGTACCTCTAGACCCATCCTAAACTAGACTAGAGAATCAGTCATGCTGACACAGCCCACTTTGCTCTAGTCCAACATTCTGCAAGACATTGAGTCGCTGCACCTCTTCGCCCGTGTTGTCACGGACATCTGCCGCTCCTGCGACGAACAGGATATTCTGCGCAATGCATTCGAACTCCTCTGCGCTTTTGACGAGATCATTTCAGACGGTTACCGAGAAAACGTGAACCTCTCTCAGGTCAAGAGTATCATCGAGATGGAGAGTCACGAGGAAAGGATACAGGAGATCATTGCCAAGGTAAAGCTGAAGTACGGACCGCGATCATACAGCAGCCAGCTCACAGGGCCGTACGATATAGAACAAAGAACAAGAAGCAAAGGAGGAGCTCAAGAGACGGGCAAAACAGTTCGAGATGCAGAAAAAGGAAGCCCAGAAGCGCGGCCAAGGATTCATGCAAGGCAACTTCAGCTCAAACAATTATATGGGCGGCCGTTTCTCTCCCGCCCTCGAACCTACCGTCCAAACATCCATCGACACGTCTTCCTACAGGTGAGCGTATGCTTTGTACGTGTATCTAACGTAACTCTAAACTTCATCCAAACACCAGCCGATCGTCGACACCCCCCGCCTCGTCGTCTTCCAAGGCCCGCGGTATGCAGCTCGGCCGCAAGCCCAAATCGGCTGATTTATTTGAGGCTATGAAGACTGAGGTCGAGGAGCCTCTGCTCAAATCATCGCGTTCACCTGCTGGTGGCGCCGCCGCACCTGTCAAGACCGAAGGTGTCCACGTCTCTATCGAGGAACGCGTGTCGCTGGCCGCAAACCGGGATGGCGGTCTGGAGCAAATGGAGGTCCGTGGTGTCCTGACTTTGCGCATCGGTGATACAAGCAGCGCGCGCCTGCGACTGGCGTTGCAGGCAGCGGACGACCCCGCTATCACGTTCAAGGTAGCTTTATATCCACGCCTCTACTGTGGGACCGGACTGTATTGACTCTCCCTGCTAGACCCACCCCAACGTGGATAAGGCCATGTTTAAGAACGAAAAAGTTGTTCAGATGCGAGACACGGCTCGCGCCTTCCCGATTAACCAAAACCTTGAAGTCGTCAGATGGAAATACTCGACGCGCGACGAGACTGCCGTACCCTTATCCAGTACGTTCATTGAGCCTACATTGACAAATAACTCAGTGTTTAAATAGTCACGTGCTGGCCGTCTTCCGCCGGTGATGGCACCTGCGACGTCAACCTCGAATACGAACTGGAAGCTGATCATCTTGAGCTGCATGATGTGATAGTCTCTATCCCTATGCCGTAAGTGACATATATGATTCAGCAAATGAGGATATACTCATGTACGTTATAATCCAGTGATGGCAACCCTACCGTGCACAGCGCCGATGGCAACTACTCCGTTGACCGCCAACGACGAACGCTTGACTGGCAACTGCCTATTATCAACAGCTCAAATAAGTCCGGCTCTCTCGAATGCAACGTCGCCGGCGATAATGCCGATGTTTTCTTCCCTGTTATGGTTTCCTTCATCAGTGAGCGTCTGATCTGCGACGTTGATGTAAGTAAAACGTTTCATTCCTCGGCTGTATTCCTTATGTAGCCCATAGGTCATCGACGCCCAAAACTTGGAGACGAACACCCCTGCTCAGTTCTCAAAAGAGATCCTTCTGGCTGCAGACGACTATACTATAGGATAGATATATACACATCATGCCCCCCTAACGCCTTTTACACCCGCTTTTAAAAATTTTATTAAAATACGTTGGGTAAGTAAACTTGATGTGTGGAATATGCAGACGATAAAACTGTTGGCAAGGATTCACTTCTCTGCCCGCGCATCGACAGTATTGCTACATACAAGTATTATTGCTATTGGTGTGTAAATATCCTTCGGCCCATGTGTTAAATTAGCTGTCGATAAGAGCAAATATATAATGTGATGCTTCTAGCGTAGCGCAGGAGTCACTGAAAACACGAGAGTTCTGCTTCTGCTATGGTCAATAGGTAAACAGACCTCGAAACGTAATACATGTTGTCTATGACAGTGAAAAACGAAAAGGTGCTTTCGGTTGGGAATCTCTGTAGAGGCTCTGCGAAGTAGCATTATGTATATGCAACTGCCACCACAGAGTATTAATACACAGAGAAAATCGGCACTTTTTATCCAAAATAAAGTAAAATAGATGATCGGGGCAGCAGGGAGTGGTCGTGGCGGGGGGGGGGGGGCATACCCTATAATCCAAAGGTAGCCACGGACGATAAATGTGCAGTCATGTGTTTGTATCGTTTTTTCTTTGCATCTATGCAGGGCTGCTGGATGGAAAAATGGCACTCTATTATGGAAATGTACGTGTACCAGAATGAAACAGATTAGTGCAGAACCGTCAAAGTCATGAAGATGCTTTGCATCTCCACTTTAACTTTATATACGCACGGACCTTTCCCCTTCCACTGTACGTCGAACTTTTTTTCCATCTGCTATAATGACCCACACCGTCATGGTCCCCCTTCCAAAAGACACACTGGGTGCTGCGCCTTTTCTGCACGTGAGAACGTAGATATAGCAACACATCATTGGCTGCAGGTGCTTTTTCTTTCACTGTCAGACCCCTGTCATCCAGCATCACTAAAAAGGAGCATTTTTTGTCAAGTACTTTTTCCGTTCTTCATCCCCACTTCCTCCGTCCCTTTGAGTATGAACCGCTGAAGGAGCATCCCGGGATTGCAGGCCCAGGCTCTGGGGAGCGCCGTGACTGAGTTTGTTCCTGCTGGACAGGTCCTTCCCAACACGGAAAACAAGAAGGGAAGCGAAGGGAAACGATGAGTGTCCATCTCCACGCGATGTTTCCTGGGCAACGGACTACCGTGGTGGTAAACACTGTGGTAGGACGGCAAAGAGACACTCTTTTTTGTAAGTGTAATGATAATACTTTGAAGAAGGAGAGCCTGAGAAGAACTAGAAGTTGAGCGCGAGCTTTGTTAGAGTTTAATAAAGTACAGTTTCAAATTCTTTTTCATGTTGTAACGCGTGTTGTATGTACCCTGCGATTGATGCAGTCTAGATCACTCTTCATGAGCTTTGTAACAAGCCGTCTTATCCATATAATCACTCCCAAGCAATTTACTATTGGTCTGGAAAAGGTTCCTGGGTCATACTAGGTCAATACGCTTCCTGTACTTGCTGTTTCAGTTGCCCCTGAAAGGTTCCTTGATGGGATGAAACTCCCAGCAGTCTCTGTTGATAATCCATGTTCTTTGAGTCATTCTTTGATGCATTACTTTGGTGGATGGGGGATTTATCTTCCATAAGAAGGGGGATCGAGGTAGCTATTCCAGGGACGAGCCAGAGGGTACCCGTAGGTCAGGTTTGGTTGACAAGCCTCAAACAATATCGGCATTCTTTCTGGATTGCTCCGGGAAAAAAACTGAATCTGACAAAGTGAACATCGTGTAATCGTGAACATCATGTAATCGTGAACATCGTGAACATCGTGGATGACTCTATGATACACAGTTGCGTTTTATTGTGTAAAATGCCATTCTACTCAAATTTGAGCTGTGAAATTTATGTGTATCAAAGACATGAAAAAAAAAGTTAAAATACGCTAGTATCCATAATACATGGCCGGGTAAGGTCGAGCAGGGTTAGATGGCGTTGGCTTGGTGCTGTTTTCCTCCAGCATGACGGATCGTTCGTGTTGGGCCCATTCTTCAAACTTGCGCATGATGATACTCTTGCTATCGAATTTGCCCTGGCGTCTACTGTGATCTTCGTGTGCGTTGACTCCCTGGACTTGTCTCGTCTCACCCCACGAGAAATCGTCAAAGTTCCAGTAAGCATACGCAGGCAGAAGAAAGTTCCAAATAGGCAGCGAGAGCAGATAGATCAACATCCAGCCAACATAGACCATCTTGCGCGTTGTCAATGAAATCAGAACGGCTGGTAGACCCAAGATAGCCGCAAGCAATAAGAGAGGAATCACAGGCACGGGCGTGACAAAGAAAGAGATGATGACAAGATAAAGGGTGAACGAGATGGCAGCAGGCAGCACGACTGTGCCCACCAGCTCCATGAAGACGACAAATTGCATCGAAAAGCAGAAGGTGCCGCACAAGTCACGGATAAGCACGAGCTCCAAGAGGTTGTGCACAGTTGAGTTAATCCAGCGCCGACGTTGAGAAAGCAGAACACTGAAAGTATCCGGCACGACAGTTTTGCAGACCTGATTTAAAAAATACGCGAGGCCGTACAAGACGAGTAAGATACCTGTTATCCACTTTCGCGTCTCGTCTTACCGCTTGTGGCACAAAAACCATCTTGCGCTTCGGAAACGTACGAAGCATGAGCGTTGTCAAATATCGATCTTCGCCCAAGAGCAGCAAGTTCTTCTTGTGCAAGGTATCGACGACATTCTCACAATAACTCTCGACAATATCGGTAGAGCAAAATATGGGCACATAACGGTCTCCCTTGGGTGCGATGATACGGTACATGCAGAAGCAGCCAGGCAAGCAAGTAACGCCGCCAAAGATCGATTCGAATGCCTTACTCATATGGTGCGAAATATAATACTCAAAAACTGCAGAAGCGGTGTCAGGGCACGCACATTTGATAACCAATATATGCCCATACCTTGAATGGCTGTGACCCACGTATCTGCCTTGTTGGCGATCTTTGTCTCTCCACACAGACCCATGATATATGGATCCCGCGACATGGTGGCAATCATGCGAGCTAGTGAATCCGGATATACCTTGGTATCTGCGTCCACCTGTTATAAAGAGAGAATAAGCATAGATACAAAGATCAGCTGCTACCACGCACCATGAGACATGTCTCAAAGCGAGAAGGGTGATGGCCGCTTAATTTGACAACAGCTTTGCTGAACTGATACTCGAGCTCGCACATTCGCTCGCAATAGTAGATCTTTTGCATAGCATTCATCAAAATAACCTGACTGTCACGCTTGCCGCGGTTTCCCGGCTTTTTCGTCGATGCTTCCAAAGGCGTGCCGCACTTGACAATGACTATCATAGGTACGCGTTGCTGTTCCTCTAGGGGCTTGGGAGCCGGCGCTTTCTCTGGGTCGTCATTGTATTTGTAGAAACCAGCATACACCTTGGCCATGTTGTGTCTTCTGGAGCCGTCAGCAATAGCGACATAAGATGAGGGTTTCACTTGGTCGCGAGGCACGAGGTCGTCTTTCATCATCGAGAGCACCGTATCGGGTGTTGACATGCTGTTTCCCGACCCAGTGATGATACCGTCACAGATGACGAGGAGCATCTTATGAGAGGCGGGGTAGTCCGTGTTAGCCAACGAGTCGAGTGTGGTGCGCAGGCCCTCCTCGCCCTCAGAGTAGCAAGTGACGACCATGAAGGTATGGATCAAGTCAAAATTAAAGTTGTACTGCTTTTGTGCCTGGGCATTGACGTTTTCTTCTGTCTCAAGTGCGCCCGTGGATTGCATGCTCTGGAAGAATTGGGAGCTGATGGTATAAGGCAGAGGGGAAAGCGACGAGTTGGCTGTCCGACGAGACAAATGAGGGCTATTGCTTGTGCTGAAACCGCCCCCGCGGGGCAAAGCCGGGCTACGCAGATGCATCGTGTTGGGTGAGCTCGGCTGCGTAAAACGTGATGTGGTGGGGAAGAAACGACGACGGCGGTTCGCATTAGGTGTCATACCGGGATTGTTGCTACGACTTGCGGTGGAAAAACTGCCAGAACTGTTATTGTGCAGTCCGCTACCATTTCCCATGTAGGCTGGGAAGTGAGACTCTGCTGGAGCGTGTTGGACTGAAGGGAGTGCAGACGCTGCATCTGTGAGCTGCGGGTCGTCCACCGATGATATGCTGGATCGATGACGATGACGTGGATAATGCATTTGCTCAACATTGTTCATTTCCCACTGAAGGACAGCATCTTGGCGCTGGCGTCGCTCTTCAGCGGTTTCCTCGCGGATGCTACCCAGTTTCCAGGAGATACACCAGCCAAAGACGAGTGCCAGTAAGAATCGGATGAGTACGACACCGAGGATGACGGCAAGTGAGACCCATAAAACCACGTCTGAAATGATACAGCCCGTAGAACGGGAATCGAGGACGCCCACCTTGAGCACGTCCGTCAAACATTTGCCGATCAAGAGTCTATCGGCTGTGGTACTGAGCCAGTAAGTCGCGTCACGGCCGATGAAGGCGCTGCCCGGACCCACAATCTGGGCGACTTGGAAAGGCAGTGGTACGTTCGGCGTCAGGTAGCGCAACCGTGATAAATCCAAGACATTTCTGGCAGCGCACATTTATATTGTGAGGGGTCCGTGCATCATTCATGGAACATCGCTTTTGTTTCTTACCCGTTAAAGGCAACCAAGCTCGTGCCTGGCTTTTGAATATCCGTCCAGTTGTAATATATATCACCCACCACTTCCAATTTGCGCAGCGCGTTTCTAGCTTTGGGGCTCACGTGACAGCCTTCGCGCTTGGGGTTGTCGGTGCCATTGATCTTTTGTGGCTGATCGCGATTGATGGGCACGCACGGGAAATAGTTGATGACGTTGTCATGGGCATCGTCCTTGACGATAGGCTGGAGGATACCTTTGCAGTTGTAGTTGACGGTCTGGAATAAGAGCGAGAGGTCGCGCCCGCCATAGCCCATCTCTAATAAATCACCACTGCCAGGAATACCAGGATACGGCGTGGGGTGCTTGAAGTGCTTGACATCAAACACACGCCCAGATATTATGACTTGATTCTCGGCCACCCCGTTCGGTTTTATCCGATGGGGCTGCTGACCGCACACAGTTGCGTTGAACCCGAACGTCAAGAAACCGACACCGACACAGAGACAGACGATGATGATCACAAGGGTCACTTTCTCGCGCCATGCTTGCTGCACTTGTTTATCCTTGATGCCCATGAGGCGCATCATAAACGATGGGATGAAAAATGTCAGGATCCAGCTTGTCAATACCCAGCAGTGCGGCATCTTGTTCGTTTTCCGTCGCTTTTTGCTGCGTTTGACGTCGCCATCCTCGTCATGGATACTCAGTGATTTGTCGGACGTCATGGTAAGGTATCGCGCGCGTTGCAAATCTTCTGGCCGCATTGATGTGGTTGACGGTGGTGTTTCGTCCACGGCGCGTTGTGCAGCTTGCTTTTGTTGCGCTTCGGTGTCCACTCTCAATGCTGCCTTATTTTCCGACATGGTGTGCTATTTTCTCTTCGAAAAAGGTATTAAAGTGGCACGTGCGCCAATGGATGGATGTGTGATTATAATAGTACTTTTCCACTGTTATTAAAAAGAACCAGAAGAAAAAGAGGCAAGTTGTAATGGAGACAAGGACCGGACACACTACCAGTCTCTGGACCCCCGCTTGTTGTTATTTTTTTTTTCTCAGGGCTTGTGGTTAAACGTTCGTGGACAGAACAGAGGCTGGGCATTCTCACCAAGTTGGTATTAAAATGAATCGTTGTATTATTCCTATTCGGTTATTTTTCTACTTCGCTCATAATCGTCAACGTATCTACCACGTCCTGAACGTTCTGTAACCGCCAAAGTGCTTGTGTCTTCTTGTCTTCCGCGCCCACCATCACCGTAAATTTCTTGTCTTCCGCCACAGATGCGTTCCTGAGTCGTTTAAACATATCTTCGTCCGTTTTGTCGTCACCACAGCACATGACAAAGTCGTATGCCTCGCCACTACTCAGTAGACGGCTGACAATCTCTCCTTTGTTGATCAGTTTGGGACGCACTTCCAAATTCTTTTTGCCGACAAGCACTTCCACCGGAAGCTTCGATAGCACCGCGTTCTCGAGGTGGTTGTGGCACTCTTTTGCCTGAAACGCGCCATACGCAGGATCTGCCAATCGATAATGCCAAGTAACGGAGCACCGCTTGTGTTCGATAAAACTACCGGTCGTGCGCTCCGTGTAGTATGTAAAGACGTCCACAACGTCATGCTTCCAGCTCATGTCAAAATGTTCGGTGAGGTTGATCCATTTGCTGCTGCCTGGATATTTGATGAAACAACCATGCTCGGCACTGAGGCCGAGGTTCGGGATATGGCCTAACCACTGATCGAGACCTGCTTCATCGCGCCCGGATATGACCCAAACTTCGTTGCGTGGGTCTGCGCATAGTTTTGTCAACGCGTGTAGCATATGTTTACCGGGGACAGCTTGAGAGGGTGTCTTGCATATCGGTGTCAAGGTACCCTGATATCACGTTCAACATCTGCGCAGTGAATCGTTGTACTACTTACATCGTAGTCAAAGCATAATAGCCGCTTTTGGGATATTTGATAATGCTGTACGAGATAATCGGGCCGCAAAAGAGGAGTGTAGCTGGTCTGTTCGGAAATAGCGATAGACTGGAGGAGCATTTTGACAAAAGATTGCGCCCAGAATGCAGCTGTATGAGATTTAACGTGGTCCAATAATTGCTAAGAATGGTATGAGCCTAGGCATGTGAAAAAAAAAATGCGACGGATTCAAATTTTTTGGTACCATATGTCTTGAATATTTTTCTTCTTCGGGCATGAGCAGAGCGTCGTTAATAGTCTTAGCCATACCGGCATAGTCCCATGGGTTCACCATGAGAGCAGAGCTCATGGACCCCGCTGTGCCAGTAAATTCGGACAAGATCAAAGGCGCATGTTTTTCTTGCTGGCACATGATATACTCCAAGCTCGTGGTATTCATGCCATCACGTACGGCTGTGATAAGCGCCGCATCTGCAATGGAAAGGAGGGCATACAGCTCGTCTGACTGAACCTGGTGATGGTAATGATGTACGGGTGTAAACTCGAGCGAACCGTAAGCGCCGTTGATATGAGAGACGATTTCGGACACTTTGTTTTCGAGCTTAATGGAATCATTTGTGGTGCCATCGGTCACCTGGATAAGGACAACCTAGCAACAGATTGACACTGTCAGCTCCTTTTCCTATCTTTTGCCCGAAGGAAGCATCCAACGAACCTTGTCTCTCCACTCCGGATAATCCATAAGGAACTTTTCAAAAGCAGCCAGTTTTTGCAGAACACCCTTGACCAGGTCCAGCTTATCTCGACCGACAATAATTTTCTTGCCGCGGTACATTTCGGCGATAGCTTCAATCTTGGGCTGGACTTTATCGCTCCTCCGAGCGGTGTCCACCTTTTCTGCATCGATGCCGATCGGAAACGTACCCACATGGCAGAAATGAGAGCCGGCGTCAACGCCGTCTGGAGACGATTCGAGGCCGAAGACGCGAGTGCAGGTTGAGATAAAATGGCGAGAATAGGAATATGTCTATCCACAGGACAGGAATGAATGGGCTGCAAATTCCAGCAACGACAGGATGTACCTGAAAACCGACAAGGTTGGCACCCAGCATGCCCTTGAGAATTTCTTGTCTCTCTGCGTATAATAGTCAGCGGTGTGAATACACGGCAGACCGGATGCGGCGCCCTGCTTACTTGGTAAACAACGGAAGATCTCTGAACTTGGGAAAGGTGCATGGACAAAAAGACCGATGCGGACCTTGGGCAGCTTTTCGCGTACCATGGCCGGGACCAATAACAAATGGTAATCATGAACCCAGACTGCGATAGCATGCTCCTTTGTGAACGCTGGCTCGAGAGGGCGTAATGCAAGCACTTACTGATATCGCCGTCCTTGTAGTTGCCCACAACGAGGTCGGCATACTTTTGGTTAACAGCGGCGTACGCATCCCATTGGCGACGTTCAAGACGGCCATCGGTGGCATTGTTCCACAAAAGATAATGCAACAGGGGCCACAGCACTTTCACAATAGCAGCGTGCAGTTGGATTAGTATGGCACGCAAAGTAGGGATGTGCCATCGATGGATACATACTTGTCTTACAATAGCCGTCATAATGGCCAGAGACACTTTCGCTGTCGAGAAAGAGCGGGATGCAGTTGTACTGTCGTCTCAGGTCGGCTGTCAGGTGGGCCTTGTCCGAGGCGTCGACGGTGCGGACCGGGTCGAGGTTCTCCGTGGAACCGCCCTTGTTATATATCGCACCCGTCCAGCCGACGTAGAGTATTTCGCGGTCCTTTTGTAGAGACTCGATGCCGGAGTACATTGCACTATGACCCCGTCGTGGCCGGAAGCACCAAGGTTTGGTATCCTCAGTGGAAGACAGATCATGGTAAATCTCGATAGGAAGCTGGTGGGTCACGTTAATAATGCGCCCGTCAATCTGCTTTGTATCGTTGGCCAAGAGAGGCACAAATTGACAGGGATCGACGGGATCTGGCATGATCTTTCGAGGCAAAAGCCGTCTGCTTTCGACCGGGCACAAGACGAACTTGCGGAGAGCGAATGATCTACTTTCTGCCAACGTATTGGCTCTTTTGGGTTCAGCAGCCCAAGAATGGCACGTACCATCACTCGCTTGTTTATCATCATTATCAATCACTATGCTATATTATGCAGAGACATTAGATCGTTGCATTGTCCTTTATATCGAGTGCTGCATCTCTTAAATAGCAAGCATAGAACCCAATAGCTTAGCAAGGAGCGGTGGCCAGCACGTTTATCCACTCAAGCAAAAAAAATCCAGACTTGCCTTTTTTAGTCGAAATGGGGGGGGGGAGAGAGAAAGAGAAAAAGAGAGAGAGTGTGTGTGTGTGTGCCGAATAGAATTAATACATAAACATACGTTTCTTCGCTTCACAATGTTTCATCCTTCAAGAGGAGGCAAGTACTCGGCTGTAGAGCTCCAAGCCTTGATCTAATGTGGCTTCTTTGATGTGTAGGCGTGCGAGGTGGCAAGGACCAGGTATGCACTATTTGCTGTTGTGGTAACCATTCAGCAGCGGCTCATTCGTTTCGTAGTTTAGCTGGGACGATGTCAAAGAAGACAAATACCGCGAATACTATCTCGGCCATTCGCTCATGGCTCCTGTGGGTCGATGGCAGAAGGGTGAGTGCGCGAGTGCTGGAATGATTAGGACTAAATCCAAGATCGCAGGCAAAGATCTGACCTGGTTTGCCAAGGGCTCAAAGGACGACAAGGCCGCTGCACAAGCGGCCGAAGTCGCCAGAATCAAAGAGGCAGAAGCTGAAGCCATGGCAGTCGCTCTGTAAGTGAACCTAAAATGGTGAGGAGTGCATACAAAGGTAGCACACTGACACGCGAGCACTAGGGGTGGTAAAAAGAAGAAGACCATCGAGAGCAACGTCACCCAGGAAGACTTGCGGCAGGCACTCAAGAAGAACGAGGATTCGGATGAGGAGGATGCTGATAATGAGAAGGGTCTTGGCTATGGAAGGTAGGACGCATTCTCGCCTTGCTTTTTGTCTTGCATTGTTCTCAACCGATATCGATGGATCGATCAGGTCAAGTCGCATGCCGTTGCCCAACCAGAACGAAGAATTCTCCACCGCCTCGACTCTTGCGTCCGATTACGCTGATCATACCATGCTGGACTACAACATCGAGACCTACAATCACGACGAACGCCCGGACGATAAAAAGAAAAAGAAGAAGTCAAAGAAACACAAAAAGGACAAGAAACATAAGCGTCACCGCGAACGCGATTCACGCTCGCCCGATACCAGACGTTCGCGCAGAGACGATGTAAGCGACGACGAAAGAGGTTCTAAACGTCGTGAGCGCGATGTGCAGTCGCCCACCCGCTCGCGGTCACCTGCCCGGCATCACCGCCGATCCCGGCACCGGGACGCAGATCGCTCGCGCTCGCCTGCTCCCCGTCGTCGAGAGGACACACGTCCACGCCATCGTCATAGCAGCCCCGAGAGACACTCTTCTCGACAAACGGCATCGCCTTCGCGCGCTGAGAGGACACCTGCTGAGCCAAAGGAGCGGTCTTTATCGCCTTTTTCACGCCGTCGACTCATGACAGCTGACCGGAAACGTGGCCGTAGCCGAAGCAGAGACGCACCCCCTCGCTCACCACGGGCCTCGCGGCACTATGAGCGTCGCGAGAGACGCGACGAACCTGATCGTAAACGACGCTCACGGTCCCGATCGGCATCACCCGTCCATGATAGACGTACCCATCGCTAGTTATCTTCAATGCAGTTTCCATTTCGTAAAAACGTAAAACAACCATGCTTCTCCATCCCTCTTTCTAATGAGTGATTTATTATTATTGTTATTATATCTCAGTAAGCGTTTATGGCTGATTTATTGCCACCTTTAATCATCCCATTCGCTTCCATCACTGCTATCATCATCGTCGTCATCGTCATCGTGAATCGCCTTCTTTCTACCATTAAGAGCAGCAATAAGACTCGAAGTGAGGTCATCACCACCCGCAGCCGCACCCGCAGCTGCACCCGCACCCACAGCTCCACCCGCAAGAGCAGCCGCGCCTGGTCTAGGAGACGAACCGCTCACGGGCGTGCTACGATCCTTGATTTGATCTTTGGGCGTGCTACGCAGGGCCCCAATTCCGCCAGCGCCACGGATGGCATCCATGAGAGCGCCTCGCCCCGTATCCGAGCTGCCTGTAGACGCCATGGGCGAAGGTGGGGCAGGCGCAGGCGGGGCAGGCGCAGGCGGGGCAGGCGGGGCAGGCGGTGGAGGAGGCCCCGAAGAAGGTGGTGGCGGAGGTGGCGGA
The DNA here is from genome assembly GCA_000697355.1 of Syncephalastrum monosporum B8922. Lineage (NCBI taxonomy): Eukaryota > Fungi > Mucoromycota > Mucoromycetes > Mucorales > Syncephalastraceae > Syncephalastrum > Syncephalastrum monosporum. Next base: position 561,294 of record JNEN01001260.1, read on the forward strand.
GGTGGTGGAGGAGGAGGCGCCGCCGAGGTGGCCGGCGGTGCAAAGTACTCAGTCGGCTCGTTCTCCGGGGTAGCATAGGCACTCGAGTCATCATCATCTTGCCCATACTGCGTAGGCTGCGTAGGCGGTGGCGGCGGAGCCGCGGCTGGCGCAGGACGCGGCGGGCCACGGGTAGGCGGAGGGGGAGGAACAGAAGGCCGTGGAGGAGCAGGACGCGTCGTGGCTGGCGGGGGCGGAGGGGGTCCACGGCGACCGCGGCCTGGCAGCGGCGGAGGAGGCGGCGGAACGGGTCGCTTCGCTGTCGAAGGCAAAGGTGGAGCCGGTGGCGGCGCCGCACGCGTAGGTGCCGGCGGGGGGGCCGGAGGGGCTGGCGTATGGTCCGCCCATTCATCCTCCTCGTCGTCTGAAGGCTCGGGAGAAGGCGCCTTCTGTTGGGCGATGGCTGTCGCAGCCCAGTTTTGGTCGTGAGAAGCCGGCGATGCAGGCGGCTGTTGCTGGTGGTCGTCATCCGTCACCATGGACATGCGATAGTAAGGGTTATTGGACTTTCGCGAATCGGCTCGGTTGAGAGACGGCGGCGAAGTTACAGCCTGCGAGACGGGCCGTGTGGGAGGTGGTGGAGGTGGGGCTTGCGACATTGGCCGAGCCGGAGGCGGTGGAGGAGCAGGGCTGCCCGCAGGACGCAAGGGCGTGGCCACCATATGCGACTGGGGTCTTGCAGGTGGCGGTGGGGGAGGATGACCAGCACGTCTTGATGGGGGTGGCGGGGGTGGAGGACGGCGACCTATGATCGGGTACCTAATTAGCGGTCCAGTAGTCAGAATAGTTGAACGACTTACCACCGATAGGAGGAGGAGGCGGTGCAGCACGGCGCGCAGGAGGCGGTGGGGGAGGTGGACGCGACGTCTTGATACCACCGTTCGCAGTCGCTGCAGCTGCAGCTGCATTGGGCCGTGCTGGTGTAGGAGGTGGAAGACCACCCGTGCGCTGGGTCACAAAGTTCTTGATGAAGTCCTTGTTGTCATGGATTTCTTCTGCTGGGATGCCAAGCGACTGTAGCTGCTCGAACAGACCATCCCATTCTGGATCGTTGTTCTGAATACTAAAGCCTTTTTCGGGCGTGTAACCGACATGACCAAGGTGTCTAAGGACGTGCTTGTGAGCAGCTTGGTCTTGCATGATAGCTGCATTTACCTGAATTCAGACGGTAGGCCAATCTGCGTTTTGTCCACTTTGCCTTTCTTGGCACCGCCGTCTAGTGAATTTGCGATTTGGGCATGCATGAGTTCCTCCTCCATGTTTCGTTCTTGGCATTGAATACCTTTTTTCTTTGTATTTTGTTTGTTTTTGTGTCTAACGAGCGACTCGCGTGTCATTACTTTTTCGTAAAAAGATGAGGCATCTGTGGTATCGGCGAAAGAGAGACCAATCATGTATTCCTACAAAAAAAAAAAAAAAAAAAAAAGGAGAATGCATTAGTGACTCGAGTTCGCTGTGAGAGCAGTAGCAGGCATACATCTCCAGGGAAACTAAAGAAGAAGGGCGTCTCCATCCGCAGCTCGAAGCCGTCGTAAAACTCGTGTTCCCATACAACGCCTTGATGGTGCTACCGAATAATAGGAAAATATATATGAGTGATATAGACAGTAATAGGCGACCGGAGCAGTAGCAGCATACCCGCAAGTCGACCAACTTGAGATAGAGGGTCTTCTTCTTTTTGTCTTTCAGAAAGGTCAAGGCACCCCAAATGTTGGTGTAGGCCCATTTGTTCGGATTAGGGTAGGCGACGTACAGACGTGCTACGGTAGCCGCATAGATTTTCTATAAGACATGACAAGACATTGGTTCACTACAAGCAAGATTCACTACACGTACGACTTACAACGTTGGGCAGCGCACGTCTGACTTTGTTCTTGTCCTCAGCAGACGTGAGTGCTTTCGAAACCATTTGAGGATGCTCGCTTCGAACAAGGCAGGTCGCCCAGAAGGCGGAGCGTTAGGTTTGAATGCATACATTATCTGTCTTTTTATTGGCTGGTTTGAACCAATCATGCCCTAGCGCAAATGCTAAATTATAATGAGAATGAAGATGCCTTAGTTTATGCTCACTCTATGTGTGTCTGTGCCTGTTTCGTAGCAAAATGATTCACTCTCTAGCAGAGTGAGTACTATAAGCAAAGGAATTGGCAAAGTCAAGCCTTATCAGAACATGCATGTACGATATCTTCATGGACGCAATGGATGTCTTGGTGTAAAGGCAGGAAATTCAGCAGACGTTTATATTGAGATAATGTACAGAAGCGGATGCAGAGTGTAAGAAAGGTGGATTTTGAGGATCTGTAGGGAATCTAGGGTTCTTGGGGGGAAGGCCGGCCCTTATATTTTGCTGTGACAACCACCGCGCCAGAGAAGGTCATAACAGAGCATATGGCAAACATCATGGTAGTGGACATGTTATTCACCTAAGAAAAAATTGGTGTCAGGATACATAAAGCACGTTAGGTGCACAGCACATACGTTCCACATGATGACACCGATTCCAAGGTTCATTGGGATGCGCAGTAACGTCATGACGGCTGCTCTAGTCTCTTCAGGTATCACTTCGGCCTTGAGGGATGCAATGGCCGGATAGTACATGCCCGTGCAGAACTCAAAAACGTGGTATGCGACTGCCAGAATCGGAAGCTGCGTGGCTCAGATCAATAGATGTTACGATACCCACTTCCCTTTGCTTACCGAAACGGATCCGGTATATACAATAGACCCGAAGGCAGAACTTGCGAGACCCAAAGCAATGATTAAAAGCTTATCCTTGGATAGTTTCGACTCAAATGATTGGAAAGTGAGAGAACCAATCATGACTGCAAACATCATGGTCGAGAATAAATAGCCCAGTGGAAGAGTCTGCTCGCGGTCGCCCACTGAAGGGATATGTTAGCTATGTAAGACTGCAGAGGCTCTTGCACTTACTGTATATGGTTGCGGCGTTTTCAATTGCCGGTGTATACAAAAGAACAAACGTGTACATGGCACACTCAAAGACTGTTTGCGCAGTAGCAAGAACGAGTATATTCGAATCTACAGATATACTTGTTGAGTAAGATCGAGCCATAATATGCTCACAAAGTCGGACAAACCTTTCCACATGATCTGACATCCCTCTTTCAGAGTGCGAGTCAGTCGTGTATTATGCTAACACAAGAATGCATAAGAAGCAGAGCTTAATTTGGTTTCAAAACTCACCATGCCGCTTGATTCACCGTAGTTCTCTGTCCAAGTGGAGGTCATTAATAGAGCAGCGACACCTTGTAAAGCGATGGCCAAGACATAAGGAGCTTTAAAACCGCCAATATCCACGGATGCATTAGCAACCACACCAGCGACGATAGCTACCAGCCCGTTCAAGAAGGTGCCTGCGGCAAATGTGCGCGAGAGCCAGTCCGCAGGAAATACATGCGATGTATGCTCTGCGACGTACCATGCCTCAAAGACGCTGTACAAGAGCGCTGTTGAAAGGCCGGATAATACATGCGAAACGAACAAAAGCATGTATTGGTTAAGAAGACGGAGCACAAGCGCAGTGGCTGTGATCGCGCAATAAACGAGGCACACACGTCTTCGGCCACTGCCATGGCAACGCATAAAACACGTTAGCATCCGCACCTTCCTTTTTCCTTCCCGAACTTGCATACATCCATACAAGAATATTCAGGTGCAGAACAGTAAGGATCGTAGAACTTACCGGGAATCGGCCAAGCTACCAACGGCTGTGCCGGCAAAGGCGCCGCTGATGAAACCGGTCAAGAACAGGAACGCAATCTGGGCTAGGTCAAGACCGTAGGACTGATATAACTTGTATAAATAAGGACCCTGCAACCAATCGGCACCTGTCAGAGCCGAACCAAGAAGGGCGATGAGCAAGAGACAATGCGTTGTAACGAAACCTGAAAACCCTACCCATAACGGTCAAGTAGACGGAAAGGTACTTCCATTGCAGAGCCTTGAACCGACGCGCTTGCTCCTTGGGCGAGCCTGACTCAATATTTAAGGACTCCATCGTCATCTTTTGGAAATGATGACTCAAGGATTCTGTTGGTGGGTTATTCAATAAACAGGCAAGCTGTGCTTCCTTAATGAACTGCAAGCCTGTGTGTCTAACATTTCTGATCCCGTTTTGGCGTATTTTAGTGTTTTTAGCCCAACTTGGCATTGGATCTACCTAAAAATTCACCGGTCTATTTGTGTTTGCTACTTTCTTGTACGTCGTGGTCAAACTCGACATGGACGTGTAAAGATACATGTACGTCTATATATATAAATGATAGTTTTGGAAAGGTAGTTTAGTAGCATAAATCAAGACCCCACTCCAAGCTCGATCTTTTCCTCCTATGCAAACCGCCTTCTTAATTTTTCAAGTCCTTCACTTCGTTTTTGGACTATGGATATAATCAGTCAAAGCAGGAATACATCTACTTCAAATGGCACTGTAACAGATATAGCCTTATGATCATCGATGTCTATCTGGATAACCACTGAACATTGTGTTTTTGGTTCATCTCTACCATTCTTACGTATTTGATCGACGTTGGTGCAACTTCAGTCCAGTGGAGAAAAGCCTATGTTTCGGCGCTTGAACTTCGAAATCCTATGGAATCCCTCGTCACGTAAACAGTGATTCGCGGTAATATTGTGGTTATCTTCTCCCTGCTGACGCTTCACAGCCGTCCTGTGAAATACATGTCTAGAATATTTTGGTATAGCTAAGCAGATACAATCGATCTTTTGTCAAATGAGCTTTATACGTACCACGTGGAAGTCTACCAGGCCCTTTCCCCTTGAATCTTTTACAGCATTCGATATTGAGCACTAGGCAGTCATACGATGATTTACTGAATACAAAGATAATCAGGGTATGCTATATGAGGACATCATGCGATCCAGCTTTAAAATTGAAACACAGGCGAGTTAAAACCACCTCCTTGTGCTTTCTTATTCCCGCCTCTGGTTACCCGAAGCATGCTCATGACTCCCATGGAGTCTGCACAATAATCTGTTCTTTTCGAGAAGTTTTTCCGTAATCAAACTGTGACTGGCAAGGGGTGGGAAGGATGAACCTTGATACGGTTATTTAGAAGCGCGGGGTGGCTGATCGCGAGCATAGTGGGGTCGAGCACCATTCCTGGGCGAGCCTTGCATTTAGCACTAACTTCGAATCCACAAACGATGGTTTATTACCATTAATGTTCGGTCTTCCGTGTCTCTCATCTCCGTTATACGTATGATTTGTCTTGGCTAGGTAATATATCTCGAGTATGTGGCATTCCAAGAATGATGACGATGATAACAAAAAAGCCAAGATTCTTATGCTGCATCTGCCGCTTCCTCAAAGTGTTACGTAACAGACTGCATGACGGTTACACGATCTGGAACGTAAGCTGGTTTCCAAATTTGAACCTTGCGCAACTGTCTCCAGCCAGTTATACCCTACGCAATTTAGGGGGTGCGCGTAGAAAATCGAGCGCTTGTCAGTTGATCTCCCGCTTCAAATTAGGAAAAACCGCCTGTGGCGGGAGATAAACTATCCCCCCCTTTTGAAGAGTGTATCTAGATCTAACTCCACTTTACGGCATGAACAGCTTGGCTTTCTTGGCACCTGCTGCTGCTGATGTACCTCGATGTGCTTTTGGTTCTTAACTGTATGCTGGACTCTGTCGCAAGTGAAACACGAAACATAGCATATGCAGTACCAGCAACACACTACTATATTTGATCATTTCCCCAATATTTCTGTTCGCATTTTTACCCACTATAGTAGTTGTGTAGATAGTACTAAAACATGTCTACATTGGATTGTGCCGCGTTCATATATCGTGTGATGGAAGAATGGTATGTACTGCTCTAAACATATGTCTATACTATAGGTCAGGGCCTCATAAGTTTGAATATTGTTTAGAACACATAACTTAATATGGTAATTGCGTAACACTTTAAATTTGTTCTGGTGTCTCATTGTCAATCATATGCAGCAGGGCGTATGGTCTCCACATTGTTTATATACTTGGCACATATGCAACCTTAAAAGCAAAACCCGGCTAGTAAAACAAATCTAAAGTCTGATAGTAGCTGTCCGATACTATCACGTTTATCCAGTTTGGGATTTATTTGGACTATACATATCAGTTGTAAACATACTAATTAACCTCTCTACTGATTGCAAAAGCTTGAGCTAGTGACGGTGTATGTTGCTCGTCTCATCCCTCCACTAATTTTTAGCTTGTTATTTCGGCGGCGCATGCGATAATGATTTCTTCTGTTACTTATAGGACTGGTCGAGTATATGCATTCATGTTCTGGACTCTTTCTAGGCATCGCATAGATGCAAGTAAGGGACGCTCGATACTCCTAGAAAAGTTCCACAATATTCTCTGATTGTAACAGATTTTCATTTAAATGATTTAAACCTTAAACAGTACGTCGATCATGTAAAGACGTGTGTGGTGAGTAATGTGTGAGCGTGCATACGATGCCTGCCAAAAAGGGTCAGTCTTCCGGGCTCTGTGCATCACTCCCGCCATCGCCCCTATCCTTCCACATTAAGAAACAAAAGCATTTTGGGGGATCAAGGATGTATGTTGGGTCATATACTATGTACTGGCCACCCTACCGCCAATGCAGTTACAATCTAAACATGTCAGTGCAGCGGAGGATATATAGCAGCGATACTTTGTATATTCGAAGTTGATATCGCAAAAAATGCTTATGCAGGCAGATACGGGGTTTGATGTCCATATCCCAATTTGACGCCATCAATAAAACTAAAGTACATGTAAGAAGTGAAATGACATGATTTTTTTTGGCGTAAACCAAATCAGGTCACGTTAACAATTTGCTATTGGTAATGTGGCATTAAAGGAAAAGGTTAGCTTGGGATGGAACATGGCTGAATTGTGATGATCCCCGCATTCCCCCCCCCCGTCCAGGAACCCGGATGCTGCTAGCAGGTTACCGTATTCATTCCAACTATGATGAAAATAAAAAATACTGAGCAGCAAAACCCCACAAGTGGGTATCATCGTGCCGAGACCATTTATCTTTACTGTATCAAAGCATCGCTCATTCAGGAGACAGGTAATATGCTACTAGGATGCTTTAATACTTGGGAGAGAACACATTGTCAACGTTTCTCGCTTTCTGCAAACAGCGCAGAGTTTTAAGGAATCCATCATGCGGGAGGGACGGCTACAAGTGTTCTGAGCTATCTGCACCCGACAACAGAGCGAATAAGGCAGTCTGTGCGCGATTATGGTTAGTACTCGAGTGCAATGGTCCATTACTAAATCGGGAGTGTCATCCGTGGCGGATGATGGTTCCAGCCACAGTATTGAAGTTATCCTTAATGGTTGAATGCGGAATGGATGCAGCTGTTTCATACGACACAAGGAAACAGCATATCAGCCACATTTGTACGCGCCATGCATCCCATACCAGTATGTACACAGGGGGAATACCTTGTAAATGGATCTGGGCCCTGGCACTGAATACCTCGGGCTGTTTGCATTCAGTTGGGGTTAAAATCGAATGACCTTTTGACATGTTGCCTGCTGCTGATCGCCACGTGTGGTACCACAAACAATTCCAGACGAGGAAAGAGACAAAGAGAAGAAGGGGTTGAAGAAAACGGGGGGGGGGGGAGAGACGAGTACATGTGAGGATGTGGAGGGGACGATACGAAAGCTGACGGCGAATACAAAGATGGTTGGATGGAGTGGGATTATTGGGGGGAGGGGTAGACTGGTAGGCTGGTGAGGGTTACAACTCACGGGATGTTGCCGATCGCCACGACGGGTTATTACTAGCTACTTTTGCTCCTTTTTCCTTTCCGCTTCTAGCCTGCGTTGTTTCTGATCCTGTTCATATAACTTTTTGTCGCGTCGTAATAAGAGAATGTGGGGTTCTGGTCCTGTAGGGGAGGAGGCATTGAGATGAGTCTCGGACTTAAGTCCGCCGTGAGTCTAATTTACCATAAATGTGATAATGCTCCCAACCGTCGCAGCCTTGCACACCTAGCATCTTCCATTCTCTCTCCTCGAGTCGAATGGGAGGACGTGGTAACCATGAAGCAATTTCCTCGGGAAGTTTGACATGGCTATGACGGGGTAATGAGTGGATCAGCTCATTTTTGGCAGCATTTATATTACCGGTACGCGTAATGGTCATCTAAATACGATTTCGTCAGATACATACAATAGGGCGGATTACCCGAAATAACGACGTTACCTGTATAGACTTGCGAGTAGTAGATATATTTCTGAGCTACTTTGACTTCACGTTGAAGCCTCTCCAAATCGGCTTCTCGATTGGCATCTTCTGAGAGCTCGGATTCAGGTTGATCGTGCTGATCTTGGCTATGCTTTGAAGGGGTTCCTTCCTTTTGTTGTTCTTGGGGAGGTGGTGTGTCCTTTTTTGCGTTTTTCTCGTCCACTGGTTGGTGGCGTCGTACAAGGCGGGTGGTGTCGACAGAACGCTTCTGTGTCGGGTGGGATGGAGGATCGGGCATGTTCCTGCACGAGGATAAACGTTCTGGCGGAAGAAAAAGAACAAAAGACCCAGAAGCACGTCACAGCACACGCCATTGCTCGGATCGCCAAGCAACTGAAAATCTGCGACGTGACACAAAGCATTGTTCTCGGCAGATGTATTCATCCCCTTTCTTATCCATTTTTGTAGCATCCCCCCATAAAAACCACCCAGTGAGGAAAGCGCTGCAAACACCGCTCATGCATACAGGCACATCGATACACAAACTGCAGGCCAAGAAGTACCATTTACATGTGAAATGGATAAGTGAAGTAGCGCCTGTTCAAGAAGAACAGATAAAGGGATAGCCTCGTGGTGTAAGGAGAAGATATGGCAAGTCGGGCGAGGCATTGACAGTATGCTCTGGTCTGTAAATATATGTGTGTATGTTTAAATATATGTAAATTTACAGCAGCAACCGTGTTGAAGAACGTGAAAGCAAAGGAGGGGTGAAGATGAACACGAAGTAAGGTATAATGCATGAGTGAAACGACAAGATGTCAAAGACCCGGACGACTGTCTCTATATGTAAAAAGTGAGGGTCTTGCCCTGGCAATAATTTAATAAGATATGCATGACAAAAGGGAAAAAAAACTCCCCTTTGGATCGATGGGTGGGGGGACTACTGCCAAGCCGTAAGCCATCGTCTTAGTGGCGCGTGTACAGCTTACGCCTCATTGCAGCAGAGCGGACCCTGATCTGTCTCCCCCCGCTGCGTTCTGAACAGCCTATCACCATGCCTCTCCTTTTTGAGCTTGCATTTCTCCTCGCGCAAGGATCACAGCTGCAGTGGCTGGTGTAAGCGGGTGTGTAATGGATGTGTAAGTGAAACAGGCACAATCTGCCCGTCCGACGCTCGACCGGCCATGTGTGGATATATAGTCCTGGCACTTCTTTCCGTACCTCTTTTTTTCGTTACCTCTCTTTCGAACAGAAGAATTATTTCCTTTTCTCCTCTCCGCGTCTATATAAGTCTCATACCTTTCTTTCCCTTTTCTTCTCTTTGTTCTTACGACGCGTCCCCTCGCTTCCTCTATGGACCTCTACTGTTCGTCATTCCCGTATCCAATTCCTGCTTTCCAACATCTATACATTAACCCAAACCACTACCACGCTTTGCATTTCTATCCCACTACAACGATCAGCGACACTACCATTCACGAGAAGAACCCAGTTGATAGCACGAGCTCCTGGCAATATCGACATCCAAGAGACCTTGGTTCATGTCTCTCACACGATTTGTCCGCACTGTCCAAACGAAGAAAGCCCGCCAAAAGAAGAATGCACAGATCCTCAGCAGTAATACCATCGTCATCTACCACAAGTAACGTTATATCCGCATCTTCTACACGCCTGCAGCAGCAAGAGAATTCTACGTCAGTTCAGCCGGCAAGTGCAACTGCTACCGGTCGCCGCCGTTCATCTGTCAACCGACAGTCATCGTCCTATCAAGATATTCAAGACAGCCTCCACCATCTCCAGGACGAATGGGCCACTATCGACATTGTGCTCCGCTCGCTGCGGGATGCTTACCCCTTTGACCCTCGCTCTGCATCCGAAGAGAACGAGGATGAACGTGACCGTGAAAAAAGTATTGCCTACGATGACCTTATGGCACAGGTGCGACACCTCGATCGCAGTCTAAAAAGGCTTGATGCTCAGATGAATGCCCTGCGCGCCCAGCTTCGCGCTCACCAACATCATACCAGGACGCCACCTTGACCGCAAAATGATGCCATACACTGATATCGCCGGTACTTTCTCTGTCTTGCAGACCCTCTTTCTTGTCTTTCCCCTTCTCTTCCTTGTCTCTCCTTCAAAAACCCCTTTCTTCGAACTTTTTTTCACTTCTATGCCCTACTTCTTTTTCAATTTTGCTCCACATTCACGTTCGCTCACTCGCTCTGAAAGGCAGTTATCTCTAGGCTCTCCCATTATTCTAAAGAGTCCTTCTTCCTTTCATATACTTTCATGCAGGAGCACAACAGTAACGTGGCAGCACGCTTTATGATCTTATTCTTGCTCGTTTTCTTCTTATCATTTATATATCCAGATAACCTGAACTCTTTTTTTTTCTTACACACAAGCAGCACATACTTTCACCACTGTAATTTTTTCAAACTTCCCCCTTCCATTTTCATCTCCTTTCATCTCCTTCAGAGTCTAGACGACACGAGCATTCACACAAGCACACAAGCACATAACAAGTGCTTTTATATATATTATTTGTTGGTACGCTTTGTATGGATATACACGCTACATATGCAATAAAATGACTGCTGTTGCTCCAAAAAAGCTTAAGTGTCGCCGATCCTTTGCATGAAGTCAAAGATTATTGATCGTAAACGGGACTAGGGTTTAATTGTGAAGCGGATCCCCTTCGGATTACTTTTTAATCCCAGGTGTCCACATCCTGATCCCTTTACCATCTTCTTTTTCTCTTTCTCTTGCGTTACTCTTTTTCTACTGGCCCCCTTTCCACGCCATGCCCTCCGAAGGAAAAAAAAGGAAGCAAGTGTCTGTGTCCTATACCTCTGCCCCGAGCACTCCGACCCTGCAAGATCAAGAAAAGGCGGCCATAGAAGGAAGTCCCTTTTTCCGGTCACACAAGCACTCACAGTCTCTTCATACTGAAGACTCTACCTCTATCCTTCGAAGGCTTTCGAGTAGAGTGTTACACAAGCACACGAACAGCATTGACCCTATATCGGCAAATGACAAGCCGATCGATTCACCTGCCTCGACCGCCTGCGAGCATACTCCAGGAGTAGGGGGACGTGAGTTGCCTGATGTAGAGGAAAACGACCACGATGAGGAGGCAGCACACACAAACGGAGAAGCAGGAGATATATCATCCTATTATACATCTTCATCGACTCTGCGTCGGCGAAAACGGAAGCACTGCTTAACCGCTGTCTTGATGATTACACTCGGCTGTTTGCTTGCAACAGCGTTCATCGTTATCGGATTGGGCAAAGCACTCAACAAGGAAAAAGTTGCGGTACCGACTGCCGTAGTTAGTCCCACATCAGAAACCTCTTAAATATCATTGTAATATAATATATGTGTAGGGTACAAAAATGTAAACGCATTGCAGAGAGGGATATACAAACTGTGGGGATCTGCAGGGAATCATATTTACAGTTCACGGTCAGCATTGTCTCTGGGCTGCTCTTCACGGATAGAAACAAAGCATGTCGCAACTAAGGCCAGGAAGCAAGCTCCTGAACAGACTATAAATGTCAAACTAGGCATAACGCTCACGGTAGCGCCGTACAGGCTGTTCAATCCCAGTTGAGATGTAAGCACTATTATAGTATTTGCATATACAGGTGAGTAAGATAATGACGTTAAATATCGCAAAGGTGCTTACTAGAAAATGCCTCAAGAGCCGCACAAGCCCCGAGGACTTTGCCGACATCAGCCGGATCAGCAAGCATAGTCAGCAAAGACCGCAAGGCGGGATGGGACAAGATGCCAAAGCTCTGCATGATACCGGCTCCGGCAAACTGAAGCGGGCTGGTGGCTAAGCCGATAAATAGATAGCCGAGGGCTTCGACACTTGCACCCAAGCGTAAGATCCACATGTTGACTTGCAAAGGTGATTTTCTCTTGAGCAGCTTGGTGATCAGGGGCAAGACGATGACCATGTTTAGCAGTCGAATGAACATTGCAGCACTGATGAAATAACTGCTTTCGACGGCTGTCCAATGGAACTCAAGCATACCATACAAAACGATCGGCGGTATCATGACGAAAGTGAGCAAGAAGCTCACGCTAGCTACGAGTGGCAAAGAGTACGACGATGCATGCCGGGTTTTGATATGAAAAAGGGATTTGATGGCCGAGAAAATGTTGATCTGCTCCCATAACGTCAGTATGTGGTCAGTCTCCTTTCTATGTTGGCCCAGATTGGATTCCGGCAAAAAAAGTGATCCACAAAAAGCCAAAGTTACTACTGCCGTGAGAATGTAGAACAGGCTGATCAAGTTTCCCGTTTGCTAAACAGAAACATTAGCAGGAAGCCATACATTTACAAGGCTTTTGACTTACATTTATAATAATTCCTGCCATCATGGATCCACCAGTGACACCAAGCGTAGCAAATGCCATCATGTGGCCAAACACAGTCGTCCTATGCTGATGTCAGCTTTTTTTTACTCGCGATTCTGGATCGGCCTCAGTCATATCCGTTGTCGTTGCACACATGCCTCTGTTCAGTTGGAGTACAATCTGAGATATAACCCGCAATGGCAGCCATTAGGACTTGATCGCCTCCAAATATTCCACGAAACAAGGGACCAATGAAAAGGAAAGAGATGCCCACATAGTCATATAGCTTGCCAGTGAGGACGAACGTTGATAAATAGAGAGCAATGCCCAGAATAGACAACCGGATAACAGGCATACGACCCTTGATATCGGACATGTAGCCATAGTACCCGGAGAACAGTAGTGCTATAGGTCATAATGGGACATGTGAGCACATGCAAAATTGCGAGCATGACGCAAAATTGAACATCCTATGGATACGAACTTGATCCATAAAGCAGAAATTCTATGACGGCCTGCGCGCTTGCTACCACTTCTTGCACTTCAGGAACTGCGCAATCAGTTTCTGTAATATCGCTTTTAGCGGCATCTTGTGATTGGTAGTATCTAAAGGATGCACGCTTGTGTTGGTACTTGGCGAACGAGCTTGGCACGACCAGCTTGGCAAGGCCAACTTGATCACGGAGAAGGCTCCCTTTTTGCTTTACCTATGGCAGAATATATCGGTGTAGAATTGCATCTTTGGTGCCATGAGCGCACTAATCGAGTATGTTAATGCATCCTGCAGAAATAATAAAAAAAAAGCACTGTCTCTGCGTACCCGCTTGCCAAGGATAAAGCCAAAGCACACACCACTGCGTAATACGGTGATGGTACCTTTACTTGCTTTTTATTAAGCAATGGAATGCTTTCAGCATCAACAGACAGCGCCTGAGAGGATGATGCCATCCTATTTAGAATATAATGAGGATTGAGGGAAGAAAGACGGGAGAGTTAAAGAGGATCGAAGTTGGTGGCGCATTGAGAAAAAAGCGATACGTGCTACACGGACAAACACACTTCGATCTCCGCGTGGTTTCTCGGTAGCCGAACTTGCCGAGACGGCGGGATGACAAATCGCACCATAAAAGCCTTGGGAAAACAAACACTGAATTGTATGGAATGAATACTAAAAGGTATACTGTATATACTGTATTGTCTATTACCATTTTGCCTTTCTGTTGTCAGGCCCATGGTAGTCTCTGTTTGTTGTTTATGGCCGCGTGGAGGGAATGTCGCACCAAAAGATAGCCTTGGCGTTGAGTGAGTTGCACGTCAGCCTTACATGCGTGTGCTTGTGTTGGGTCTCACTCGGCGCGCACGAGCCGGATCATCGATTGGTCTCGGACGGCCGACCTAAATAATGATATCGGCAGAGCCATTTATCTAACTCTTCGTGGCTATACCTTAAGCATGCATAGCACATTTGCATGGTTACTTAGATACAGTCACTGTACAACCCTGGGCTGGGTGCACCGATAAGAAACAGTGGCCACGACAAGTACATCGGCGGCTTCTCACCTTTTGCACGACTTGGAGCACATTGTGAGCTGCCTCGGTAATGGGACACAGAAGGAGGCTGCCGATGAAAGGGAAAAGTAGCTGCTGGGCTTTACTTCGCGTATTCATTAATTAACCTGGTTGAGTTGCGCGAATAGAATATTCCTTCGAATCCAAGAAGCAACAAAAATAAAGCTCTCATGTTTTGTAACAACATGTTTGGGTATACAGCCACGCTGGTATATAAGCTCTGAAAGACAGTATAAAATAAACCACGACATTATTACGGATCCTCGTGAGGCTTAACCAAGTCTGGTCGAGATGAAAGAAACCGGGGAAGGGGTGCTTTTTGCCCCCTCTGCCCGACGAATCGCGTTTAGGGATCGCCGTCTCAATTCATTTACCGACACTGGCAATGATAGTTATTATTATCCAGGAAGTAAAACGACTTGCAGTTCTCAGCTCTCCCCCTCCACCGCGTCTGCCATGACTTCTGTAGGGGCCACCACCACCACCACCCCATCGGCGAAGGCTGCTCGTCAGCTACTGGACCAAGTGTGCGCTGAATTCAACACAGACGAGCAACACGGATTGCGTCTGGCGGATGTGTCCGACCTGCGCGCAATCTATGGATGGAACGAGCTCGACAAGGCTGAAGAGGATTCCCTCGCTGCCAAATTCACCCAACAGTTCACTGAAAACCCGCTGATTCTTCTTCTACTCGGCTCTGCACTCGTCTCTCTCTTCATGGGTCAAATGGATGATGCCATCAGCATTACTATGGTCAGCCTCTCCATCGTGTACTATATTGTCGTCATTAACCCGTGCCTTTCTTTTGCAGGCCATCATTATTGTTGTCACAGGTAGATCCGAAAAGGGACAAGTCAGGAAGGGGTAGTAACCGTAGGAGCTAGTTGCCTTTGTGCAGGAATATCGATCTGAGAAATCCCTGGAGGCGCTCAACAAGCTTGTCCCTCACTACTGCCACCTTGTTAGGCAAGTAAAAGCCGTGTCAGACACGACCGAATGCTAAACGGCTTGCATCTAGAGATGGGCAAGTTCATACCGTCCTAGCAAATGAGCTCGTTCCTGGTGATCTCGTACGCTTCAATATCGGTGACCGGATCCCCGCCGATTGCCGACTTGTCACTGTATGAAAATTGGATTCAGGGCACCCCGATGAGATTGCTTATGCTTGTTTATTAGACTGTCGATCTTGAAATTGACGAATCCAATCTGACCGGCGAGAATAAGCCCCGGCGAAAGATAAACACGCCCATCGATAGCGACCCCTTTGCTGAATTGGCCCTGTCCGAACGAGACAACATTGCCTTCATGGGCACGCTGGTCCGGAATGGTACGTGAAGCGTTCCGAAATACTCAATCAGTCCGCTCATACATAAGCCACAGGGTATGGTTCTGGTATCGTCGTCGCTACGGGAAAGAGCACTGAGTTTGGGCATGTCTTTGAGCTGATGCAGCAGGTAACGTAGAGGGGGGTATGCCTAAAGTGGCTAGCTGACTTTTGTTTTATGTGGGCTACCTAGGTTGAGAACCGCAAGACTCCTTTGCAAATGAGCATGAACGAGCTCGGCAAGCAGCTTTCGCTGTTGTCATTCGGTATCATTGCCATCATTGTCCTTATTGGTCTTATACAACGACGTCCCTGGCTCGAGATGTTTACTATCGGTGTAAGCTTGGCTGTGGCCGCCATCCCTGAAGGACTGCCTATTGTCGTGACCGTGACGCTTGCGCTGGGCGTATTGCGTATGGCTAATCGACAAGCCATCGTCAAACAACTGCCCTCTGTTGAGACACTTGGCTCGGTGAACATTGTGTGTGCCGACAAGACAGGTGAAACTTCCACAGACAGACGAAAGCTGTAAAAGCTAATCTCCGCCCGCGCTTATTAGGCACCCTGACCCGTAACCAAATGACAGTCGTCAAGGTTTTTACTCTTGACAAACAAGAGACATTTGATTTTGAGGATACCACTCCGAAAATCGTATCCCCAGCTCTGCGTCAGACCTTGCTTATTGGTAATTTACATGGGACGTGCGGGCGAAAGATGTGCGCTGATACCTGGCGATAGGCAATTTGTGCAACAATGCATATATTTCTGAGGGCGGCAAATATATCGGATCGCCTACTGATATTGCACTTTTGGATGTCTCTGTCCGTTCCGGTGTCGAGGACCAGCGAAAAGTAAGCCTAAATATTGAGAATGGGTCATCTGGGATGTCTAATTGTTATGGTTAGGTGTATGAACGCATGTCGGAAGTACCTTTCAACTCAGAACAAAAGTACATGATGGTGCAGTGTCGACCCCTGAGTGGAGAAGGCGAGACTCTGAGATATTTCAAAGGCGCCTCTGAAATCATCCTGGAGAAATGCACGACGTTCTATGTTTCGCCTACGACAAAACCAATTCTGACCCCGCAGCTCAAGCAAGTTGTCGTGCAAAACGTCAAGGACATGAGCGCTCAAGGTCTGCGGGTCTTGTGTACTGCAGTTGGTAAAGAAAATTCGGGCCTGTGTCTCACTGGCTTTTTGGCGGTACACGACCCACCGCGGCAAGGTGTTGCGGACGCCGTTCAAGCCCTGCGTCAAGGGGGCGTTTCGGTGGCTATGATCACAGGCGACTCAGAGATGACGGCTGTTTCCATCGCGCAGCGACTCGGCATCCCTACCAACCTTACAAAGTCGAGCTGCTTAACGGGCCGTGACATTGAGAACATGACTGAACGACAGTTGCAGGAGATGATCCGCTCTGTATCCGTATTTGCACGCACAACCCCCAAACACAAGCTAGCAATTGTCAAGGCATATCAGGCAACCGGCGCCGTGGTGGCCATGACAGGCGATGGCGTGAATGACGCCCCAGCACTAAAGATGGCTGATATTGGCATTTCCATGGGCAAAAGCGGTACGGATGTCTCAAAGGAAGCTGCCGATATGATCCTTGTGGATGACGATATCTCGACGATTTTACACGCCATTGAGGAAGGAAAATCCATTTTCTATAACATTCAAAATTTCTTGACCTTCCAGCTAAGCACCAGTATCTCGGCGTTGTCTTTGATCGCCCTGTGCACGCTGTTCGGTCTTGCTACTCCACTGAACGCCATGCAAATTCTCTGGATCAGTGAGTTCTTCTTCATTACCGCCTGTACGACAACTTACCGGCTCAATAGATATCATTATGGATGGACCTCCCGCACAGTCTCTGGGCGTGGAACCAGTCGACCCGGATGTCATGAAGAAGCCCCCGCGTTCACGTAGCGACAACATCTTGACAGCTGCTCTGGTTTCCCGTGTATTGACAGCTGCTGCCGTGGTGGTGATCGGTACACTGTTTATATATGTCTCTGAGCTCGAGGACGGTGTAGTAACGAACCGCGATGCAACCATGACGTTCACCACCTTCGTCTTCTTTGACATGTTCAACGCCCTTGCATGCCGCTCGGCCAGACAATCCATTTTCAGCTTGGGTATCTTTTCGAACCGCATGTTCAACCTGGCCGTAGGCGGATCAATCTTTGCTCAGCTCCTTGTGATCTACATGCCTTTCTTGCAAGCTATTTTCCAGACGGAGCCGCTCTCGTTGTACGACCTTTTCAAAATCATTTGCGTCAGCTCCTCGGTGTTTGTTGTGGATGAAGCCAAAAAGTTTTGGATGAAGCATCAGGTTCGCCGAGGACGCATCTCTCGGAAGCAGGAGGAGCATGATGTTATGGATGTCGTTTGAAGACGAGGAACATGCGCCCCCATTAATAAGAGCAATCGCCCCCCCTTCACATATCCACACCTTAGATACACGCATGTTGCTTCCCCGCACAAGCACCCTCACACATATTCCCCCCATCTCCAAATATGTGTTACCTTTGTTCATCCATATTCCTCCTCCATCGTCTCCATTAGAAAATACTTACTTTTTGTTATCTCTTTTGCAGTTTTTTTCTCTACTCTCTTTGTACAGGTTCACACCAACTGATAATAAAGTTCTCTGGTTTTAATTGGATCCATGGTCCAACAAAAAATTTGTCGCTTTGGTAAGATCATTCTCGTTCCTCTCAAGAGCGTCGGCAGCCTGGGGTTTAGAAAAGCCCATATTGACAAGCTCTTGGATCAGAACATCTATATTACCGTTGTTGTTAACTGCTGCAGCGGAGGGTGGTGGCGGTCTTGGTGGGAGTAGAGGAGAGGACTGAGATGGAGGCGAAGACGGCTGAGACGAAGATGGCGAAAAGGGTTTCGGTGGTAAGGCTGGAGCTTTTGCGAGCATGGCGACGGGAGGGGAAGAATGTCGGCTGGTATGTTGCTGGAGTGGCTTCTGCACTACCTGTTGCTGTTGCTGTTGCTGTTGCTGCTGTTGTTGCTGCCAGTAAGTCGGCGGGTCATGCGGAACGGAAGCGCGTTTCTGAGCCGCATGAGCCGCATGAGCCGCGTGAGCCGCGTGAGCGGCTGTTGCCGCTGCTACGGCATCGTTTCCACCAAGAATGGAGGTGAGTGCGGCCAGATCATTTTCAGGTGCATCCCATGGATCCGGTGGAGGTATACCGGGATCAAACCGAAGGTAATCGTTAACCTAAAATAAGCAAAACGGAAGGAGTTTAGATTTCGCGTAATGTGCAATCGAAACATGCCTTTTTATCGGCATCCCCAAGCGTTGCTGGAATGTTTCCTGATGTAGCTGTTGCTGTCGTCGTTGTTACTGCTGCGACTGACGTTGAGGATCCATTTTCATCTTCTTCGTATGCCTCGGGTGAATAGAGCGGCTCCGGTTTAAGAATACGGGTGTCAGTATCTAGGAAACCCGGGGCAATCTTGCGAGCGGCCAGCTTTTGCTTTCTCATTCTTTCATCCTTGTACTCTCTCTGCCACGATGCTAGTTTTTGTTCTTCTAGTGTCTGCTGACCCTGAGCTGCTTCTATCTCGGACAGCGCTTCTTTTTCTAATGTGAAAGGGTACTATTCGTGTACAAAAGCCGAGGTTGCAAAGGTAAGAGGTGTGTTCTCTCTTTCTCCATTTAACGTACTGGATTCTCGAGCATATTGTCGGGTAATGGCGTCAATTCAGAGCCAATAAACACCTGAAGATGGGTAAATGTGTAGAATTAACCTCTTAGGTGTGAAGACATGGATGAGGTTTGGGTGAGATGTGTTACCTGCTTGGGCAGTTTGTAGAGTGCAGACACCATGACAGGCACATCCTGCAGTATAGGGTACGTGGAGCCTGGAACATAAGTGGCTGCATAAGAAAGTCTTGTCTGTGCGCTAATGAATAAGTGAAGGAGCAACATTTACCTTGATCGCCCATGAATACCTTGGCTGAAAGAGTTGCAACCGTGCGCTGAGTGAGTGAGCGAGAGCGTTCCAAGTCAGTCAGTCACACACATTGAATTCCTGCAGCTTGCTTTGCCGAATCAGAACGATAACCCTACATATTGACTGATACCGTCATTAGGATTTACGATGGAGCAGGAATATATATACAGAGCTACCCTTGCACACACATACAAATTACTTGGCATGCTTGTCTACATATATAGCACGCCAGCATTATTTATTTTTCCCTTCCTCTCCGCTACACACTGACTTCAGAGATCATCCCTTGCCTTGTTCTACTGTCCTTTGCTCTATACTGATATACGCAAACACCAAGTACGTGTTGACGTATTCTGAAGCCTTCATACACGGCAATATGATTAGTGAACCAACGGATCCACTGAAAGAACCTTACAGTCGCGTTGCAAGATGGAATATGGACATCAGGGCACTCAGTGGGTTCTTAAAAATCGCCAGTTTTTTATGTTCTCTGACATTCGAAAGGTGAACAGTAGCGACATGTGCCCGTCATTTGTTCGTACATATGCTGGTATAGAAACGCGGACAGTGAGCTTTAGCTTAGAAAACTAGTGGTGTTCAGCAAAGTCAATTGCGAAAGGGTTTAGATAAGAGCTAAGATATCACTGATGTGTCTAAGGAATATATGAGTAAACCACGTCTGCACAACCAACTCAGTGAACGTAATGACGTTATGTGGTTAACAAACATATCGTTGAGGAAGTTACGTACACGTTAAAGAAAATTTCATAATGTAGGTCCACACCTGGTCCTTTTGTTTTTTAAAATAACCTTCGAGAAAGAGAGAAAGAAAAGGAGACTCATTTATTGTTTCAAAGCATTTGAGCTTGTTTTCTGCCCATTATTATGATTGATGGTCGCTCAAAAGACCTTGAGTTTCATCACTGGCGCCTGCGCCTTGGGAAGGCGAAGCAGAGAGACGACCATTTGTAATAGCGCCGTATGTCTTTTTGTAAGGTTCAACGACCTTGTTACCGTGAATGGAATGACCGGATGTTGAGCGAGCCAAGATAGCTGGAGGAGTGGGCTTTCCATCTTCATGCATGGAGCGCTTGCGTGCGTTCCAAATAGTTTGGTGCAGAAGACTGGATTTGCGGTTCGCAACCTGTCGGCGGACAACGCGGATCTTGTTGGCCACTGGTGACACGAACGGGGGAATGAGTATTTAAGGCGAAAACATA
This sequence comes from Syncephalastrum monosporum B8922, assembly GCA_000697355.1. Lineage (NCBI taxonomy): Eukaryota > Fungi > Mucoromycota > Mucoromycetes > Mucorales > Syncephalastraceae > Syncephalastrum > Syncephalastrum monosporum. The sequence goes on from JNEN01001260.1 coordinate 582,010, forward strand.
TCCTTGTGTTCATCAACTTACCATCGATGTAGACATCTGTTTCGTCGATGATCTCCTCGCCAATAAGCTCCTCAATTACATCCTCGAGAGTAATAACACCCATAGCACCGCTCTGTCCTCCGGGATCCTTGGAAACCAGAGCCATGTGACCTTCCGTATTCGTTTTAGTCGTCTGAATCAAATGAGACACAGCCGTCAGACTTACTTTTGCCCTCCTGGAAAAAGTTGAGAATATCCAAACAGCTTGTATCGGGACCGGTTTCGGGCAAAGTACTCAGCTGCATGTCTTTGACAGGCAGAGCATCCTCAGGGTCGTACGAAATTAAGCGCTTAGTCAAAAGCATGCCGACGTAGTTCGTCTTATCGTCCGCATACACGGGGATACGGGAGTAACCAGCTGACATGATCTTGTCCACCACAATCTCGTCCAGGGTATCATCAATAGAAAGTGTAAAGACGTCAGACATGGGAGTCATGATCTGGGAGACAGGCTTGGATCGCAAATCGAGCACAGCGCCTGCATTGCACAAGCAAAAAGTTGAGTAACACTGGAGTTTCTTTTAACCATCTTTTATCTCCGTATGCCTTACCGATGATGGTCACTTCATCAGCTGTCAGGGCTTCTACATCCGACGGATTTACGGCTTGGTGCAGAGACACAAGCGTTTTAAGACCTAAAAGCGTTCACAAAGCACCTTAAGAACGAGGTTCCCTCAACGATTTGCTTCCGAACCTACCAGCTTTTTTGTAAACCGTGCCATGGGACTCGCCCAGGAAGTAATCCAGGAGCAGAGCAGTGGGGTATGCGATAGGGTACATAACGTACATGAGCACCAATACCATCCATGCCGTTTTAGCGCCAATGGCCAAACCATGTCGCACACAGATAGCTAAACAAAATGTGTCAGTCTAGTTGGATGTACAACCTGAAGTTATCAGGAAAACAATCTTACATTGGGGGATGACTCTAAAGAACCGCAAAGTTCGGTTAGATATCGTTTCAAACTGCCACACGCCTTCCACTTACTCGCCAAAAATGACAATCAAGGCCGTCGAGATAACGACAGCCTGCCAGCCACCACCGAGCACACCATGAAGGATGATAGGCAGAGTTTCGTTAATGACAACGTTTGAGAGCAGAAGAGTGACAAGAACCCAGTGCTTGCCACGGTCCAAGAGGGCTAGCACTTTTGTGGCGTTCTTCTTCTCGGCCTGGGTGCCGGACTCAATCAGAACGTGAAGATTCGTTTCGTCAAGGCCCATAAGGCCAAGTGTCAGACCTGCGCAACCCTAATTCAGAACTTGCCCTGCTCGATCCGCAGTCCTCTGGGATTTACCTGCAAAGACACCACCGAGAAGGACGAGGAAAATGACGATTACGACCTTCTCATAGAATTCTGCAGAACCGACACTGGGGGTTGGATCGCTTTCATCTTGAGTGACTGGATACGCAGCCGCGAAAACAGCTGATAAGGAAAAGACGAGAGACCGAAGTGTCGCTATTCGAGGCGAGCCGAGGCTTATAGCCATGGAAAGTGGTGAAAAAGACAGGTGGAAGAGAAAGGAACGAAAATATACGAACGGAGTCCTTTTGTCTTGGCAGGTACACACACACACACACACACACACACACATATACACACCGAAAAAAAAAAAAAAAAAACTTTCTTATTGGGTCCCATCAGCCAGTAAAGATGGCCAGAACACGGTAACTCAGGGTCCCGAGAAAACGAAATACAGCCAAGGCAGCCACAGACCAAAGTATGAAGGCCATGTACCCGTTGGTTCGCTCTTCAAAGTTTCCTGATACCACACATATGAGAAGCTGACGCCTTGTCATCATTTTCCTTTCTTACCGAGCCATCCGAAATTATCGGCCGTTGTAATCAGTGCAACCAGTATAAGATTAGATAATAACCACGTCGTCACCAGGCGGGTACGGAATGCACGATAATAATCTTCTCGCCGTGTCCGTGGATCGCGGGGTGTATGCTCCTTTGGAGCCTTGCGCTGTAGGTTCACACATGCTTCTTCGTACAAAAGCCCAACGTCCTTCTGTTCTGGCATCGCCACTTCTGCTGTTGCTTGACCATGCTCGGTCTGAACAATACCCAGGTCTGTAGCTACCACGTGGATATCTTTGGTGCCCCAACTAAATAATGGCCATAATGACAATTCAAAATTAAGGAGCAGTAAGTAAATAAACCACGACTCCTCCTCTTGTGATTGTTTCCATCGCCGCTAGTAGATCACTCTCTCCTTTTTTTTTTCTTTTGTTTCCTTACCTCACGTCGTGAGTATTGCAGAATGCATATGTGTTGAGACAATTAATATAGCTCGGCGTCATTAAAACGTATTGAACGCAACTAGTGACCATATGCCACGGATCGAGGAACAACAAGCTGCCCAGCCAATAAATCGCATAGGTTGCTGCTACTGATATAATTATGTCGCGGAAAGAGCCGTCTTCCAACAAGCTGCTGGTATCGATGGCATTTGAAATGCCATCGTAGGCTAGCCATACAGAAGCAAATATGATGTACACCATCAGAAGCGCAAAGAAGAGCATAATGACGGTATAAGCTCCCTTCGATCTAGACGTTCCTATAGTGATGAGCATGATTGTATGTGTCTACTAAACCAAAACTTTGTACATACCCCTGGGGTCGATTTCCCATCGCAATAAGAAATAATATTATAAGTAGTACGATATATACGTAGGTAAGTGCCACATGCACGCGCTCTGCGCTGTCCTTGTCAAACGGCGGATGTGTCATGGTAGATAGTGAACGTGTCAATATGTAGAAAATGAGGAAGAAATTTCCCTATATAAATAAACGAGGCAGGTCAGTAGATACGTCGTTACAATAATGTGCTTTTCTTACGAGGGCAAACCACGAAAAAATCCAGGAGAGTGACAGGTATATAAGCTCTATGAATAAGAGGAGCTTCCGTCCCGGCGTGTGTTGGGTTGCTAGTATTCGACCCCAATGGAAGAGCGCATAGATCCCCGAGAAGAAAGAGCCTTTGAAGTAGATGAGCCTTTGTTCTCCACTCTCGGAAAAAGCTTACCATTGAGCCATCGGCGTCGCTGAGTGATAAACTCGGGCACCTGTGAACCAGTATATGCAAAGTGAGACAACTGCATAATACGAATAGATGTGTTTATGTCTTACCGCATTAGGTACATCTGTCTCGCCATAGGCGCTTGAGACATAATGTAATACCCATTTGGCATGTTTTTTAGCCACGAGCTCAAAGCAGAGGATACGGTCTTCGGCAAGGTACATGTTGGCTGCGAATATACCAGCCTTATCACCATGCATTGTCTCACCCAAAAAGTAGGTCTGCAGCGGCCCGCGCCCATCAGGATGATCCTGAAGTGCTTCATATCGGTATGCTGAAAACGCACCTGGCAGCACCTGGATATAGCCTAGCACGGACTCGAGTGGTTTGTCGAGAATATTGCTGATCTTGTACTCAAAATTTTGGCTGGCAACGATCGGGTTCAGCAGGGCGGCTCCAGCTTTGGCTCGCACTTCGCCGCACGCGCCGCCCACATTGGGGTTGAGATCAAACGTCTTCCATAACTTGTAAATCGAGTTTGGACCAGGGCGGGTACCAACATCGAGGAGCATGCAAACTCTGGGTTTCACGAGTGGGCAAAAGGCTTGGAAGAACCACCGATGGCTGTTGATTTTTCGCTGATTCTTTTCCTTGATACAAAATAGAATCTGTGTCGGTACGATCTTGTTGATAGCATTCTTAAATTTAAGATCAGGGTTGAGTGAGAGCTGTGTTGTGTACTCGTATAGATGAGCTTGCACTTCTTTGCCGTTCACGACATTTTTGGCCACTCCTTCTTGGTATACACCCAGAGCGCTTAGGTAATCGTATACGCGCGGATGCACCTTATTACGGCCATCTGCGACAATGCAGACGACTACCCGGCGCCAGCTTTCCGGGCCCTGGATAGGAAGAACATATCGATTGCATGTGATGAGAAAACTAGCTGGACTGACATCACTGTGTTCGGATTGCACTAACCCATGTGCGCGAGCGAGACCGGCTGCACAGGTTTGATATATTTTTCATGATTCCGTGCAGTGTCCTGCTCAACAAGACTTCATCTTCCTAAAAATACGCACATGAAGTGCGCCCGTGAGAATTACCGGGAATATCGGTGACTGTGTGCGCATACGTACATTGTACATGGTGATACAGATGAAGAGTTCTGCGTTTCGATCCATCAGGTCTTGGCGAAGGGTGTATGCGTTGGCAAAGTCGGCTGGATCAGACGTGACTGCAGTATAACGCATGTGAGTGAATTCTTTTCGATCGCGCATGGGTACTGAATTCAGGTATTGGACTGGTACAGGACAATCGAGAACGAGGTTGCCTTTGACGAGTGGAACGCGGCGTACGGTACGGTAACGCCGTGGTTGACGTACCGGTGCAAGGCCGCTCGAACTTCCTGTTGCTTCGGGGACGTACCAAAGCATCCCCATCGGTGGAGGTTGCATAGGCGCATGGTGCATGGAATTCGGCTGCGGAGGAGGCATCATCATATCAGGCTGCACGTTTGGCTGTATCATTGGATGCATCGGAGGGTGCTGTCTCTGTTGCATAGACAGCTGTTGCTGCTGTTGCCCTTGGTATTGCTGCTGGCGCCAAGGTGGTTCTGATGATGGTGCGGGCATCATCATGATCCCACTGTTCGTATTTGGCGTTTGACGGTATGGGACGGTTCCCTCCCCTTCAGGTTCCTGGTGGTGGCGTTGGTTTGGTGGATAAAGGGGGCTCTCCCCTTGCTGCTGTTGCTGAGCAGAATGGATCGGAGGCGTCGGGGGACGATGCATCAAAGAAGAACAATAAAAAAGGAAAAGAAAAAGGCAAAAAGAAAGTGCAAACCAAAAGAAACACAAGGTTGTTTGTATGTTGCATATGATATTATTTTTTTGACTTTGTTTTTGTTTTACTCATTCAAGGAAAATGCGGAGCAAATCACTTAGAGTAATCAGACCGAGCACGCGACCATCGTCTTCGCACCACCAAATCCGGTGGGCCTGGCGCAACACAAACGCCGTCATGACTTGTGACAGCGTGAAACGGCCATGACACGTGACCGGACGCCACAGCTCACCTCCTCCTTGCTCCTTCAAGAACATCACGACAGGCTTCTCCAAGTCCGCGTAACGACTGCGATTCAAACCTCGGAGGTTCTCGGGACTCAAGTCACCAACCAAGCACTCTTCGTCGTCGACGATTGGCACTCCGGAGACGCCTTCGTTGGCCATGCGCAAGAACACGTCCTGAGCAGTGTTCTTGAACGTAATGACATGCAGATCACGGTCCGTACGGACGAAGTCTGGGACGGTGCGGTCGAGGATACTGCCAAGGTGATGGTTATGGAACTGGAGGAAGCGAGCCACGTCCATTTGGCTGAGCAGGACGGGAGGGTCTTGCTGAACAAGGACCCGGTGCGCGCCAGATGAAAGGAGCTCCATCACATAGGTGAGAGAATCTGTTGGCTGCACCATCACTAGTCGCTCGCTCTCTTTGGTCTGTCCAGCCGCATCGCCTAGCGGTCGCACCAAAGCCTCAAAGCCCTGGGTGGATGTATGTTTTTAAGAGAAAATTTTTCCCACGCTTTGCATGAATTCTTGTGCACAGCAAGTGTTGCCAACTCTTTACCTGAGTGCTCACCAGCTTAAGCAGGTCCAGTACGCTTACAATAGTGACGTACTGCTTGCCTTGCCCCTGCATGTGGTATACGGGAACAGATAAAATATCATGCTGGAGCAAGACATCCAAGGCTTGCTCGACGGTGGCGTCGGCTGGCAGGTCAATCAGCTGGCGTGTGTTCGTCGGCTTGACCTGGTTCAGCACATTGGCGACCGTCTTTGAGTCAAGGAAGTCCTTGGTGGCACTGCCTCGCCGTTGAGGGGGAATGGCATTCGAATTGTTGAAAGTGGTGGTCATAAAAAAAAGGGTGAAAAAATGTGAGAAGAAACAAGAAAAAAGTGCGACGGGAATTCCACAATCTGCCCCTTCCTTTAAAAAATGAGAAAAAAAAACCAGCGTGACCTCAATTGCACGTATTTCGGGGTTGTCAAATTTGATCCAAGAATTTAAAACAAATGAACAAATGATGTGCACTGTACAAAGTAAAAGAGTGTTGCGTGTTATTGGTCTAAAATGGTGTCATGTATATAGCGGTTGGGTGAGTGTAGGGTGAGCGTTGAGTGTGAGTTTTGAGTGTGAGTGATTTGAGTGAAGTATGAATAGAGGGAGAGCAATGAACACAAAAGATAAAAAAAAAGTTATAAATTAATGCTGTGGGGGCTGTGGAGGGGGGGTGCTGGCACCATGTGGCGTGCTGGCACCATGGGGCGTACTGGCACCATGGGGCGTACTGGTTCCATTCGAACCGCTCACAAGTGAAGTGGACGAGTTGAACATTTTACGATCATTGAATATGCTGCCAAAGGCCGGCGTCACTGGAGTCACACTGCGACTGCCATCAAAAGCAGCAGGCGGGTCCAGAGGAGTCTTGAGTGTAAACCGGTTTCGGTTAACCTTTTGGCCGGTGCGCTCAGCCTCCCAGTCTTCCCACTTCTTCATGACCAGTCGGGATGAGTCGAACTTGCCCTCGGCGTCACCGTGGCCCTTGTCCTTCTTTTCACCCGCAATCACACGCGTAGCACCCCATGAGAAATCGTCAAAGTGCCAGAAGGAATAGACGGGCAGGACAAAGTTCCAAATGGGCAGGGCAATAATATAGACTGGTTGTTGATGTTTGGGTTAGCAATCGTAAACAATAAACACTTGTGATACATACTTATCATCCATAGGACGTAGACTAATTTGAACGTTGTGACCGCAATTAGCACACCAGGCAAGCCGAGAATGCACAGCAGCAGTGCAAGAGACTGCCACTGCGGGTTTCCTGAAACAGCGGAGCTGATGATAAGGTAGATAGTCATCACGATAGCAGCCGGAAGCACCAACGCAGCGATAAGATCGACAAACACGGAGAACTGCATGGACAAGCACGCAATACCGCAAAGGTCCGACACAAGGACGAGCTCCATAAGATTATGAACAGTCGAATTGATCCACCGACGACGCTGAGAAAGCAAGACCTTGAATTCGTCGGGGACAATGGTACGACAGCGTGCCTGGGGCACAAACATCATTTGTCGCTTGGGGAACGTACGCAACATAAGTGTCGACAGGAAACGATCCTCACCGAGCAAAAGCAAGTTTTTCTCGTGAAGTGTTGTGACCACGTTCTGGTTGTACTCCAAGATAATATCCGGATTGGCAAGGAGAGGAACCCAGGATCCGTTCTTGGGCGCCTTGATGCGGAACATACTGAAACAACCGGGCAAGCAGGTGACGATACCGAAAAGGGATTCGAAGGCCTTGGCGTAGTGATGGGAGATATAGTACTCAAAGACTTGAATGGCTGTGACCCATGATGAGCGCTTGTTCGCGATACGCGTTTCACCGCAGAGACCCATGATAGTAATATCATTGGCCATGGCTGCAATCATGTATGTCAGCGCATCGGGCAAGACTTTGGTATCAGCGTCAACCATGAGTACGACTTCGAACTTGTCGGGCGTGACACCCTTCATGAGCCACGTCATCTTCCAGAAGATTTCATAGTCCAGTTCGGAGAGACGGTCATTGAAGAGAACGCGTTGGAAGAACGACATCAGAATAAGCTGCATGATGACACTAAAATTAGTACCGCCAAGAATTCATCAGTCAAAGTTTAATTTGACAATTACCTGTGAATCACGCTTGCCACGGTTGCCGGGCTTGGCCGCATTCGCTTCCAGTTCGGAGCCACATTTGACAATGGTAATGCACGGTACACCCTTGTAATGACCAGCGTACTAAAGAGAGAACGAAGTGGATATATATCAGGATCCAGTCAAGAAATTAGACAGTCAAAACTTACCACTTTAGCCATGTTGAGCTGCTTCTCGCCATCAGCGACAGCTAGGTACGATGATGCCTTGGGGTTCGCCATAGCAGGATCAAGATCCATCATGTCAATTACGACTTGCGGGGTTGATTTGGTCTCGCCTGCACCAGTGATAATACCGTCACAAATGACAAAGAAGCACTTGTGCTTCTTAGAATAGGTTGTCTCAGCAAGCGAGTCCATGGTAGTGCGCAGACCGTCTTCGCCCTCGGAGTAGCAAGTGACAAGCATGATTGAATACAATTCGGTAGAGACGATATCCGAACGCGGGCCACCAAGTTCGACTGCCGACGAGCGCTCGCTTGGCGTTGTTGTGCCACCACGGGAAGAAGAAGTACCAGAAGTAACGGAAGCAGCCGAGCCACGCGCCGCCAAGTTCATGGGGCCATAGTTGTTGTAGGGGCCTGGAATATGGTTGGTGGGGTCTTCGTTACCGCCCTTGATGGAACGCCATGCGAGCCAGTTGGAACGGCCGCCGGGTTTGACCAGACGTTTCGAGATAAACCATTGGAACATGAGAGCCATTGAATAGCGCACAACAATGATAGTGACAATGACCGCAAACATGATGTTCATGACGATATTGTTGGCGATACAGCCGCCGGTTTCAGTCTCCATAATACCAGCACTGTAGCGTGCCATCAGGCAGTTGCGAGTGGCCTTGCCGGACTGGGCGTACAATATAGCATACGAAGCATCATTGCCAAGGGTGGCTTTTAGTGCGGTATCGACCGAATCACCATAGTAGGAGTTAGCTTCCTTGATGTACCGTGTCAAGTTGAGCACTAATAGAATGATGTCAGTTCATGTCATTTACAAATATGGAGCGGAAGATGAGCTCCGATGATGAGATTTTTTTTTATCTTCTTGCATGTACCTTTGTCACCCAGAACAACTAGGTCAGTGCTTCCTAGGTCATCGGTTCCATGGGGACGAAGATCTTCCCAGGCGAAACCAACAGAGCCTAATGACGATGTGTACTGTTGTAGTTCTTTAAGGGACAGGCAGCTGCCATCGTCCGTCTTAAGTGAGCCGCCTATGGGGAGCATTTGTGAGTGATGAAGACTCGATTCGGCTGCTGTGTGGAGCAAAAAATGGGAGGCGGTTCTTACCATACGGACTGTTAAGAGTACAGTCACCGAGCGTAGTGGAGGGATTCCCGTTGTCAAAGGCGGCGCAAGCGCCGGTGGTGTCACCATCAAAGATAGATCCAATTTCCATGTTTTGATAATCATTGGTGAAATTGAGGCCTTTGGAGGAGAAGAAACCTTTGAGTTTGTCCATTTCGTAAATCTGACCATAAACACGGGGGTTCTCGCGGTAGACGGGGACACGGCTGCCGTCGAGTTCTTGAGAGTAAGGGAAGTTGGTCTTGTTTTCTGGACACAAGGTTTGGTTTAAGCCATAAGTGACATAGGCCAGTGCACCCATTAAAATCAAGATGATATAGCACAATGTGAGCTGTCAAACGGAAACACGGCAGATATAAGTGGATATAAGCAGATGTAGATGAGCATACTGGGTCGTTGGGGTTATTTTTAGAAAACAAAATTCAGGACGTACCTTTTCACGCCAAGCTTGTTGCATCAGGGCATTGTTCTTCCGGAAACAAACACGAATGAACCAGTTGGGAATACAGCACGTAGCAAGGAAGGCAGTCCAAGCCCACCAGGAGGTGAGGACCTTGGGTTTGATTTCGTCCTCGTCGTCCTTGGCAGGCTCGGGAAGGGGCCGAGTGTCGAGGCCGGCTGCCCTCTGCTGCTGCTGTTTTTGCTGCTGCAACTGCTGCTGGAGGTGGGAAGACATGGGCTGGTTGGGGCGGGCAGGCTGCGGTTGGTGTGGAGGAGGGCGGTTTGCACCGGGAGCCAAGCCCACGCCGGCTGCGTTACGATGAGTGGTGTTGGAGCGGATCATACCCTGGCGAGGCCGCTGGCGCTCAGGACGAGAAAGCGACCTTGATCGGCTGACGCTGACTCTGCGGTAGGGCTGCGGTTGCGGATGGTTGTGGTGTTGAGGCGGTGGGGGACCTGCCATGGCGTGATAGCTGCTAGGAGGCCGGCTTTGTTGCTGCTGGGGGTAGTAGTTCGGGCGCGGCTGCTGCATGGGCGGGCGCTGGGACCGGCGAGGATCCATCTGCGATCGGCGATGAGCGTCATCCATCCGCATCGCCGGACGTTGATGCGGCTGAGGACTCATTCCATGTGAGGACGGGCCGCGGTGCGCAGGCGGTCGTGGCGGGCCGCCGGCGCCTGGGCCGGCTTCCATGCCATAATATCCGGAAGGACTTCTCGGCTGGGAGTATTGCCGGCTGGCTCGCGGATCGCCCTGATACCCACGAAGCGCGGGCTGATAGCCCGATGCTCGGTGCGGGTTCGACATAGGAGGCCTTTGGAGGGAAGATAAAGGGAAAGAGAGAAAAGAGGAAGAGCTGGAGGACGAAAGGAGTTAGAAAAAAAAGAGAAAAGAAAGAGAAGCAAAAGCCAATGGTCAAAAGCAGAGACGGGGCGGGGTCCTTAGCAATTTGCAAAAATGGATACGCGCTCCTGAGCTTGTCTATTTCGCCACCAGCAGCCTGTGTAACTCACATTTATTTTTGGCCAGACCACACCAAACACAAAAAAAATACATCAGCCAAAACCACTCGTCCGCCCCGATACCATAAGAAAACAAAAAGACAAAAGCCCGTCCCTGGCTTTTTTTCCTTGCTCTATTGTACCATTGACCTCCAACATTTTCTGAAGCTGATGTACCTTTTCATCCTCGCTCAAGCTGCAATCAGGTCAAGCCACCCTAAAGAAGTACTATTGTAATTTTCTTTGTTTTCCGTCGTACACAACACACACTTGCATACGAGTGGCTGCGTGCCTGAATGAGGGTTATGATAGGGTTATGGTAGGTGGTCCAAGCGAACGCCGTATTCATCTCATTTCCCATATATGAAAACCATGAATGAGAAAGACAAAGAGAGTGGGAAAGCCCCATATCCCCTGTTCACTTGCACATTCTCGATCTTAATGGAAACAGCTATATGAGCAACCCCTGGACCCTCCTGCCGCCATGAAATGTGCTTCACAGTGCATGCCTCAAATGAATTAGACTTGGTGCTATCAAAATCGAGATATGTATGTTTTGATTACACAGACATGCAAAATGCTTGCCTCGATTCCCAGAAAGTTCACTCGATTCCTATGGAGCATTTTTATACAACGCCCAACGTTGCCCCCCAAGTCATGCTTGGCGATGGTTATAGCCTAAATCATGTTGGCGTGGAATGGATCACTTGTTGTCTGACAGTAGTGGCGCTTGCTCACTTGTACAAATTGAGTAGGTTACCTTCTCACCGAATAAAGTTAAAGAACGTTGAAAGCCTATTAGACGAACAACACAGTTCCATTGCCAATGAAGAATTGCAATAAATAAACAAATGCACTTGGGCAGAAGCTTGCATACTCATAAATAGTAGTACGAACTTTGCCGATCAGCAACGCCCAATAAGCCTCGCGAGTTGCTCGCACGCTTGTTCTCATTTATCCATCATAGATAAAGACATATAGTAGCCCCTCTTTTCGTTTATGAGTGTCGACCTCTAAAAATAAGAATTTAACACTTTCTGCTCGGCTAGAACGTAATCCGGTTATTTCCTTTTTTTTAGAATATGGTGCCGAGAAGCTGACGCACAGCAAAGCCGTATTTTCGGAGTCGGAGGCACCAGAAAAGAGATGATAAGAGCGATATGTGAGGCTGAGAAGCCCAGATTTCGCAAGCTTTCGGTACCCGCATGTACACAAAATGAGAAGGGGATGCACCGATGCAAAATACATGGGAGTATGTATTTGGAGACAATTGCGCCGTGATTTTTCTGAATATGGACAAAATAGTGGCCGCCGCATTTCATCAACTTTATCCCATTCGTTTTATCTATTTCGTTCCTGAGTCCACGTTGTTTTTACAGCCCACATTGCACTTTTTCTTTCATTAAGTATGGTGCTTACTTACATAACCAAACTATGACCTGGAAAGGGAATCGGTGTAGACCGGATAGCGTTCCCCCGAAAGCGCTCCAACATGCAGCGGAGAGAGAGACAAAGAAAAAAATTGTACGCCAGTCATCAGACCTGCATGTGGGCATACCCGCTCAGAACCTGCCTAGGGGTTGCACAAACAATGGGGCCACTCTGACGAGGTATTGTCTCTTTCCTTCATATTCTGCATGGTCTACGTCGCTGAGGGATAGAAGATCCTCCTGAACACCACCTTCTTGCAAGATCTAAGACACACATTCGATAAAGTTTCAGATTAATCATCGGGAGCCCCGCAAGCTGAGAAGATCGCCGCCAGCGCGTTCGAGCCTTGACATCTGAACCGTTGGGGTGTCGTCCGCCGTTAAACTTGGTATCCATACGCTAGCGATGATGCTAGATTACGTCAAATGGCGGACTGGTACACGAGGAATTAAGTTTTACGTACCGGGCAAATGGATAGTATCAAAAACGTGGAGCCAGTAGATTCATACAGTGAACCTTGTTGGTGGTGCCGCATTTACAGCTGTTATCAATAGAGTGACATCACTGTCTATTTTTTTTTTTTTTTGATCTTCTGGACATTATACCATAGCATGTGCCGAACTTTAAATATATGGATCTACGCATACTCAAAGCTGGGATTATCACGGTCTGTTGTTAATATCGACGTAGCAGAAACAATTAAATTACGATGACGATTAACCCATGGAAATCTACAGGGGTACCGTTGGATCCTGACCGGCGGTCATCACTACCAGGATAAATAAAAAAGTAGAAAGTAGAGTATTAGGGTGCGTGATGTTAAGGCGCCGAAAAAAATTTTGATGCACATACTTCTTTGGCGCGCCAAATATGTACAATACTTTACACAGTCGCTAGGTGCCCTGGGCGCTACAAAAGTCCAATGCATCTTTTTTACCGAGACGTCCGACTACGTGAAGGTGAAATATTAAAATGATAGTTTTAATTTTGAAGCTTTGATGAAGGATGCAGGGGGACTATTGATATCAGATGGCCCATTTTGATGGCCACTTCCTTGACGGTATGGCGAACATATGTGATATTCTCTGTTAGATCAGAAGGAAAGTCTATGCGATCGAGAGTTTCCTGCCGCAGGCACCATGCCACGCTGACATGAAAACGAGGAGGCTAATGGCAAGACAGAAGAGGAAAAAATTAAATCAATGAGAACGCGAAGGAACAAGAAGCATTACCTGATAAAACTGCTCATGGCCAAAGCGCTGCACGACGCTGTTGATGGGCCCCAGCAGAGCATCCAGCTCATTATAGCCTGCGCCCACTTCAGCTGTGACAAACGAGCGCGTCTGCTGCTCGTTGGTTAGAACAGATATCTGAGCAAAAGCCAGTTGAAATCTAGGAGTTATGAGTACGCCTGCATAATCATATACCCTTACGTCGAATAAGAGGAGACAGCCATGCGAATAGCGTCAGCAAAGGTATCCAGCTGGTCCCTTTTCAGATACAAGCACCGAGATAGACTGACGTGCAGGTAATCCTCTGGTAAATTGGAGTGAACATCTTTTGCCGAGCGACAGCAGTGGTCTGTGATTTGACGCAGCTCCTCACTGATGGGCACTTGATAGGGTCAGCACATGAGGGACTTTTTGTGGTGCACTTGAACTATTTCATTTACCTCGGACGTAAACGTGAGTGGGCCAGCTGTCTTGAGTAGCAGGAATAGTCCTTATGCGACCCTGATAATCGGCTTCTTGTTCTACAGGTAGTCTGGATCGTTCTTGTGCCCGAGAAAAGAAGGCGGGTAGGGACGGCAGGGAGACCACGGGCTGGTCCTCTTCGTCACTGCTGCTGTCGTAATCCACCAGCGACTGCATGGCGGAGAAAGAAAGGCAGCAAAATTGGGGGCATGAGCGGGGGCTCTCCTTGTTTCTCTCGGGTGCAGTTGGGCCAATCAGCAATTGGGACCAAATAGGCCGGATGGGAGGTCAAGCTCACTATTATTCTATATATTTAGCAAAAACAATGAAGAGAATCTTCATATAATAGTATCAAGAAGTAATTTAATAGTTATAAAGGCGCTCAGTGCGATCGGGACGAAGGGGCGTGGGTTATCTAAGAGAAACCCAAACGAGTGATGAAAATGGACGATTAAGAATCACCCGAGAGAAACTCGGGGCTGCAAATAGGAAGGAATTGTATCTCCGACTGGGGGCAGCGCTTTTTTTACAGCGGCGCTGAGGGACAGGATTTCCCGCACGCCCGCACGGCTCTCTCTCACTAACACTCGCACACCAGCTTACGCACGCACTGCCAACCACACACCCACACACCTTCACACATAACCCAACCCTCCAGCGAAAGGTAAATGCTCGCGCAATAAAAATTAGCTACCCAAATCATGCCCTCCAAAATTATCGCCTTTCCTCCAACCTACCTTCCCCCCTCCCCCCTCTCCTCCTCCATCGCCTCATGACGACAACAAAACTCATCTCGCACTCTTCCCCTCTGCTCTCCTAGTCTTAAACATGCCCAAAGATACCAGCAAGGTTAGCAAGCGCTCTGCCAAGGCCGAAGACGGCGGCAAGCGCAAGACCAAGAAGGACAAGACCGGCCCCAAGCGTGGTCTGTCCGCCTACATGTTCTTCTCCCAGGAGAACCGTCAGAAGGTCAAGGATGAGAACCCGGACGCCAACTTTGGTAAGAGGAAAAATTTGCGCGCAAAATCTCAAGAAAAAAAGACCTCCACGCGCGTGTTCTTTCGCGTTTGTCCATTCTAATATTTCTCGTTTCACTGTAGGCACCATCGGAAAGATCCTTGGTGACAAGTGGAAGAACATGACTGACCAGGACAAGGCTGTAAGTGCATTTTCGTACTAAGGTGTTGCCTTAAAAATTTGCCCTCATTTACACTGATATTTTTTGCAGCCCTACAACGCCAAGGCTGAGGCCGACAAAAAGCGCTATGAGGCTGAGAAGGCTGCGGTAAGTTTTTTTTTTCCCTCAAAATTTTTTTTCCACCTGTGTGCGCGCGCGCGCGCGCCCCCGCGCGCGGTCGAGCGCGCAATTTTTGATGTGAATTTTTCACTCACTGTTCTGCATTTTCTGAAATGTAGGCTGCCAAATCGGATTAAGCTCGTCCCCCCTTCACGACTCTTCTCGCGCTCACTTGCTGTATCCAATCGTCATCTCTTTAACATCCTCTTACCTCTTTTTTTTTCTTTTTCTCCCCTCAATTCTTTACTCTTTTCCACTCTGTGTACTGCAAAAGATGAAATAGCAAACAACATGTTTCTATGATAGCATGGCATCGAATAAACTATCGGGCTCTTGAAAATCATTATGGACTACGTTCAGCAGCCAGTATCGCTGCCCAATGTCACGCAACAGCTTGGCCGTTGCACTTTCGGGCGCATATTGCTGCTCCCACTCCGTCCAAAGGCTGTACGCCTCCTCCTTCCACGCCAGAAAGCTGACGCGCTCAATGATCGTCGGCTGGATGATTTCCTTGCCTGGGAACACGCCCCACGTCACTGCGTTTTGTGCTTCGTCGTCCATATTGCTCTTGAAGTCGCCTTTTCGGTTTGTCGCAAAGTAGGTCACGCACGGATCCGCCTGCAGCTTCTTGAGCAGCGCAGGCACTTGCGTGTCCTCCACAAAGAACTCGATGAAAGCCTTTTGATACACAAAACCGCCCTTGGGACCCCATCCATAGACCGCATCTTCGCTCGGGACGCCGTTCACCGCTGGCTGTGAGCCAACCGTCCAATACCCACTACGGTTAATCTGGGTCAGTTGCTGTTGGATCATGTCTGTCTCGGTCTGGAGCGGCTCGTCACACCAAGGCAGGTTGTCCAGTTTGCCTTGGATATATCTTATAAATAACTCGGTGACGTCTTCTGCCTTGGTGGGTTTGCCCCACTTAAGCGCTGCTTCTGATGTAGGTAGCACTTGACTTGCACCGTATGTGTTTTCACCAAAGGCTATGATGATATGGCCCGTTAGTATCTATGCCCAAGGCCCTCATTCCTTTCATAACCTACCAGGTGACCGTGCATCACCATAACGTCCGTTAGGGAACTCGTCCCAATTTTCTACGTGATCACGACCAGCCATCCATGGCATGACTTTTGCGGCATGCTTGCTAGGCAATGGATGGTGCGGTTCCTGCCGCACGATATCCAGGCCATCTAAAATCAAGCGCACAGACCGCTCCAAGTTCAGTGTCGACAGATGAAATCCAGGCACCAGCTTGGTGGCAAGGATCTCCTTGATCATATCGGTAGCCAGGTTGACACCGTAGTCCTTGACTTTTTGGTCATCACCCTACCGATCCAGTATCAGATAACTCCACACGCACACAGCGGCAGTGAAACAGTAATATGTTGTGCGTCTTACCCGAATGGCATCAAGGTCAGCGAGGATGGGCTTGGGCACCTGGATGCGGCACAGATTGATGATACGGCGGAAGCTTTGGTTGGTAGGGATTGGCATGATACCAGGAATAATCGGCACGGTAATGCCATTGGCACGGCAGCGCTTGACAAAGCCAACGAAGGTATCCACATCAAAGAACAACTGGGTAAGGATGAAGTCGGCACCGCAGTCTACTTTCTCCTTGAGATACTTGAGGTCTGTTTCCTGGTCGGCCGCATCCATGTGACCCTCGGGGTATCCGCCCACGCCAATGCAGAAATAGTCACCATACTTCTCGCGGATGTATTTGACAAGGTCGGATGCATGGGTGAATCCGGTATCGCAAGGCGTCCAGTATTCTTGTCCGCGTGGTGAGTCACCTCTTAAAGCCAAGATATTCTGGATACCGGCCTCTTTGGCTTTCTATTTGTATAATATATATGTGTTCCGTCCTCTGTCAGTTTCTTTGGTCTATTTCTTGAGAGTATAGCATACCTCGAGAGCTTGGTCAATCGTGGCGCGCTCCATGTTGGTGCATGTCAGGTGCATAAGCGTCTCGAGACCGTAAGCACTCTGTGCTGTCGAGCATATCTCCAGCGTTCTCTCGTGTGTAAAGCCACCCGCGCCCCATGTACACGACACAAAGTCGGGTTTGAGCCGTGCCATGCGCTCCAACCGGTCGAAAAGATTGGCAAGACCCTGCCATTGGAAAGCAGCTATTCAATACATTGCGTCCTTATCTGCGACTCAGAAACATACCGGCTCGGTCTTGGGAGGGAAAAACTCAAAAGAATAAACAGGACGTTGCTCTTTCTCTGCCTGCACTAACTTGTCAACGATCTTCATTGAGCTTATTATTGAAGAAGGTCGCTTTTTCGGCGAATCAAATCTAGATGATGCATCTTTCGACATCGAGATCAATCATTCACGTGACGTGTCAAACTCACCTGCAACTGGGATTCCTTTGATTACACAATTAATATCGCTTTAGTCTTGTAATCGTCCGAAAGCAGTGTAAGTCCCGAAGTAAGATATAATCCTCTAATAACCCAACGCTACTTTTGTTGTCACCCTATCAATAGTTAAATATTGTATTATCACGTCGTGCGTGATATGTTGCTTCTGTCATCCGATACCAATGTCGCATGACACTGACTCCTCGATGGCAGTACTTCTCCACTTGACCTAACCGGACGCGAATTATATTTCTGTCTCTCGTCTCAATGCGGTGAGATGTATATATTCGTACCAATGAGTCCTGTGGTATGGTAATGCTTTAGTTTACTGCTCTCCCACATGGTCCAATATGTTGAAAATACCGAATGGTATATGCATCATATGACGATAGTTGTTTTATTTCACAGGAGGCGAAACATTCCTATGATAATACATCATATCATTGTCATGAGGCTGACAAAGACAAAAAGTTTAGCTTCTTTTTGCAGACGTGCATTCTTGCATGAAATACAGTGCATTTAAATTGCAGACTATTTGTCACAACCATTAGGGCTGTACTTCTACATGTAATTGCGAAAGGGTGCCTCGGTCGAAATCACTGAGGGTTCGCAAGTGATGTTC